>OY728156.1:2013201612-2013853612 GCA_963277665.1 Viscum album
TGAAATTAAAGTGAATAACCAAAGCATTCAAAGAGAATGTGGCTCGTAACTATACCCAAGAAATGATGATGAACTATAATAAGACATAGAATTAATGTGGAATGAGGAATTTCAAGACTTGGATATAATGTTAAGGGGATCCAAGGAATTAAAGGAAGAATCCAAGGAGGAAGACAAAATTGAGGCAACACCCAAAGAGAGATAAAATAGTGATGCTAAATTTGAGGATGAATCCAAGGAAACATCAAATGACAAAGTTAAATAGATTCATATATAATTCACGCTCACAATTGTTGGTCCTAAGGAAATGAAATATGATATAGTATCTATTGATGGAAAATAGAATTAAGAAGAAAAGGCAATGGTTACTGAAACATATAATGCAGAATCAAAAAAGAGAATTAAAAATAATACGTAAAAGATGAGTTGTGTAAAGTTTAGATAATCTATTATTATCAGTTATATTTGTTAAATATTTCTATATTTTGGTTCTCTTTAAAAAAGGTTAATAATATTTAATGGAGGATAAAGAGAAAATATACACTAGATTTACTACAAATAAATCTTGGGTAAATATGGACCAGGAAAAACTATTCCACACTTCAATTATATAAATATATTAGATAATGTCATGATAAAGACATTAAAAATGTTATTTGTGTATGGAAACCTTTATTTTTTAATGCTTTCTTAGTAATTAATATTCCATACTCAGCTTAGGAATTTATTTTAGGATGTAGGTTTAATACCCTATATATTTCTATGCTTAAATGCATCATCTGTGAAATTTTACCATGTATTTTTATAGGTCCATGATGTTAAAGGAATAAAAGAGATGGAAAATAGAGGGAAAATGAGCTTTATGAGGAAATAATAATAATTTTTTTAATTATTTATATTTTACTCCCCTAAATTAGTTTTTTCATAATTGTTTTTAAGGAAAAAATTTAGTCCAAGCTTAAATAATTGTTACATTTTTATTATATGATACAAAAATTACTAAGGAATCTAATGATACCATGTTTTAAATTGAAATTTCAGTAAGTTTCAATGACCAATATGTGGGATGGATTAGTAAATATATGATATGAATAAAGGTATCAATTTGATGAATCATGATTGGGGGGTAGTTAATTTATTTAGATGAAATTCCCTTTCACATGTCAATGATTTGATTTAATTAAATTGATGTTGATTAGTTTGATATTATCTTTTATTACATGATTTATTTTTATATGTCTAAATAATTTATAATACCTATTTATTAAGAAATACTTGGGTCATATAAACCTACTATAACCTACATCGTATCTTATCAAAATCACAAATGTATAAAATCACATTAACATGACTAAATAACTTATATTGACGATCCCTTTATACTTTTGACATATATTTTACATTTTAATATTTATTTTAAGACCATAGTTTTCAGGTATTATATCTTTAGGAAAATCCCTATTATAAACCCATTTTACCCTTTCTATCATACTCTTGGTGTCTTTCATGATATTAAATTGATTAAGTGAGGTGGAGAGTTTTTCCATGGTGGAGTGTGGATATGGTTTATTAAAGCGAATATTTTTGGTGTTTGAAAAACTTTCAAGGTTTTTATCCATTGTATTTCATTATTTAACCTCTTTAAAAAATAATATATATATATATATATATTGAAATAGAAAATTGAAAAATGGGTATTGTTTTGGTCAAATGAATAACTCTTAACTCAAAATATGATCTTATTATAACTATTATAATTAGTGTATTGATGAGATAAAATATAGGTTGAGTGATGTGTGTGAGATATTTTCCAAGTGAAATATTAAACTTAAATTGAAAAATATAAAAATAGAAAAATAGAAAAATAGTAAAAAAGAAAAGAAGAAAAAATAATTCATACTATATCATTATATTTTTTATATTTATAATCCCTAATTTAAGTTAGGGAGTGTGGGTTATGTCATTATTTAAGGTATATTCATTTAGATTTTCTACTGATTAATGTGAAATATGCCTTTAAGTTAGGATCTTTTTTAATATTTAAATGTTTTTCAAACAAAATACCTACCAACCATTAACCTCAAAGTAATTTAAACCATAATTTCAATAACTCATGATTAATGTTGAAATTTTTATTTATAATATGTATATTTGAGATCTTTTTCAAGAATATGGTTACAATGCTTGTACTTGAGATATTGGTATAACTCTAGAATTTTTTTTTACTTTGAGTGATGTGTGAATATAATTTAAATTTGGGTATTTTATAAATGGAATTCCTGGTAATAATAAATCGATCTATGTAAATAGAAATTCAGATAGGTTTCATCAATTTTAAATAGGAAAAGTAAAATGCATTATGGAATTGTTTTTTTGAAAAATAAATAGTTTATGGAATGTGTTTCATTGAGGAGATATTTGTGGTGTTTTAATGGGGTGTTGGGGAAAGGATCATAATTTCATTCAATTTATTTCATTGTGTACCCTTAAAAAAATTGAATAAAAAAATAAAAAAAAAACAAAAACAAAAAACAGAAAACAAAAATCGATGAAAATAAGAAATGAAAAAAGAGGGTACATCATTTCATTGTATTTAATATCATGATACTTTATTTGATTTCAGAATTGGGGGTGATTTAATCATTTAAAGGAAGTGTTTCATTGAAATTTCCATTATTTATCATGAAATGTACTTTATATATTAGCCTCATCTATGTGCTTAATTGTTTTCAATATCAAGTACCTACAAACCCTATGCATCAGATATATTTTATTCTTAATATGAATTCCTCAAGATTATTTTTAATATTTTTCTTTACGAGTTAGATATTTGGGATTATTTTCAAGCCTATGGTTAAAACCCTATATTTTAGGTATGATCATAACTCTATTTATAATTTTTCCCTTGAGTGATGAGAGAAAAAACTCATGGGGGTAAATATCAATTGGATTGGATAATGACAATGAATATAAATAAAACATGAATAAATGATAGTAGGAGCATGATCACTTAAAAAATCAAAATCAAAATAAATAATTGGATTTTTTTAAACTAAAATTAAAGAGTTAAAGAATCTATATTATGAGATACATGGAAATGTTATTTCTCAGTGATAATTATTTGATTTTTCGGATTTTTATGTTTTATTATTTGTGTTTCTTTATTATGATGTTAAGAATTCATAATAATGGAAAAACAATATTCTATGTGTGGGGGAATTTTATTGATACTATTTTATGATTAATATTTTCCATTATGTTTTCTAGTTTTATTAATAAAGTAGATAATTTTTCTATCATATTAATTTGGCTTAATTATTTTTAGAAGGAATAATTTTTATTGAATTTAAATCCTAAAGAATGAAAATATAAAAGTTGAATGAAAATTATCGCTATTATAGGAAATGGAAGAGGAAATAATGAGTATGATAAAAAATATAGAAAACCAAGCCAACCATAATAGATCAAGATGACCACAATGAAACATCCAAATTATAATCAACTGGGGTTACTTGAGTGAGTATGGTAGAATGAAGGAGTTGGGATAGTGTGGGTTTAATGTTGGTGTGATGGTAAGCCCACCGAGTGGGGTGGCTTGGTGATCTGATGGTTGGGAAAGACTTAATGGATTTGATCAAGGGGTCATTACTGTATTGATTTTGATAAATCAATGTCTAAACCACCAATTTTTTAATGTGGGACTCCAATTTAATGATTTTAATATGTTCTTAATAAAACTACATTGTGCCAACCTTTTTCCTCATGTCCTTGGGTTATTATTCCTTGGTTTCACTTATTCCACTAGCCAATACATGCCTTCCATAATAATTACAAATGGGACCACCATATACATCCATAGAGGATCTTAAAATCATATCATCATGCCACTATGAAGTTCATACCACCTAGGAGAAGCTTTGATCTACCATGATAAACCATTAAGAGATCTAAATCAACTCAATGATCATGACTACAAAAAATATAGGATTGTGATACCATGTATTAATGTGCGTGATATCATATAATCCTAGATCCATCACTATGAATCTCTATGAAGTGTGAGACCTCCATAAATACAATGAAGAATAAAATATATTCCTTCACCTCAAGGGATAAGTTCATGCCATTATAACTTTGTAAGTACCATGTAAGAGTGTGTATTAGTCATCTAGAAACTTCATAAATGTCATGGTGAAATTCATAAATTCTAGAGGGTGATAAAAAGAGTTACTACATTTTACAAATTCATATAAGATCTCTCACCAAGATATTTATCATTTTGTCACAATTATTATCGTAGGAATTAATTTGAATATGAATGAAAATAGTTTTTCTATGAATGGTTTATGTAATTTCTAAAAGTGTAAGATAATTGTGATGCACTTGTAAAGATTCGGGTTTGTCCCATGATGCTAAATGGACACAACAAGACTGTGAATACGCATCAAGATGAATGTATTAGTGCCCATTATATAAGACATATTCACACCACAAGAGTTAAGATCAATATAAATATAAAATAATAAGAACTAAAAATATATTCAATTTAATTAAAATTTTATTTACTATGGAATTATCAAAAAAAGTTAAAGGGGGTATATTGTGAAAGGAAGATAACCAATGTGTGGGATTTTATTCCAATAAATACATAGTTGTAATGATGTTGTTTGATAGGGATTAGGACCAAACCAAGACTAGAAACAGAAGAGTTCTTATTGAACTACTACTTGCATGATGTAGAGTTTAATATTTTTATTTTTCTACCCCTCATGGATAACATGATGGGGTATAATCTTGTTTCTTGGGAATTATTGTTTAATGGGATATATTTAAATGTGGTATATTTTTTTAATGAAATTCATATTATGTCTTTTACTCACACAATATTTTCCAAATATATTCATTTATCATTAATGCATGACCATTGTGTGATGTGTTAGGGAGTTTTTTTTAATTGAATAGGGGTTTATTCTATATGACCATTGGGTGATTCATTAACTATATTTAAATATAGTTTTAGGTTAACTTATCGCTAAGTGAACCTAAGTAGTTTACCATGAGAAAAGGGAAACTCAGTGATTGGAGATTGACTACTCAAACCAAGATAGTTACTTACACCCAAATCCTATAAATTCATGATTGTAATTCATTATTATGCCTTATTGATTCATAAAATAGAAATTGAAATCACAAAACACTTCTAATCTTTCATAGATATTTTAAAACATTAATCATTCTTAAAATTAAAAATATTTATAGTTTCCTTCCATCTTAGAGTTTTGGTCATTTCTATTGATATTGAGTCTATATTTCCCTTGTCTCTATCGGTTTGACCAAAATACTCATAAAATCTATACTTTGTTTTAGTAGGTTTAGTAATTATTGTTTTCATATTTTATAAATTCAAAATTGGTCTAACCTATAGGGAATTAACCATGCTTTGTGGGTGATCAAGGTGTGAACTATAAATTCATATTATCATTTAGATGGAAATACATGAAACATAACTCCAAAAGAGATACATCTTTTAAAGTTTTAGATGAAAATAGAAATTAAATATTAATTTTGTTACATAAGGATTTTAAAATATAGTTATAAAAAAAACTTCCTTAGTATCTTTCAAAAATCCATTTAATGGGGTTAAAACTGGACATTAAAAACAAGGGTCTTAAATTAATTCAATATATTTAATCCTTGAAAATATATGAATTTAAAAATATTAATTTTAAAGTGTATGATTAAAATATACAAAAATAGAATGAAATCACTTTAGTTATTCCTCTAAAACATTATCCTTTATTTTTAAAATTAAAAATTCATAGAACAATAGAAATATGAATTTTTTTGAAAAACCTTGTAAACATGAATATTAATCCATATTAAGATTTTTTTTATAAAAATGGGAATATTCTTCTCATACAATAAATGCTAAAAGAGTGATTCTTTTCGCACTTTTGTAAAGAATTTAAAAAATTACATGTGTTGAAAATGTTAAAAATATTCCCTTTAAAACATTTATAAAGAAGATTAAATATAATAGAAAATAAATTTAAGTAATATTTTAAGTATATTTAAGAGTATTCCTAAAAAATTATAAAAAATATGGACATGGAGGAGAAAGGTTTCCAATTGTAAATAAGAGATAAGGATGAGTCCACAGAAAAGAAAATATTTGTTTGAATTGTGAACTAAAGGGAGTTAAAATAAAAAGAATATTTATAAAACCATAAAATGAATGAAGGAATAAAAAATGAAATAACAGGGTGTAAGATAACAAAATTATAATGTTAAACTTCAAGAATAAAGGTTATACCTTAATGGAATTAAATTAAGTTTACAACAACAATCCTTACATCTTAGGTAATGTATGAATCAAAGGAAAAAGGAAAAGGAAAAGGGAGAGATTAAATGAAAGTGAAATTACAAATAATAAAAATTAATTAATATATAATAAGTCAATAAGTAAATATTTAAATTATATAAAGGTAAATTAGTTCATAATAAACAACATGTCTCAAGGAATTAAAATTGAGACTCAAGACCCATACCTCAAGTACCAACTCATAAGGTGCATACCCATAAACTCCTGAATAAAAAAAGGACGTTTATTAAATAATTTATCTATAAAATATTTCATGTATATTTAATTTTTTAAGGTCTATTTATTTTTATATATAATTTATTTATTGTATGGTTTTTTTCACATATCGACCACTAGGGGTAGTTTAGTCAATTCCTCCAAAATTTCTTCGGTATTTTGGCCATGGTAAAAAAAGTTATAAAATAATTTATTAACCTAAATATATATATATATATATATATTATTTGTAATTATATTATCACAAAATTTATACATTTCAATATTTTGTAAAAAATCAATTCAAATTAAGAAAAGTGTCTCAATATGCTCGTTCTAGGCAGCTAAATGTATAATGAACATTTTTTTAATATTATTAATATAATTAATAATTTAAATTTATATTATCTTAATAATGATATAAATATCACATATATTCATTAAATAAACTTTTAGAACCATCCATCCAATGTGGTAATGAAAAATGAAATGCGTCATCATGGAGGTGGTAATTCGACTATAATATGAGAAATTTTTTCATTTTTAATGAATTAAATAAAGGTAAATAATAGTTATTTTAATAATATATAAATATTTCAGTATATTAATGATAATGATGTAATTATATAATTTTTGATATCATATATTTTGAGGATGTGGAAGAAGAAATACACTTGAAAGGACTTGATTAAAAAAATTACCTCTTCCTTTGATATACTCCTTTAGACCACTCCTTAAGCCATCTAAGATTGGTCTTTTGGTGATAAAAAAACCTATAGAAAATTGTAAAGATTGTTGGGGATATGTTTCTAGAATGTTTTTTTGACTTGGTATGCTTTAGGTGTGAAGAGAAGTGGGGTGGAAAAGATGTCCTTTTATAGGTGAGAGGGGTGACATTTTAACAAATATTAATTTAATAATAGAAAAAGATATTAATTATTCATATAATGTGAATAAATATTTGATAATTATATATTAAAAGATAATATATATTCTATAAAACCCACATAAACCCATTAATATATGAGTTTTTATGATATTTTGAGATTTCACTTCTTGATTTATCCTTTTTACCACATTTTAACCTTTACCGTGGTGGCTAATTTTTACCTTGGTTACTTATTTTTAAGACCAAAAAAATAAATTTACTATATTAACTAATTATTATATTATAATTAATGTTATTGAATTAATGTTATTTAATTCAATTTTATAAAGTGTTAAAAATAAACTTTATTTTTAAGTACTAAAAACAACATATTTACAGTTCACTAAAAATAAACTTTTTGTAGAAAAATCACAAACAATAATCATAAACTAATTTTGATATTCTAAATATAAAAAATAAATTTATTTTATTGAATTTATATTTCTAAATTTTTGAATTTAACATTTAAATTAAACATAAAATATAATGAAAAATAGTTTTTATAAGAAAATTACATTTTAAACAATTACTATTCTTAAACATATTTCATATCAGTTAAAAAATAAATGAGTATTAATATTTTTTTATTATAATATTTTATTAGTTAAATCCATAATTTTTTTTGGAATTTACTTTATTGAGATTAAAATACATAAAATATAGAAAAATAAAATTCTTCGAAAATATAATTTTTAATGCTAAATTAATTTAGTCACATCCATTAATTATATAACTTTTAAAAATTAAATTTCATTACTTCATTGGTTTTATAACATATAAAATTATCCTTAAAAAAAATAAATTTAAAATAAACCATTTTGACTATATTTTTATTTACTTGAGGTTTTACTTTTATGGTAATTTTCTTAATAATATTTCACATTTTGTTTTTGTGATGTATTGATTTTATCATTTAATTATAAAATAAAACATGGTTTATTTTCATTTGGAGTTTCATATCATAAAAAATATTCAACATAGTATTTATTTTAATATAAATTTGTACTAAAATATTAGGGTGTTAAATTCTACCCCTATAAATTAGTCGCATCCTCGTAATTTTAATTTCTCTGACTGATGAATGTATATGTGGGTATTGATAATATAGTGATTAGTTGTGATATAAAAATTTATTCAGGTCTTTTATAATGGATCATAATGAGCTTGTGAATCATCCGGATTGTATCCTTAAAGAGTCTCAAATCAGGTGTACAATTAAGCTCTCTTATCCCGTATTGATCAAAGATTGAGTTAATTATCAACCAACCATATTCAATGTTATTAGCACTAGGTGGAACAGAGCGAGATCCTACAACCACTTATAGGAACCAAATGTGATTTCATTGCTAAGAAACCACAAACTCTTTACTTCACCAAAATTTTAATATGTTTTCTTATATTTTTATTTATCAATATGGTTTCAACTAATGTAATCTAGACCTAATTTCAAATAATAATTAAATCAATATTTTTATTACCAAATTACAAACCAAAAATTAATTTAAACCTATGATCCTTGAATTCAATGTTAACCTTTATCCCCAAAAATAATTAATTTGATACAAATATATATATACTTCCCCCTAGACCAAAACTATTTGATATTTTTATTTATTAGATAATCCCCTTTTTAAATGGTTTGAGAGGGAACCCTAATATGGAATAGAGGCCTAGATTACACGACTTGAAGTCCTAAAGGCACATATACCTTTTTACATTTTTTATTGAACTAAGAAAACTGAAATAAATTCTCTTAATCACCTCTTTAATGTTTATTCCAAAATCCACTCCTAATAATGTGGTAAGATTTCCCTTACCCCACAAAGAGTTGTCTGAGGAATAAACCCAATGATGTGTATTTATTTTCCTTCCCTATAAATGTAACATCCCAGGTAAATAAAGAATAAATCATTTTCATATTTATTAATATTTACGAATTAAATATTAATTTTACTTTAATGGGGTTGCTATGTTCGATAGCGTACCCGATACGCAACAAAGAGTTTCTTTGAAATCTTACGTTGCACACTAGTAATAAAATAATATTATTTTAAATAGTAGTTAACACGTAGTCGTTGTATTGGCGGGAATGAATATAAATAACTATAATATGATTATATATGTTTTTTAAATTTTTATATATATATCCAATAAAAGATAAAGGCTTAAAATAAGAAAAGAATTCAATTTTTGGCATAGATACTCTAATATTCACTAAAAGGTCGAACTATCGCCTATTGATGGAGAACCCTCTTTAAATATAGTTTTGGTCACTCTTATACATTCTATTGGACCAAATAAAACTCTTCTTTATAATCGGGACATCAAAATTTACTTTGTGTAAAGTTTTGTTATTTTTCAGATAAAGTTCATTTTTTAATGAATAGTGAAAAATGTTGTATTTTAATTCAAAACCACATTTTAATATAATGTATTTATATGATTATATTATATTTTTAATTGGTTTTAAATTTCAATTAGAAAATATTTTTACAATTTAATCCAATAGTGGTCGTTGGAATTAATTTCACTTTGAAATTTGACTTAAACTAGTGTCAATCTTTTGATACTTATTGTTTCATAAAAACACGCTATTTGCTCTGACAGCGGGAATTAATTATTAAATTAATTAATGTAACTTATATGTTTTTAATTTTTTAAAATAGAAATCATTTTTGAATTCGTAATATCAAATATATCTTAGGGTGAAGTTTTGGTATTTTTCTGAAAAACTTCAATTTTTGATGAATAGTGAAACCACTAAGTGGTACTTATAAAAACTAATTTTCCATTTAAATGAAATTTTACCACCTCTGTGTTTTGAATTTAAAAAATCCTACATACATGGTTGTCATTAAGAAGTAAAATGTGGTTCAATGGGATTAAAATAATTTTTTTGGTGAATAGTATCTTTTAAGTTTTTAATCGCGATTAGAGGTAATTAGTGCAATTTAAGGAAAAGATGATATTATAATAAAATGAAAATACCTAGAAACATATCCTACCCTTATTGGATGTGTCATGGAAGACCAAGAAAACCCATGTGTCTATTTTTGGGACCCCATGGAGCCACTTGGGTAAGATAAAGACATTAATGCCTTTTATTTAAAGTAAAAGTAAAAATGACACAAACATGAGTTATTTTACAAAAACAATTTTTAAATGGGGTTATACAAGTCATATTTTTCACTATAAATATTCATTAGAGAGATAAAAATATTTCCTACATCATAGTAGTTTTTTATAATTTTTAGATATTAAATAAATTAAATTATTTATGACACCATGATGATGCAACGATTACCTCATTATTTAACGATTTAAAAAAATGAAAAGATAATGTAAAATCTAAGACCTACACATGTCAAAAACCTATTGGATGGGTGGATTTAGAACTATTATCACCTTATACTAGAAATAAATAATTTTGGGACCTTTTAAATCCGAAAATCATTTTATAATAAAGTATCTTTTTTTAACTTTCCAAGAGTGCCCCTCCTCTCCTCTTATAAAAGGCCCCCACCTCTACCACCTTACCCACACTTCCAAAGCATTTTCCTCGGCCAACCCATTCCCATTTTGTCTCTCCAAATACCTCTATAACTGTTAGAAGCCTCACTTTGGGCAGAAGTCTTCCTAAGGAAGCCTTTGAGCTCAAATCAAAAAGAGTTACCCGTTTTAAAGGTAATGTTTTCTCTTGTGTTCTTATGTTTTATTTTGCTTCTCCAACCCTATAAACTCTTTTTATTCCTTTATTTTGTAAAAACACCAGTATATTTAATATACTAGGATGTTTTTATAAGAAGGATTCGAGATACACTTACACACACCTACATCTAATGGTTAAAGAACATACTGTTTCCGTGGATGACGAATTTCTGCCTCACGAAACGATGATTGTTCAATATTCTTTTAACACCTTCAAAGGTGGCCATTAAGATTTCACTATATTTATATATGGTATATAATATGTTTATGTTTTACTTAAGCCTCTGTATTTTTCATTTATGACATACCTTTATGGTTTCCATTATGGGTAAACGCGATATCTTCATTTTAGGAAGTGCGGACGACCGCCCCCTCAAAGTGATTTGATTCGTTAATACCATATGTGGGACGTATAAAGGATTGAATTAATGATATTATATATGATATTATACTGGTATTATAATATACCTTTATATCACTATGATTCCATTCCATAAAATACGAAATAGAAATGAAAGTAGCATTCATGCGTACGTACGACTTACCGTCTCCATGAACGGTGCATTTCATTTCTTAACTCTAAACGTTATGTAATATTATAAATGCATGTATATAATGGATATATATGATATATATATCTCCATCATGAGTATAACTCCAGATATAATGGATACATGAACAACTTGTAATTATAAAGAGCTTATTTTTGACTCAAGTACCAATGATCGTTAAAAAGACCGTTATTAACTTAAATAATTACATAGTGTTCATGACATGGTAATAAGTGATATAAAAGGAATAATGTACTTGAAAAAGGTTCTTAACAGTGTAGAAATTAACTCAAGTTTATAATTCAGGACATTAATGAACGATCGAGTCAAGTCGGACCTGAGGTATGGGACTTCGTCTCAATCTCCTTTCATTGAGGCATATTTTGTTTTATACACAACCTTCTTTTATACGGTGTATAAACCCTTTTTACTTTTACGTTTATCCAAAAGGAATCTTTTTATACGAATCGTTTTACTAAACGAAAAAAGGAATGTTTTTATCGTACGTATGCGACGACAATGACTTCTCCGCCGCCGTGACCATTATTTGAGTTTCGGCTTCCTCTACAAGCCATACCTTTTTTTAAAAGAAAAATAAATACAATGTTTTACTTTTATTTTATTCTTTTATTGAAAATGGTTTTCATAATATTTTTATATCAATGTGTTGTATTGATATGTTGTGATTGAAAAGTGTAAATGTTATGTTTCCTTTATGCATGTTTTATATGATACGATTATGTTATGGTTCTTGGGAATTATTATGAAGATGGGTGGTTCTGTGGTAAACTAAGGGTGGGTGAGCCCGATATAGATCTCCAATGCATTGGGTAACACGGAGGAGTTAAACATTAAGGTTTATCCGAAGATATTTAGGGAATATAGTGTGATGGGTATTCCAAACGTAACCAAGAGGGTTACTCCCTACGTAAGAATACTATGAATTCCTCAAGTTACCTTTATGTCTTATGATTTATAAGATTTATTCATGATTTTATGAGGTATGTTTAAGTGGTTATGTTTTATGAGTAGAGTATGATTTCATTGATTCTTATTTATACATGTACTCATGTTTCCTTTCCATATTTTTATATACCTTACTGAGATTTTTATGCTCATCCCAAGTTTTTGAAATATTTTTCACAGGTTAAGGGAAAGGTACATGATATGATGATAGTGTCAAGGAAGTGTCAAGAAATAATCCATGTTTTTTTAAATATGTTTCCATTGATGGGAAAAATGAATACTATCTTTTTTGTAACCAATTTGTTTAAATGTGAAATGTAATGCAAGTTTTATGATCTAATTCTCTAAAACTCTAAACCTAAAAAGATCCTCAAGGTGTATTCTTGAAATAACTCAAGAGTAAGTAATGTTTAAGGCTGGGGCCTTATAGTTGGTATCAGAGGTCGGTTTAGATAACTTTAGGAGTTAGAATTTTATTAAATGATTATCCAAAAATATTTTTTTATGGTCAAATTAAAATGATATAGCATTTGAAGATTACCATGTTGCTTCATCTAAGAAATGTTTCTTCAGAATGGTTTTCCATAGAGGAAACATTGAATCTGTTCTAGGAAGGCATACAGAGTATAATGACCTTTCGAATCAGTATCCTGAGATGGTCAGAATCAGAACTAAATAGTTTTTTGCAGTGATGGCTCAGTTGACTCAGGTGAAAAATGTTGGTTGTTTTCATTGATGATATTTTGGTGTTTTCTAAAAGTAAAGAGGAGCATGAAAGACATTTAAGGGTTATTTTGCAAACCTTAAAAGAAAATAAATTTTATGGGAAATTCAGAAAGTGTGAGTTTTGGTTACAACAAATTTCTTTCCTTGGTCACATTGTTTCTAAAGATGGGATAACTGTTTATCCTGCAAAAACAAAGGTTGTTGAAGAATGTACAAGACCCACAAATGTAACTGAGATTCGTAGTTTCCTTGGTTTGGAAGGCTACTACCGAAGGTTTGTTAGAAAATTTTCATGGTTATCTAGTCCAATGAATAAGCTAAATCGGAAGGATGTTAAGTTTATCTGGATGAAAGAATGTGACAATTGTTTTTAGGAATTGAAAAGAAGATTGGTGAATGCTCCAGTTTTGGAACTACCTTCCAGGAATGGTGAGTTTTTTATCTACAGTGATGTTTCATTGAAAGGACTTGGTTGTGTCCTAATGCAGAATGATCAGGTAATTTTTTACACTTCACTACAGTTGAAAACTAATGAGGTAAATTACCCTGCACATGATTTGGAATTAGCTGCTGTTGTTTTTGCTTTAAAAATTTGGAGGCATCATTTGTATGGAGTAAAGTTTAAAGTATATATTCACTCAGAAAGAATTGAACATGAGACAGAGGAGATGGCTAGAATTAATCCAGGATTATGATTGTACAATTCATTACCATCCGGGAAAAACAAATAAAGTGGCTGATGCTTTGAGTCAAAGAAGTAATGCTTCATTAACAATTTTGCGTTTGGAACGTGATCCTTTGGTTAAGGATTTGATGAACTTTTGCATAGAAGTTTTTGGTGCAGGATGTCCTTCTGTTTTGTTTCAGGTATCAGTGAAATCTTCTCTATCAGACAGAATCAAGCAAGCACAAAAGCAAGATAGTGAGTTGCAGAAAAAGGTAGAGCTGTTTTAGAAGGGTAAGTTGCCCGGATTCAACATTGATAATGATTGTGTTTTGAGATTTGGGAAGAGATTGTGTGTCCCTTCTGATTTACAGTTGAAGAGAGAGTTGTTATGTGAAGCTCATAGTTCTCTATTTTCTGTTCATCCGAGAAGTACTAAGATGTACAAAGATCTGCGGGAGTATTACTGGTGGGATGTAATGAAAAGAGATATTGCTGATTTTACAGTGAAGTGTTTGACTTTTCAACAGGTTAAAGTAGAGCGGCAGTTACCGAAAGGGATGATTCAGCCTTTACTAGTGCCAGAGTGGAAATGGGAAAATATATCCATGGACTTTGTTGTGGGATTTCCGAAGACACCTCAAGGTAATAATGAAATCTGGGTTATTGTTGATTTCTCGACTAAATCTTCTCATTTCCTTGCTATAAGACATACTTTTTACCTAGATCGACTTTCTCGTTTTTATCTTAAAGAGATAGTCAGGTTACATGGAGTTCTTCTCTCCATTGTATCTAACCGTGATCTCAGGTTCACTTCTAACTTCTGGAAAGGCCTTCAGAAGTTGTTGGGTACTGAATTAAATTTTAGTACAGCTTTTCATCCTCAATCAGATGGGAAGAAAGAACAAACAATTCAGAATTTGGAGGATATTCTACGTGCTTGTTCGATGGATTATCAGGGATGTTGGGACACCATATTTCTTTGGTTGAGTTTTCTTATAATAACAGTTTTCATTCCAGTATACAGATGGCACCATTTGAGGCGTTATATGGGAAGCGGTGTCGAACTCCAGATTTATGGGATGAAGTGGGTGAAAGGAAGATGATGGGACCAGAATTGGTAGAAGAGTTGGCAGAAAAAGTTCAGCTGATACAGAAACACATGAGAACAGCTCAGAGCAGGCAGAAGAGTTATGCAGACAACAGGATGAAGGATCTCTCTTTTGAGGTAGGTGATCATGTTTTTCTCAAAGTCTCACCATGTAAAAGTGTGATGCAATTTGGTAATAAAGGAAAGCTGAGTCCAAGGATCATTAGACCATATGAAATTCTGGAGAGAGTTGGATTAGTTTCTTACCGAGTGGCTTTACCTCCGAGTTTATCTCAGGTACACAATGTTTTTCATGTTTCGATGTTGAGAAAGTATATGCCAGATCCATCTCATGTATTGAGTCCAGAGGTAGTTTAGCTGGAAGAGAACCTATCTTATGAGGAACAACCGGTCCAAATTCTTGACCATAGGGAGAAAGTTTTAAGGAATAAGGTAATTAATTAGGTAAAGGTTTTGTGAAAAAACCATATGGTTGAAGAGGCAACATGGGAATCTGAAAATGCTATGAGGGATAAATACCCCCACTTATTTTGATAAGTGAATAAAATTACGAGGATGCAATACCCAAAAGGGGGGAAGGATGTAACATCTCAGGTAAATAAAGAATAAAGAATTTTCATATTTATTAATATTTACGAATTAAATATTAATTTTACTTTAAAGGGGTTTCTATGTTCGATAGCGTACCCGATACACAACAAAGAGTTTCTTTGAAATCTTACGTTGCACACTAGTAATAAAATAATATTATTTTAAATAGTAGTTAACATGTAGTCGTTGTATTGGTGGGAATGAATAGAAATGACTAGAATATGATTATATATGTTTTTTAAATGTTTTTACATATATCTAATAAAAGATAGAGGCTTAAAATAAGAAAAGAATTCAATTTTTGGCATAGATACTCTGATATTCCCTAAAAGGTCTAACTATCGCCTTTTGATGGAGAAACCTCTTTAAATATAGTTTTGGTCACTCTTATACATTCTATTGGACCAAATAAAACTCTTCTTTAGAATTGGGACATCAAAATTTACTTTGTGTAAGTTTTGGTATTTTTCTAATAAAGTTCAATTTTTTAATGAATAGTAAAAAATGTTGTATTTTAATTCAAAAACACTTTTTAATATAATATATTTATATGATTAGATTATATTTTGAATTAGTTTTAAAGTTCAATTAGAATATATTTTTACCATTTAATCCAATAGTGGTCGTTGGAATTAATTTCACTTTGAAATTGGACTTAAACTAGTGTTAATCTTTTGATACTTATTGTTTCATAAAAACACGCTATTTGATCTGACAATGAGAATTAATTATTAAATTAATTAATGTAACTTATATGTTCTGAATTTTTTAAAATAGACATCATTTTTGAATTCGGAATATCAAATATAGCTTAGGGTGAAGTTTTGGTATTTTTTCTGAAAAACTTCAATTTTTGATCAATAGTGAAACCACTAAGTGGTACTTATAAAAACTGATTTTCCGTTTAAATGAAAATTTACCAACTCTGTGTTTTGAATTTCAAAAATCTGACATACATGGTTGTCATTAAGAAGTAAAATTTGGTTCAATGGTATTAGAATAATTTTTTGGTTAACAGTAACTTTTAAGTTTTTAATCGCGATTAGAGGTAATTAGTGCAACTTAAGGAAAAATGATATTATAATACAATGCAAATACCTAGACACATGTCCTACCCTTATTTTATGTGTCATGTACGACCAAGAAAACCCATGGGTCGATTTTCGGGACCCCATGGATCCACTTGTGTAAGATAAAGACATTAATACCTTTTATTTAAAGTAAAAGTAAAAATGACACAAACATGAGTTGTTTTACTAAAACAATTTTTAAATGGGGTTATAAAAGTCATATTTTTGACTATAAATATTAATTAGAAAGATAAAAAGATTTAATACATCATAGTATTTTTTTATAATTTTTAGATATTAAATAAATTAAATTATTTATGACACCATGATGAGCAGCGATTACCTCATTATTTAACGATTTAAAAAAATGGAAAGATAATGTAAAATCTAAGACCTAAACATGTCAAAAACCTATTTTATGGGTGTATTTAGAACTATTATCACCTTATCCTGGAAATATATAATTTTGGGACATTTTAAATCTGAAAAGAATTTTATAATAAAGTATATTTTTTTAACTTTCCAAGAGTGCCCCTCCTCTCCTCTTATAAAAGGCCCCCACCTCTACCACCTTACCCACACTTCCAAAGCCTTTGGCTCAGCCAAACCCTGCCCATTTTGTCTCTCCACATCCCTCTATAACTCTTAGAAGCCTCACTTTGGGCAGAAGTCTTCCCAAGGAAGCCTTTGAGCTCAAATCAAAAAGAGTTACCCATTTTAAAGGTAGTGTTTTCTCTTGTGTTCTTATGTTTTATTTTGCTTCTCCAACCCTCTAAAATCTTTTTATTCCTTTCTTTTGTAACAAAAACAGTATCTTCAATATAATAGGATGTTTTTATAAGAATAATTTTAGATACACTTACACACACCTACATGTAATGGTTAAAGAACATACTGTTTCCGTGGATGGAGAATTTCTGCCTCACGAAACGATGATTGTTCAATATTCTTGTAACACCTTAAAAGGTGGCCATTAAGATGTCACTATATTTATATATGGTATATAATATGTTTATTTTTTTACTTAAGATTCTGTAATTTTCATTTATGACATACCTTTATGGTTTCCATTATGGGCAAACGCGATATCTTCATTTTAGGAAGTGCGGACTACCGCCCCCTCAAGGTGATTTGATTCATTAATACCATATGTGGGACGTATAAAGGATGAAAGTAATGATATTATATATGATATTATATAGGAATTATAATATACCTTTATATCATTATGATTTCATTCCATAAAATACGAAATAGAAATGAAAGTAGCGTTCATGCGTACGTACGACTTACCGTCTCCATGAACGGTGCATTTCATTTCTTACCTCTAAATATTATGTAATATTATAAATGCATGTATATACTGGATATATATGATATATATATCTACATCATGAGTATAACTCTTTATATAATGGATACATGAACAACTTTTAATTATAAAGAGCTTATTTTTGATTGAAGTACCAATGATCGTTTAAACAACCATTATTAACATAAATAATTACATAGTGTTCATGACATGGTAATAAGTGATATAAAAGGAATAATGAACTTGAAAAAGGTTCTTAAGCCCATATAAATTAACTCAAGTTTATTATTCAGGACATTAAAGAACGATCGAGTCAAGTCGGACCCGAGGTATGGGACTTCGTCTCAATCTCCTTTCATTGAGGCATATTTTGTTTTACACACAACCTTCTTTTATACGGTGTATAAACCCCTTTGAATTTCACATTTATCCAAAAGGAATATTTTTATATGAAGCGTTTTACTAAACGACAAAAGGGAATGTTTTTATCGTAAGTTTCTGGCGACAATGAATTCTCTGCCGCCGTGACCATTATTTGAGTTTCGACTTCCTCTACAAGCCATACCTTTTTTTTAAAAGAAAAATAAATACCATGTTTTACTTTTCTTTTATTTTGGTATTGAAAATGGTTTTCATAATGTTTTTATATCAATGTGTTGTATTGATATCTTTTGATTGAAAAGTGGAAATGTTATGTTTCCTTTATGCATGTTTTATATGATACTATTATGTTATGGTTCTTGGGCATTATTATGAAGACGGGTGGTTCCGTGATAAACTAAGGGAGAGTGAGCCCAATATAGCTCTCCAATGCATTGGGTAACGTGAAGGAGTTAAACGTTAAGGTTTCTCCGAAGTGATTTAGGGAATATACTGTGATGGTTATTCCAAACGTAACCAAGAGGGTTACTCCCTACGTAAGAATGTTATGAATGCCTCATGTTACCTTTATGTCTTATTATTTCTATGATTTATTCATGATTTTATGAGGTATGTTTAAGTGCTTATGTTTTATGAGTAGAGTATGATTTCATTGATTCTTATGTATACATGTACTCATGTTTCCTTTCCATATTTTTATATCCATTACTGATCTTTTTATGCTCATCCCAAGTTTTTGAAATGTTTTTCACAGGTCAAGTGAAAGGTACATGATATGATGATAGTGTCAAGTAAGTGTCAAGAAAGAATCCATGTTTTTTTTAAATATGTTTCCATTGATGGTAAAAATGAATACTATCTTTTATGTAACCACTTTGTTTAAATGTGAAATGTAATGCAAGTTTTATGATCTAATTCCCTAAAACTCTAAACCTGAAAAGATCTTCAAGGTGTATTATTGAAAATAACTCAAGATTAAGTAATGTTTAAGGCTGGGGCCTTATATTTGGTATCAGAGGTTGGTTTAGACAACTTTAGGAGTTAGAATTTTATTAAATGATTATCCAAAAATATTTTTTTATGGTCAAATTGAAATGATATAGTATTTAAAGATTACCATGTTGCTTCATCTGAGACATGTTTGTTCAGAATGGTTTTCCATAGAGGAAACGGAGCAGCTTTTCTAAGAAGGCATACAGAGTATAATGGCCTTTCGAATCAGTATCCTGAGATGGTCAAAATCAGAACTAAACAGTTTTTTACAGTGATGGCTCAGTTGACTCAGGTGAAAAATGTTGGTTGTTTTCATTGATGATATTTTGGTGTTTTCTAAAACTAAATAGGAGCATGAAATACATTTTAGGGTTATTTTTCAAACCTTAAAAGAAAAGAAATTGTATGGGAAATTCAGAAAGTGTGAGTTTTGGTTGCAACAAATTTCTTTCCTTGGTCACATTGTTTCTAAAGATGGGATAACTGTTGATCCTGCAAAAACAAAGGTTGTTGAAGAATGGACAAGACCCACAAATGTAACTGGGATTCGTAGTTTCCTTGGTTTGGCAGGCTATTATCGAAGGTTTGTTAGAAATTTTTCACGGTTATCTTGTCCAATGACTAAGCTAACTCGGAAGGGTGTTAAGTTTATCTGGACGAAAGAATGTGATGATTGTTTTCAGGAATTGAAAAGAAGATTGGTGAATGCTCCAGTTTTGGCACTACCTTCCAGGAATGGTGAGTTTGTTATCTACAATGATGCTTCATTGAAAGGACTTGGTTGTGTCCTAATGCAGAATTATCAGGTAATTGCTTATGCTTCACGATAGTTGAAAACTCATGAGGTAAATTACACTGCACATGATTTGGAATTAGCTGCTGTTGTTTCCACTTTAAATATTTGGAGGCATCATTTGTATGGAGTAAAGTTTAAAGTATATATTCACTCAGAAATAATTGAACATGAGACATAGGAGATGGATAGAATTAATCAAGGATTATGATTGTACAATAAATTACCATTTGGGAAAAGCAAATAAAGTGGCTGATGCTTTGAGTTGAAAAAGTAATTCTTCATTAAAAATGTTGCGTTGGAACGTGATCCTTTGTTTAAGGATTTGATGAAATTTGGCATAGACGTTTTTGGTGCAGGATGTCATTTTGTTTTGTTTCAGGTATCAGTGAAATCTTCTCTATCAGACAGAATCAAGCAAGCACAGAAGCAAGACAGTGAGTTGTAGAAAAAGGTAGAGCTAGTTCAGAAGGGTAAGTTTCCTGAATTAAACATTGACAATGATTGTGTTTTGAGATTTGGGAAGAGATTGTGTGTGCCTTGTGATTCACAGTTGAAGAGAGAGTTTTATGTGAAGCTCATAGTTCTCCGTTTTCAGTTCATCCGGGCAGTACTAAGAAGTACAAATATCTGAGAGAGTATTACTGGTGGGATGGAATGAAAAGTGATATTGCTGATTTTACAGTGAAGTGTTTGACTTGTCAACAGGTTAAAGCAGAGTGGTAGTTACCGAAAGGGATGCTTCAGCCTTTACCAGTGCCAGAGTGGAAATGGGAAAATATATCCATGGACTTTGTTGTGGGATTGCCGAAGACACCTCGAGGTAATAACGCAATCTGGGTTATTGTTGATTACTTGACTAAATACGATCATTTCCTTGCTATATGAGATATTTTTTCCCTAGATCAAATTTCCCGTTTGTATCTTAAAGAGATAGTCAGGTTACATTGAGTTTCTCTCTCCATTGTATCTGACCGTGATCCCAGGTTCACTTCTTACTTTTGGAAAGGCCTTCAAGAGTCGTTGGGTACAGAATTAAATTTTAGTACAACTTTTCATCCTCCATCAGATGGGTAGTCAGAACGAACAATTCAGACTTTGGAGGATATGCTATGTTCTTGTTCAATGGATTATCAGGGAAGTTGGGACCAACATCTTTCTTTGGTTGAGTTTTCTTATAATAACAGTTTTCATTCCAATATACAGATGGAACCATTTTAGGCATTATATGGGAAACAGTGACGAACTCCAGCTTTCTGGGATGAAGTGGGTGAAAGAAAGATGATGGGACCATAATTGGTAGAAGAGTTGGCAGAAAAAGTTCAGCTGATACAGAAACACATGAGAACAGCTCAGAGCAGGTAGAAGAGTTATGCGGACAACAGGAGGAAGGATCTATCTTTTGAGGTAGGTGATCATGTTTTTCTCAAAGTCTCACCATGGAAAAGTTTGATGCAATTTGGTAAGAAAGGAAAGTTGAGTCCAAGGTTCATTGGACCATATGAAATTATAGAGAGAGTTGGATCAGTTTCTTACCGAGTGGCTTTACCTCTGAGTTTATCTCAGGTACACAATGTTTTTCATGTTTCGATTTTGAGAAAGTATATGCCAGATCCATCTCATGTTTTTAGTCGAGAGGTAGTTCAGTTGGAAGAGAACCTATCTTATGAGGAACAACCGGTCCAGATTCTTGACCACAAGGAGCAAGTGTTAAGGAATAAAGTGATTCATCAGGTAATGGTTTTGTGAAAAAACCATATGGTTGAAGAGGCAACATGGGAATCTAAAAATTCTTTGCGGGATAAATACCCCCACTTATTTTGATAAGTGAATAAAATTGTGAGGAAGTAATTCTCAAAAGGGGGGAAAGATATAACATCCCAGGTAAATAAATAATAAATTATTTTCATATTTTTTAATATTTACGAATTAAATATTAATTTTAATTTAAAGGGGTTTCTATGTTCGATAGTGTACCCGATACGCAAAAATGAGTTTCTTTGAAATCTTACGTTACACACTAGTAATAAAATAATATTATTTTAAATTGTAGTTAACACGTAGCCGTTGTATTGGCGGGAATGAATATAAATAACTATAATATGATTATATATGTTTTTTAAATGTTTTTACATATATACAATAAAAGATAAAGGCTTAAAATAAGAAAAGAATTCAATTTTTGGCACAGATACTCTGATATTCACTAAAAGGTCTAACTATCGCATTATGATGGCAAACCCTATTTAAATATAGTTTTGGTCACTCTTATAAATTCTATTGGACCAAATAAAACTCTTCTTTAGAATCGAGACATCAAAATTTACTTTGTGTAAAGTTTTGGTATTTTCCCGATAAAGTTCATTTTTTTAATGAATAGTGAAAAATGTTGTTTTTTAATTTAAAACCACTTTTTAATATAATTTATTTATAGGACTAGATTATATTTTGAATTAGTTTTAAAGTTCAATTAGAATATATTTTTACCATTTAATCCAATAGTTGTCGTTGGAATTAATTTCACTTTGAAATTGGACTTAAACTAGTGCCAATCGTTTGATACTTAATGTTTCATAAAAACACGCTATTTGCTCTGACAATGAGAATTAATTATTAAATTAATTAATGTAACTTATATGTTCTGAATTTTGTAAAATATAAATTATTTTTGAATTTGGAATATCAAATATAGCTTTGGGTGAAGTTTTGGTATTTTTCTGAAAAACTTCAATTTTTGATGAAAAGTGAAACCACTAAGTGGTACTTATAAAAACTGATTTCCCGTTTAAATGAAATTTTACCACCTCTGTGTTTTGAATTTCAAAAATACGACATACATGGTTGTAATTAAGAATTAAAATGTGGTTCAATGAGATTAAAATAATTTTTTGGCGAATAGTAACTTTTAAGTTTTTAATCGCGATTAGAGGTAATTAGTACAATTTAAGAAAAAATGATATTATAATAAAATGAAAATACCTAGAAACATGTCCTAACCTTATTGGATGTGTCATGGCAGAAAAATAAAACCCATGGGTCTATTTTTGGGAACCCATGTAGCCACTTGGGTAAGATAAAGACATTAATGCCTTTTATTTAAAGTAAAAGTAAAAATGACACAAACATGAGTTGTTTTACTAAAAAAAATTTAAATGGGGTTATACAAGTCATATTTTTGACTATAAATATTCATTAGAAAAATAAAACGATTTCCTACATCATAGTAGTTTTTTTATAATTTTTATATATTAAATAAATTAAATTATGTATAACACCATGATGATGCAACGATTACCTCATTATTTAACGATTTAAAAAAAATGAAAAGATAATGTAAAATATAAGACCTACACATGTCAAAAACCTATTGGATGGGTGGATTTTGAACTATTATCACCGTATCCTTGAAATATATAATTTTGGGACCTTTTAAATCCGAAAATCATTTTATAATAAAGTACCTTTTCTTAACTTTCCAAGAGTGCCCCTCCTCTCCTCTTATAAAAGGCCCCCACCTCTACCACCTTACCCACACTTCCAAAGCCTTTGGCTCGGCCAAACCCTACCCATTTTGTCTCTAAAAATTCCTCTCTAACTCTTAAAAGCCTCACTTTGGGCATAAGTCTTCCCAAGGAAGCCTTTGATCTCAAATCAAAAAGAGTTACCCGTTTTAAAGGTAGTTTTTTCTCTTATGTTCTTATGTTTTATTTTGCTTCTCCAACCCTCTAAACTCTTTTTATTCCTTTCTTTTGTAACAAAAACAATATATTCAATATACAAGGATGTTGTTATAATAAGGATTCTATCTACACTTACACACACCTACATCTAATGGTTAAAGAACATACTATTTCCGTGGATGGCGAATTTCTACCTCACGAAACGATGATTGTTCAATATTCTTTTAACACCTTCAAAGGTGGCAATTAAGATGTCACTATATTTATATATGGTATATAATATGTTCATTTTTTACTTCAGCTCCTATATTTTTCATTTATGGAATACATTTATGGTTTCCATTATGGGTAAATGCGATATCTTCATTAAAAATGTTGCGTTTGGAACGTGATCCTTTGTTTAAGGATTTGATGAAATTTGGCATAGACATTTTTGGTGCAGGATGTCATTTTGTTTTGTTTCAGGTATCAGTGAAATCTTCCCTATCAGACAGAATCAAGCAAGCACAGAAGCAAGATAGTGAGTTGTAGAAAAAGGTAGAGCTAGTTCAGAAGGGTAAGTTGCCTGAATTCAACATTGATAATGATTGTGTTTTGAGATTTGGGAAGAGATTGTGTGTGCCTTGTGATTCACAGTTGAAGAGAGAGTTTTATGTGAAGCTCATAGTTCCCCGTTTTCAGTTCATCCGGGCAGTACTAAGAAGTACAAATATCTGAGAGAGTATTACTGGTGGGATGGAATGAAAAGTGATATTGCTGATTTTACAGTGAAGTGTTTGACTTGTCAACATGTTAAAGCAGAGTGGTAGTTACCGAAAGGGATGCTTCAGCCTTTACCAGTGCCAGAGTGGAAATGGGAAAATATATCCATGGACTTTGTTGTGGGATTGCCGAAGACACCTCGAGGTAATAACGCAATCTGGGTTATTGTTGATTACTTGACTAAATACGCTCATTTCCTTGCTATATGAGATACTTTTTCCCTATATCAACTTTCCCGTTTGTATCTTAAAGAGATAGTTAGGTTACATTGAGTTTCTCTCTCCATTGTATCTGACCGTGATCCCAGGTTCACTTCTTACTTTTGGAAAGGCCTTCAAGAGTCGTTGGGTACAGAATTAAATTTTAGTACAACTTTTCATCCTCCATCAGATGGGCAGTCAGAACGAACAATTCAGACTTTGGAGGATATGCTATGTTCTTGTTCGATGGATTATCAGTGAAGTTGGGACCAACATCTTTCTTTGGTTGAGTTTTCTTATAATAACAGTTTTCATTCCAATATACAGATGGAACCATTTTAGGCATTATATGGGAAACAGTGACAAACTCCAGCTTTCTGGGATGAAGTGGGTGAAAGAAAGATGATGGGACCATAATTGGTAGAAGAGTTGGCAGAAAAAGTTCAGCTGATACAGAAACACATGAGAACAGCTCAGAGCAGGCAGAAGAGTTATGCGGACAACAGGAGGAAGGATCTATCTTTTGAGGTAGGTGATCATGTTTTTCTCAAAGTCTCACCATGGAAAAGTTTGATGCAATTTGTTAAGAAAGGAAAGTTGAGTCCAAGGTTCATTGGACTATATAAAATTATAGAGATAGTTGGATCAGTTTCTTACCGAGTGGCTTTACCTCTGATTTTATCTCAGGTACACAATGTTTTTCATGTTTCGATGTTGAGAAAGTATATGCCAGATCCATCTCATGTTTTGAGTCCAGAGGTAGTTCAGTTGGAAGAGAACCTATCTTATGAGGAACAACCGGTCCAGATTTTTGACCACAAGGAGCAAGTGTTAAGGAATAAAGTGATTCCTCAGGTAATGGTTTTGTGAAAAAACCATATGGTTGAAGAGGCAACATGGGAATCTAAAAATTCTTTGCGGGATAAATACCCCCACTTATTTTGATAAGTGAATAAAATTGCGAGGAAGTAATTCTCAAAAGGGAAGAAAGATATAACATCCCAGGTAAATAAATAATAAATTATTTTCATATTTTTTAATATTTACAAATTAAATATTAATTTTAATTTAAAGGGGTTTCTATGTTCGATAGCGTACCCGATACGCAAAAATGAGTTTCTTTGAAATCTTACGTTACACACTAGTAATAAAATAATATTATTTTAAATTATAGTTAACACGTAGCCGTTGTATTGGCGGGAATGAATATAAATAACTATAATATGATTATATATGTTTTTTAAATGTTTTTACATATATACAATAAAAGATAAAGGCTTAAAATAAGAAAAGAATTCAATTTTTGGCATAGATACTCTGATATTCACTAAAAGGTCTAACTATCGCCTTATGATGGCAAACCCTATTTAAATATAGTTTTGGTCACTCTTATACATTCTATTGGACCAAATAAAACTCTTCTTTAGAATCGAGACATCAAAATTTAATTTGTGTAAAGTTTTGGTATTTTCCCGATAAAGTTCATTTTTTTAATGAATAGTGAAAAATGTTGTTTTTTAATTTAAAACCACTTTTTAATATAATTTATTTATAGGATTAGATTATATTTTGAATTAGTTTTAAAGTGAAATTAGAATATATTTTTACCATTTAATCCAATAGTTGTCATTGGAATTAATTTCACTTTGAAATTGGACTTAAACTAGTGCCAATCGTTTGATACTTAATGTTTCATGAAAACACGCTATTTGCTCTGACAATGAGAATTAATTATTAAATTAATTAATGTAACTTATATGTTCTTAATTTTGTAAAATATAAATTATTTTTGAATTCGGAATATCAAATATAGCTTTGGGTGAAGTTTTTGTATTTTTCTGAAAAACTTCAATTTTTGATGAAAAGTGAAACCACTAAGTGGTACTTATAAAAACTGATTTCCCGTTTAAATGAAATTTTACCACCTCTGTGTTTTGAATTTCAAAAATACGACATACATGGTTGTAATTAGGAATTAAAATGTGGTTCAATGAGATTAAAATAATTTTTTGGCGAATAGTAACTTTTAAGTTTTTAATCGCGATTAGAGGTAATTAGTACAATTTAAGGAAAAAATGATATTATAATAAAATGAAAATACATAGAAACATGTCCTAACCTTATTGGATGTGTCATGGAAGAAATATAAAACCCATGGGTCTATTTTTGGGACCCCATGTAGCCACTTGGGTAAGATAAAGACATTAATGCCTTTTATTTAAAGTAAAAGTAAAAATGACACAAACATGAGTTGTTTTACTAAAAAAAATTTAAATGGGGTTATACAAGTCATATTTTTGACTATAAATATTCATTAGAAAAATAAAACGATTTCCTACATCATAGTAGTTTTTATATAATTTTTATATATTAAATAAATTAAATTATGTATAACACCATGATGATGCAACGATTACCTCATTATTTAACGATTTTAAAAAAAATGAAAAGATAATGTAAAATATAAGACCTACACATGTCAAAAACCTATTGGATGGGTGGATTTTGAACTATTATCACCGTATCCTTGAAATATATAATTTTGGGACCTTTTAAATCCGAAAATCATTTTATAATAAAGTACCTTTTCTTAACTTTCCAAGAGTGCCCCTCCTCTCCTCTTATAAAAGGCCCCCACCTCTACCACCTTACCCACACTTCCAAAGCCTTTGGCTCGGCCAAACCCTACCCATTTTGTCTCTAAAAATTCCTCTCTAACTCTTAAAAGACTCACTTTGGGCATAAGTCTTCCCAAGGAAGCCTTTGATCTCAAATCAAAAAGAGTTACCCGTTTTAAAGGTAGTTTTTTCTCTTATGTTCTTATGTTTTATTTTGCTTCTCCAACCCTCTAAACTCTTTTTATTCCTTTCTTTTGTAACAAAAACAGTATATTCAATATACGAGGATGTTGTTATAATAAGGATTCGATCTACACTTACACACACCTACATCTAATGGTTAAATAACATACTATTTCCGTGGATGGCGAATTTCTACCTCACGAAACGATGATTGTTCAATATTCTTTTAACACCTTCAAAGGTGGCAATTAAGATGTCACTATATTTATATATGGTATATAATATGTTCATTTTTTTACTTCAGCTCCTATATTTTTCATTTATGGAATACATTTATGGTTTCCATTATGGGTAAATGCGATATCTTCATTTTAGGAAGTGCGGACTACCGCCCCCTCAAAGTGATTTGATTCGTTAATACCATATGTGGGATGTATAAAGGATGGAATTAATGATATTATATATTATATTATACTGTAATTATAATATAACTTTATATCATTATGATTCCATTCCATAAAATATGAAATAGAAGTGAAAGTAGCATTCATGCGTACGTACGACTTACCGTCTCCATGAACGGTGCATTTCATTTCATACCTCTAAATGTTATGTAATATTATAAATGCATGTATATACTGGATATATATGATATATATATCTACATCATGAGTATAACTCTGGATATAATGGATACATGAACAACTTGTAATTATAAAGAGATTATTTTTGATTCAAATACCAATGATCGTTAAAACGACTGTTATTAACTTAAATAATTACATAGTGTTCATGACATGGTAATAAGTGATATAAAAGGAAGAATTAACTTGAAAAATTTATTAAGCACGTAGAAATTAACTCAAGTTTATTATTCAGGAAATTAAAGAACAATCAAGTCAAGTCAGACCCGAGGTATGAGACATCGTCTCAATCTCCTTTCATTGAGGCATATTTATTTTTACACACAACCTTCTTTTATATGGTGTATAAACCAATTTTACTTTTACATTTATCCAAAAGGAATATTTTTATATGAAGCGTTTTACTAAACGAAAAAAGGGAATGTTTTTGTCATACGTATGTGGCGACAACGACTTCTCCGCCGCCGTGACCATTATTTGAGTTTCGGCTTTCTCTACAAGCCATACCTTTTTTTAAAGAAAAATAAATACCATGTTTTACTTTTCTTTTATTTTGGTATTGAAAATGGTTTTCATAATGTTTTTATATCAATGTTTTGTATTGATATCTTGTGATTGAAAAGTGTAAATGTTATTTTTCCTTTATGCATGATTTATATGATACGATTATGTTATGGTTCTTGGGAATTATTATGAAGATGGGTGGTTCCGTGATAAACTAAGGGCGGTTGAGCCCGATATAGCTATCCAATGCATTGGGTAACATGAAGGAGTTAAATGTTAAGGTTTATCTGAAGAGATTTAGGGAATATACTGTGATGGGTATTCCAAACAAAACCAAGAGGGTTACTCCCTACGTAAGAATGTTATGAATGCCTCAAGTTACCTTTATGTATTATTATTTCTATGATTTATTCATGATTTTATGAGGTATTTTTATGTGCTTATGTTTTATGAGTAGAGTATGATTTCATTGATTCTTATGTATACATGTACTCATGTTTCCTTTCCATATTTTTATATCATTTACTGAGCTTTTTATGCTCATCCCAAGTTTTTGAAATTTTTTTCATAGGTCAAGGGAAAGGTACATGATATGATGATAGTGTCAAGTAAGTGTCAAGAAATAATCCATGTTTTTTTTAAATATGTTTCCATTGATGGGAAAAATGAATACTATCTTTTATGTAACCACTTTGTTTGAATATGGAATGTAATGCAAGTTTTATGATCTAATTCTCTAAAACTCTAAACCTGAAAAGATCCTCATGGTGTATTCTTGAAATATCTCAAGATTAGGTAATGTTTAAGGCAAGGGCCTTAGAATAAACATAAAATTATCTAAACATATAGACTTATACTACACATATGCATCTTCTTGAGGCGGATCCATTATAGTTTAATTGCCCAACTTCAATGTCCTAAAGTTTGAGTTATCCAGACGCCCAATACATCACACAAAATCCTAATTCATTTAAATAATACTAGTACTATATTAACCCCTCTACAATATCCATACTGATATAGTTCTATGGTACTACTATGGTACCTTAAAAAATTCTCTTCTAGATGGTCTTGAACTAAGGATCTATGCAATATTATATGATGTCTTTACCACTTGGGTAACCCCCCCCAATGCCAATAAATATATATCTTAATAATTATAGACATTAATCATATATAATCCAAAAATTACATTTATATCCCCACAAAATAACATAACTTTAAATGAAATAAAATTATATTTCATCAATAAGGTTTACCTACACCTTGATCATATATTCTTGCTAAAACCTATAAAAATATATAAAATAACATCAATCACCTTAAAATCTAATCATATAAGAATTAAAAATCAGTATCCATTACATTAAAATTGTGATAAAACTTCAACTTATTAACCCATGATGGTATCAAACAGTATTAAATTATACTCAAATTACAACATCCTAACCTTTAAAGTTATCAAAATCCCACTTTGATACCAACTTTGATGGCCTAGATTCATACTCTCTGATCTGGTGCTAAAAAAATATCCTTTATAAACTAGTTTTGACACTAAATGAATTAGCCTAAACATAACAATCCATAATTATAATGGTAATAAAAAATACCATTTCACTTACATACCCAAGAACATTTAGTTTTAAAATTTTAGATAATTAGGAAAAACCTTTTCTTAACCAAACCCATATCTTTCCCAAGAAAACGAGCACTTTTCCTACTAAACCAAAGACTCCTTATTTAATAATTGGTCTTAAAAATCTCCCAAAAAAATTTATACACATGAAACCTATTGAGAAATTTTATAAATAATAGTATTATTCATAACCTATGAAATGGAAATATAATAAGGGTGAGTTCAAACGCTTATTAGGGGATAATGTATTACAAACAATATCATGGAATAAAAAAGGAATGAATAATATTATAGGAATAAATAATAATAATAAATTTACATATAAATGATAAAATGAGAATGTGATATATAAACAGATGACATAAAAATGTAAATATAAATAGGTTGGGGATAAGACCCTTTGAGAAAATAAAATAGAAACCCATTTAAAACTAGGTTAAGGTGGAACCCATAAAAAGTTAAGGACACCAAATACAGTATGGACCAAATCCATAGAGGCACATAACCTAATAATTCAGTATCTGAAAACAAAATTAGTTCAAATAAAATTACAATGTGATCCATATATCCATAAAATTTTTTTTTGACAAAAAATCCAAGAAGGTATTCGTCATCTTTATCACCTTCGCACCTGGAACACCACAAACCTTCGACGGTTCTTCTAATTCCACCAAAGTATGTGGAACCCAAGATAAATAGAATAAGATGAAAAAATAGTAACAAGTGACACAAATCCATACCAACATGGGTAGATCAGAATAGAACATGAAGATTTATGAACCCTCCATGAACACTATGCTCATCAAAAAATGACCCTCTCATCACTATCCAATGACCAGCCGCCAAAGATCATAACATCATAGATTAATAATTATAACTTTTATTTATCTAATATGTAAAAAAAGATACATAAACATATGAATCCATAGTACAAGTCACCTTCATTTGACCTATAAATCATAAACATACAATCAAGTCTTTATTCCAAGACATCACACAGAAACAAATAAGTTCTAGATCAAATACCCAAAAAATATTGCCTCTGAAGACCTACAAATATATTGAGGGGATATATAATTCTATTTAAATAATTAAATAATTTATTAAAATTATTTCATCATATGAAGGAATTAATAAAAAATATAATACATAACCAATATGCCTTAGTAATTGATAAACATCCGTATTGAAATAAAAACTACATGGTGTGTTAATATCTCCCAAATTAATAAATGAAATAAATTTATTAGTAAGAACCCATAAAACTAAAATTGTATATAGTATTAGGTGTACAATTAAGTAAATACTATAAAACATAATATAAGTATAGTGAATGTGATATATAATAAATCTCGGAAATTAAAAAATATATACATGTAGAAGAAGAATAAAGTTAAGAGGTAGATGAAGAGTGATAAAGAACATAAACCTTATGAAACAATTGAGTAATGAACTATAAAATAAAAATATCACATAAAACATGATTCTAAAATAGATATATATTTTATATTTTGAGAAAAAAATGGGGAAAAATTTATTAAAATAATTTTCATATTTGTTTTGTAATAAGGTTATAAAAATAGATTTTTGTATCACTTTTAAAAAATCCATTTAAAGGGATGAAAAAAGGATATTGAAAACCTTAATTCAAAAATAAATGAAAATATTTAACCATTGAAAATATAAGAAGTTAAAAAAAGTAAATCTAGAGTGGAAGGTAAAAATATACATAATTGGAATGAAATCCCTTTATGTATTCTTCTAAAACATTAACCGTTATTTTTAAAATAAAAAATTCATAAAACATTATGTATATTTTTTCTTTAAAAAACCATGGATACTTGAATATTATGTTTTATTAATAAGTTTGGTTATAAAATAAATAAAGTTAACTCATATAGTAAATGAAAAAATTGAGATTTCAATCACACATTGGTAAAAAACGAAAAAATAACCCATGATGAAAATATTAAAAATATTCCATTTAAAAATTTTGTAAAGAAAGTGAAATATAATATAAAATTACCTTAATAAAACTTTTATGTATAGATAAGAACATTATTGATACAATAAAAATACCATTTACATATAATAGAATCATTTTATACCATAAAGAAGAGATGAGAACAAGTCTACATACAAGCAACCGTTTGGTTGAATTTTGAACACTAAGAGGTAAAATATTAAGAATAATTATAAATAAAAAAAATAAATAGGTAATAAAATATAATTAATTAATATAGTGTAAGATAAAAAATTTTGATATTGAATTTCAAGAATAAAGTTTAAAACATAATGAAAGTAAATTAAGTTAACAACAACAACACTTTTGAATTAGGTAATCAATAAATAAATGGAAAATGAAAAGAGTGGGATTAAATATAAGAGAAAATAATGATAATAATTTCTAACTAATATTAATAAGTCAATAAGGAATTATTTTATCATATAAAAGTAAATTTATATATAATAAGAAACATGTGTTAAGGAATTGAAATTTAGATAATGAATTCCTACCTAAATTAATCACTCACGTGGTACATGTATATAAACTACTAAATAGTAAAATTAAGTTGATTAAATACCATTTTAATAACAATTTTATATATGTTTTATTTTTAAGGTTCATTTATTATCATATGACATTCATATATTGTATAATTGTTTCTCTTATCGACCACTTGGGGTTGAACGATGAATTACTCTATAACTTCTTTGGTATGTTTTCCATTGTTGAAGAAGTTATAAAATAGTTTCATAATCTCCAAATATATATATATATATATATATATATTTACTTTATCAGTCTAATAACATAAAATTTAAATAGTTAAATAGGTTGTAAAAGATATATTGAAATCAAGAAAAGTTTTTGGGTGTGCCCATTTTACGCGGTTAAATTTATAATGATAATTTTTTTTTAATATTATTAATATAATAACTAATTTCTCTCCATATAATTTTAATAATTTAATAAATATAACATTTATTAATTGAATACACTTTTATAGCCATCCATGTGATGTGGTGATGAAAAATTAAATAAGTCATTCATGGAGGCGGTAATCTGACCATAATACGGGCGACATTTTGATTTTCTAATGAATGGGAGGAAGGTAGATAATGGTTATTCCATAAACATAAAAATTTCAATATATTGATATAATTATATTAGGATGAGTATAATATATTTATAGGATATATATAAATAAATAAACTTGAAATGATTCGACTAAAATAATTACCTCTTTATTTGAAATCTTTTTTATACCACTCTTTAAGCCTTATTAGATTGGTCTTTTAGTGAGAATAAAACATATAGAACATGTGAAATAAGGTTGAGGTTTATTTATGGAATATTAATGAATATCCATGAAGATTTTGGTGTGAGGATAAGTGGTGGTGGTGAAGGGGACCTTTTATATTTGAGAGAGGGGTTCCATTTCTGTAAATATTAATTTCTTCATACAAAGTGATTCAATATTCAAGGAAATTGGACCCAAAATTGATAATTTGAGAGTAAAATATAAATTTTGGTTGATAAATACCCCATCCACCCATTTAAAAATGATTTTTTGTGACATTTTGGGACTTTAAATCATTATTTAACATTTTTATCACATTTTAACCATTACCGTGGTGACTATTTTTCCTTGATAACGTATTTTATGAAATAAAATAAAATTATATTTATCGATTAAATTTTAAATTCTGATTCCATATATGAATTCTATTTTATTTTATTCAATTTCTAAATTTGATAAAAATGAACATTAATTTAATTAATAAAAAAATATTTTAATTATTCACTAAAAATCAACTTTTTTTGATAAATTTTAAGAAATAATTGTAAGCTAATTTTGAATTTTTGAAGAAAAAATGAATTTTATTTTATCAAATTAAAATTATAAAATTTATTAATTTAACATTTTCATAGAAATATAAAAGAATATAAAAAAATATTTTTCTAGGAAAATGAATTTTTAAACATTAAGTGTTCTTAATCTTATTTCTTATAAATTACTAATTAAATGAGCATTTATATATCTGTTTTGGAATTTTAATAATTTATTATAAATACCCTTTAATTTATTTCAATTTAATTTTTAAGGTAAAAATACATTATATTGGGGAAATTATAATTCTTCGAAAAATAAGCATTTTTAATACAAAAGTATTTTAGTCAAATCTATTAATTATTTATCTTTTGACCATTAAATTTTCTCAGTTAATTATTACTATAAAGCAACATATTATTCTTTATAATAAAAATAATTTGTAAAATAAATCATTTGGAGAATATTTCTATTTACTTTAGGTTTTACATTTCTGTTAATGTTCTTATTTATATTTAACATTTTATTTCAATAATATATTAATTGTTTTTTTGAATTTTCGAATATATCTTAATTCATTTTATTATGATGTTGCATATGATAAAAAATATTAAATATTTTTTATTTAAAGGTAAATTTATAATAATTTTTTTGGGTGTTTCAATCTGATACTTGAAAGGATCAAAAGATGACGATCCTTGTAACAACTTATGATTTTAGATTGTATTTTCTTTTAAATAATACTATGTTTGATAAATTATGATACACATAATACCAAACTAAAATATACTACAACATAATATATTTAGATTATTTGGATTATTATAAGAATAATAAAACATTTGGTAAATAATAAAATAGCAATCAATTAAAAATTCTTACATTTAAAAGATAAATAATTAATATGATTTAATGCTAAAAGGATTGTTTTTCGAATACCTATTTTTAATGTGCTTATTTTATCTTAATAAATTAAATTTATCATATATAAAATTATTATTATGATAATATGTAATATTTTAATATATAAACTAATATATTAACATTCATTTAATTAGTAATTGAGATGAAATAAGATTAAGAACACTTAATGTTTAAAAGGTCATTTTTCTATAAAAGTAGTTTGTCTTCAATTTTTTTTATTTTCATTTAAAAGATAAATTTATGAATTTGTGAATTTTAATTTTATGTAATTAACTTCATTTTTTAATTTATCATGCCAAATTAGGCCATTTTTATTTTTTGGGATTTTTTTTGACAAGGTTGATTTTTAGGTGAATTGTTGAAAATACTGATTTAGAAAATATTGTCACCTTTAGAAAATTATAACGATATAAGAATTAATTATGTTTTTAAAAACATTTCGTATAAAAAATATAAACTTAAGTAGTAAAATAAATAATCTAAAAATATTATTATGAATATATAAACCATTGTGTGACATTTTAGAGTGTAAGTGATGTTTTATTCTAATAAAAGAACCTTTTTTGATCTTTATATTTAATTAAGTACTTAAAAGGTTTTACACTATTTTGGATTAGTTTTAATGTAATATAACTATTATTTATTTATTCATAAACTAATAAATTTTACGAGTATCAATTTCATACATGGTTTTGGTGTATATTCATTTTTTTTTGCTTAAAAAAGAACTTTTATAAAAAATAATTTTTTCCTTTTTTTATATTTATATTAAATTTAATTTCTAAAACCAATAGAAATTTAATATTTTAACATGGTTATAAAATTTATAATTATATGGTGCAAATTATTATATAATATCTACTTCATTTTTAGTCATAAAAATTAATTTACTAAGATAAATAATAATCACTACAATAAGAGTTAAAATAATTTAAAATGTTTTATCAAATGGTAAGGTTACTAAAAATGAAAAATATTTGTAGTGAAATTGGTGTATGATGTTATTATATACCTCACCTAGTTTTATATTTTCTATATTTAAAATTTTGTATCACTTTCATATCATAATGAACTTTATTTTATTTTATGTTAATATTTTTACAAAGAATATCACTCTCCCTATCTTAATGTGTTATTATCATAGTGATAATAATAAAAATTAATTATGAATGAATATATATGTATATAATTATGAATATAAAATTATATTTATATCATTAATTTATTTTTAATTTTAAATAATATTATATTTATATAAAATTCTTATGTAGTGTCGATACAACGCAAGTGGAAGCTTTAGAACAATCAAAGTGAATGATTTTGAAAATATTACAAGTGATAATATTTTTATGAAACAGAGTTTTTCAATATAATTATGGATAATAAAGATAATTAAGAATTAGTTTGAATAATTGAATTTTAATTTCATGTTTATCTAGATATCATTGAAGACAAATTATTTGAATAGTCTAGAAAATGACCTTATAGGGTATTTAATGTTAATTTTTTTATTAACTTATTTAAAAATAAACAAAACCATATCTTGAATAAAAATTATGATACAAGAAATATAATACCATACCTATTATTTTCATGATGCATTTGGAATTTGTATAATTACATTATTAACCCTTAAAGACTGAATATTTTAAAACATTCCATTGACCTTCCCAATAAAATAGAAATCAATCTAACATGGAAAAACACACATATGAACCCAATTTTATCTCAAAATTATTTCCAAATCCATTTCCTCACTTCCCATAACATTTCTTTAATCCCCTAGTGCGACTATAAACCTCTATTTTGAAGGCCATATACTAAATCAAAATTAGGATATCAAAACAAGATGTTAGAGTGAAGACTCTTACCGAAGAACGCACCGTATGCGCCTCAAAAATATCAAATCCCCCACCTATTTATCCTCATCAACTTGTGTTAGATGCCTCACAATCAATAGATCCCATGTCGGTAGTCTCTTTTCTATCATCGTCTAACAGTTCAACAACCTCAGTTTCTCTAGATCTGAGGGTCTTTCCACCTTATACATCTTACAGAGACATCTTGACGGGGCCATCCTCAAAGAATCTTCTCATTCAAAGTCCTCCTTAATGGTCATATCATATACCTAGGATACTTGATATACTACTTTAAAGACTTAATTCATTATCAATGTATGGTTCCCTAGTACTTGATTTTATCCTGGATACCTTCGGTGTGGCTGTGGACTTCTGCTAGTTGACATTGGTGGCCCAGCTTTGGGTAGATATGCAACCCCTTCACGTATTATATTTTTTTTTTCATTCATGGGGGATTGATTGTCTAGATCATGTGTCTTTCCATAATCATAATTCATTATTTATTATTCTCATATCTCAGTAATACTTCTTTAATGTGTGTTCTCAATGTACTTGATCCATCAGCAAATGGAGGTTCAGTCTTTTTTGATAGATGATGGAATATTACTTTGGAAGAGATTATCCTTACATAGTGGGTTGGATCAACATTCCTAGTCTTACCCTACCATTTCACAATCATTGATTTTTATTTAGTATTGGTAATTCCTTCAGATCCTTCCTCTACACAAATGAGTGCAGGTTACAGTTACAAGATGCAGGTGTTGCTTGGATTTTCATTGAACTGGATCTTTATCACCCTCTCCCAGACCGTGTTCTTATCTAAGTAGGTAACTATTTTTTATGGTGTAAGGACTTGATCTTTATATCCCTATTTTTTTCATCATAGGATTCCATATTCAGGGTCCCTCCATCCCAATTTGTAGAAATAATCTTTCTAGGACTGGCGTCCCTCCACCTGTGCACTCCTCACTAGTGAAACCATTGCCTCCTACGATGAAGAACTAATCAGCTGAGTAGGATCTCTCCACTCATTTTGAGTCAACTTTGGGGCCTCTTTTATCCTCCCCCTTCTAGATTATTTTATATTATCTACATTGAAGTCTCCATCCCCAGTCTAAGATCCTTCCTCATTTGGGTCGTATGGAGAATGCATGGACATTGTGGTTTTTCATTTAAGATTAGATATTATCACCAACTTGAAACCACCCCAATATTCCTTGGATTTGACTTATTTTCCTTATAAACCCAAGGAAGTTGACTGATGTCGTGCGAAGGAACTTTCAATTCAAGCTCCATTATCCTCCACCATAACCCCCTTCTCTCCACCTATCTATATTTATAATGGGTATAGTGTATTATCTACTATGGGATCAGATATGGTTTCTCTTCTATATCATCAACATTTTGGTGCATGAACTAGAGGGTTTTCTATATGGGAATAGAATCTATCCTCTTCAAATTTCATGATCCAATCACTATAAAGGGATAAATCCCCATGACCTCTTCACCAATTATATGCTTTATCATCTAGAATTACTTGGGATTAGGATCTAAGGTAAAGTTGGACTTCATTTTTTTTCGAGCTTCTTCATTGTAATGCCACCTTGTTTTCCATTGTTGATCACAAGAAATATTAAGTCAATATTCTAATCTTCTCCTTCAAACTGGTCCTTCACAATTACATGCATAGAGATCCTGATAACTGAAACATTCTGGTCTTCTGAAAAAAGTTCTATTTTAGTAGAGAAAGCAACTGATTATAATCCAAATATGTCTATGAAGGTCAATTCTTATAATTTATATATATATTTTTCTTTTGTCTATGAAAAGTAGAGTGCGAGGGAGTAGGAATTCCTTTGGTTGGAGTTAGACAATCACAATTTAGGAGATATTTCCTAGATCATTGGAGGTGATTTTAATGTCATTATGGATCCTTTAGAGAAGAAGGGGGAAGGTTCTACCGGAGGAATGATATAATAGAGTTTGTAGGATTTGAAGTGCATAATGTCCTCCTAGAAATGGGTTACATCATGGATAATTTCATATGGTGTAAAAATAAAATGGGGTACTGACATAGGTGGTGCCAATTAGATTGATTTTTTGATAACTATCAAGGAATTTACACCAACTCTAATGTAAAAATGGAACATTCGGTATGGGAATTGTTAGAACATTCTACATTACTAATTAGTTTAACTAATAATGTTACTCGCATAAACCATTTTTCATACTTAGGTCGATGGTCTTCAGACCCAAAATATCATATGGTGGTTCATGATTGATGGGATAAATCAACGAGAGAAGGATAATGGGTTAAGTTCCAAAACAAGATGTAGTGACTGAAAGGTAACATTCTTGATTGGTAGTCAAGAAAACCCTCACACTTACAGAATATTGATGGTCTTAAAGATGATATTGAAAAATATTAGAGGCACATAAAATCATTTTGTGATGATCATATTTTTGTAAATATGTTTGTCATCAAGACACATATTTCTGAAGTTCTTCTTTGGTAGGAATTGGCGGTAAGAGAGATGTCTAGAGTGACTTGGATCAAAGAGATAGACAAGAATACTACATTCTTCTAGGCATGTATATGTGAGAGGTAACAATCCATTTCTCCAAACATCTTTCTTGAAGATGGATCCTTTACTAATGATCGAAAAGTGGTTGGATGTATGAACACGTATTACTTTGGTTATTTACTTTCTAAATTTAACATTTCTATGCAGGACGACTACCCTTTTAGACATTTATAATTTTTTGATAGCATGACCCATTATGTAACCCATGATATTAATTGTATTTTTGAGTGCATTTCAGATAACATTTTGTTTCTTGAGGCTATTTCCTCTCTCAATGTTGGACATTACCCAGGCCAAAATGGATTTCCTGGAACATTTTACAAAAATTCATGGGATATCATAAATAATGATCTTGTGGAGATCAACCATGAATTTTTCTAAGGTGGGAGTTTACCTAGAGTGTATTTTTCTACCAAAATGATCCTTAAATAGAAGGATATTAATCCATATTCTCTTAAAAAATAATATCTAATTATTATGTGAAAATTACTTTATGATGTACTTATCACGATTATCAACAAAAGGCTCTCCACACATCTCCTAAAATAGATCTATGGTGAATAACATGGTTTCATATGGGGAAGATCTACCCAAGATGCCCTTTCCATTATAGATTAAATGATAAGTGATATTAATAAAAAGGTCCATGGGTCCAACATTCCATAAATATTGATATGAAAAATTATAAGGATATGATCGATTAGAGCTTCATCATCATGGTTAGACGGTGTATGGAGTTGTCAGAGTAGGTTGTTGAACTAAAATCTAGGTTCATTAGTTCCCCAAGATCTCTATTACTTTCATGAAGAGAAGCTAAGGTTTATTCATGTCAGTCTGAGGATTAATACAAGGATACCCCCTTCCCCTATTATCTTTATTTTGGTTTAGGAAACATTTAGTAGAAATTTAAACAAATTCATTTGTGAGGGCCGCATAAGTCCATTCTAGTGAAAGTCTAACATTATAGGGCCTTCCCACCTCTTATTTGTGGATGATATGATTAAATTACTTAATGGAAATTCTAATTCTATCTAGGACCTCAACCATATTCTTGTTTAGTATATTAAATGGAGTGTCCAATCCATTAACTAAGCAACGAGTAGTGTTCACCTTCCAAAATCTTGTCCTCATGCAAGGGGATAAAATATTGATAATAAACTAGGATTCCAAAAAGTATCTTTACCATGGAGTATCTAGGAGCCCCAATATGCCCAGTTATAGTCTTGATTCACCACTTTGATGGTATTATTTATAGAATCCCCAACTGTATTCACAATTTGAAAAACTTTTCCTCTCATGAGACAGATGTATCACCTTGGTTAATAGTGTCCTGTCTTACATTACCATGCATGTATTGGATGTTCTAATTAATCCTAAAGTTGTAATCAAGAATATTAAAAACATAATGAACACCTTAATTTGTGATACACATGACGAAGGTAGATATCCTTTTTCATCATGGAAAAGGATGGCTCGGGACGTGGGGAGAAGATGAATTAGTCTATAAAGTGTCTCTTAATCCATGAACACTCTCCAAGAGAAGTTATCATGGGATATCATGGAAGGAACTTTGTTGTGGGAAAATATCATTTTTAGTAAATACGATGAAGGTTTAGATGGATTAGGGGTAGGATCTCAAAGATTTTAGAATCAATATAGTGCCACCTAGATTTCCTAGATCAACATTTACAATGTATTTTTGGGTGTGGATAAATTAACTATAGGGATGCCACTGGGTTGGGAGTGTTATGGATTTCCTGGGGTATCTGGTTTTAGATATTTCCTTTTAATAGTCCAACATATACCCTAATTTTATCTTTTCCATACCCAAAAAGTACCAAAAAGAAGTCTACAAGAGAATTTTGATTAACTTGGACCAATATTGGATTCTTTTTACTTTATCCTCAACCTGGCTCTTCTCAAAGAAAGATTAAAATTAGGTTATGTATAAAGAATTCATTCATGATTCATGGGGATAATCATTGTGGGGTAATGAAATATATGCTACACTCAACTTCCTGTTATGAAGTATTCACAATCAAGCATTACTTTCTGATGATAGGGTGAATCATAGGGGGATATCCATTGCCTCCCTGTGCCATTGTTTTTGTCGACCTTTAGAGGAGTTCATAGGATATATATTAATCTAAGGTGAATGGGAGAACTCAGTATGGTATGTCCTTGTTGCATAGAACATAACGATTATACAAGATTTTTCTGATAATAATTTTATCCAAGCTTAGTTCAAAAACACAAATGAAAAAATTCAAAAAAGAATTTAGAGAACATTTTTCATGGATGTCAAATATTGGAGTATTTGGAATTCTTGCAATAGGATTCATCTTGTGGGGATTTGGAGTTTGATGCTAGAGGTTCTGGTCAGAAAACACTCCCTATAAGTCAAACTATAACCTCTACTCAAACATTGGGAGTCTTCCCTTTCACTTTAAAGGCTCATGGATGGTAAAATTTTTGATATCATGGTTTAGAAGTCGTCCCTATAGGGAAGATTTGTATGATAGATTCCTCCCAGTCTTGGTTTGAAAACGAATATTAATGGGTCATGTATGAGTGGTAAAATGGGGGGGGGGGGAGTTGTTCCCAACTGAGTAGGCTTTGTAACATTTACTTTCAGTGCTTCTTTGAGTTTTGATGACTCACTATTTGTGGAGGTTTCTTCCATGCTCAAAGAATTGGAATTGTGCCTATCTCATCGAATATCACTAAATGGGATGGAAACTAATTAATATATTATGTAGGTATCCATAATAGATACTATCTCAATACCTTGGGATATTATCTCTCTTTTTCATAGATAGATAAGTCTTCTATCTAATTCTATTGATATTACTCACACATAGAAAGAAGGTAATATTGTTATAGACTTCCTAGCCTCCTAGGACACCCCTGATAACCCATGTATCTTCATTAATACCATATGCTCAATTCCCCTAATGTGTGTAAATCCTATGAGAGAAAATGATCTCAGAATCCATTATTTTATGCCCCCATGACTTTATTTTTTAATTTCCCTTACCAATATTTTTTTTAATGTTGGATGGAAAAGAAGAGGTTATCATCTTAACTGTGATACTTCATGTTTATTTCTTCTTAAACCAACTCCAAATATTATCTAACCATATAATAATAATGAAATCATTGTCATTATTACAATGAGATTTTATATGTTTAATGAAAAACCATTATCTAATATCCTTTTATCCATAGAAAAATAAAAACCTTGTTCGTGTATATGTGTATACAACAACCTCTATTGAAGACAAATTTCATTTTTCATCATTTCCTCACATGAATGGTTATTAATATTGATTAACTGAATGATTATTGAAATTTAAAAAATATTTATGATTATGTAAAGATAAATAATTATCCATATTCTTTTCTTTCCATCCATTATAATGTGAAAATTTCACTCGTGCGTACTTTCATACCACCGCCTCCACAAACAACACATTTCATTTTTCATTATCTCCTTACATAGATGGTTATAAAAATGGATTTAATGAATAAATATTATATTTTTAGAATTATAAAGTTGCTCTATAATTTTTATTATCAATATATAATAATATGTTCATAATCATTCAGTCATTGTAACATGTTATTGTTCGGGTTAGTTTTACCACCTATATGAATGATGCTATAATGTTTATATCACAAATGGTTAATGAGACCTAAGTACTAGTAATATTATTTATAAATGATTAATTTAAGATGTTTTAATAATTTTGGAATGATGAAACATCCATCATAAAAACAGAATTAAATGTAAATAACTATGTCTATTTTAAATAGAAAAAAACAAGCTTATCAAGGAAAATTTGGTGAAGAGTAAATATTTCAAAACCTATTAAATTATTTTTCTTATATAATGATATAAAACCTATAAATTGAAACATATATATCTTTTAGAACTATTTGTAAAAATATATTTTTTACTATTACACATATACTGAAGTTATTTTGGAGATTATGAGTCGAACAATTCCAAAACGACCAAGGTGAAATATTCCAGTTTAATACCTAAGTGAAACATGATAATAAATGGAATAAGAGAAATGATAATAATTTAATGAACAATTTCTTTTTCAATGAAGTAAATAATTAATATAATTTTATTATTCAGTATGGAATAAGTCTTATAAAGGGAGTTGGGACTCAAGGAAATAAATTTTTCTTTAAAACCTTTTTTTAAAATATTTAAAGTTTTTACTTTCAACTATTTTCCATCCATAAATATGATCTTTAAATTGTTTCAAGAATGGTATTATTTATAATGAAATGATTATTTAAGGTCATGTTCAACTATATTTTACCATCTTTACAATGGTTTCAAAAGGAATATTTTTAACACTTTCCAAATATGTCATTTTGACCTTCTTTACAAAAGTTCAAAAATAATATTTTTTAACATTTACCACTTGGATTCATTTTCCCACCATCATAGTCATTATTTATTATTACGATTCTTGAATAATTTTACATGTTTTTCCAATGAGATTCTTTTTTACATCATTTTATAAATTTTTCAATTTGAATAGTTGTCAAATTGAAAATGATATTTATTCTTATGTGATATTTGAAAGTTCTTATGATCTCAAAAGTATTTTTTAGGAGTTTTATGATGAATGTGAATTAAGATATGTATTTTATACAAGTTATGTCTCGTGGAAATTGTATATGATTACATGTGGGTCTGTTATAGCCTTCCAGTGCATTGAGTAATGTTGCAAGAGGTAATTGGTTATAAGTTACACTATGAAGTGGATGGATTTAGATGAATATAAGTAACTCCTATAAAGTATATTGAGTTAACCAGATATAAATTAATCCTATGTATAAGTAATTTTGACATATATTTCTTAACAGAATCTACTACTGTGAAAAACTAGGAATTAACTGTGTGGGTTATTCCATTATAAGGGTAATTGTAAGAGTGATATTACTATAAAGTCCTATATAACCTATATGATTATTTTATTTCCTTGATACTTGTTTATAAGATGTTTTAGGAAGAAATTTTGGAAATGAAGTTGATTTCAAGAGTAAGTAAGTGACTATTTGTGTTTAAAGTTTATTATGTCAAAAATATAAACTTTCATATGGGTTTTCATGTTTTTTAAGTTATTAACATGTATTATTTCTATTTATATACCTTACTAAGATATTTATACTCATTCTTTGCTATATTTTTTTTCATAGTGCCCAAGCACGTATAGGAACTATAAAAATATTGAACTTTTAGTAATGAATAATTTCTTCAATGAATATTTTGTGTCAATAATGAAATAAAAGTTTAAACAAAAGAACCTATTTTTTGTCAAAAAAAGTACACCATGTAGAAATTTCCACATTATTATGTATTTTTTTTCCTTATTCTATAAAACTCTAAAACTAATATATTATAGAAAAATATAATTAACTAAAATCATTTAAATTAAACTCATTATTAAGGGTCGCTTCAATACTAGTTTTTATAGTTGGTATTAGATAAATGGTTTAGATAAATTTAGAGGGTAGGATGTTGTTAGATGATCATATATTAGAAAACATCAGGGTTTAACATACTGGTTCAGAATCATAAGATATAAATATTATATAACCTTGAAGGTTAGTTTATTGAGGATAATTATGGTTTTTTTTGGATCAATCAAAAGTATTGAATATATGATGACATAGTTAAGGACATATTATTATTTTATCTATTCATAATATGTTTATTATGATTTTATTTGATATACTCATGAAGATCATTTTTATTTAGAAAGTGAAAAAAAAACTAGGAAGAACCAAGTAAACAATGGGTGTGGAGGAAAATGTGGTGGTTGTCCAAAAAAACCAAATAATATAAGACATAGGCTAAAAAATATTATGATTATAAATAACCAGCTATCTTGAGTTATAATTAACAAACTGAAGCTAGATAAATTTCAAAAAAAAAACCAAATACAATAAAAATAGAGGTTTATGGAAGTTAAATTGATAATGATCATGGTAGAAAAAATATCCAACTTTCTATGATTCAAGAATATGGTAAGAAGAAACTTGGGAAATGTATTAAATGACCGATAATATTTTTTATATATGAAAACTGATGAAATCAAGTAATAAATTGATGAAATAAAATGAAGAGTTATATTAAAAAATAAAGGTGATAAAGTTATTACTATAGTGTCAATTGATTTTTTTAAATTTTGATTGTATAAGAATTATAAGAATATATTCCCCATGAAGAAATATAATAAATAAAATCAAAAAATTCTTATAAAAAAGGGCTTCGAAAAGTAATTTTATTTAAAAATTAAATATTAAGAAATATATGAATAACATATAAAATTAAGGAAGTATTAAGTAATAAGACCAAAATATTGGTTAAATTTTCATGAAGAATGTTGAATGATTTAATTGTCTACATATCAGGTTTTAAAAAATATTAAACAGTGGTATTTTTCATAAGATTATACCTTTAAGGATGATCATAATTTCAAAGGTATAAGTACCCTTTTTGAGCCCTTATGTGATTTTATTTTACGGCGATTAATGATATTTTGGGAGTTTTCATTAAATTTTAATAAATTAATGATATATATGTAACCTTACGTTAAAAAATTTATATAGTGTCAGTCTTATTTGGGGAAGAAAGTTATTTTAATTTTCTGTAAATTAGTTTAATTTTATAGATATAATCTGGGGTTAATAATTTTTTTTAGGTTGAGGTAATTATGGTTAACTAGGATAAAGGATTATCATATTTTTTTGGATCAATTTCAGGTTAAGGTGAATAGAAAATTATTGGATAATATATGATTTTATATCAAAGTGGTTAATATTATTGGAAGAATAAATATTGAGTTAACATTTGGATGAATATATGTTTTTTTGGTGGTTTTATGTCATGGTAATTCATGTTATTTTGGAAAATAGAGTTATATTTTTTAGAATATATGATTAGGGAAAAAATTATTATGTTATTTTTTGAGTTATTAATGTTGTTTGGAAATAAATGTGATGTTAATTTTGAAATAATATGTGATCAAATATTTCATATTTTTTCAATCTTGATTTGGTCAATAATATTTTGAATAATTTTAGGGTTTAGTAATTTATGGAATGATTTAAGTTAAAATTGTGGTATTATTGATTATATTGGGGTTTTGGAGATTCAATTATTATTTATTATTGTGGATATCCTCACAGCTGAGTGTTATTCAGTTGTGACATCATATTTGCATGTGTAGGGATAAAATCCCACCTTGAAAATTTTCCACCATAATTTTTGGGGGTGATTGATTTCTTATAGCATGATATCTCACAAGATATGGGGTGCGACAATGGACTAACACATGACTACGAGGGGTTAGGGCATATGTCTTATTTGTAGATTATGAAGATAGCAATGGCCATGGGCAAGCCAAGGAGGATTACCAAAATTCCTAGGAAGGTGGTGGATAGATGAAAGGTGGAGTTGTTGTTCATGGGCTCTAACTATGGTCTAGATTAGGTGGTATATGACACTAATCGGTAATAGAAGAAACATTGGAAAAAATGAGGCAGTTGAAGAATGGTTAGATTGGGTGTGGACTGTAAGGGCCACAAGTGGGTTGGGCTGGATGTTCGTGGTCCTTACATGGGCCTAGGGGCCATTTCCTGGGCCTTTGAGATACATACTGGTCATATGGGCTAGATCATTGTGGAATTTGTTCCTGGGGCCTTCAAAAAATGTAATAGAATTCCATCTACCAAGACTAGAAAGAGGTCATTATTTAAAAAATTATTTTTCTTTATAAAATGGTATGTTATTATTATTACAATCATTTGGTTTTTAGTAATCATATTGAAACAGGATGAATAACTTAACATAATTTCATATGTCTCATAATCCTTTAAAAGTTGATTTTTTATCCAAGTAAGAAAAATTCATCTTGGTAGTTCATTGTTGGAATGTTTCAGAGGTGAAAACAGGTCAAACATAACTAAATGATGAAATTATTCTTGTAAAAATTTAAATAAATAATGTATGTTTTATCATTCTGTACCTCGATGGTACAATAATTCCCCAAAATCAAAAAATATGATGATAAACCTATCGATTATTTTTTGAAAAATACCACTTAGTTACAAGTTATGATTTTATAAACTCATCTAGAAGAATGAGAGTCATAATGACACATACATGGTTTTAGAAATACTTAATTAAGAAATAAAATGGTTCTTAAGAGTGACATAGAAATTAATTATGATGATAAAATCTATACATGATTACTCTGTCATGATACACTCATTTTGGTAAGAAAAATTTTAAATTGTGAGGATGAAATTTCTTGAGGGGATGTAACACCCAAAAATTTTATAATTTATTATATTTTAAATAATACAAATTTTGATAATTTATGTTACATACAACACTAAACTAAAAAAATCCAGGCCACATTTTATGAACATTTTTAATAAATTTATATGAATAATAATACTTCTATTAAATAAAAATATGGAAATATATTAAAAAAACCTATCATTTAGAAAATAAATAACTTATTTGATTTAATGTGGAAAAAGATTTTTTTTCAAAGAACTATTTTAAATGAACTGTGTATTTTATCTTAAAAAATAAAATTGATCAATATTAAAATATTATTATGATAATATTTAGAATTTCAAATGATGAAGTAATATATTAAAATTCAGTTAATTAGTAATTTATATAAAATAACATTAAGTACAGATAAAGATTAAAAGTTCATTTTTTCTATTAGAAATATTTTTTTTTATATTTTTTGCTATAAATAAAAAGATTAATTATGAATTTTATTTTTTTTAAATGAAATTAATTTTTGAATTAATCATTTCAAAATTAGTTTAGGGTGAATTTGTGTGATTTTTCTGAAAATTTTGTTTTTAGGTGAATAGTGAAAAATATAGATTTTTGAAAAAATTGTTAATTTTATGAAAATATCTTGAAATAAGAATTCCTTGAACATTTATGAAAACTTTTTTCCATACAAAATATTTATTTAATAAGTAAAATAAATCATTTAAAATTATTATGTTGATTTTAAAAACCAATGTTTGACATTATAGGGCATAAGAGATCATTTATTCTAATAAAAGAACTATTCTTGGTAATTTTAGTTAATTTAGTATTTATAAGGAAAAATGTGATATTAGATTATTTTTAAAGTCACCTAAATATCCTTTAATTATTAATAAAATAATAAATTCCATGAGGATCAATTTCACACATGATTTTTTTGTAAATTCACTTTTATGATTCAAAGGTATTTTTTAAAAACTATTTTTCATTGTGTTTTGTGTATTTATATTAAAATTAATTTTATGAACTTTTTAAATTTTAATTTTTAAATAGGTATTCATAATTTGAATAATAAATTTTAAATTATTTAATAATATCCATTTTATTTTTAATTATAAAAATTGAGTTACCAAGGTAAAAGTTAGTCACCAGAGTAAGGGAAAAAATCGGTAAAACTATTTTATCCATGGGTAAAGTTATTAAATATAAAAAAAATACTTAAATGGGTGTATGAGGTTATTATTTAACTAAAATAGTGTTTTATTCCCTATATATCAATTTTGGCACCACTTTATTTTGATAATGCCCATTATTTTATTTTAAGTTATAAATATTTACAAAATTGTAACTCTCTCTCACATAATATGTTTTTATGACAGTGATAATGATAGAAAGTCATTATCAATGAATTTAGATGACTAAAAATATGGGAATTAAATTATATTTATTTTAGTAAATTTTTTACTTATAAATACAATTATAATTATATGAAATGCTTACATAGGATTGATGCAATGATTATGAAAGTAGTCAAAATTAGAATGGGTTTAAAATATTAAAATTGATAATATTCGGATGAATTGGAGTTTTTCATGATATTTATGGATATAAATTATATTTTATAATATATTTTAATGAAGAAATTTTAATTTCATGTTTATCTAGATATCATTGGTGAAGAATAATGCGAATAGTTCTAAAAATGACTTGGAAGGGTATTTAATGTTAAAAAAGATTTTATTAATTGATTTAAATATAAATAAAGTCTTTTATTTAGTAACTTTGATTATAAACGTTAAATAATACCATATATGGCCCATTTTTTATCCACTTAGAATTTTTAAAATTACATTCTTGGCCATTAATGATTGAATATTTTCAAAACACCTTTTATTTTTTCCTAGAAAACGATACTAAATTTACAATTTAAAAAGACACATATTAGTTTAGCTGTATATCAAAATTCTGTCCAAATACCACCCTAGAGTTCTCATACCACATTACCAAGCCCTTTTCTATGCATAAACCTCTTTATCTAAGGCATTAAGATTAATAAAAAAGAGGATATCAATATAAGAGGTAGTATTTTTAACTAATTTCATTAATGTTTATTTATTCCTAAAACATATCTAAATTTTCTACAACCATATGGACATTTTGAAATAAATATCATAACTAAAATTAAATTTTATCATATTAATGTAACACCCATTATCTACTTTTTCCCATCCATATAAAAATCAAAACGTTGTCCATATGTACGTGCGAAGAACCACCTTCATCGATGACATATTTAATTTTTCATCCCCTATAAACAAGGATGGTAATAAAAATATATTAAATTAATTACTATGATATTATTAAAATAATTGTGATTATTTATTGATAAACCAAAATATGATTTCTTTCCCTTCCATCCATTAAAAATTGATAATATTTTCTCGAACGTACGTTTAGACTACCGCCTCCGCGGTTGACATATTTAATTTTTCATTACCCCCATACATGGTTAGTTCTAAACACGAATTTAATGAAAAAAATGTTATTTATAAACTGATTAATATTATATGATATTTATGTTATTAATATACATTAAAACGTTCTTACACATTTGGTATGTATAATATGTTTTTGTTTGAGTCATTTTTACCACATACATAAACAATGTTATTATGTTTATGTCGTGAATAATGAAAGAAACCTAAGTAAAGGTAATTTTATGTATTAATAATGAATTTAATATGTTTTATTAATTTTTTAATTATTAAACATCTAACTTATCAATTAAATTAAATGTAAACAACTATGGTTATTTTAAACTGTTAAAAACAATATTATAATGGAAGATTCATAGAAAAGTAACTTTTTAGTAACCTATAATTTTTTTGTTTATAGAATGGTATGAAAATTAAATTGACACATCATAATATTATGTTACTATTGGTAAAATAATTTTTACAATTATAAATATACGAGAGTTATTTTTTATATTTTGAAATAAACAAACCCAAAACGAACAACGTGAAATATAGAAATGTAATAAATAAGTGAAACATAAAAATAAATGGACGAAATGAATGATGATAAGGGAATTAAAATTAGAAATTTATAAATTATGTAAAAATTTAATATTAATTTATTATTTAAGAGGGTATAAGTCATACAAAGTGATTCTTGACTCAAGGTAATAGATTTTTCATTAAAAAGTTATTTTAAAATTCTTAAAATTTCAATTTCAACTCTTTTTCCTCAATATACATGTTCCTTATATTATTTAAGGAATGTTTTTATTTATGTTTCAAATAACTTTAAGTTTATTTTTAAATATCATTTTATTTCTTTACAAATGTTTTAAAAAGAATCTTTTTTAACATTTTTATACTCTTCATTTTGAATTTCATTACAAAAGAGAAAAAAATGTTTTTTAACATTTAATGCCTGAAAACCATTTCCAATCATTATATATTTTATTTATTATCAGCATCACTTTAGAATTTTCCATGTATTTTCAAATAAAACACATTTTCCATCATTTTATAAAAATTTTATTTTTAGGAGTTATCAAAAGTAAAGGATATTTCTTATTATGTGATATATGAAAGTAATTATGGTTTCAAAAGTATATTTTAATGAGTTTAGTAATGAATTTGAAATATTATATGTATTTTATTCATGTTATGGTTCATAGAAATTGTATATGATGATAAGTGGGTCTGCTATAGCCCTCCATTTAACTAGGTAATGTGGACAATGTTAACTAGTTATAAGTTACTCCTAAAAATTATATGGATTTAACTGGATATAATTTACTCATATGATATGGATAGAGTTATGTAGATATAATTTAATTCTATAAATATGTATTGGTTATTGAAAAAAATTATTTTATAGAAAACTATAAGATTAATATGATTATGATGTCCTAGGTAACCTAAATGATTATGATCTTTTCCCTTTATTCTTTCTTATAAAATTATTTATAAAAAACTTTTAGAAAATAAGTTGATTTAAAGTATTATTAAGTTATTATTTTATATTATTGTTTATTATGTGAAAAGGGAATCATTTATATGGGTTTTCATGTTTTTGAAAGGATCGATGAGATTTCTTTCTCATTATATCCCTTACTGATTTTTTGTACTCATCCCACATTATGAAATATTTTTCATAAGGCCTAAGGATGTGTATGAAATATCATAATATCAGTGTTTTAGTAATGTATACATGTCGTGAAAGAAGCTAGAGTTTCAAGAATAAAAAAGGATGTAAAAATAAGAACATATTTTTCTAGAAAAAATACATACTCTGTATAAATGTACACCTTTTTATGTAATGATTTTACCAAATATATAAAACTATAAACTAAAAAGATCATGGGAATCTAAGAAATTATAATTATTTATATTAATTTTATAACTATTGGTTGGTTTAGTACCTGTTGTTATACAATGTGTTTTGTGGAATATTATCTATTTCAAGGTTTTGTAGATGCATATTGTAATGTCATAGAATTTCAATGTATTTTAAAAAAAAATTAATATGGATTATTTTAAAACCAAGCGCTGAGACGACACGTTATTTCGAGGCTCTGGGTTCCTAGAATAAATCATTAAACTTTTTTTAAGTGTGAGTTTGTGGTTTTAGTAACTTATAAACTAGTACCAGGATCAAAATATGAGGGCACCATTATGTCTGAAATGGAGACTGTACCTTAGGCGGGGCATAACCTTGACTGACACAGGTCCAGGGAAAAAGATTATTTTTGGATGTTTCAAAGAAAAATAAAATAAAATTAAAGAAGTTAAATTTATTTATTCTTAAAATGTCTCACAGTGGTAATGTGACTCAACAACCAAGTAATTGTTACCCTTCATAAATGAAGTAGCGTGGTGATGCTGCATCTCAGCGAAACATCAATGCTGAAACATGTTTCTTCAATTAATATTTTGATAGGGATGTGGGATCTCAGGATGATCCTAGAGAATTCCCTACAACCTTTAGAGAAATAACATTAGTGGACGATGAGTGAGGATGAATGATGAATGACTAAGGACAATGGAGGAGCGGATCGAGATCTCTCTTTAATGGATTATAAACAAAAATTCCATGATAGTGGATGATCTGATCCTAGGTAGCGGTTTTAATTTTGTGTGATCATTCTTCTCCATTATTTCTTTCAATTATAAACATGGATCATCCCACACTACTACAAATGCAGGTTTTATCAGCGCTAAAAATGGCATTTATCAGTGCTAGAAAAGCGCTGATAAATCCGGTGAAGATAAAGGGGGGGGGGGTCCCCTTTATCAGCGCTTCAAAAAGCACCGATAAAGACCCCTTTTATCAGCGCTTTGTTTTAGCGCTGATAAAAGACCCCTATATTAGCGCTTTTTTAAAAGCGCTGATAAAAGGTAAAAAAAATTAAAAAAATTAAAAAAAATTTAAAAAATTTAAATAAATACTGCCAATCGGGGGGGGGGGGGCTTTTATAGCGATTGAGCCCCCCCTTTTATAGTGCTTTTCTGCCCCTGTACAGCGCCCCACGCACCCCACTCCACCCTTTAACAACACTTACTCCCATATTCCCCCATGCGCGCGCGCCCCTGCCTCCACTAGGATTTGAACTCGAGACCTCCCCCCTGCGTGCCTAAGCCATTACCACTACTCTATTTTGATTTGTCTTCCAATTCATGATATATATATATATTTATATATTTAGTTATATTTATTCGTGTAGTAATATATATTTATATTAATATATATATTTATATTATAATATATATATATAGTTATATTAATATATATATATATTTATATTAATATATATATATAGTTATATTAATATATATATATAGTTATATTATAATATATATATATAGTTATATTAATATATCTATATATATATATATAGTTATATTTATTCGTATAGTAATATATATTTATATTAATATATATATAGTTATATTATAATATATATATATAGTTATATTAATATATAGTTATATAGTTATATTAATATATATATAGTTATATTTATTCGTATAGTAATATATATTTATATTAATATATATATATTTATATTAATATATATATAGTTATATTATAATATATATATATATAGTTATATTAATATATATATATAGTTATATTAATATATAGCTATATATATATATATATATTTAGTTATATTTATTCGTATAGTAATATATTTTTTTATTAATATATAAATATATAGTTATATTAACATATATATAGTTATATTAATATATATATATATAGTTATATTAATATATATATTTATAGTAATACTAATATATATATAGTTATTAGATTAATATATATATATAGCTAGATTAATATATATATATATAGTTAGATTAATATATAGGTATATAAATATTCATATATTTGTATTTTAAATAAAATGGATGTTAGTTATTATTTATATAAAGCTAATATATTTTATATGTAAATATATTTTATTATTTATATTTATAATTAAATTTTTAGGTGTGAGTATATAAAAAATATTTATATATTGTTATTTATTTGATTATAAATAGCTTTTCATTATAAAAAAGGATGAAATTTCAAAGACATAATATCAATATGAATGTAATACCTTGGAATAAATTTATTCCCCACCAAAAAAAGCCAATAATACCACCTTAAACGAGGCTGAAAATCCACAAAATGTTAAAAAATCGGGGTACCCCGACAAAAAACTCAGTTTTAGAGGCCTTATGGGCCTCTTTTGGCCTCGAAATTCCCTTGATCGAGGTCTCCCTAAGTCATAGCGACGTATATCTCGTCGCAGGCTTCGATTTGATTTGTGATAGAGCTCAAATGGACACCCGGATCAAGAGTTATGGCCGTTTGAAGTTTGAGTTGCGTTTTCAACATATTTTGGATCTTTTTTTAATTTTTTTTTTAATTTTTTTAGTCTTCAAATTGTTATTAAATGACTATTACTCCATAATAATTAGCAAATTATTAATTAAAAATATTTTTTTTAATTTTTTAAGAAGCCATTTTCACTAAATATCTTATATATTAAGTATATTAAGTGTAAATGTACATTTATACTTATCTAAAATATATTTAAAAATTATATATTATATTTATATCAATATAACTATATTTATATAATAATATAATAATATATTTTTTTAATTTTTTTTGAAGTCGACCCTTTATGAGCGCTTTTAAAAAAAGAGCTGATAAATGCCCCCCTTTTACCAGCGCCACTAAACAAATGCTGATAAGGGGGGGGGGGGGGGGCGATGCGAAAAACTGTTTTTGTGGTAGTGCCGCCAATAGGTTGTTCCATGGATAGATCGTTCATACGGGATGGGTACTATTACTACAAGATTAAAGGGGGTTATACCTTAGTTATTATCAATATATTTTAGTTCCCCCTTTTTTAACAGGATGAATGAACAAGTCCAATGTTCGTTCCTTAGGTTTTCATGGTGATTTCTCTCTCTATCTGGTGTTCTTCACCGACGGACCACCATGGTTGTGTTAGATTATTTCTGGGAGGTGCCAAATGTGGCTGAACCCCTGGAACAACTGTGAGATATTTTGGAGCACATGGAAGTAGAGACAGAGACCCATGGATCGTGAGGGGATCATGATTTGGAAAATGGGCCACTATAGTGATGGTGGAAATCCACAGAAGGTGGGCCACCGACGACAGCTCTTGGTGGCACCGATAGTGGTTGGAGGTGACATGGCCACCCGACAGTAGTGGCCGCTGGCTTGACGACCGACAGTGGAGATCCCTATGGTAACAACGGTAGGGCGAAAGACTGGGGCTATCAATAGGTGGTTGATGTTGGGATTTAGTTGACATGTTAGGGGGGGCACCTTTTAGTTGGACAACAGTGGAGGGACCCCATGACAACTGCCACAATGTGGTAACACAGCGTACCACCACGTCAAATGTGGTGGCCAAACCGTGTTGACCATATGGAGATGCAATCCCTACCCCATCCTAGGTGGAGAAAACTGGACCACTCCACTGGGTTGGGCCCAGCCAGACCTAGCAGGCCGGGTTGACCTGGTGGTTTGGGTCAGTCTGAACTGGTCGGATCAGACCCTAAATCAGTTGACCTCTTTTTACTAAATTGACCATAACTTTCAAACCGTATCTCCATTTGATTAACCATTTGTGGCATTGGGACAATCGATATGAGGTGGACCTTTTGAGATACTATAATTGTGTTTTTGTGGAAGTATACATACAAACTGTGTTTTGAGGATTAGTTTCTCCTGGAACAAGTTCCCTATGAGCGGAATCTTGTGGCTAGTTATGACATAGAGACCATGTGACTTGATTTATATGTGACTTCAAGACTAAGTCTCTTGGGGTCTAAGTGACTCATCTTATCTAGGTGACTAATTGGGTCTAAGTGACTCATCAGGTCTAAGTGACTCATCAGGTCTAAGTGATTCATGGTGTCTAAGTGACTCATTGCGGATTAGGGTCTCATTATGACTAGGTCCCTCATCAATACTGAGAGTTCTGTGATTACATCTGGTAATCTTGTTTTATATGATTTATACTTATACCTATGTGATATGACTATAATTATCATGATCTTTCCTTTGTGGTATTTTTGTTGTGGTTTTAGGGCATCCTACTGGGTAATGTTTTACTCACCCCTTCATGGATTTTCCCACACATGTCACGTATCATGTAGATGACTGGTGTTTTTATAGAGACCTATGTGTTCTAGGATAGGGTGGTGCCCAAAGAGATTAGATAGAAGAGGCATACTCCTACTCCTTCATGTAACTGCCCTTCACCCACCCTTTAGGTATGGTCTTCTATAGACGAGCTTTAGTATTTTGGTTACAAACTCTTCATTTTTGGTGGGCCTGTATTCTGGACCTGGTCAGCCTTTTATAATTTACATTTCTATTACACTCTGGTTGTGTTATCCTTAGTGGGTTGCATGCATGGTTTATTTAGTGTTTTAATTTCAAAATTGTGTGCATGCGTACAGGTACATAGGCAATGCCTCCCATGATAGTGATATTCCTACTCGACGTTAGTAACCAGCCCCTAGAATATTGGAGGCGGGCTTGGAGAGTCATGAAATGGACCCATCCAGGATGGGTCATGACAGAGTGGTATCAGAGGCATAGGTCTGGTTTCACATTGGGACCAAGAGCCTGTGATTTTGGTTTGGGGAAATGGTATTAAGTGTTTAAAGTTTGGATTTCAGGCCAAGGAATCCAGTGTTGGTGCGAAGGCTAACGTATATATACACCAAGATTCTAGACACCTTTTTTCAGACTCGGTACCTGGAAACACTAGTTGCAGGGAAATAAATGGTACATGCATCATATAGGATTTTGAGTGTGTCCTCTTATACTTCTTGAGTTAGCTCATCAGATATACTTTATTGAGAGTGGTTCATCTTGATCTGTTTTAGGATTCCTCCATGCAGACATCCATACAAGATTCCATTATGTGACCATAAGGATGATATGCCTAGCAATGATGCATCAATATAGGGAACAATATCAGAGATAGCCCCACCTGGTGGTGCACTAGTTATACCACCACCCGTTGATCATCAATTTCTACTAGCACTACCAGTAGAGGATGCACGCAGGCTTAGGGAATTTAATGAGTTCCAGAGGTAGAGAAATCACAAGTTTAGGGGTGAGACTAACCCCTAGGGAGTCGAGAATTTGCTGGAGGAAGTTACATGCATCTTTTTCCTTGTAAGGACACCACCAGATCAGATGGAATTCCTAGCCGCAAGACTTCTTCAGGGCTCAACGAGATGGTGGTGGAGTTTAATAATCTAGACACATGATGAGACAAATCTATCTTAATATGATTTTGATCACCTTTTTCATAGAAGAGTTATTTTTGATTACTTTTCACTTAGTACACTTCCAATATCTCCTGTATCTAGAGCAGGGTAGACAGACAGTAGCGGAGTACTAAGTGAGGTTTATCAAGCATTCTCGTTACTCCACATACATGGTTCGAGACCCATTCCTCAGGCCTCGGGATTTTGAGAAGGGACTACACTAGGATATCAAGGATTCCAAGTTATCTATTTGAATCCCTACTTATGTTGGGATGATGGAGCGATCTCTACTCATGGAGATATTCCTGAAAAAGCAGGCGCCAACAACAAGAGCTACCAATAGACCCCAGGTAGCAGAGCCTTCAGTAGTGAGGAGTATATAGCAGACACATGGACCCAAGAAGGTCAAGAGTTCTTGGGGAAGACCCCAAGACACATGTTTGGTAGTATGAGGAAGAGGTAGAGGGTCTATCAAGGTGGTCCGTAGGGTGGTGAATGTGGAATGGGAGAAGTTAGAGCGGTATGTGGTGGGTGGAGGTTCGAGGTATTACCACCACCACCCCCGGTGGTCCACTACATGCTCTGGGATTCGGTGGAAAGGGACATGCCCAACTTCAGGTGATAGAGGCTTATGACCTCAATCCTCCCGAGATGATTAGAGGTATAATATTTGTCTTCTCCACCATAACTATAGTTCTTATAAACACATGCGTTAGTTACTCTTTCCTTAAAACGAACCTTTCTTGGAGCTTGGAGATTCTGGTGGATCTATTGGATCAATCCTTACGATTAGACACTCCTACGATATAGGATTTGATGATAACACACTGGTGCCGAAAATGTGAGCTTACTCTTGAAGGTGAGAGCTTCGGCTGAGATCTTTTCGTAGTAGCGTTGAGGCCTTAGGACATCATTCTGGGTATGAAATGGTTATCCACATTCCATGCTAAGATGGAATATTTTAGGTGTAGAGTGCGGTGTGTCCAAGGAGATGGGACCAAGTTTTCCTTTACCAGTGAAAAGTTAATGCTTGCAGTATAGGAAATACACTCTAACAGGAGGGTGCGTCCGGTTACTCACTAGTTTTCTAGACTTACGATCGGTGCGGTGGACAAGAGGAGACCTCAATTTTATATAGTGGTGGATGAGTATGAGGAAATATTCCCTGAGTATGTTCTAGGATTACCTCCTCACAGAGAGGTTGAATTCTGCATTGACTTGTACTTGGGATGAAATAGATATCCACACTGACATATCAGATAGATCCCACAGATATTTTTGAGTCGAGGGTACAACTAGAGGACCTACATAGTAAGGCCTTCGTGAGGCCCATTGTTTAACTTTAGGCAGACTGAGTTTTCTTTTACAAGAAAGAATACGAGAGCTCGATACTATGTGTGGAATATTGGTTCTTGAACAAGGTGAATATGAAGAAAAAATATTTGTTTCTTAGAATTGATGACCTCTTTGACTAGCTATAGGGAGCGAGGTGGTTCTCAAAGATAGACCTCTGATCTGGCTATCATCAGCTTCGTGTACATGATGAGTATATACCAAAGACAACCTTAAAATGTCGGAATAGACACTACGAGTACTTGGTTATGTCGTTCGGCATACCAATGTACCAACAATGTTCATGGGACTCATGAATATGATTTTCCATCATTACCATGACTGGTTCACTATGGTCTTCATTGATTACATTCTGGTCTACTCAACATCCAAGGTGGAGAACGCGACACACCTAAGCATGGTCTTTGATAAACTCTGAGAGCACAAGATTTATGTAAATCTCTCAAAGTGTCAGTTATGGATTCAAGAGGTCCACTTTATGAGACACATCATTTTGGGGGCTGGAGTTGTAGTGGATCCAATGAAGATAGAGGTGGTGCTTTCTTGGGAGCCACCTAGGAGCATGATTGAGATGCGAATATTCATGGGTTTGGCTAGGTACTAATGGAGGTTCATGCTTGGCTTTTCTAGGATGGAAGCACCCTTATTATATTTGACTTGAAAAGGAAATACCTTTATGTGGATGGAGAAATTCAAGCAGAGATTCCAGGATCTAAAGTGGAGGTTGACGAGTAAAAAGTGATGTCACGAGAGCTCTCAAATGAAGTTTGATTTTTGGGTACATAGGTGCAGTAGAGTGACGGCCAAGTTCATCTCTCAAAGGAAGAAATAATTTAAAACAACATATCAAAGGTGTTTTTAATGTAAAATAAAATGAAATAAACAACATTTAAGGATGCAGGTGTTCAATATTTATAAAATAATATGAAGAATCATGCCGGAAGAAGATTCTATTTTTTTGGTTTTTATTTTTGAAATGAAATTTGATTAATAAAACACAATGAGAAGATGTTTTTTAGAAAATATTTTAGAAATTGTAATCTATTTAACACTACCTCTTAAATTAATTATTAATCATTATTTTAAATTAATATATACTTAATTATGTTCCCATAATTTGTTAACCCTCGAAACCTACATGATTTAACGTAACCACAAAGTTGAAAAGAGTTAAACCCTAAGCATGCTTTAGAACATGAAATCACAACACCTTGCTTTAATTGTCATTCTAAGGATATATTATGGTGTCTGGTGAATTAGGGGACATAAATAATCTAGAAATTATGATGAATTGATCTTATTTATTTTATTTTAACTATACATAGTTATCTCGTGTGGTCTTGTTTTACAAATTATGTTTGTGCTCTCACAATTTACACAAAATATAACCTCATGTGTTTTTTTCATGAATCATTCAATTTTTTATTAGTATAAATTAAATTAAAAACACAATTCATAGATCATTTTAGTTCAATTAAAGTATCTCATTTATTCAAAATATTTTAATGAAGAAGGTTAGAGGTAGACCAATTACTAGAAAGAACTACTCTTTCATGGGTGGTGTAGTCATTGTAGAAACGTTTTTCATTAACAAGGGTTTAGAAAGGGTATAACCCATTCTTGTTTATACTCTTTCATTTTCAAACCAAATCGAAAGAATAATTAAAGAATAAAATTAAAAACAATAGAATAAATGGAATAGAAACTAAGATTTCATTGAAATTACAACAACATTACTTCAAAGAAGAGGAAAATAAGTGCATTTTGGAGGAGATCCTTGCTTGGTAGCTTCCCTCATACAATTGTGAATTTAAATGGTATGGAACCACTTCTCCTCTACTTCCAATCTTCTAATTCACACACCAAACCATTAAAATGATAAAAACACCAATTTATAGAGTGGAGGGGAGGCTAGGTTTCAAGTGGTTTCAAGTGTGAATGGGGAAATTTGGCCAAATATTTTATTCCAAGTTACACTCCCTATTTTACCTTTAAAACACGTGAACTAGCTATCATTCCAGTAGGATGCTTTGTGATAAATTTTTTGATTGTTATCCTCTCCAAATTTGAGTCCAATCAAGGTAAGGATGTAGAATTTATGGTCTAAATATAGAATTGATGTCCAATATAGTGAGTCTAGCCCAAATTTGAATTCATGGAAGATTTTCTCTTAACAAATTTATGATTTATCTCACCTACACTAGATAAAAGTTGTATCCAATTAAGTAAGGACTAAATTTAAAAAATAATAAGATCAAATAATTCAAATAAAATTATTTATGTTTGAAATACTATAATGAATTTTTAAAGGTTAAGACTGGAATTTTCATGAAATTTTCAAATAAATGATCTAATCCCAAATATTTTATAAATAAACATATTGAACACAATTTGAGAAAAAAAAATTCCATTTATTATCAATAAAATATTAAAAAAATTGTTTTATCAACTCCCCCACACATACCCTTTTCCACTCCTAGGAAAACCTCATATAATGTATTCAAAAAAATTATGGCAAGATATGAATGTTCATATTTCTCAATCCACATTAGAAATATAGGAAAAGTAAGAATCCCATAAAGAGTCAGTGTCTATAAATTTTAATTTTATTATCTCATAAATTATGTCAAAACAATACCCAGTGAGATTCATAACAGTAATCTTATCAAAACAAGTCATGGGTCTACCGTGCCACTAATTCCCCACGTGTGTGTGTGTCAACCATTCCAAGCTCATATCTCTACCCTTTATCCAGTATATTAATATCATGTAAAACAATTATTCTTACCTAGTTTAATTCATCGAACCTGTTCAACATTCCTTTTTAATCGAATTTCAAGACCAACTCACTTATGCATTCCCGAAAGTTAGACCTTAAGCTCCTGACCTAGATATAACCATATCTTGTACAATTCCTCACTCCCCTCATTTATTATTTTTGTTTTTTAGTTTCACTTGGAAAAAATATCACACTCATCTCTCAACCCATTTTTGATCTCATCACGATATTAATTATGATAATTATAACTAGATCAAAGGTCAAATAATATTGGTTTTTTAATTACCCAAGATACAACCCATATATTTTTTTATTTAGTTTTTGAGGGAATACAACAGTCTGATAATAGGTACACACACATAGGTCAATTCGGTATAATAATTAAACATATTAGAAGAGAAACTCATGTATGGATCAAGCAATGGATTTTTTTACCTAACTTGACTATACTTTCAATTGGGTAAGAAAAGTTACACAAGTCTTGGTTGACTGAAAAGTTTTGTGTATAAATTAATGACACAATTTTCTCTAAACAAATATGAAAAATAATGATTTAAAAATATAAATGGTTTTATAATAACACAACCAATCATATCATTGATGAGTTCAATTTCTACAAAAATCTGCCCTTGATGATTAATTCTTACTCATTCTTATAATTCTACCAATTCATTTTTAAAACATGCAATTTCCGTATGTTCAATATGAGAAAGTCACATGATATTTTTGTTTTTTATTGATTTTTTTTTGTTTTTTGGAATATTTAACAAAAAAAATAATAGAAAATACACACAAAACAAACAAATGAAAATCCAAAATATCTATCCCAAAATGTTGTCTCCCCCCCACAAAAAAATATTTCATTGTCCTAAATGTGAGCTTATGAAATGATATGTTCACATGAAATTGAGAATTTTAAATTCAACAAAATATATAAAAGTGAAAGGTTTAGGAACAACCTGATATTCTCAAGTGATGATGGGGTTATGTTGTGTGATGAAATCCACTACATCAGTAGAAAGTCGCTCAATGAATTACATCTAGCATTTCCCATTGATTGTAAATATCCTTACAATGTCCTCTTGTGTGATCTCCACTGCACCATAAATAAAAACATTAGATACAATATAAGGACCTAACCATCTAAAACACAACTTACCAAGAATTAACTTCAGCCATGAACAATAGATAAAGACTATCTCTCCATCATGGAACTCCATTTTTTGGATCATTATAACATGTTCTGCTTTTTATATTTCCTTATAGATCCTCAAGTTCTCATATGATGGAAATGAAATATCATAAAGCTCTTTATTTTGTAGCTTCCTTTGAATTCCAGCATAGGACAAATCCATGTTTCATTTCATTATATCCCAATATGCCCAATGATCGACTTCCACTGGGAGATGACATGCTTTCCCAAAAACAATCCAAAATGGGGTCATACCAGTCAGTGTCTTGTATGTTGTCTTATAATACCAAAGTCTGTCATTCAAGCACTTTCTAAAATCCTTCCTATTCAACTGTAGGGTTTTTTCTAACTTTTTTTTTTCAACTAATGGTTTTAAAACCTTAGCGTATCTATTTGTTTGGGGGTGGTATGTTGTTGATGTTTTGTGTGTCACCACATACTTCTGAAGGAGGGAAGAAAAATTCTAATTGCAAAAGTGTGTCCCTTGGTCATTGATGATTTCCTTTGGTACTCTAAACCTACAAAAAATATCTATCTTGACAAAGTCTATGATAAAATGAGAATCATTAGTCCTAGTTGCCTTATCCTCCACCCATTTACTCACATAATCAACAACAACCAAAATATACCAAAACCCAAATGAACTAGGAAAAGGACCCATAAAACAAATTCCAAAAATATAAAAAATCTCACAGAATAATATGGCTTGTTGGGGCATCTCATGTCTCCTAGAAATATTCCCAGTGTGTTGGCAACGTGAGCATGACTTGAAAAAGACATGAGCATCATGGAATAAGATATGCCAATATAATCCAAAGTCTAAGTCTTTCCAAAATGTCTTTTGGGGTCCAATGTGTCCAGAACAAGAAAGTGTTTGAAAAAAATGTAAAATAGACTCAAAATCATAATTTGGAACACACCTCCTAATAACATGGCCACTACATATGCACCATAGGTAGGGATCATCCCACACATGAAATATAGACTCACTATTTATCTTTCGAACTTAATGTTTCTTTAAATTTTCAAGAATTTTAGAGGTAACAAGTTAGTTAACTAAATTAGTATACTAATGATTCATACCTGATATAGAATAAATAATTTCATTAGGTAACATTTTCCAAAGTGGTACATGGTCTAAGGTGTCAGCCTATAATGTGTATTTAATCCTACTTATGTGGTCCAACATGAGGTTTTCTGGACCCTTATTATCTTTTATCTCGATATATAATTCTTGAAGAACAAGAATCCTTTAGATAAGCCTGGGTTTTACATCTGTCTTCTTCAAGAGGTACCTCAGAGCTGCATGGTTAGAAAAAACCACTACTTTAGATCCCAATTAATATGAAAGGAATTTATCTAAAGAAAATATAACTACAATAAACTCTTTTTCTGTGGTTGCGTAGTTTTATTAAGTTGAGTTAAATGTCCTCAAATAATAGGTGATAACATGTTAACATCTCTCCACCTTATGTGATATGAATACTCCAACCATGAACTTGGAGGAATAACACATAATCTTAAAAGGAATCTCCCACTATGGGGGATGTATGATTGGTGGACTGGTAAAAAACTATTTTATCTCATCAAAGGAAGTCTTGAAAGAATCATCAAACACAAAATCATAATAATTTTGAAGTATTAGTGATATCGGAAGGTAAGTATTACAAAAATATTTGATGAAGTGTTGATAAAATCATGCATGCCCTAGGAAAGATCTAGCATCACACACACATTAAGGATATGGTAGGGATGAAATAATATATAACTTAAATATATCAACCTATATACAATGTTTTGACATTATATGACTTAAGACAATACAATTATCTATCATGAAATGGAACTTTTTAGAGTTTAAGACCAGATTATTGTTAATAAAAAAATTCAAAACCTTTCCCAAATTGGAGATACAATCATCAAATAGAGAACCATACACTATGAAATCATCCATAAATACCTCAATGAATTTCTCAATTAAATCTAAAAAAAATAATCACTATGCATCTCAGGAAGGTTCCTGGGGCATTGTAAAGTCCAAATGGAATCCTTTGGTAGGAAAATGTATTGAATAGACAAGTGAATGTTGTCTTCTCCTGATCCTCTGAAGCAATAAGGACCTAAAAATATCTAAAGAATCCACCCAAGAAACCATAGTGTGTTTTCCCAACTAGTCTCTCAAGCATTTTATCAACAAATGGGAGGGTAAAATGGTCCTTACGAGTGGAATGATTTAGTTTCCTATAATCAATAAACAAGCACCAATTTTTTTTCATCCTCATTAGAACTAACTTATCTTTATCATTTTTAATAACAGTAACACTAATTTTATTAGGAATAACATTAATAGGACTTAACCACTATGAATTTGTAATGGGGTAAGTTATACCTTCTTTGAGAAATTTTTCAACATCTTTTTTGACAAATTCTAGAAGAGTTGGATTCAGTCTCCTTTGTGGTTGCCTCACTGGTTTATCTTCATCCTAAAAAATAATCCTATGCATGAAAATATAGAGGATAATACCGGATATCTCATCAAAGGTCCACCCTATTTCTCTAATATTATCCCTCAAAAGTTTCAAAAAATTTCTTCATGTTCTAAAGGGATATTGTTAGCAATGATAACATGTAATTTCTCACCCCTTAACCAGTGGAAGTATTTAATATTTGGTGGTAATGGATTGAGTTCTAATGTAGGGGGATTTATGGATGGTGAAATTGAAGGAACTAAAATATGTGCACAATAAACATCTGTATCAGAATATACATCATCAAAATAATAAAATAAAGCATCAAATCCATTACCATACTCAACTGCCATGTCAAAATCAGAGTGAGAATTATCAAATTAGAATATGAATTCATTTTAAAATCAAATATAAGAGAGTTTTATTCATTATAAACAAGTGTGAAAGTGATCTTAGACATAAAAGTAGAACCAATACTCATAATATCCATAAACGCAGGACAATAAAATTTCTTGAGGTTTTTATTTGGTTATTCAAAATGGGAGATAAAAAAATAAGAGTAGTCCTCTTAGGGGTACTTCATGGTGTCCATAACATTAAATATCACAACTTCTTCTCTAAAATCCATTGAAAGTGTACCCTCATGGAAATTTATTATCATTTTTAATGTTTTTAGGAAGTTCCTCTCTAATATAATGGGATAATGGGAGCTTACTTGATCATCCTCCATGTTAAGCACATAGAAATCTGCTGGAAAGATCATGTCTCTTAGCCGAACAGGTATGTTCTCAAGGAATACTTTTGGGCATGCCGTAGATTTATTTTCCAACTACACCACTACTCTCGTTGTATTCAACTCACCAACCAATAAAGAAGATAATATAGAGTGAGACATAATATTTATGGAAGCTCCCAAATCACAAATAACATCTAAAAAGTGTAACTCCCCTATGGTGTATAGTATGGTGAATGTCCTGAGATCCATGAACTTAGTAGGCATTCCTAGAGTTGGTGTGCTGAGTGCTAACACATTCCTTCAAATATTGATCCTATCATTTCCATTGATCCTTATTTTATTGGTAAAAAGTTATTTTATTATGTTTCCATACCTTGGTATTTGTTTAATGGCATAAAGTAAAGGGATGTTGATATCAACATTCTTGAATTTATCAAAAACCTATTTTGGCATTTCCTGTTCAGCCATAAGTTTTGTTAGAACAAATCTATTTTGGAAAATAAGGGGTTTATAAGGAATAACATCAATATTTTTCTTAACATTATCTTTATCCTTGGGTTTCTCCCCAGTTGGTATAGAATAAGGATTCTCCATGGTTGAGGTGAATCCATAAGGAATGATAAGTGAATATTTATTAGTTATTTGCTTCAAAAATATCAATGTGATGGCATTAGAATTTAACTTGGGATTTGGAGTAGGTTGGAAAGGAAGATTTCCAAATTTCTTACTTACCAATTCATGGATGGTAGTGTCAATCTAGCTCATTTGAGTCTTCAACTCCCTTAGCTTTAAACCTTGATTCTTCAACTCATTCTATTGATTAAGAACAATTTTTTTCAAAATATCATCAGTATTAGAATCCAAATTTGGTTAAGAGGCCCAATGTTATTAACTTACCGATGCTTGAGTTTCAAAAATTCTTTGGGGTTTTTCGACACCCTGTTGGTAAGGCGGAGGCTACTTCAAATTTTATTGAAAAGGGGGCCTTTATTGTTTTCCAGAGACATACCTCATGTCTGATTGATACTTATACCCTTTTTTATATGTTAGATAAAAGGAATAATACTTCTTTTGGGAATGTGGCGGTTTTTTCTACTGATATGGTCTCCTAGGGAATACTACTACAAAATCCTCTGACTCTTGTAATTATGGGAAACAACCAGTTGAGTGGTTTTTTCAGTGAAAATGCTAGATGGCCTTGTAAGAGTGGGGTGGGATGTCTTTTGAGCCAAATAATTCTACCCCACCATAGGGGTCAATTCTTCCAACTTATTATAAATTAAATGAATTTAAAGAGAATATGGAGTTACCTAATGTACTCCCCTGACTTGACATGTACCTTGATCACCAAATTGTTGGGAGTTTTGTGCCATCTTGTCAATAAGTGCATGTGCACCTACTAGTGTTTTTTCCACCAATGTTTCTCCATCTGTGAAATACACTATTCTTCTCTCCATAGGTGTGCATCATTCATTTAAGTAATGCATGAGTAGTTTCTCACTGATTTGGTGATGTGGTCAGCTTGCACAAAACTTCTTGAATCACTACGAGTACTTAAATATTGACTCCTCTAGGGATTTATTGATTCCTGATATCTATTTGAGAATGTAAGTGTTTCTTGATTCTAGATAAAATATCCACAATAAAATATGTTTCAAATCATTCTAACATGTTATATATTAATGTTATCAGTAATATATCAAATCCTTTGTAGTTCGATTACGTGAGAATGGAAATGCTCTTAGTTCTATTTGATCTTTATATGAATTTATTTGTTTTAAGGTTAAGAAAACCAAACTAAAATTTTTTATATGTTTATTGGGATCCTCACTAGAGAGGCTATGAAATTTTGGAAGAAATTGAAATAACCCAATTTTTTTTTCAAATTCTGTTTCAATATTTGAGTATGCAATACAATTTGGTTTATAGTAAATATCTTATGAAACTAATTATAAAATTTTTCTATTAAGTTAATTGTTATTATTTTCATCCATTGGTTCTTGTTTTATGTTTGATTCAAAATTATTTACAATTTCAATTTTACCAGAATAATGGAATTCTCCCACTTGTGGAATGTTGAAACTTCCCGTAGTCCTAGACTATCTAATTTGATCTCCAAGGTTATGTTCAATATTAGGGTTAATATATAAGATATTGTTGGGATTAGTTCGTGTCATAAATAAAATAAAAATGAAAAGAAGAAAAGTGGAACATAATAAAAAAAGATTTTTCATTTGGTCCGATAAAAATAAAAGAAGAGAGAAAAAAATGAGAAAGTGGAATGAAGAAAGAAAGAGGATAAGAAAAGAATAAAATTAAAAGGAAGAAATAATTCCAATTGGTTGAATAAATTACTTGACTCCCCGAAAATAGTGCCAATTTTAAAGGTTCTATCATAATAAAATAAAAAATAAGGCCTTCGGGCTATCATTTTCACTCTCAAATGAAGTGTGATTTTTGGGTATTTAGATGCAGTAGAGTGTCTGACCATGGTTGTATCTCAAAGGAGGAAGTAATTTATAACAAGTTATCAAAGGTATTTTAAAAGTAAAATAAAATAAAATAAACATTTTATAAGGATGGGGGGTGTTCAATGTTTATAAAATAATAATAAGAATAATTATATAAGAAGATTGTATTTTTTTTGTTTTTGTTTTTGAAATGAAATTGGATTCATAAAACACAAATAAAAGATTTTTTTAGAAAATATTTTAAAATGAGTAATCAATATGACTCTAATAATTAACTTAATTATTAATCATTATCATTTAAATTAATTTCTACTTATTTATGATCCCCTAATTTTTTTAACCCTTGAACCCTATAGGAGTTACCTTAACCACACAGATGAAAAGAGTTAAACCCTAGGCTAACTTTGCATTATGAAATCATAGAACCCTACTTTGATAGTTGTTCTAAGGTTATAATATGGTTAGTGGTGAATTAGGGAACATACCCACTATATAAATGAGGATTAATTGAGCTTATTTATTATATTTTAACTTTACAAATTTATCTTGTGTGGTATTGTTTTACCGATTAAGTTTTCACTCTTACAATTTATAAAAAACATGACCTCAAGTATTTTTGCATGAATCATTCAATTGATTTATTATTTTAAATTAAATTAAAAACTCAATTCATAGATCATTTTATGTGAATTATATTATTTCATTTATTCAAAATAATTTAATGAAGAAAGTAAGAGTTATACCGATTACTAAAAAGAAATACTCTTCCATGGGCGTTGCAATCATCATAGAAACGTTTTGCAATATTAAGATTTTAGAAAGGGTATAACCCAATATCGTTTCTAATATTGTATATAAAAACTAAATTGTAAAATTATGAGAAGAATAAAATTGAAAATAATAGATGAAATATAATAGAAAATAATAGTTTATTGAAAGTGAAACAACATTACAACAAAGAAGAGGGAAAAAAGATCATATTGGAGGAGATCCTAGATTGGTAGATTTCCTCATCCAATTGTGAATTGAAATGGTATATAACCACTTATAATATTCTCCCAATCTTCTAATTCACGTATCAATCCATCCAAATGCAAAAAAAAAACAATTTATAGAGTGGAGGGGAGGCTAGGTTTCAATTGGTTTCAATTGGTTTCAAGTGTGAATGGGGAAATTCAGAGAAATATTTTATTTCATGTTGCACCACCTATATGAACTTTAAAACACATGAACCCGCTATCATTCCAGAACAATTATTTGTTCCAAATTTTGTGAATGAGATACTATAAAAATTTAGACCCAATCCAAGAAAGGATGAATATGTTATGGCCAAAATATATAATTGATATCCAATATGGCGTGTCCATCCCCACATTGACTTAATGGCCTATTTCTCTAAACAAATGAATGATTTAGATTAGATGACCTGAATAAAAGTTGTATAAAATTAAGTTATAAACACATTAAAAAAATATCGAGTTCAAATAATTCAAATTAAATTATATATGTTCTAAATACTATAATGAATTTTAAAAGTGTAAAACTAGAATTTTCATCAAGCTTTCAAATGAAAGATCTAATCCCAAATATTTTATAAATAATTCAGATTGGGTTGTGTCCTGATGCAGGGACAAGTGGTGATTTCCTACTATTCACAATAGTTGAGACAATATGGGCAGAACTATGTAGCCCATGATCTTGAGCTAGCTACAATGGAATTTTCTTTGAAGATGTGGTGGCACTACTTAATGGGTAAGCAGTTTACCATCTACTCCAGCCAAAAACGTTTTAGTTATATCTTCTCCCAGAAGGACATGAACATTAGATGGATATAGTGCCTGGAGTTCTTCCAAGATTATGACTTTGAAATTTTATATAGTACTAGGAAGGGGAATGTGGTGACAGATACACCTAGTAGGAGAATCGGCTTGTAGTTGCTGAGTGAGGAGGTAGTGAAATTGGACGTGATGCAGATATACTTTGTGGATGGTGATGGAACAACTTACCTATAGTTGATGGTTGTCATTCCTCCACTCTTCCATCCATATAGGGAGGCAAAACTTGGGGATGTTAACTATGAGACCCAACATGCTCTGACCTTGATGCTCGCTTCACATACATGATATGGAGGTGATTGCAGGAGGAGTTTGAGACTCAGTTGTGCTTGAGAACAACATTTCATCCCCAGAAAGATTCCCATATAGAGAGGACCATCCATGTTTTAGAGTAAATGCTACATGCTTACATCATGGACTTCGATCGCAGTTGGGAGTATCACCTACCTCTGGTGAAGTTTGCATACAATAACAGCTAGCACACCACCATTGGTATGGAAACGTTCAAGGCCTTGTATAGGTGAACATGAAAGCCACTGTTATACTGGACATACCTAGGGGAGTCATCACTCATGGGACCATAGTTTGTACGAGCTACTGCCGAAAAGGTGTAGGTCATCCAGGAGCAGATGAGGATTGGATAGAGTAGGTTGAAATCATATGCTGACAGGAGGCAGAGTCCCTTAGAGTTTCAGGAGGGAGACCATGTGTTTCTTTGGGTCTAACCTTGATATGGATTATGGAGATCTTAATAGGGAAGAAAGTTTTCTTTGAGATTTGTCAGCCCTTTTCAAATTCTGAGTAGAGTTGGTGAGGTGGAGTACCATCTAGCTCTACCAACATAGATGAATCATGTGAAAGATGTCTTTCAAATGTCGCATATGAGGAGGTACATACATGATCCATCACATGTCATCAACTTGGGAAAGGTGGACATTGAAAATGGGGAAACATTTGAAGAGTTCCCAGTGGAGATAGAGGATCTACAGGAGAGAGTCCTTTATGGATAGTTAATTCCTATGGTGTACATTAAGTGGTACCACGAGAATCTCTAGGAGAGCACATGAGATTGGGAGGATCATATTCATGCTCAGCATCCCCATTTGTTTGTTTATCCTTTTTTTGGATTTTAGGTATGTAAATCATTAAGGTGGAGATAATTTAATATCTTAGAATTTCCATGTAATTTTTTTAAAATTATATGGTTTATTTTAAAACGAATCATTGAGACAACATGTGATTTCAAGGCCTGTGGTGGTCAGAATAAATGTTTAAACTTTTTTAATCACACGTGCGTGTTTTTAGTAACTTCTAAATGGTTGCCTAGATCAAAAATATGAGGGAACCATTTTATCCAGAATGTCGACTTTACCTTAGGTGGGGTTTAACATAAACTGGTGTAGGTCAAGAAAAAAAGATAATTTTTGGTTGTTTTAAAGAAAAATAAAATAAAATAAAAGTAGTTTATTTTATTTCTTCTTAAAACATCTCACAATGACGCTACGACGCAAACACCAAGTATCCATTTCCCTTAACAAATGAAGCATTGTGGAGACGCTACATCTCAATGAATAAAGAAAACTAAAACATGTTCCTTTAATTAATAGTTTGGCAGGGATATAGGATCTGAGGATGATTCTGGAGAATTACTTATAATCTATGGAGAAATAAAGTTGGCAGACTATGAGCAGTGACAAATGAAAAATCACCAATGATGATGGAGGCATAGATTGAGATCTATCTTCACGAGATCATCAAAAATGAATCCATGATAGAAAAAAATCTAATCCCATGTAGGGGTTTCAATTTTGTGTGATCATTCTTCCCCGTTCTTTATTTCAATGAGGAATGCAGATCAACCCAACAACAAGTTGATCCATAGATCCATCATTCATATGGGATGGGTACTATTGCTGAGGGATTAAAGGGGTTATAACTTTGTCGTTATTAGTATCTTTTGGTTCCCCGGTTTCTAACAGGATAAATAATGGCCTAATGAACAAGGCCAACATTTTCTCCTTGGGTGTTCATGGTCATCTCTCTCTCTCTTACGTTCTTCACCAACAGACCCCCATGGTTGCGTCATATTCTTTCCAAGAGGTTCCAAATGTGACCGGACCCCAAGATAGATAGCGTGATATTTTTGAGCACATGGCTATGGAGACAGTGACCCATGGATCATGAGGGTGCTTGCGATTTGGAAAAAGGGACACCAAAGTGATGGTGGAGACCCACAGAAGGAGGGACACCGACAGTGGTGATGGCGGTGGCTTGTGGCTGTGCGGCCACCCGAAAATAGAAGCTTCCAGCTTGACGACCAGTGACAGAGATCCCCACAAAAACTATTGTGGGGTGGCAGATATGAGACACTAGTAGGCGGCCTCTAGTGGGCTTTGAAAGACATGATAGGGGGCCACAGTTCAGCTGGACCATGAAGGTGGGTCCCGAAAATAACCGTCGCAGTGTGGTCACACTGCAGACCATAACATCAAATATAGTGGGCACCCTACATTGGCCAATTAGGGGCGCAGTGCCTGCCACATCCCGGTGGAGCAAACCGGCCCTCTCTAGAAGCCGGGCTAGGAAGGTCAGCCGACACCTGTCCGAACCAGCGTAGGGTGTTGGGCCCAACCGGTTCGGGCTGGACCCAGTAGGTCGAGTCAACCTGGTGAATTGGGTCGACTAGATCTAGGCCGGGTCAGTCCGACCGGGTCCGATCGAACCTCTACCTTACCAGCCCCTTGTCACTAAATTTACCATAACGTTCAAACTATGTGTCCATTTGATGAGTAGTTTGTAGTGTTGGGACCCTCATGAGGAGGTGGTCCGTTTGAGATTCTATAAGTGGGATTTTGTGGAACTAGACATACAACATTTGGATCGAGGAGCAGGTTCTCCCCAAACAAGCATGCTACGAGCAGAATCTTGTGGTTGACTGTGACATGGAGACTATGATACTTGATGAATATGTGACTTAAAGACTATGTCTCTTCGTGTATAAGTTACTAATTAGGTCTAAGTGACTCATCGGTGATGAGAGTCTCATCGGGACTAAATGCCTCATCAATACTGAGTGTTCTGTGATTACGTATGGTAATTTTTTAATGTTTTAGACTTATACCTTTGTGAGATGACTATAATTATAATTTCCTTTCAGTTGTGGTATTTCCTTTGTGGTTTTAAGGAATCCTACTATGTACTATTTTACTCATCCCTGCATGGTATTTTCCCATACATGTCGTCTCTTGTGAAGAAGATTGATGTTTTGATAGAGACTTAGGTGGTCCAGGACCAGGTGGTTACCAATGAGACCAGACAGATGCGACGTACTCCTATGGATTCATACAGTTGTCCTTCACCTTCCCTTCAGGTAGGGTCTTTTTCATAAGAGCTATAATATTTTCATTATAGACTCTTCTTTTTTGTTGGGATTGTATTCTGGCCCGGGTCACCCATTGGTACTTTACTTTTCTACTACACTCTGGTTGTGTTATCCTTTGTTATTCACATGCATGGTTTACTTAGTGTTTTACTTTCAGCATTGTGTGTGTTCATACACGTACATATACAATGCCTTCCATGTTAACGATATGCCTACCCAGTTCTAGTCACCACCCCCTATCCTATTAGAGGTGGGCTTGGGGAGTCACGACATGGACCCCTATGGGGTGGGTTGTGACACATATTTTTATGGATATTCATATACCATGAATAGGGTGACTAGTTTTGTGTTTACCATTGGTAAAAATATGAACAGTTGTATGCCATATTTTTAACCCATGGTAAAATAGTATATAATGAAAATAGAATATGTGTTAGATATAAAAGGTATAAAGGATTTAGTTTTTTTATTGTGCGTGATGAGAGAGACCAGAAGGATTCTAATAGGAGCGTTTTTTGTTGCATGGTTTTATAGATACATATTTTTATGGAGATTGAGATACCTTGAAGAGGGTGACTATTTTTGTGTTCACCATTGGTGTAAATACAGTTCGTTGGATGCCACATTTGTAACCTATGGTTAAATAATATATAATGGAAATAGAATATTTGGTAGCTACAAAATTTAGAAAGTATTAGTATGGTTAATATTCCTATTGAAAGATATCAGAAAAATTTCGAAAGGAGATGGGTTATAATTTTATAGTCAGAGTGTAGTTCACATTTCCTAAAATCCAACGTTTCATATAAAGACGAAACACATTAACTTGAAATTAAATTTCTTCTAAAATCTACAAGATTAAAAAGTGTTAGAGTTTCAGAAGATATACAAGAAGAAAAATATATAATTCATGTTCATAAAGGTGTTGGTTCAAGAAATTTTAAGATAAAAATGTGCCTCAAACATTCTTATGTGAATGGATAGATTAATGGATAATACTACTTGTGTGTGGAATAAGGATGATTGAAAGATCTACCAAAGCGATGGAGGTTGTTTTGCGAGTTCCTTAAAAAATGTATTCAAGTGAGAGATTGTTTGGAAATTTGAAGATAATTTCATGTTCTAATTAATTCCACTGAAAGAAGAATTTTGGGAAGATACATCAACCTTAATGTTTCTTCAATTGATAGTAGGAAACATTAATTGAATTGATAGTTTGACCAAAGGAACAAAGCTTCTGATGGTTTCATGGATATTTCAAAGTGTGGTTTACTATATTAAGATGTTATAGCTAAAAGAAATGAAAGGATTATGGTTTCAGAATAAATTTCTCCAAAAACATAGGATGGCGGTGCAACCAATACAACTAGTTGAACAACATTATAGAATTGAGGTTGGACTATCTATACATATTCCTTTTATTTGAAGTTGGATTATATTATTAATTACCATTTAGGTCTATTATTAATTATTTCTTATAAGTAATAATGTTTGGTAGTGCACTCCCATTGACATGGTATATTTCTTATGTGTGATCTTTATTTAATTCCATTTAAATTTTATTGAATATTGTTGTGCATGTTTTTTGGAAGATCATGTGTGTTTTTTGACTTAGTGTAGTGAGTGAGGTGCATTTTCTTCCTATATTTAGGTACACTAATCTCGATGGAGAGGATACCTTTCCGATGGTTTGATTTCCACTATGTATAACTTTTGATGAACTAAATTTGTGTTCCTATAGAGGATTTAAGTTTCACTAATGGTGAAATCATGATCATCCACATGTTACTTATTTCCCAAAAATAAACACAATGACCTCATCCCCTATGGTGAATGACCTCTCCAAAAACCTCATAAACACCATCAATTAATCTCCATTACCAACCATGAAAATGGTTAACACCATCCACACAATAAAAGTGAAATCTTCACCCCATACCTAGTGATCAACATCATCCATAGTCTTGTGTGTTAAGTGTAACACATCCCCATGCGGTAATATCAAACATCACAACTATGTAATTACTAAGTTACTTCATGTGACATCATGCTCATTATGACCTGAACACACAACACCAGACAATAATGAAATACCAAATCATATCCACCATTTTCCACAAAAGAGTACCCCTCAATGTCTCTTTAGAATAATGAAAACAACACGTGGTTCCATTCCTGGTCACAAAAACAAGAACTTACCCATGATTATTTATTACAAATTCATAACACTTTTATAACACCATAAATAGTTAGAAATCACCTATATAGAGTATGTAGTAATCTAATAGAAGAATACCTTAAGTCAATATAGATTTAATCATAAGATCATGAAGATGCTTTGGGTTCTGTGGTTCAGTGGACAACGGGCTTCCAAGAACTTGTAGATTTGCTTCATTTTTTTGGATAGCTTCTTCCCCATCTACCTCAACCATGCCCTAACCTTGGGTTCCATTACACCTCTCATGGTTGGATATAAAGCGATGAATACTTTGAGGTTTGGGGAAATCAGTTTGGCAGTCGGGGGTCCCCCCTTTTGGGTTTCTTCTTCAATTTCCTTTTGGGTTGTATCCACTCTTTCCTCTTTTCCTAGGTCCCTGTAGGGTTTCATTACTATTTATATTATTCCCTTATTTGGATTTGTCTCAATGGCAGTCATTATATTTTCTGTTGTTGGTAGTGGATGTCAGTGATAAGTTGATTTTGGTTTCAGATCCAATGATGATTTGAGGACAACAACAATGATATTGTCAAGATGGTAGGGTGGCATTTTGTTGGCGGTGTTGACCGAATTTCATCTTTACTGTTTTCTGGAGGTTTTCAGTGATGTATTAATTGGTTTATCTCATCAAATGGAGTCGTTTTTGTGCGAGTTTCATTCTTAGGTGGGTGTTGGGGGGTTTTAGAGATATTTTTAGCTGGTGTCTTGATGGTTTTCCATAAACCATTTCCTCTTCAAGGGTTGATTCCACTTATTTGGTGGGTTCCGATAGACATTCTAAACATCATTAGCAGTTTTCTAGTTTGGTGAAAATGGTGTCTAGGGCATCAGGGTGTGTTTTCCATGAAGAATCATGCTCGTGTTTTCTAATGGTTATCTTGGTGGTGTGACATCTAGGATAATAGTGAGGATGATGAGGTTTTGTGCGATGGATACGATGATGATGTCTTCCTCAATGATGACGACAGATTCCAGTTGACTGATGTTGATGATCCAATGAATCAATAATGAAGATGATGAGATGATGTGACATCAGTGATAGTGATAATATTAGACGGTTGGGGATGTGATGATGGTGGTGATGGTCACTTGGCTTACCTCGAGTAGGGTTTTTCGGGTGGCTCACTTTTCCTATGTTTTGAGGTTTTCACTTTTTGAATTTGAAATTTAAAATATGAATGTGGATTTTGAGTTTTATTTACTATGTATGATATTTATTTGAGAGATGTTTTATTTTGGTATCCATTCCTTGCGAGGATCCCACTCAACCAAAAAGTGGTTTTATGAAAATAGAAAAAAGGGATTTGGCCATAATTTACCAATTTTTTTGTAAAAAATATCTTACATATCCCATATGTAATACTTTTTTCTCCATGTAATGGTTTTCCTATACAAACTCCATAGGTAACATATTTCAATATATTATATATTTATATTCATGAAAATATCACATATGTAATTTTTTTTCATATATATGGGTTTTCCCTTAGATAGAAAACCTAACATAAAATATGTAAATCCATATGTAATATATTTTCCTTCAAACATAAGGTTTTTGAAATAACATAAAAAACTATACATAATATATACATTCCAACTTGTGATATATAATATTTTATATTTCTTATGCGTGATATTTTTCCTCATGTAACATTTTTACTTATACTTAAAACTCATATAGAACCATTTTAGTCTATACATAACATATTCCCAACCTAACATAGGGTTTTATACATAGTTGTATTTTAGTATTCCATTGATAAAAACCATATGATCACACTAAAAACCTTATCTATACATGGTGTTTAAACACATAGCTAGTTTTTTGATTTATAGATATAAATTTGTTACACACATCATGCCTTACCCACATTTATTCTCAGTTTCCAATAAAAACCTTATGCACACCAATAATAAGATATTTTCTATCCCACAAAACATTTTTTCATGTATAATATATTTTTTCCCTAGTGATGCATTATATTTATAACTTAGATTTTTTTTGAGAATATGAAATTTTCAAAAATATCCCAAAATCCATCTAAAAACTATGAGAATCAAAATGATTAAATATTTATACCCTAAAACCAATTCAACCTACATAACAATTTAAAATAATAATAGTAACAAAATTTCCTAAAATTTATAACCCTTGAGCATGAAAAAACTCAAAAGACACATTCCTCGGTCACTACTAACACACCTAAACACCTGTTTAAGGTTATGTATCATAAGGTCGATCTAAGATCTTACTAAAATTGCTATTCAAAATAACCAAGATCTCACACTAAGTTTACAACCCTTAAGTATTCAAGGAATGTCCCCAATGTACTATATTTTTCTCTTGATGACCCTTATGTATCTATAGACTACCTTTACATATTCTAGTGAGCTCGAAATAATTTTCTAAATTTTCATTCTTCTATCCAAAATAACCCTTAACATATGAGTAAAATTACTCTCACACTTATGATTTTATTTTAACATGAATCTTATGTATCAGAATACTTACCATTACATATGTAAGATTACATAGAGGGATTATACAATTTTCTATAATCCAGTATAATGAATCTTACATATTGAAAAAAATAACTCTTACATATATAAGAAGGTTCTCATCCTTTGTGATTTTTTGCGAACTGCTAAAATATACCCTCAGGTATTGAATAAAATCTACTCTAACATATTATCGACATAGAAATTTTTTAGGCCAAATATAATAAAATACAAAACACTTCAAAATTAGTTCAAAACTATTCCAAACTCCTCGATACCATTTTAAAAACATCAATATTTTAATGTAACATTCATCTCACATGAAAAAATTTATCTGATTTGAGTTTGATGTTTATTTTTATATTGAAAAAAAATTCATAAACATATCCAATCATTTTCTTTATAAATTTCATTTATTCTTTATAATATCATGAATGTAAACTCCCCTAAGATCTAACAAATATTTTCAAGGCCACAAGAACATAAAATATCAACATATTATTTATCCATAGTCTCAATAATCTCCCCATTGAATTTTTATAGAAACCATTAAATATAAATCACATTAAAATTCCTAACACTTAGAAATGATTCATTTTTCAACAATTTTAATTCAATATTAGTGAAATCAATTTAGGAAACAAGAATGTTGAAAAATAAAATAATTTTTTATATAAATAGTGACTTATATCTACCTATTCATAGTCCTTGATATCTCTTGATAAAAATTAAGAGAATAACTCATATTCCACTTCAAAACTATGATGTTTTAACCAATGAACACAAAGATCATGTATTCATGCCCAATTTGTTTTAAATAATCTCAAAAATAAAAAACACTCTCTCTCTCACACATGTTGATTTCAGAACATACTCCTTTTAATAACTAACTCAAAATACATGTTTCCCCTAAATAAGAGATCTATCCACCAAAATGTTAAAAATATATATTTGGATTATCCCATATATTAATATCCCCCCTTTATAAAAAAATAAACGAATAAAAATTGAGAGATGTTTATTTTATCATTGTACCTATTTGAAAATACTAATCCAATGATTATATGAGAGAGGGGATAAAATTACCATACCATAGCCTTGAAAATAATGAGTTTGAACGCCCATCATCAAAGTCAATCAATGAAATGTATCCTTTGGTAGTGGTTTAGTGTCCACAAAATCTTTTATATTTTTTGAAAAAATTATATTTTTAAATATGTTTTCTCTCTATTATCTTTAATAATGATATATTTTATATCATTGTGCTTTTATTGATAATATTAAACTTGATTTCTCAATAAAATTTATAATGCTATGATTATCACTTCTTATATGTATTGGAAACTTTACTGTCACATTGAGAAATTCCAATAAAGTCTCAATTAACATAAATTGGGTTTTATATTGAGTTAAAACAATATATTATACTTAAAAAACTCAATATCCCTAAGATTGGTTTCTTTGTGTGCCATTATTTATAACTTTCACAAAAAACTCCACATAATATTATATTTCTAACCCAATCAACATCTCTATAACAAAAAAATAAATATTTACAGTAATTTAATATTTATATACATAATAATTATTTATTTAAATATAAATGATAATTATTTATAATAGTAAAAAGATATTATTTTTGTGATTTTTGATACTTGGCACATAATGTAACATCCTAAGAAAAATCCAACCTTAAAGCTAATTGGGATAAAAAAACCACAAATTAGATTCCTAAATTCTCTCAAATCATCTTAATTTACTTTACAATGTTACCAAAACATAGTTACCATGGAAATTGGGGTATATTTAACACCCATATATTTTAGAATAAGACAATTATTTTCAATATCATATTCAACACACAATATGAAGCTTAAACGTCAGATAAAATATATAACTGTTATAACCTAGTAGTTAAATTTGAGGGTATGAATAGTGTTAATTAATTTATGATATATATATATATTTCCTACTCAATATAAATTATTTATAAATTCTTAGTAAATAATCAATCAATTTTTAGTAACGTAATTTTATTATTCAAAAATATTTTTTATTCAAAAAATATTTTTATTTATATTTGTGAGAAAATATTATACTTTTTTTGGAACTTTTAGAAAATTTATTTTATAAAATCATCTTTAATTTTTTAATCCTCATATAAAAATTACCTTAGGTTAATTTTTTTTTATTTTTTAAAAAATATTGTTTTTTTCAGTTAATAGTGAAGATACCGTTTTTTTAAAATATCACTTATTTTCAGTAAATTATGTAATAAAAATTCCAATTATTATTTTAATATAAATTTAACTAAAATAATTATTACGTAGTTTTATTTAATTGAATAAATTAAATTTTAATCATCTTTATATTTTATTTATTCTATGTTTATTTTTGGTTTTGAAAATAGGATATTTCTAAAAATTGTTTTAAAGTAAACAGTGTTTACCAATTTTAATTAATTAAAAACCCCATAATAGAGAATTATTTAAATTATATATATATATATATTATATATAAATAATTATTAATTTTTATTCATATAATTATTATTAATTGTAATAGAGTTAATATAAAATCATCTTTTTCATGAAAAATACACATCTTGAAAACCCGCTTTTTCATCGCATCAGCGGGTTTAATTTTAAATTAAAATTTTCTAGTTTTGTGAATTGAAATTATTAAAATTAATTAAATATTTTTAATAATAATAATTTATATTTTACTTTAATTTATCCATAAAATTTTAACATAATGAATTACGAAACCAGTAAAAATTAATTATCACAATGAAGGTAAAAATGGGTTTACCAGGGGTTAAATTAGAATGATAATGATTAAAATGGAATAATGTTTTTTATAAAATATATTTAATGAAATATTTATGACATATATATTTTTATACTCACTAATGGTGTATTTTAGATCCTTTTTCTTTGTAAAAAACATGGGTACGCATTTTTCTTTTTAAAAATTAAAACTGTGCCACTCACCTCACTTATAGAAGGCCACATCCTATCCTCTCCTCTTCACACATTTAAAGATACTTTTCTATGAAAAGAAATACCTAAATATATTCCATAATTAAAAAAATAATAAATATATCCATTATTTTTATCATAAATATATTCTATGATAATTTTTGTTTCATACTTAAGGAGGTTGTTCAAAGAAGAGGTATCAGTCTTAACTGAGAATTTTTATTTTATCTCTTATTCCAAATATTTAAAATCTTCTTAAATTATTCATATATAATAGAAAATTTATCTTCTATATAATTAGATGTTATTATGTTAATTTAATAACCTAAATATAACTCCTCTTCTATCAAATGGGATACGAAATCACTATTCATGTGTATGGCGGACAACCACCTCACAAACTGATGTCATTAGTTTTCTATCATTGCTTCTCAAAACTTATTATAATTACTTATTTAAATTATATATATATATATGATATATTTAACATATTTATACTTATTTAGTTTTTATATCACATAACTTATTATTTTTCATTTCATGGGGGATACAATAACTTCGCTCGTGTGTACAGTAGACTAAAGACTCACGAAGTGATGTGATTCATTTTTCACTAATGATTTACATGGAATATAATAAGATTAAAATTAATGAATATATTATATACAAATGAAATAATTATTATGTTATATAAATATTTATCATTTTCTTTCTTACATCAAAAATTAATAATGCCATTTATTCGTATGTGTAGACTACCACCTCCACAAAGAGATGCATCTCTCTTTTTGTCACCAAATCACATGGATGATATATATGAGTATATTTTAAAAAATAATATGGTATTTTTGATATTATAAAAATTATATAAGTTTAATATAATACATACCTTATTTTTATAATGATAATTGAAAAATGGAAATGTTACTCATGTGTTTGTACGACCTATAATCTCAATGATCGTAACATAGTTTATTTTTCGTAACCGAATTTCATTACTGGTTTAAAATAAATTATAATTTTTGTATTAATATGATAATTATTCATGATTTTTATTCTTTAGATGTTAAAATATTGTCCTTTTTGACCATGGTCAACACACCAAATCTATTTTGAAATAATGAACCAGACATCTTCAAAACACCCGACGTGGACATAACTGATTAAGTATTTTAATATGTAATTAAAAATAAATAAAATAAATGATATAATTATAAGGTATTAAACATATAAAAGTATATTAAAAAATAAAATTATTTATTTAAGATTATTATACATTATTTAAAGGACATAAAAGGAATGTTCGGACTTGAGGAAAGAGTTTTCTCATCTCACTTTTATTTTGGTGAGACATATGCCATATTCACCACTTACATTTTTGTTTTTTGGGGTATATACTACCCAAAAATGTATTTTATAATTATTTTCATGATTTTTTGGTATTTAAAAATCCATATGAGATTATCCCTTTAATGGGGTTTTTGTCTAAATATTACCAAAGTTGTAATATATTTCATCTCAATTTACATTCATTGAGGTATATTTTATTGATATGCACCCAATTTTTTATACGGTATATATACTTCTAATTTTAAATGTAATAACAAAAATCATTAATACATTATGGTATTTTATGTCTAAATTTGATTTATTTCATCCAATGGTATTTGAATTTAATGTTACCAAGTGGTAAATAATTTAATAAATAAATTTATTCTCATTTGGATATGTTGAATCTTCATTGTATTTGATATTATAGGATTATGTGTGTAATTATTTTTTATTATATTATGTTTTATTTACAATTATTTTATATGGTATTATTTTTTATATACATAATATGTTCATTTATTAATTATTAAATTCAATGGTATGATATTTGTATGATATATTCTTCTAAAATTATCTTTATTTGAGATATACATTTATGATATGAACATATATTAATTTGTGAGGTGTATAAACACATCTTTAAAATTTTATATTGTGAAAATTATTATTTTCATGATATTTAATGTATTATTTGATGTTATTATTTCATGGGGATTATGATTTAAGAGTTACCAAAGTGGAAAAGGATTTATGTTATAATATACTTTCTTTCAGGATAGTTTATGTTCAAGGTTATTTTAGAGAAAATATTGAGATATTATTTTCATGAACCACTTATATTTTATTCTTCTCTTTTTAGGAATGTGTTTCACATGTTTAATTTCCATTTCCTCCCTTATTGATTGAAGAAACATCAATAATTTCATTTATAAGTGATATCGATCTTGTATTTTCTTTTAGATCACGTATCTTTCTCTTCTATATCCATATTTTATAGAATGTTTTAAAAATTTATTATTTTTAAAAAATAAATGATTTTTTAAATCCATTTTACTTTATATTTGACCTTATATTAATGGTTTTAAAAGTAAATATCTTAATGTTTTTTATATATGTCACTTTTGACTCATTTTTTCAAAATGTTATGGAAGAATGTTTATTTTTAACATTTATTACATGGATCAATTTTCCTTCCCTGATGTATATTATTTTCCGCAATTTATTCATTATATTTTTCCATGGTTTCTTTAATGAAAATTACTTTGGAAATATTTTTGGATTTTTTATTTTTTTTAAAGTGATTTTTAAAATGAAAAGTTTATTTTTTAAGAATATTTTTATGATATTTTAATGGCGTTTCAATTAATTAATGATAAAAAACATAGATTTTACATATACTACATTGTGGTTATTTTGTAATGATACGATAATAATTATTTCTTTCGACGGAGAATGACTATTTCAAATAGATATTCAAGGAGCCTAATTCATTTTCATAGGTTAATCATTTTTCAAAGATATTATCTTAGAAACCATTTATTTTCCATAGGACAATCAAGTTATTAATGGAATAATGGTTTTTTTGAGTTTTATATTGAAATTAAAGACTTATATACTTTATAAATGAAAGTTTTCTTGGAAATTGATGATTAAGGGTGGTTCCATTTTAAACAAAGGATAGGTGGTTAGTTTTTTAACCAAGGATAGATGGTTCTATGATAAATCAAGGAAAGGGTGGTTCCATGATAAACCCAAGATGGGTTGGTCCATGATATTTCTCTAATGCATTTGGTACTCAAAATTTAGAAGTTAACCATATTCCATATTACTTTTTTAATAATTGATATTTATATAATGTTACATGATACCAATAAATATTGATTATGATTTCTATGGTTTTAAATTTTTCTTTTGGCCAAGATTGATTTCAAATGGCTCATGATTATTGATTTTGATGCCTCTATCCTCTATGAAAGACTTATGACATGTTTTTATGTTTTATGATCAAGTTATTGATAGGTTTGAGTATTATTATGTTCTGCTCATGAAATTTCACTATTTCATCATGCACTTATGCTCTTATTATGCTCACTTATGACATTCAATTATTAATGAATATTTTTACCCTTATTGAGAATTTGATTTCACCCGTATTATATTTCATTTTCCCTAGGTTATCAAGAATGTGTAAGAATGATTTTTTTCTATGAGAGTTTCATATATATAATTATGTAGAATTAATGTGAAATAATAAAACCTAGGTTAATTGAGACAAATCACCATTTAAATTCATGGGTATTTTTTATGTAAGAGTTTGTACAAATTATCTAAAACATTAAAACAAAAGGCTTGTTGAGAATTTAATTTCTCTAATATTTCTTTCTGATGATATAATTTTTGGATGATGAAAATTTGGTTTCCTTCATCCGTAAGAGATCCATAGATGTAATATTTATTTTTTTAGAACCAGATCCAAGATTATGGGTATAATAATGTTATAGTTGGTATCAAAGTAGGGTTTAGATAAATTTTAGATTATTATTCTTTCATGTGTGTTTATCTTAAGAGTTATGGATAATATCATGGGATTAAAAGCTTAAGTATAATCATAAGATCTAATGATAGACACCCCTTTTGATGTTTTACGTCATGGAATTCAGATGTGATTAATGAAATTTTGGGAGAGGATTTTTTTGGATAGGGTATGTGTAACACTTAGGATCAACCTGAAGTATTATTTGAGGAGTAATTCTATTTTAAAAAGTTTAAAGGTATTGATAACCTCAAGGTTTTATGTGATCTTTGATGACTAAAGTTATTTTTAAGGATATTCATAATATTTTTAGGAATTTTGTAAGGATATAATTTTAGGTAAAAGGTTAACACAAAGTCTTGGTGACAACCCATCACATCGAGCAAGTCCATGGGGATTGAACTAAAATCTAAAGGCTGATAAGGGTGAAACACCTACCACATGCCTATGTGATGTCCTGGTTATCATTTCATCATATTTTTTTACACAAATATTTTTAAATACAATGAAAAATTTTATTTTTGGAATATATTTTTTATCATATATTTAACCATGATATTGAAAAATGCTTTGGTGATTTGGTGATTAATATTATTTCGGAAGAGGCTCATTATAATTTTTGGAACTACCTCACCTTATTCTAACCATTTTGGTTCTAGTTAATGTATAAAGATAAAAGTAATATATTATTAACCCTATTATGGTTATTTTATCATTTATAATTTGGTTTTAAAGCTTTAGTCATGGATAAAAAATTATCTTTAATACTCATTGTTTTGAGAAAAAAGATGACATTGTGGTAGAAATTGATAAAAGAATGAATTTATACTCATAAAGTAAGTATATTTCATTATGATCCTAGTATATTTGTAAAAGGAATTACCCAACTCTAGGAAGAGGCCCTTTAACAAAAAAAATTTCTAATGCAATAATTTATGATTATATCAATGACCTTTTTCACTCCTCTTTTTTTATGGTTGTTTGGTTGTTGATTTTCTCATGATCATTCAATTTCTTGTGATAAATGATATCTGAAACTCACCATAATTATTTTTTCATTTTGATATTATTTCATGTAATAATATTCAATTACAAAAAATTATATACTATTTTTAAGTATGTGTTATTTTTGATGACCCTCATACATCCTTTTCTCTCTTATTAGGAGGATGTTTTATTAACCCTTTTTACAATGTGGGTTTTTGACATATGTATTTTTTTCAAATTCAAAACATTTGATTATTGAGATAAATTTTATATTGTAACTATGAAATTTATTAGTGGTGGGGTGTATTTAACTTTATGATATTTTAAAATAAGATCATTATGTTCGATAAAGTATTCAACATGCAACATCAATCTTAAAACGATCTGTGAAATATATAACCCTTATAACATAACCGTATTGGTGGGTATGAATAGTATTAACTAAATTATGATATATATATATATATATAAATTTCAATCTCAACATAATTATTGATAAATTCTTATTAAATAATCAACCAATTTTTAGTAAAGTAATTTTTTCCTCAAAAATATGTTTTCCTTAAAAATGATTATTATTACTTTTAATGAAAAAAAATTATAATTAGTTTTTAAAACATTTATAAAATATATTTAAGGAAATTAAAATCATTTTTAAAAGTTTAATATCAAAATTAACTTAGGGTGATGTTTTAAAATTTTTCAAAAAATATTGATTTTTCAGTAAATAGTGAAAAATACCGTTTTTTGTTAAACTGTTATTTCTTTTAAATAAAATATGTTATTTAAAAGTCCTGTTATGTTTTGGAATATGAATTAAAGTAAAATAAGTATTATTTATTCATATTTAATCCACTTAATTAAATTTTAATTATCTTTATATTGTATTTTATTATAAGTTTACTTTTGAGTTTAAAAATAATATCTTTCTTGAAACCGCATTAAAGTTCATAATTATTTTCATTTTGAATTAATATAAAAAATAAATATTGATAAATAATTTAAATAAAATTTATTTATTATAAAAATATAAATTTTAATTATTATTCAAATAATGATTATTATTATTCATATAGTTAACATAACATCATCTTTCTCTTGAAAAATACAATTATTTAAAACCCATTTTTTCATTGTTTCTGTAGGTTTTTTTAAAATTAAACCTTTTAACTTCTATGAATTACATTTTGAAAAATGGATTATATATTTTTAATAATTATAATTTTTATTTTATAGTAATTTCAAATTAATTTTTTACCATAACTCATTGTGAAAAAAGAAAAAAATAATTATCGTGGTTAAGGTAAAAACGGGTTTTCCAGGTGGTTGAACTAAAAATATATGAGTTAACATGACATAAATAGTAAAGAAATATAATTTTTATATGTAGATTTCAAATTATTATAGATGAATATTAATTTCATTATGCAAACAAATTCTTATGTATCATAATTGTAAAGTATCTTTGGAGACTAGAAACATAATCTATGTATTTCTTGAAATATCTTTAGAATATCCCATAAAGATATTCTCATATAGTACACCTCTTAGGAATAACCTAACTAAAACATTTTCCATATCCATGGGAAGGAAAAATAATAAAGGGTGAGCTTAGATGCTCAGTAAGAGAAAATATATAAGATATTAATCTATGACCATATAAAATCATAAGATAAAGATAAGGTTATGTGATCACAAACATAACATATGAATTTCTTAACCGACCTTTCACAGATCATAAACATGATTCATAGAATAAAAAATTTCCATTTTATAAAACATGGGGCATACTAGTGAGAAATAATCATAAATCAATCATGAAAGTAAGGTCATGTCATAAAATTTGGAAACCAAAATAAATATAGAAACCTAATTCATATTTCAATGTTAAAAACCAAGGCCATTGACGTTGTGGATTATGACTTATCACATGTTTCGTATTGTGGATCAGGATACACCAATTTCCCAAAGTGGATTAGTACACACTAGTTTCCTATAGTGGGTCAATTCCATTAAATTGTTTCCCATTATTATCTCATGAGATATAATGATTTAACGAGTTCCTTATAGGGAGATATAAGTCCCACCCATCACATATTGAAAATAATAAACATGTTCTCCATAATGTCATAAAACATTTATCATATAATAGAATCATAACCTGTGTAAAGAAAACATACTTTATAAAAATTTCATTAATTCACCATAGCATAACTCATGAAAAATAAATGGGTTTCATAAAAATTTCATCAACATAAATCTTAACCATCGAGAGAAATAATAAGGATGGTATCATTCAATCTTGTCCCCATTAAATCATAAGTAACATTAAAGGATTCCATATTTGATATAAAATGATTTTGAAAGATCCCTAGTAACATTTCTTGAAGAATATAGCCTTTCCTATTTTGAGAAAACTTTTTTTAAAACATAAAACATTTTCAAAATCTTTTTATTCACAAATAACCTGGGAAACTTATAAAGGAAGTTTTAAAATCAGTTAAACATTTATTGTGGAAAATATCCTTTCCACTTTGAAAAACAATTTTTAAAAAATAAAACATTTTGAAAATCATTTTCTTTTACAATATCCTTTAATATTTATAAAATAATCTTCAAAAAAATAATGGTCATTATGGTGGGAAATTCCCTTCATGTAATACATGTTAAAACAAATATTCCTTTCACATTTCCAGTAAAATTAAAACAAGAATTTTTAGGAAAATTAAATAAATATATCATTAAAATTATGTTTAAAAACTAAAACATAGGAACCAAATTATTTAATAAATAATTTAAATAATGTTAATTTTATTTAAGAAAACATGGTTTTAGAAGAGAAAGGGTTTTCGACCGAAGAGAGAAATAAATATAATTTTTATTAAAAAAAATTAAACTCTTGAGTATACAAAGTGAGGAAAATAAAAGGAAACAATGTATTAACATGATATAACAAGATTAAAATAAATTTCACGAGTTTATTGATATATGGATCCTAATATTTTATCATTATAAGAAGAAACATAAATAATATTGGTAAATGATGTGATTGTATCATAAAATCCTTACCACCTTGGAAAACTTTATACCATATACCCAATGAATGTAAGTTACTAAAATAGATATTTAATTCCAAATAATTTTTAGGAGACCCATTATAAAATAAATTCATGGAAAATATAAACACCACATAAAAGAAACATATTTTGAATATGGAAAGTGTCTCACAGAAAATAAAATTGAGACAAAAATCCCTTACCGTAAGTCTCAACATCCTTCATACACATTCGAACCAACTATATAATAAAAATTATTTTATTATAAATATATTAAATAATGATACTTATTTATATCAGACCATATATGATATACTTATTACCTTTTATTACACATTTATGAATAATTCCATGTTAAAGTCATGTTTCAAAAAATAAATGCATTGTTTTTCATATATGTTTTGATTTTTTGTTTTTCATCCTCTTATATTGATCATTGTTAAATAATCCCAAAATGTTAAAAATTATACAAATATTATATATATTCTATATATATTTATTAGTAGTTATTCATAAAAGTTATAGATATAAAATTAAATACACCGTTCATGGAGACGGTAAACAATACGTACACATGAACGCTAATTATCTTTCCCCGATTGAAAGAAAGAAAGAAACTTAAGTAATATATTACCATAAAAAATAATTTTTATATCATATATATCACTTATTATTATTAAAACCATCCTTATTGCCTTCTAAGTAATGTGTGAAAAAATGACATCGCTTTGCGAGGTGGTAGTCGTCTATACACACGAACGACATTATCGTATTCCCATGAAATGGATGGAAAGAAGTAACATGTGATATCATGATTAAATAAGTATAATAATATCATAAATGTAAGATATAGACAATAAATACATCATTATATCCATTCTTGAGAGGTGGTTATTGAAAATGAATAATATTAGTTCACGAGAAGGTAGTCCATCGTACACCCGAATGATGATTTCATAACCCATTTTTAGAAAGAGGATAATAATTTAGGTAATAAAATTAACATAAAAAAATATATTTATTTATAATATATGGAGGTAATTATATTATCATGTTTTAATCTTAATTTAAGCAAGTGGAGGAAAAAATAAAATAAAATGCACAGTTAGTGTCAATACCTCTTCTTAAGACAACTTATTTTGGATTTCACAAAAAAGATTATTAGGTCAGATTTAGGAAAAAATAAGGATTATAGAATTAGATTATGGAATTAAGTATTTTTTGGGTAGGTCATGTCCAAAACAAAGGGGTTAGGAAGTGTGTATACGATATGAGAGTGGGTGGCCATTTATAAGTTAGGTGAGTGCCACAATTGTAATTTTTGAAAAGAAAAATTTGTTCCTGCATTTTTCACATTCCAAAAGGCTAAAAATAGTCCATTATCTAAAAAATTTGATATAATATCTAAATATTTCTATAAAATGGTTGTTGGATTTTTTTGGGAAATTTTAACCCTTATCTTTTTAGTATAACCTCGAGTAAACCCATTTTTACCTAAACTATTGTAAATAATTTTTATTGTTTTTACTATTTATTATGGTAAAATATTAAGTTCATAGTATTAAATAATATAAATTATTGTTAATAAAAAAACAATTTTCATAATTTAATTCAAATTAGTACAAAAAATTAAGTGAAAATTATTCCCACAAATGCGATGACAATGCGCTTTTCCAAAGAGAAAATGTTCAATAGTTTAATACATTTCTATATAAAATAATATATAAAATTTATTAGAATCACATAAATTTTATTAATAGGTATATTATTGAATTAATTATACCTTTTGAACAATCTGAAAACAATTTTTAAAATTTTAAATTCTTTAAAAGAAATGGAAATTCACCAGAAACATGAGTATTGTTCACTATTTATCAAAAAATTTATCATGATTGAAAATTATCAAAACATAACAATTATTTAATTTTTCTATGTTTATTTTAAAAATTAATTTAATTTTTTAATATAAATTATCTAAAATTTGGAAAAATTAAATTCAAAATACATTCATAAAAGGCAACAATTTTTTTAGATATATATAGTTTTTAATGGCAAACCTTTATTTATTCTTAACTATTATATAAAAAAAAGATAAATATAAAATTTTTACTGAATATATAAAATATAATTTTGTTTTAAATAATTCCTCAAAAGTGATTTATATAATTTATTGAGATAAAACATGTTTGTGTGCGTAGAAATAATTTTTCAAAAATAAATTCCATTAATTTTCAAATTGTTTTTAATTTCATTTATAATTAATTGGTCACCAAGGAATTATTTATATATACACGTGTAAACTATATAGTCTCCTAATTTAGTTAATTCTATTCATACCGACCATTCCAATAGCTTGGTGATAACTATCATATTAAATAATAACATTTTAAATGTATGTCAAGTTTCTCTAAACTCAGTGTTGTGTGTAAGATAGTCTAAACACAATGTTGCGTGTAATGCAACTTAAACTCAATGTTACATGTTATGCAAGCTAAAATCAGTGCTCAGTGTAATGAAAAATATCAAAAAGGTTAAATTTATTTGAAATATATATTTATAGTAAAATTTTGGGGTGTTACATTCTCCCACCCCCCATTAAAGGAATTTATCATTTGACATTAGTTAATTTGGTACCAAAAACTAAGGATGCATCTGCCTTTTTTAAATCCTCAAGTTTTTACATAGCTTCCTCAATATGGTGGATTTTTCGCAAAACATTGACCATGTGAGTGCTCTAATCTCATAGAACTATCTTTACATGAACCAAAATCACCATCGGTTGTTCCCCATAAGAAATATCATGCTCCATCAGTATGAACTATGAGTTTAGTAAATGTGATGGATCAGGTATGTACTTCCTCAGTAGAGATAAATGGAATACATCATGAACATGAGATAAGTTCAGTGTGAGTAACAATTGATAGGATACCATCCCATTATAATAATTAATTTAAAATGGATTGATATACCTAGTGCTTAGATTTCCATTATATCATAAGCACAATTTCATCATTTGGTTGAGCATTGATCAAGTTTGACTTAATTTCCTACTCTATGAAATGAAGATTAATTTTTTATTCTTAAATCACTAATGGATCTTATGGTCTACAATAAAATGAAAAGTAATTCCTTATATCTCTTGTTATCATCATCAAAATAAATTTATCATTGGTTATCCAATATGGATAAATCTTCATATGGTGAAGTAATACATTAATCTCTAAAAACTCATCCAATGTTTAACATAAACCATTTCAAAAATGGTTACCCTCATGAACCTTCCAAAACATTCAAATACAAAACTTTATAAATAATGTCACTAAATTTATAAAATTAACTTGTCATTAATTCCCCAGAAAAGTTGATGTAACTCTTAATTATCACATACCAATCATATGAATACTTTCATCATGTATTTTTAGGAAACGTGGGAATAACAAGAATTACCATAAAACATTATTGAAAACATACGATCTTCCAAATTTCTTAAATAAAACATAGATTATTGGATATGTTCATTAACTCTAAAAATGTTATAAACCCCATCAATGATAGCATAAACTACATTTTCAAAAAATGAGAAATCAGTTTGAAGTTAATCAGTACTATTCAATTTTATTTATACATATAAATCATCACTTTATCCCAACATTATTATCTCAACACCATGAATATATTAAGGTTTATCATTTCTTTACTCATGTGACTTCCATGAAATATCACCTTTACAGTAAGTCACTTTTCTAGGTCATTAGTACGATTCAAAAAATTCTTGCATATCATTAATGATAAAATTATATAGAAAAATACTTATATATTTATGAGTAAGATAACATAATTCTTTAATTCCCAGACAAAAAAACTTCAATCATTCCACTTAATTATTAAACCATTAACTAGGATTCATAATCTTATTCTATGATACCTCTTTCTTGTAATATGAAATATAAATCATGTATTACAATTCATCAAACTCAATTAAATATTTCTTCTCACATTTTCCATAAAATATATAGTTAAAAAAACCCATGCCTTTCATATGTAATTCATGGTCTCTTCACCATTAGTAGTATAACTATTACTCGTACCACCTTGTCGATTTTCTTTACAATAATTTTCCTTGGAAATTGATTCATACGATTCTCATACTTTCGACATTTATAGAATTCAACTATTGATCATTCCTTAGGGAACCATTTATTAGCATACAATTCATTAACTATAATTTTCATTTTCCTTGGAAATTACAAGCCTGGTTTCCTTCTTTTCTACAGTCATGACATCTTTTCATATTCTTGTAACATTCCATTGATTTTTTCTTCACACATTCCCAACATATAGGAAAATTAGTCTTCTTTACTTCATGGTATCCCCCATAAAATCTCTTAGAGAACTCTATCTTTATGCTCTTTGGTGATCCTGAGAGTCGGTTTAGGTGTATATTTTTTATCATATATCACGAGAAATGATTAAGAATAAACTCAATATCCTTTACTCTAGTGATCACACCATTCGGTTTCTCGTCAACACATTTTCTATCACATTCAATGCAAAACTAGTTTCATCAGATTTCCAACATTGACTAAAACAAAAAAGCATAGTGAATAAATAGTAATTATAGTGGGAAAGCACATAATCATGAAAAATCACTAACAGGAGATCTAAATCCTTCCACCAACTTTTCAAACAATGAAACCTTATGTTTAAACTAATCTATTATTCAAATCCTCCATGTTGGTTCATAAATATTTTTTGAATTAAAAAAGAATATCCCCATGGTGTGTCAAACCAGGTGTAGAAATCCCCATTTTAATACACCAGGTGATGATTGAGTCCAACTCAATGTGCTATTTTCAGATTTATTACCCATATATACCTATGTTCCAAATACAATTCCACTTGTAGTATCCATACGTGGATGTAATTTCCTGAAAACCACTCACTCTATCCTTTACCAAATCTAGGAAATTTTCTTATACCTTTACAAATCCTTAGACTTATCCTTAGACATATCCTTAGGAATATTCTTAGAAATTTCCCCAAGTATCCCACAAAAGTTTTCTCATCATAGTTCATAAATGTTAACTAAACCTTTCATCTGATACCAATTGGAATGACTTGAACTTTTTATACATAGATATCACATCTTTGTAGATGAATATTCATTACATTATACAAAAAACACCTAAGGATGATAAAGGTATAGTATATTTGGAGACTAGAAACATAATGTTCATATTTTATGAACTATCATCAACATATCTCATAATGAACTTCTCAAAAATTACTCCTCATAGAGATACCCTATAAAAGCCTTTCTTCATAACCTATGGAAGAAGACGTAAGAATGGGTGAGCTCAAACACTTAGTAGAGGTAATGTAGGAGATATAAATCTATGATCATATGAAATAATAAGGAAACTATAATGGTATGTGATCATGATCATAACTTAAGAAGTTCAAACCCAACCTATCATAGATCATAAACATGAGTCATGGAATAAAAATTTACCATTTCAGAAAACATGGTCTATAATAGTGAGAAATCATCATAAACTAGTCATGAACCGTATGATCATTTCATAAAACTTTGGAACCATAATGTATATATAAAACCATTTCATATGTCAAGGCTAAACATGAAGATCATCAACATAGTGGATCAGGACTTATCACCTATTTCTCATTGTGGATCAAGACACACATGTTTCCCATAGTAGACCAGGTTACACCTGTTCCTATAGTGGATCAATCCCATTGAAATGTTTCCCATATTATTTCATTAGATATAGATATTTTCCCAATTTATTTTAGGGATTTATAAGTACCACCTACAACATAAATAAATAAATTAATATATGTACCAAAATATCATAAAAAACTAATTATATCATCACATCATAACCCGTGTAAAGAAAACATGTTTCATAAAAATATCATCAATTCACCATAACATATCCCATGAAAAATAAATGGGTTTCATAAAGCTTTCATCAACATAATCCACAACCATCAGGAGAAATAATTAGGACAATATCATTCAATCTTATCACTAGAAAATAATAAGTAACATAAAATAATGTCATCTTGTGTGGAAAATTATTTTTAAAGTTCACTTGGGACTTTTTTGAGGAATATATCCTTTATACTTTAACAAAAAAAATAAGAGATAAATCATTTTTAAAATCTATTTCTTTAAAAATATCGTTGGAAAATAATAAAGGAAACATTAAAAATCATTTAAAACATTTCTTAAGAAAAATATCATTTCTATATTGAAAAAAAATTTAAAACATAAAAGTTTTGAAAATAATTTTCATTGAAAATAAACTTGAATACTTATAAAGTAATCTCAAAATAAAATAATGTTAAAGATGGAGGGAAATTACGTTCATTCAATACACTTTAAAATAAAGATTCCTTTAACATTTTCAGTAAAATAAAAATAGGTACTTGATGAAAAAAATATAAAGATTACATTGAAAACATTTTTTAAAATGTAAAAAGTTGGTAAAAATATCTTTAATAAATCATTTGAATAATTTTTAAAACATTTTTGAAAACATTTTAAGAAATAAGGTTTTAGAAGAGAAATGGATTTTGACTGATGAGAGAAATAAAGAAATTTTTTTATTAAAAATATTATTTTGGAATTTTGAGTATATAAAGAGGGTAAAGTGAAGGGAAACCATTTATTATAATAAAATAACCTTCTGATAATAAAATTCATGAGTTCCTTGAGAGATGGATCATAATATTTCATCACCAGAAGCATAAACATAAACAATCCTGATAAATGAACCCTTATCACTTTTGTAAATTTTGTACCATAAAACTCATGAAAGAGAGATCCCAAAATTTATATATAAATCCAAATAAATTTTATGAGAATAAAAAAATAATAAATTTTTGGGTTTTATATGCACCACATAAAGAAATATGTGTTCAATATGGAATGTGTCTCATAGAAAATAAAAGTGAGATGGAAATACCTTACCATACGTCTCGACTTCCTTCATACATTCCCAAACCTCTTGTATAATAAATATAAGTTTATTATAAATGTATTAAACAACCATGGTTATATATATCATACAACATATGATTTACTTTTTAACTTTTATTAACTATTAATTAACAATTCCATGTTAAAGTCCTATATTGGGCAATAATTGTTTTGTTTTTTGTGTATGTTTTGATTTTTTATTTTTGGACCTCTTACTTTGATCATGGTTCAATTATATTAAAAATATTAACCATGATATAAATATAATATATATTCAGTATATATTTATTTATATTGACCGATACAAGTTAGATATAGAAAATGAAACACACTGTTCATGGAGATGGTAGGCTATATGCACACATGAACATTATTTCCATTTTACTGAAGGAATGAATGAAATAAAGGTAAATAATATATTTCTATTAAAGAATCATTTTTATGTCATATATTTCACTTATTTCCACCAAACCCATCATTATTGTCTTCCATGAAAATCCTAAACAAGTCACATCACTTTGCGAGGCTGTAGTTCACTATACACATGAACAACGTTATCGTATTAACAGGGAATGTAAGGTAATAAAGACAATTTGATATCCTGATTACATAAGAATAATAATATCATAAATATCATATATAAATAAAAAATTCATAATCATATCCAACATTGAGAGGTGTTTATTGAAAAAAATATCATCGGTTCGTGAGGCAATAGTCTGCAATACACATGAATGATGATTTTGCAACCCATTTGATGAAAGATGAAATTGATTTAGGTTATGAAATAAAATTAATAAAATATATTTATATTTAAGATATTATGGTTATTATATAATCATATTTTAATAATAATTTTAGAAGGTGGAGGAATAAATAAATTGAAACCCACAGTTATGGACGTTACCTCTTTCTTGGACCACTTATTTTGGTTTGTGCCAAAAGGATTCTCATGTTTAATTTATGACCAAAATAACGATTATATGATAATATTATTGAATTAAGGAATTAATTTGGGTAGGTTTTGTCTACACTAATGGGTTTTGGAAGTGTGAATAAGATAGGAGAGTGGTGGCCTTTGATAAGCGAGGAGAGTGGCACACTTGTAACTATTTAAAGGAAAAAGGTGTACCCATATAAAGTCTAAATATGTTCATCCAATGGGAATTGGACATGTTTGGGGTCATTTTTAACCTTTTCTTTTCAGTTTAACCATTGGTAAACCCATTTTACCCTAACCATGGTAAATATTTTTTACAATTTTTACTATTCATTAAGGTAGAAAATTAATTTCAACTTATTATATAATATAAATTATTATGATTCAAAAAAATGGAATTAATTTTTACAAATTCCATTCGTAGAATTGTAAAATTTTAATTTAAATGTAATCTGGTTGATGTGATGAAAAAGAAGTTTTCGAAAGAGAAATTGTTCAAATATTTTAAACAAATTTATATCAAAATTAAATATTATTTTTTTAAAATGAAATAAAATATATATATATATATATATATATATATATAACATAAAGAATTTTACCTTTAAAATCATCTTTAAATAATTTATAATTTTTTTTATATTCTTTAAAAGAAATGAAAATTATTAGTAAACACCAGTACTTTTCAATATTCATCGAAAAATTTAGCTTCTTATAAAATCTCAAAAAAATCACCCTAAGATAATTTTGACACTATTAATTGAAATATTTATTTCATTTTTTCAAATAAATTATCTAAAATTGTAAAATTTTAATTTTAAAACAAGTATTCAATAGGCGACAAAACTACTTTTAGAAAAATACACTTATTAAATGTAAATTTGGATTTATTTTTATCTATTGTATATAAAAAAAAAATATGTAATATTTTATTGAATATATAATATATAAATTCCATTAAAGTAATTAACCAATTTTTTTTGTAATTTATTGATATAAAACATGTTTATCAGCATAAAAATGGTTTTTTTTCAGAAAATTATTCCCTATATTTTCCAATGGTTTTTATTTTTATTTATAATTAATTTATCACCAAGGAATTCCTTATATATACACGTTTAAATCATATATTTTCTTAATTTAGTAAATCCTATTTATACCCACCATTCCAATGGCTAGGTGATAACTATCATATTAAATAATAAAATTTTAATAGTATGTCATGTTCTGTTTGAACTCAGTGTTGCATGTAACATAGGATAAAGTTAGTTTTATGAGTAACTCAAGATAAAATAAATATAAAATGTAACTCAAGCTAAACATGGGGTTCTGTGTAATTAAAAATATTGAAAAGATTAAATTTATTTGAATATATATATATATATATATATTGAATAAATATTGCGGTGTTATATAACAACCTATCTAAAATCTACTAGATGTTCATATTTTGAAATTATCATGTATAAGTCCTGAAAATTATCCATTTTGGATCCTTTTGGTATGTGAAAAATGTGGGTACACCTTTTTCTTTTAAAAATTAAAATTGGGCCACTCACCTCACTTATAAATGGACACACCCTCTCATATCCACTTCACACCTTCAAATCCATTTGGAGAAACCAACACTATACCCAAATATATTCCTTAATTACATCCCCATGACCTAGATCCATTATTTAGATCATAAATCCATCATATTAATGATTTTGGTTTGTACCTAAGGAGGCTATTCAAAGAAGTGGTATCATTATTAATCGAGCCTTTTTATATTATTTCTTCTTCCACCCCCTTCAAATATTCATCAATTGTATTAATATATGAACATCAGTATCTCCCATGTACTAAGATGTTATTATGTTAATTAAATAACCAAAATCTCTCTCCTCTTCCATGAAATTGGTTATGAATTCATCATTTGTGTGTACGATAGACTACCACCTCATGAAATGATGTCATTTTTTTTCCATCATAGCCTCTCAAGTCTTGTTATAATGATTGGTATAAATTAAATATATGATATTTGTAACATATTAATGTATTTTTAGATATTATATCACATATACATTCTTAATTTACATTTCTTTCGGGGACACGACAATGTCACTCATGTGTATAGTGGACTACCGCCTCGCTAAGTGATGTGACTCTGTTTTCACTAACGCTTTAAATGGAATGTAATGAGGATAAAGTTATACCTATATTTGATATAAATTCCATAATTATTATATTTATGACATATTTATTATTCTCAATTTACAATATATTTTTTTCTTTCTTACACTGAAAAATGATAGCATCTTTTGTGCGTATGTGTGGACTACATCCTCCACAAAGCGATGTAACTATTTTTTCATCACTAAATCACATGGATGAAATATGTAAGTATATTTAATGAAATAATATTCTATTTTTTATATTATTATTAATATTTAAATATAAAATAATACATACCTTATTTCTATAATGATCATTGAAAATGGAAACATAACTCATGCGTATGTATGACCAACCATCTCCATGATCGCAACATAATTCATTTTTCATAAACACATTTTATGAATAGTTTTAAAAAAAGTATAATTGATGTATAAATATGATAACTATTCATTATTATTATTCTGGATATATTTAAATAATGACCTCTTTGACCACAGTGAACACACCAAATCTGTTTTAAAATAATTAACCTAACATTATCAAAACACAAGAGGTGGTTTAACATATTAATTATTTTAATATATCATTAAAAAGAAATAAAATAAATTATTTAAGTATAAAATAGTAAACTTGGAAGAGTTTTTTAATAAATCAAATAATTTATGTAAGTTTATTATACATGATTTAAAGAACATATAAGGAATGTCTAGAATCGAGGTAAGGATTTTCTCATCCCATTTTTAATTCTATGAGACATATTCCATATTCAGAACTTATTTTTTATGGTGTGGTGTATATACAGACTGTGAATGTATTTAGTAATTAATTTTAATAATTTTTTTTGGGATTTAAAAATCCATATGAGGTTCTCTCTTTCACGAGGGTTTGATCCATATATTTCCTAATAAGTAAGGGATTTTTTCTCAATTTACTTTCATTGTGGAATATTTTATATTTATGAACATAATTTATTTTATATGATGTACATAATGACCTATTTAAATTAAGTTACATGAATACTTAATACATCATGGTATTTTATGTTTTAATTTGAATTATTTCATACATGGGTATTTATATATAAAGTTACCTAGTAGTAAATAATTTCATAACTTAATTTAATTTAATTGTGTTATATTATTCATTCATTTTAGTTGATATTATATGATTTTTTGTTTTATGAATATTGATTATATTATGTTATATTTACACCTATTTTACTTGTTTTTATCTTTTATACACATAATAAATTCAATGATTAATTCTGAAATTCAATGGTGTGATTTTTGTAAGGGTTTTTCATCTCAAATTCACATTGTTTGACACATATGTCACTATAAGAACCTATATTCATTTGGGAGGTGCGTATACTTCCTTTTGACATGTTATATCATGAAAATAATTATTTTTAAAGACCTGGAAAATATATAATAATTTTTTTCTTTAAATTATTTGGGATTATTTCGAGGTCATGAAATCTGAGGGCACATGATTCCGAGGTCTTGCGTGCCCGGAACGATCTGTCGAAATTTTGTTGAGCTTTAATTAACGCGTGTGAGCAGTTTTCCTGAAATAGTGGAATAAATATTAAATGGGTGCTTGAATTAGAAATCTAAGGGCACTGTTGCATCCAGGATAGTGGTTTTTCCTTGGGCGTGACTTAAGTTTAGTCGGCGCTGGCCTCCGATGATAAAAATCAAAAATGGAATAAAGGTAAATAAAATAATTAAATAAAGTTATTTTATTTTTCAAATACTTATAACTCTTGAATGGTGACTCACATTAAAAATATAAGACCACCGTTGAGCTTCTGACTGTATTCTTTCTTTAGGAAGATACTAACATTGGCCAGTTCATGCCAACTATGGAAGTTAGTTTTTGGATGTAAATAAAATAATTAAGTAACCATTATTCTATTGCTAAAATCTATAACATCTAAACGGTAACTCATATTGAAAATCAGAGAGTACCATAGAGTTCGTTGGTGTATGTTCCCCCTATGCAGAGCCTAATCTCGACCAGTGCAGGTCAAGGATGAATGTTAATAATTTATTGAACTTTTTTTAAGGTACGTTCAATGTAACGACCCAAAATTTTGTTAATGAAAATACCTCTTGATCTAATTAAATTTCTTAATATGTTAAATGGTTATACAACATATGAACTTATTTTGTTTTATGTTTTTTGTTTTTAAAATATCGTTATGAATTGTGACCATTGCTAATATAGTCGTTTAAGAGTGATCACATGATTAGTATAAATATTGGGCTTTAACAATCATATTACTCAAACAAAGGAAGTGATGGACTCATCCAGTACAACTACTCCATAAGATTCCCATTTTTCAGAGCTCAGAGAAGAGGTGGAATCATTGGGCTTTGCTGTTGACCAAGCCCAAGCCGAGCTTGAACATGTCAACCTCGAACGGAACCGTCTATGAGAGAAGTGGAAGTTGATAGAGATCGCCACACGGGCAATGTTATCCGAGCCACCCCAAGAGTCCATCACCATCACACACCTTACCCCTAGGTATTATGCTGCATTTTTAAGGTCTTATGTAAAAAATCCTTAGTGCTATGATTATGTACATTATTTTTTGTATATAATAAATAATGTACTTTCATTTTATTGTTACCTTGTAAATAGTTTTTAAAGCACAAATAGTATTTTTAGTTAATATTCATCTAAGGAATATATTTTGATAAATTAATGGATAATTTAATTAAATAATATTTTAATAAAATATTAATATTAATACTAAATTATTTTTATTAAATATAAATGATTGTATAATTTTATGAATGCAATTTTAATTTTTTATTACGGTTTGAATGCTATTTTTGTCAAAACCCATAAATTTTCGATAAATGTAGGTTTTTATTTTAAAAGTGAAAATTAACATATTTAGATAAAATGAATATTATTTCTAGAATCAGGACATCTAAATTATCCAACGGTGAATTTTTCATAATTTTCTGAGACAGTCAAATTTTTGGGTGAAAATTAAATACCGTTTAAATATAAAATATGTTTTATGACATCATAATGACCCATTATTGATGTAATAAAATACTATAAACTTTATTTTAGGCCAAAATATGTTTTTCTATTAAAATAATATGATTTTGGGTTTGTTTGACTTATTTTACAAAGCTTTAGTGGACCCTTCAAGACATATTAAACATTTTGTCCTTTAAATTGCTTTCCTTGGGAGTGTGACTCACCTCCACATAAGCAACCCTATTATTTTAAGACGTTCGGAATTTGGCCTTATAAAATATGGTTTTCCACTCCCCTTTGACAAAAACCATGGGCAAAAACTATGGGCTGGTTTGTGTTTTTTATTATTTTAATGTGAGGTGTCCCAAACCTAAATAATAAATAATTCCCTCTCATTTACTATATAAACCCACCCAAGATCCCACTTCATCCTCACTCAAAGCCTTTGGAGTTCATCCAAACTCTGCCCTCATTTCTCTAAAATCTTCCCAAGGAGCCCCAATCTCCCATGAAGAATCTCTCAAGCCTCTCTCAAGCCTTTGGATGCACACATCCTAGTATGGGTTTTCATCATTTCTCATTTTTGTCCAATATTATTTAAGTTGTTATGCCCTTTTAATTTCAATTATAAATGTTCGGCTATAGTTTAGAACCTCCCCCATACTTCCCTATTTATTTTTTAATGATGGGAGACCCCTTTCACTCTCATTAAAAACCTCCCATGTACACCAGTTACTATACCGAAATTCTGAAAGGTATTTTCCTCTCCTCATTTACATTCAAGAAATTATTTTGTATCATGAATATAAATTCCATTAAATTTGTTGTGAAATGTATCTATATGAACCATTACTTTCCATGTCATGTAAATATGATGAGACACCCCTTTCTCTCTCACCAACCATTTTTATGAGTTCTTATATCACGCCATTATGCTACCAAAATTACACCGCATTTTTCAGGCCAAGGTCATTGTGTAGTGAATACCATAACCATTTCTTTTTCAATGGTATTCACCATTATGCACATTTATTTATTGTTTAAAGAGTTTCAAGTATGTATTCACATTCTTTTATCATGGAATAAATGATTATGTTTAATGATTCAATGTTTTATGATCCATGTGGCACACTTATGCATGGAATGAAATGTTTAAGAAGGGTGCACCCTGATAGTGCCCCAATGCATTGTGTAATGTATAGTATCATGATAAGTCATGTGAAAAGGGTGTTTAAACTTGCTAATTTGAGTACAACAAGGTTTTACTTGTGCTTCATGTGCAATGAGGGTTTACACATGCTCCATGTTCAATGAGCATTAGCTCATGCTAATTCCATGTTATGTGTTGTTTCCACATTTCCATTTTATGATTATCATACATTATCACACCTTTATGTTTATGTTTCTCTTATGCTCTATTGATATTCCTATTTTCTAACATTACCTCATGTTATTCCAAGTTTACTCCCTTACTGGGCTTTATAGCTCACCCTTTTCTTTTGCATGTCCTCAAGTTATCTCATGCACTTCTAAGTACGAGGGAATGTAGTGGTAATGTAAAAGATGTTTTCAATAAAGATGATGTATTTCAGGTTTTAAGTTGTTATGTAATTATCCTAAGCCATAAATACACTAGAACTCTCAATCGTCCATGTTTTATCAAGTGAATTTTATGTAATAAATCATGTTTAAGTTTGAAATAAAGATTAGGGTTGTTATAGTTGGTATCAAAGGATATGTTTAGTAATTTTTGGGATTAGGATTAGAAAACCCTAGTGAATCCTTAGACACAATACTAAGTATAATTAAAACATCCCTATATTTTTGGTGAGTAATGAGTAAGTGGTTTATCAATAAAATACTTCCCTGTTTGGATACAAGTAGGTATAGGCGGCTCTGGCACAGATGCATCCTAGGGGTAAAACTAAAAAACACTGCTTTGAGTTAGACTCGAACGGGAACTGGTGCATGACAAAGGGCCTTTATGAACTCTTGGTTACGAAACACCCTGGGGATATTCTTTGGTATATTCATAAGCATAGTATGAACCATTATTAACAGACATAAAAATTCCCCATGAATATATGTTAGAAAGTAGGTCATGGATAACATAGATTGAAGCCGATAGATTCATAAGTTAAGGAAATAAAATCTATTTATAAGTCTTCTATTTTTTTCTATGGTTTACCCTTTATGTGTTACCTCTAACATTCCTTTTATTCCAGCCAATGGCTGGTAATAAGAGGAGATGGACTAACAACCGATGTGAAGATCAATGCGATGATGTTCTAAGGAGATGCCCTATCCAATGGGAGTGGGAATCGAAAACCTTGTTACGATTCTATCTCAGTTAAATTAATATTTGAATAGAAACATGGGTCAAGAGGAATGTTCAACCCCCCTAAGAAAGAACAATTTTCTTCTGGAGAACATCATGATACAAAGGCCTCCTACTTTTAATGGATCATCTGATCCTTCAATCGCCGAACAATGGATCAAGTCCATTGAAAATATCTTCTCCATCCTTCAATGTTCTGATCAAGAGAAGGTTCTCCTTACTGCTTATCATATGGAGGGTGAACCTGATCAATGGTGGATGTTGATAAAAAATATGAAGCCCGAGGAGGAGATCGAGGCATTGGAATGGAATGATTTTCAGAAAATATTTTTCGATAAATATTTTCCATGCACCCTATGGCTTAAGATGGAAATAGACTTCTTTGACCTCAAGAAAAAAGACGACGAATCCGTCAGAGCATACAAGGCAAACTTCATAGGGATTGCACGATACGACTTTGTATTTTTCGTTACCCCTGAATTCAAGGTTGACTGGTTTTTTATTGGGCTGAAGCCTAGCTTGTGGAAAAAATGGGCGATCCATGACTTCAACAGCTATGAGGAAATTGTCCGATGTGCCCTCAAGGTTGCAATGGAGATCAGAGAATCTCAAGGGTATCATGGGTATAATAAGCGTAAGGTGGACTTTAATGCTGGATTTTCGATGGATAAATCCAACAGTGCTATGAAAATCCAGCACCCCACTTGCCAAAGGTGCAAATAGAAGCACCCCAAAAATTTCCTGAAGGGGATGAGGAAATGATTTAGGTGTGGAAGAGAAGGGCACCTAGCCATTAACTATCGACAAGAGAAACCTGTAACTATGATAGAGGAGAGGAATCCTCCGTTCGACTCTCAATGAGTAGTTCATTTCTATAACTACAAAAACCAGGGCATCTTTCAAATCAGTTCCCTAATCCAAGGGTTTTGAGAGGCAACCAAAAACCTCCAAGGTAGCAAGGGTGAGATTTTTCTATCACTACTGCCGAAGTGAACCCTGACAATGAAGTGGTGAAAAGTATGCTAGTTATCCATTCAAGAACAATGAACATACTTTTTGATTCCGGTTCTACACATTCATTTATATCCCGAAAGTTTTGTAGAACAATCCCATCACCACCACGAATCATGGAAGTAAATGTTTCAATGAGTACTGAAAATGGGGAAATCATTGCATCCCATGAATATAAATCCTCCCCTATCATAATATGTGGATTAAAATTCCCTAAAAACCTCTTCATACTCCCTCTAGTGGAATTTGATGAAATTATCGGCATGGATTGGATTTCCTTATATAGATCCAACAAAAATTTCCATGATAGGGAAATCACTCTCCTTGTAGAAAATCGACCCCTGATTCTGTACAAGTGCAAGGAGGAAGATGAATCTTCTTTAGCTCCATCATATCAACTGTGGATATTACTACCCTATAAGAACACGTATCTAGCTCAGATGATTGAGTCCAAGGAAGCAACCATCCTTGAAGACATGCCTATTTTGAGGGAATTTACTGAAGTGTTTTCTGAGGAATTTCCTGGTCTTCCTCCTAGAAGAGATGTTGAATTATTAACTGACCTTATACCTAGGGCGTTACCAATATCCAAGACTTTGTATAAAATAGTTGTTGTAGAGCTTGAAGAGCTAAAGAAACAACTACAAGGGAATATGGATAAAGGGTTTATACACCCAAGTGCTTCACCATGGGGTGAAGCAGTCCTCTTCATCAAGAATAAGGATGGGTAAATGCGCCATTGCATCGATTATCATGAGATTAACAAAATCATGATAAAGAAAAATTATCCTCTCCCACGAATTGATGACTTTTTCGATCAGCTGTGTGAAGTATAGTTTTTCTTCAAAGTGGATTTGCAGTCGGGATATTATCATGTAAGTGTGAAGAAGGAAGATATCCCTAGGACTGCTTTTCGTACAAGATATGGGCACTATGAATTCATAGTAATTTTTTTCGGATTCACAAATGCTCTAGAAATCTTCATGGGCTTGATGAATAGAGTCTTTAGAGATTACCTCGACAAATTTATGGTAGTCTTTACAGATGATATTCTAATATACTCCAAAACCAAGGAAGATCAGGTGGATCATATAAGAACTGCACTAGAGACCTTAATAAAGGATAATATCTTTGTAAAGTACAGAAAGTGTGAGTTTTAGTTGAAAGATGTTTCATTCTTGGTCCATAACATCACAAGAATTAGGATATCTATGGATCCCTCCAAGACAACTGCAATAGAGGGATAACCGAGGAAAACATCGGTAATGGATATTCGTAGCTTCCTAGGGTTAGCGGGATATTATTGATGATTTGTGAGAAATTTATCACGATTGTCCAACCCTCTTACCAAGCTCAATCGGAAGGGAGTAAAGTTTTCTTAGAGTGATGAATGCAAATAAAGTTTCAAGGAGTTGAAAAAAATCCTTATCACTGCGCTCGTGCTCACTTTACCCATAAGTGGAGAACTTTTTGTGGTATTTAGTGATTCTTCAAAGAAGGGTCTGGGATGTGTGTGGATGTAGAATGAAAAATTCATTGCCTACATTTCAAGGCAATTGAAATGTGATGAGAAGAATTATCCAACACATGATCTGTAGTTAGATGCAGTGATCTTCACTTTAAAAATATGGTGGCATTATCTCTTTGGGGAGAAGTGTGAAATATATACATACCACAAAATCCTCAAGTATATATTCACACAGAAAGAGTTGAACATGCGTCAGCGAAGATGGTTATAGCTGATCAAAGACTATGACTACTCAATCCATTACCACCCTGGTAAAATGAACAAGGTGGAAGATTCTCTAAGTAGAATGGACCCAGCGATTCTATCCTTGATGAGAATTGAAAAGGATATAATCTTATTAGATATGATAAATATGTACATGAGAATCATAAATAAGGGAACATCATCAATCATTTCACAAATGATTGCTCAACCATCTTTTTTGGAAAAGTTAAAGGATTCTCAAAAGGATGATGTGGGGATTCAGAAGAAAGTGGGATTTATAAGAAAAGAGAAATCATCATATTTCAATGTTAATGAAGATGGAATTGTGATATTTGGAAAAGACTATGTGTTTCTTCATGTTTGGAGCTGAAGAAGGAACTTTTGTATGATGCACATAGTTCGAACTTCTCTATTTACCCAGGAAACACAAAGATGTATCAGGATCTCCATGAGAATTATTGGTGGGATAACATGAAGAAGGAGATCACTGAATATACATCAAAGTATCTAGTGTGTCAGCTAGTGAAGGTTGAGAGTCAAAAGTCTAAGTTAATGATGCAACCATTGCCCATACCATCATGGATATGGGAGAACATTACCATGGAATTTTTCACCAGACTTCTGAAGACATCCAAAGGCAACAATGCAATCTTGGTTTTTGTTGATCGTCTTATAATGTCTGGACACTTCATTTCTATTCATGATGGTTTCTCATTGGATAAACTGGCACAAATATATATAAGTTAAGTGGTAAGGATTTATAGAGTACCACTCTCTATTGTATCCGATCGAGATCAAAGATTCACCTCTATGTTTCGGAAGAGTCTTCAAAATTCTCTAGATACTGAGCTGAACATCATTACCGCTTATCATCAACAAACTGATGGAAAATATGAGAAAACTGTCCAAACACTTGAGGACATGTTGAGAGAGTGCACAATGGACTTCAAAGGAGGACGAGATCAACATCTTCCTCTGGTTGAGTTCTCTTATAACAACATTTTCTACTCGAGCATCCAAATGGCACCATATGAAGGCCTATATGGGAAGAGGTGTAGAACGCCAACATGTTAGGATGAAGTCTGTGAGCGCAAGCTGCTAGGACCAGAAATGGTTGATGAAATGGTGGAGAAGGTGAAAGCCATTCATCAGTATATCAAGGTAGCCCAGAGTTGACAGAAGAGTTATGTGGATAACCGTCAATGTGGCCTTGTGTTTAAAGATGGAGACATATAATTTCTACGCATATCTTCATGGAATAAGTCCATGAGGTTTGGAAAGAAAGGGAAGTTATGTCCTAGGTACATCGACCCCTTCAAGATTCTTGATCGTGTCGGGGATATGTCTTATATACTAGCACTTCCACCTACCATGGCCAATGTATATGATGTCTTTCATGTATCCCTCTTATAGAAGTACATACCAGACCCTTCACATTTACTCTCTTATGAGGTGGTATAATTGGAGGATGATATTTCTTATGAGAAACAACTAGTGAAGATATTAGACCGTAGAGAACAAGTTCTATGAAATAAGATAATTCCCCTCATCAAGGTGTTGTGGAGAAACCACAAGTTTGAAGAAGCGACGTGGGGATCATAGGAAGTGATGAAGTCGAGTTACCCTCATCTTTTTAGTGTGGGAAAAGAAAATTTCGAGGGAAAATTTTCTTAAGGGGGGAAGATTGTAACGACCCAAACTTTTGTTAATGAAAATCCCCCTTGATCGAATTAAATGTATTAATATGTGAAATGGTTATAAAATATATGAACTTATTTTTTTTTATGTTTTTTATTTAAAATACCATTAATAATTGTGATGGTTTCTAATATAATCGTTGAACAGTGATCCCATGATTAGTATAAATACCGGGCTTTAAAAATAAAATTACCCAGACAAAGGAAGCGACAACCTCATCTAGTAGAATTGCTCTATACGAAGCCCATTTGTCGGAGCTCGGAAAAGAGGTGGCATCATTGGGCTTCACTCTTGACCAAGCCCAAACCGAGATTCAACATGTCAAGGTCGAACTGAACTATATTTGGGAGAAGTGGAAGTTGATAGAGATCACCACCCATATAATGTTATCCGAGCCACCCCAAGAGTCTGTCGCCATCGTGCACCTTACCCAAAGGTCTTATGATGTTGTTTTAAGGGGTTATGTAACAAATACCTAGCACTATGATTATGTATATTAATTTTTTATATTATAAATATACATTCATTTTATTGTTACCTTGTAAATAGTTTTTAAAGAAGAAATAGTATTTTTAGTTAATATTCAAATAAGGAATCTATTTTGATAAATTAATGTATTTTTGAATTAAATTATATTCTAATAAAAAATTATTATTGTTAAATTATTATTATTAAATATAAACGATTGTATAATTTTATGAATGCAATTGTAATTTTTTATTAAGGTTTGAACGCTATTTTTGTCAAAACAGATAAATTTTCGATAAATGTCGGCTTTTATTTTTAAAGTAAAGAATAACATATTTAGAAAATTATTTATATAAAGTGAATATTATTTCTGGAATCAGGACATCTAAATTACCCAATGGTGAATTTTTCATAATTTTTTGAGATAGTCAAATTTTTGGGTAAAAATTAAATATCATTTAAATATATAATGTGTTTTATGACATCATAATGACCCAATAGTGTTGTAATTAAATACTATAAACTTCATGTTCAGCCAATTAAAGTTTTTAAATTAAAATAATGTGATTTTGGGTTTGTTTGAGTTATTTTACAAAGCTTTAGTGGACCCTTCAAGACTTATAAATATTTTGTCTTTTTAAATTTTTTTCCTTGGGAATGTGACTCACCTCCACATAAGAAACCCTATTCTTTAAGAAGTTCGGATGTTGTACTTATAAAATATTTGTTTACACTCCCCTTTGGAAAAAACCATGGGCAAAAACCATGCGATGGTTTGTGTTTTTGATTAGTTTAATGTGAGGTGTCTCAAACCTAAATAATAAAAAATTCCCTCTCCTTTCCTATATAAACCCACACAATTTCTCACTTCCCCTCACTCAAAGCCTTTGGAGTTAATCCAAACTCTTCCCTACTCTCTCTATAATCCTCCCAAGGCGCCCCAAGTTCCCATTAAGCCTCTCTCAATCCTTTGGAAGCACACTTCCAAGTAATGGTTTTCTTCCTTTCTCATTTTTGTCCAATATTCTTTAAGTTGTTATGCACTTTCAATTTCAGTTAAAAATGATAGGGTATAGTTTCAAACATCCCCCATAATTCCCTTTAATTTTTTTAATGATGGGATACCCCTTTCTCTCTCATTAAAATCCTCCCCTGTACACCCGTTACTATGCCGAAATTCCGAATGGAATTTCTCTCTCCTCATTTACATTCAAGCAATACTTTTGTATCATGAATCTAAATTCCTTTATATTTGTTGGGAAATTTATCTATATGACCCCTTACTATTCATTTCATGTAAATATGATCAGACACACATTTCTCTCTCATCAACCATTTTTATCAGTTCTTATATCATGTCGTTATGCTACCGAAATTGCACCATGTTTTTCCGAGGCAAAGTCATTGTGTAGTGAATACGATACCCATTTTTCAATCAAGGGTATTAAACTTTATGAACATTTAATTATTTTATAAATAGTTTCAAGTATGTATTCCATATTCGTTTATCATATAATAAATGATTATGTTTAATGATTTAATGTTTTATGATCCATGTGGCACACTTATACATGAAATGAAATGTTTAAGAAGGGTGTTCCCTGATAACACCCCAATGAATTGGGTAAAGTATAGTATAATAATACATCATGTGCAATGGGTGTTTACTCATGCTAATTCAAGTGAAATAAGGGTTTACTCATGCTTCATGTGTAATGAGGTTTTACTCATTCTCCATGTGCAATGAGCCTTGTCTCATTCTAATTCCATGTTTAGTATTGTTGCCACATTTCCATGTTATGATTATCATGCTTTATCATGACTTTATGTTTATGTTCCACTTGTGCTCTATTGATATACCTATTGTCTAACATGTATTGTTTTCCTCATTTTATTCCATGTTTACTCCTTTACTGGGCTTTATAGCTCACCCTTTTCTTATGCATGTCCTCAGGTTTTCCAATGAAATGCTATGTACGAGGGAATGTAGTGGTCATGTAAAGTAATTTTTTAATAAAGATGAGGTATTTGAAGTTTTAAGTTGTTATGTAATGATACTAAGCACCAAAGACACTAGACCTCTCAATCTTCCATGTTGTATCATGTGATGTTTATGTAATAAATAATTTTTAAGTTTGAAATAATGATCAGGGTTGTTATATTCAATAAACGCGCAAGCTGAGTTTTCTATCTTTTGAACCAGTGCTTGGATTAAAAATACAAGGGAACCATTGAATCCATAGAACCTGGATTCTCTTAAGGGATGCTTCACTTCGACCTTAGAAGGTCAGGAGAAAAAGTTAGATTTTGGAAATTTAAAAGAACAATAAAATAACAATGTTATTTTATTTCCTTTCTTTCTTTTCCTCTAATGGACAAGTAGCGGTGGTGGGACCAAAGACGTGTCAAGACATTAAATGGATTTACTCTTCAATTATTCGTAACAACACCGTTATAATTTTGAAGGTTTCTTAATTAATTGAACCCCATTAATTCCACATGCATTACTCACCCCCCTCTCCTATTTATATGGAGTTTGGGGAGGAGTATTGGCACGAGTTCACTATGCAATGAGATTCTGATAAAGTAATGCAAGGAAAACCACTTGGAGGATGGGACCGGTTTTGGCGAGCGGTGACGAGCGCCATCGATTCATGAACCGAAGAACGAAGATCTAGTGGTGTCATTAGAGGATTTTTTTGGGAACGAAGAACGCCGACTCTTTCTCAAACATGGACGTTCTCCAATGATCATGAGGTAGGGGTTAATTTTGAAGTTATCACTAATTAATTAAATCCTCTCGTACTTTCTTTCACCTTAACGCGGAGAGTGCAGGCCAAACGAACAAGGCCCAGACCCTCTGCCGCTTCGTTCATGATGTGAACTTCGGGGAAAAAAATTCCAAATCGACAGAAACACGAAATAGCGGGTCATGCTATGTCGCCGAAAGCAAGGAAGAGTCATAGGCGCAGATTTCACCAAGAATGGAAATTAGAGCACGTCTGGTTACCTGCATAAACTGGACGTGGGTGGTGAAAGGTGGTACGTAACGGTGCACTGTGGTGGCCAAGGGCAGCCGACCCGAGCCGGCTGTGCAGGACAAGTGCGGCGCTTGCAGGCGCCCCCAGAAGAAGTAGCCCCAACCATCTGGCCACGATAGGAGAGTGCGAGGCGGCCTACGCCACACTGATTTGGCATAACCGGGTTGGCCGAACGACTTACCGATTAATGTGGTGGGGAAGCACCCCACCAGTTGGGAGAAATGACCCCACAACCATAGGGCTAATGAAAGAGGTGGTCCACTATCTAGCAGACTGAGCCAGCGCGGTCCAGAACCGTCAGCGGGCCGGACCTCACTAGCAGGCCAGGCCGGACCTGCCGGGCAAGGGGGTCGGACCCGTGGCCTAGCGAGCCAGCGTGGGTGGGCCGATCCAACCGTGGACCGGTCCCACAATCCAAACCTGACTAACCCCAATGGGCCAGACCCAGTGAACTAGGCCGAATCTTAGTGGGTCAGACCCGAGCGGGTTCAGGTAAACTCCGGGACCCATTGCATCGGGCCGGTCTGACCGAGTCAGATCAGTCCCAGACCCAACTGGTACCCAAATAAAGAAACACTCGTAACTGATGAACTAGGTGTCTGGTTGACATGTTGTTTGTGGCATTGGGACCCTTTTTAGGAAGTAGGGCCTTTGGTATATTCTGGAAGACCTGAATGAGTCGGTCCAGACCGAGGTGCGATCACCCCCCATTTCATAGAAAGGGATGTAACTAACAGATCAAGAGTCCGATTGATGCACCATCCATGGAATAAGGACCCTAGTGACATGACATTATTTTTGAGAAACTATAAGTGAGTTTTTTCAGATTTTGACATGAAACCCAGGTTTGATTAGACTTAAATCTAACCTGGCCCTTTTTTCAAAAGTGCCCATATCTCTAAGATAGGGCGTCCGATCAATACACCATCTATCGTGTTGTAACCCTTACGATATGAAGGTCCTTTGGGATACTTCCTCATGGAACATCATGGTGGTTGACGTATGATCGATAGCATGGGGAGAAGATATTCCTAGAATCATGTGTGCTTAGTGTGGGAATCTTGTAGCTGGCTGTGATGTGAAGAATGAATACTAATCCTGTGTGGGTCAGTACCAATCAATAATGTGTGGGTCAGCGCTCAATGATCCTATGCGGGTCAGTGCATACCGATCCTGTGTGGGTCAGATCATGTGTGGGCCAGTGCTCAAAGATCCTGTGTGGGTCGACGCATGCGAATCCTGTGTGGGTTAGTGTTTAGCGATCCAGTGTGGGTCAGCGCATACCGATCTTGTGTGGGTCAGCGGTTGAGCCTCTAGATAGAATAAGATGATCTAGATTTACGACTAATCATTTATTCTTCTATACTTAAGTTATATACCTTGTATGAGATAAGTACTTACCTTTGCGGTACTTTTATCTTCATGGTGTTACCTTTGTTGCACTTTACCTTTGTGGTGTTACATTCGTGGTGTTACATTTTTGGTACTTTACCTTCATAGTGTTACCTTTGTGGTGTTACCCTTGTGTTACTTTTAACATCGTGGTATTACCTTCGTAGTGTTACCTTTGTGGTACTTTTACTTTCTTGGTGTTACCTTCATGGTGTTACCTTTGTGGTATACTTCCCTCGTGGATTAATTGTGAAAATGGTTTAAAGGTTGGGGTCTGAGGTTTCCTCATGTAAGAGAAGAGTATATTTTGATAACTTAGGTATATGTATGGGAATATACCTAAGTAGAGTTGATGACTACTTCATGATTTGTGATTGAGGTCTTACTTTGTGGTATTTCCTTTGTAGAACTCTGGGATACCTTCAGGGGTCTCGGGGTCCCTACTGAGTGTTGTTATACTCACCCCCGCATGGGCTTCACCCAGTTCTATCTTGTGAAAATGACGAGAAGTTGGGATGAGACTTGAGGGAGCTAGGACAAGGTGGTAAACGAAGGAGACAGGCTGACGTGGAGTGCCATGGAGACAATATGTACCTACCCTTAAGGTAGGATCCTCGGTGGATGATTCAAGAGTTGTTTTCTCTTTTTAGTTGTACTTTTACTTTTTCGTTGGTCTTGTATTCTGGCCCCCTTTAATCTCAGTACAGTTTTTACTACAACAGTTTATTTCATAGATGCTTCTTGTTGTGATCATGGATTGTGTTTTTGTACAGGTTTAAAGGGAATTCCTTCCTGTTATAGGGATACACCTTTTTGGTGTTAGTCGCCAACCCCTAGACTATAGAAGGTGTGCTTGGGGTAGTCACGATGCGGGCCCCAGGGGATGGGTCATGACAAAGTGGTATTAGAGGATTATATTCTACCAAATAACTAGGACTCTGATATTTTTAATGAGGCAATAGTGTTAAGTGTATTGAGTGTTTTTTTCAGTTTGGGAAATCCAGTGTTGGTGTGGCGGCAGACATATCCATACACCAAGACCCTACATTCTGATTTCTGAATTGATGCATGAAAACACTGATTTTGTGTGTTATGGGAATGTTTTTTCTTGGTTACTTTGGAGTCAGATCACTAGGTATAACTTAATGACTATGGAACCCCCATTCCTTATCAGGACATCGTCGCATAAAAATCTAGCTAGGATTCCCAAGAGAGTACATAATGATGGCCCACTGAGCGATCCAGTGTGGATTAGAAATAGAGGCTACCAGTGGACCATGCACACCGACTGAGTGTGTTGCACGAGTTCCAGCAGTAGAGGCCTCAGAGGTTTTGAGGTGACATAGATCCCTACGTAGCTAAGAACTTGCTGGAGGATATGAATAGAGTTTTCCACCTATTTTTGACATCATCAGACCAGATAGTGATCCTAATATTATTTATCAGTGAGTGACCACGATGATGGTCCATAAGAAGATGAGGCTTCGGTACATGGATCGTTGCCCGAGATGGTACTTTCGGGCAGTGTACCGTCTATATCACTACCCGTTGGTTAGTAGTTACAACCGACTGTATAGGTAGATGACACAAGTATGCTTAGTGCCTTACCCGTGTTTTAGCATCAGATTCCCCTCAGGTTTTGAGGAAAGCCTGAATCACAGGTGGATAATTATTGGCTTGAGGGGGATGCCGAGTTTCCATCAAGCTAGGGCATCATTTGATTAGATGACAGTCCTTATAGAGAGCCTTTTCCTGGATCAGTAAGACAATCACATGGTTTAGATTTCCCAGATCTTGTGAAGAGGTGACTTTTCTATAGACAATCTTAAGAACCTTCCTCAGATAAGGGGGTCTATTTACATAAAAAGCTATGGGGTGAGTGTTCCCAAGAGCTTTTACAGCTTCAGAAGGACGACATTCCGGTAGCTGAGTATTCATTGAGTCATAACAACCATCCTAGGTAATTGATGAATACAGTACAATTAGTGCTTCCGGGCTCCAACCTCTAAGCGAGGTGCTTTTAGAGACACCTGATCCAGAACTATTTTAATATGCATTCCTACTTATTATAGGGTGCTAGAGGGAACCTTTTTGGTTAAATTTTCTTTGGTATAGCGAATACCACCAGTGATTGTTAGCATTGGGAAAGAAAAAAATTGATGCCAGTCTCAGAGACTTGGGTGTGTAAAATATTTCAGGAAGAGGAATAGATAAGGAAATATGAATCTGCGGGGTAGAAGACATGGAAGTGGATCTAGGAGATCAGAATGAGGTGATTTACATTTTGACGTGTGGTCCCCACCAGGATCAGGGAGCTATAGGACAAGGGAAGGGAGTAGCTGCATATGGTCAAGGAGTGTGACCCAAAGGCTCTAGGAATGATTCTAGGTATAGTCTGTGTCTACTACTAGCTACCCTATTAATAGAAATTGGTACCAATAATTTCTTCTTTCCATGAATCTTTTTAAAGACCTAGAGTTTCCGGTCAAATTGATGACTTAACCCTTACGTCTGGAGATACCTTTGGTAGGATACTCGATAATCACACTTATGTTGATGGTGTGATCTGACCCTTGATGTTAGAGTTTCATTTGTAACCTCTTGGGGGAAGTGTCGAGGCCTTACGACGTTAGTTGGGGATGGATTGGACATCCACAGTTCATACTCAGATTGACTGTTTTAGGGAAAAAGGATGTATTATATCATCATAATTGAAATGGGATTTTTCCTAGGTCGGAGAAAAAGAAAACCCAGACAGCATAGGATAAACTCATGCATAGGAGGGTGTAGCTGATCACTCCTAAGTTGACCATCCATACCCTCGTGGCAACATGAGTTTTCAATTTTCAATTCCCAATAGTACTGGTAGAGTGTGGGGACATATTAAAAAAAGAAGTTTCTAGGACTACCTCCTCAAAGGGAGAGGGACTTATTCTTTGGATGAGTACTACTGGAGATTTGTACTTGACTTCTCTAGGTTAGCGGCACCCTTTACATCTTTGATGAATAAGGGAGAGCCTTTCCTATGGATGAGGAAGTGTCAGCAAAGCTTTCAAAAGCTGAGATAAAGACTGAAAAGTGCCACATCTTGAGGCTACCAGAAGAGGGCATTGGGAATGTAGTCTACTACGATGTATCAGGGACCAAACTAGGTTGTTTCTTGATGAAGGAGTTGGAAGTGGACACCTATGGCTCATGTTAGTTGAGACATCACGAGAAGAACTAAGCTACCCATGACATGGAGTTAGCAGCAGTGGTCTTTATGATGAAGATGTAGCAGCACTAATTGATGGGTGAACATTTTACTCTTTACTCTGATAAAAAGAGCCTCAGGTATATCATCCCCCAAAAGAACCTAAACCTGAGACAACAATGATGGACATAGTTCCTCTAGGACTATGACTTTGAGATAGTCTATACCCATAGGAAGGGGAACGTGGTAGCAGATGCACTCAACATGAGGTATGGCGTATAACTGCTGAGAGAGGCATCCGAGTAGCTAGTCTCACTATAGATATCCTCCATGTATAATGTTGGATCATCTTACCGCCAGTCTATGAATATCACTACCCCAATTCTTTAGCGGGTTTGGGAGGCACAGCTTGGGAATATTGACTGTGAGGCCGACATGCTCAGATATCCCCAGGGTGGTCTCTTGAAGGATTTTATGACGTTGGGGAGCATGTTGTTCACTTCAGAGGACGCACCATGGTACCAGTGATGCTACTAGAGGAGGAGTTGAGGGAGTTCCATACAACACCTTTAGTAGTACATCCTAAAGTGGATAAGATGTACCAGGACCTCTAGTGTCAGTACTGGTGGCTAGGGATGAAGAAGGCAGTGGAAGAGTTTGTATCATGATTCCTCACCTGTTATCAAGTGAATACTGCATAGACTAGGCATAAGTATTATACTGACAGGTGGAGGAGACCCTTGGAGTTTGAGGAGGGAGGAAATTTCTTCCTACAGGTCTCACCCCGATGAGGATTGAAGAGATTCAGCCGGGGTGGGAAGCTATCTACGAGGTTCATCAGATCATTCAAAATCTGTAGCAGAGTAGGCGAGGTGTCATACCATCTAGCTCTCTCCCCATAGATGAAATAGGTGTCTAATTTTTCCTTGATTCATAACTAAGTAGGTACATGCAATATCCATCACATGTTATTGACTATGGAGAGCTGGGCATTGACGATGGGGTGAATTTTGCGGACATTCCGGTAGAGATAGAGGATCTATAGGAGCGAGTCTTTTTTGGATGGAAAATCCCTCGGGTGCGGGTTCTGTGCAGCACGAGAACCTCCAAGAGAGTACATGGGAGTGGAAGGCTCAGATTCATGCTCAGTACCCTCATTTTTTTGATTTTCCTTTGTTTTGGATTTCGAGGATGAAAGGCCCTAAGGTGGGGAGAATGTAAATAACCTGAATTTCCATATAATATTTTTTTAAAAATTATTTGGGATTATTTTGAGGTCAGGAAATCTGACAGCACATGATTCTGAGGTTTGGAGTGCCCGGAATGATCTGTCAAAATTTTGTTTAGCTTTAATTAGCACGCATGAGCAGTTTTCCTACAAAAAGTGGAATAACTCTTAAACGGGTGTCCAGATCAGAAATACAAGGGTACCGTTGCATTCAGAATATCAGGCTTACCATAGGAATGACATAAGTTCAGTCGATGCAGGTCTCCGGTGAGAAAACCCGAAAATGGCATAACAAAAAATAAAATAATTAAATAAAGTTATTTTATTTTTCAGATGCATATAACTCAAGAACGGTGACTCAAATTAAAAATACGAGACCACCATAGAGATCGTGAGGGTATTCTTTCTTTACTTAGATACAAACATTGGCTGAAACGGGCCAACTATGGATGTTATTTTTTGGCCGTAATAAAATAATTAAGTAAAAATTATTTTATTGTTAAAATCCATAACTTCTAAACGATAAATCGGATTGAAACTCTGAGAGTACCATTGAGTTTTTAGGGTGTTTTCCCATTAGGCGGAGCCTAACCCTGACCGGCGTAGATCGAGGGTGAATGTTAATATTTTTTTGAACTATTTTTAAGGTACGTTCAGTAAATGCACGAGCGGTATTTTCTAACTTTTTAACCGGTGCTCGGATTAAGATACCAAGGGCACCATTGAATCCACAGTGCCAACATTCTATTAAGGGAAACTTCACTTCAACTATAGATGGTCAAGAAAAAAGAAAGATTTTTTACATTTAAAATAATAATAAAATAAAAAAATTATTTTATTTCCTTTCTTTATTTTCCTCCAACGGACAAGCGGAGGTGGCGGGACCAATGACATGTCAAGTCATTAAATGGATTGACTCCTCAATTATTTGTGACAACACTATTGGAATTAAGAAGGTTATTTAATTAATTGAACCTCATTAATGCCACGTGCGTTACTCACCCTCCCCCTCTCCTATTTATCTGGTGCTTGGGGAGGAGTATTGGCATGACTTCACAAAGCGACGAAGTTCTGATAAAGTGCCGCGACACCAACCACTTGGAGGAAGAGACCAGTTCTGGCAAGCGGTGACAAGTGCCACCTAATCATGAACCAAAGAACGATGATCGAGCAACATCGTTGGAGTCTTGTTGTGGGGACGATGAATGTCGACTCTTCCTGAAACATGGATGTTCTGCAATGATCTTGAGGTAAGGGGTTTATTTTAAAGTTGTCACTACTAGAAAAATACCCTATACCAACAGTTTGGAGAACCATTACCAAGTAAACTATGGGGATAGGTATATACCAACGGTTTTGGGAAAACCGTTGGTATAAGTAATATGAAAATCTATACCAAGGGTTCCATAAAACAGTTGGTATATGTAATTCAAAAAATAATCATTTAGCTGGTTTTGATCCCAGAACCTCTTGTTTTTGATTTAATGACCTAACCACTAACCTAATTCACTTTTGTGAACATTATTTAAAAAATATATATATGTATTATCATAAGTATTTTAAATTATGATTTATTTAATTTCCTCTGTAAGAATATTCCATTAAAAATACATGTACCTATTCCAATGGTTTTGAGAACTGTTGGTATATGTTCTTTGATTTTAGGACCTATTACAACGGTTTTGGACAATCCGTTGGTATAGGGGGGACCTATACCAAGGGTTTGGCCAAAACCGTTGGTATAAGGTCTCTATAATGGACCTATACCCACCGTTTTCCCAAAACCGTTGGTATAGGTCCAAATTAGTGAACTATACCAACGGTTTTACCAAAACCATTGGTATAGATTTAATTTAGCAACCCATACCAATGGTTTTTAGAAAACCATTGGTATAGGTCCAAATTAGTGAACTATACCAACGGTTTGCCCAAAAATGTTGCTATAGATCATATTTCTAATAGCGTGTCTTTGATGAATTAAATCCACTCCCACTTTTTATCACCTTAACGTGGAGGGTGCATGACAAAAGAACAAGGCCCGAACCCTCCACCATTTCGTTCTAGATGTGATCTTCGGGGAAAAAATTTTCAAGTCGACATAAACATGAAATAACAGGTCACGCTATGTCGACGGTAGCACAAAAAATACATAGGCACAGATAACACAAAGAATGGACACCAGAGCATGTCTGGTGACCCGCAGAAGAAACCGTCGGCACACCATGTCGGCGGCGACCGTCGGTGGCCGGAGGAGACCAGTGGAAACTGGCCATGGGCGGTGGAAGGCGGTGCGTGACTATAACAAACCATACTTTACATACATTGTTATTACTTTAGAATTGAAGCACACTTATTACAACATATAACAAAACCAGGAAAGGAATGTATAGGTATAGTGTCTTTAGAAACTGGGAAACATAAACAACTGGTTCATAAATCATCTACACTGTCTCCCTTTTATTTTATCATATATAGAGTACCTTTTGGCATATCTTACATAATATCCTTTTTCCTGACCCGGGGAAAATAAAACATACAAAAGTGTGATCTCAAATTCTCAGTAAGTGTAAACAAAAGAAATATCAATCACATCATATTCATAAGAACATATCATTTTGGAAATCATAACCTGCAAAAGAGATCATAATTTCATGACATGGGATAAATCATAGTAGTAAAATTTAATCCCAATAATCATAACTTAAAACATGAAACTTTATGGCATACACACATAATCATAGAGAATCATTTCTTAGTAGTCAAGACTCATTGCCAAGACTATCTTAGCAGACAAAGTCTATTTCTGAACCGAGTTCACTCCTCGTTTTAGGCCTATTTCACTGAACCGGTTTAACCTGCCATTCTAGCCATGTCTATCTCATGAGATATAAATCTTTACCCAATGAATTGGAGGGAGATATAGGTCCCACACATCTCATAATGAAACCATTCTTATGTGTGCCACAAAATCATAAATCATACATCATAACATAACCCATGTAATAAAAATGGGATTCTTAAACATCGTTACATCATAAAACAATTCTTATAAGATAAAGGAATTCATAAAAATAATTCCATCACAACATAATCAAATCAACGTAATAATAGGGATAGAAACAGAACCCTATATTATCTTAGATGGAAAATAATTTTGATAACACACTTGAACTCCATTCTTGAGGAAAATATCCTTTCTACTTCAAAAACATTTTTTCTTTCTTAACATGTCATACAATTTTAAACTAAAATAAATTGATTAAAAATAAACTTGAAAACTTGTAAAGGAAGCTTCTTGGAAATAATGTTTTAAAAATCCATTCATGCCGTATAAGTTAAAAAAACATTCTTCCCGTACTTTGGCCCAAAAAGTCAAAAAGTACCTCGTACGAAAAACGACAAAGGATTCCTTTCATATCTTTTACTAAAAACTCACCGAAGGGTAAAATTGGATTTAAAAAATTGTGGGTGGATGGAAATAATATTACATATTGAGGAAACCTGGATGTGGATGATAAATATTCCCCAGTAAATTCTAAAGTAGAAACAATCTCAGATAAAAAAGAGATTGTGAGATTTTCCCTTACCTTAGGTCCGATTTTCTTCATAAGTGTCCGAACCTCAAGTATAATGATTTAAATAATGTCATTGACTTATTGAAGAATCATAATCATTGTTATGATATCATATATGGTCATATTATTAGCTTCTTATTAGTAATATTTCATTGCTACTTTTTATTCGGGTGTTTATTACTTTTTGTTCTTATGCGTGTTTTGTCGAATAAATTATTAGTCTTATCTTTAGGTTATAGATACCTCATTTTCACAATGGTATTAGTGCACTATATATCATATTTATTTATTCAATTCATTTATATAATCATTATTCAATGAAGATCATGTAGAACGAGTCGCATCACATTGTGGAGATGGTATTCTGTACGTACGCACGAGCGATGATATCATTCCCATGATCGTGGAATTGTATTTGAGTGTATGTATACTATTTCAGAATAAATACCACTTTACAATAATCATATATAGTTATTTATTTTCACCATTATACCCATCCAAGTAAGGTGATGGTGGAAAATAGATTACACCACGGTGTGGAGACGGTTTTCCGTACGTATGCACACGCGGTGATTTCGTTTTCCGTCGGATGGATAGATGGTGAAATAGGGTTGTTTCATACTTATAATAAAATATAATTATATGAGTGATACTTATGTTATTACTTCATAATTAAACAACTAAATAAGAAGAAGTGAAATAAGAAATAAAGCTGAAAGAATCGGTAACGGACATTACCTCTTCTTTGAAGCGCCTCTTTGAGACAACCTCTTAGGGAACTAAAATTGATCTTTGAAGAATACCAGGACCTCTAGGATGTTTCTAGGGAAGCGGAGAAGAGAATTTGGCAGGTTTTGGCTGAGTTTGAATGCTCAAAGTGGTGTGAGGAAGAGAGGAAGGAGGTGCCCTTTTATAAGGGAGGAGAGGGTCACCTTTGGAAAAACTGAAAATATTATTTTATTATAAAGTCATTTTCGGTTTTTAATAGCTTCAAATTGATTTATTTCGAAGCTAATGTGGGTATGGGTCAAAATACTCTCATCCAATATAATTTAGACAAGTTTAGTTATCTATTTTAACCTTATATTTTAGATTTAACTTTAAGTTAGATAATTTAACTTTTACCGTGTCTTCATGTTTTCTACACTATAAGGTTAATAAACATACTATAACAGGACAAAAGAACCCCAAGTACTTTATTATTAATATATATAACTTTATCTAAGTCCTTTGGACGAATCTTAGATTTGTAGGAATAAAATAACAATTAATAATCTAATATTTGTTTTAAAAACTATTTTATGTCAATTTTGACACTATTTGGTAATTGATTTTTGTGAAAATCATAACAGCAATATTAGTTCAAAAAAAGTTAATAAAATCAATACTAACATGTAATATTAACCTAGAAAATTAGTGTAATTCATAAAAAGTCTCAAATTACATTTATTTGGGTATTTATAACATCAATTATGTCAATATTTCATTAATAAGATCATTACTGCATCATCATTGTGTCACAAATAAATTAAATTATTTAATGTCTAAAAATTACAAATAAAATATCATTATGTAGGAAATATTTTTATATTTCTAATGAATATTTATAGTCGAATTTATCTTATGTATAACCCTATATTAAAAATTATTTAGTTATTAAACTTTGATTTTATCTATTTTAACCCTTCTTTAAATAAATTAATAATAAATGTCATAATCTAATCCAAGTGGGCCTAAATGGTCATATTTTATTCCTAAGGTTGTTTTCTGTCGAATTACACTTATCCAATAGAATTAGGACATGTGTTAGGGTAATAATAATATCATTTTTACCCTTAATTACCCTATTTACTTTTAACCGTGGTAAAAAAATTAAAAAGTTACTATTCACCAAAAATTATTTTCATCTCATTGAACCAAATTTTACTTAATAACATAAACCATGTCTCTCGGATTTTTGAAATTTTATTCACAAAAGCGGTAAAATTGTGTTTTATGTGAATTTGGAAATTCTCCTAGGAGGTGGGTAAAAGACAGTGAAAAGTTCAATAAAATTTTTATATATCCAAAATTTTTATAAAATGAATCTAATGAATTGCATTGAACTTATATGGGTATTATGTATCAATTTTGACCTAAAATAAATTTAAATAAAATAAATAATTATTTAAATAAAAAGTCGGTTTTTAAATAGTAACCCAGTGTTTTCACTATTAATCAAAAATTGAAAGTTTTCAGAAAAATACCAAAATTTCACCCTAGGATAATTTTGATATTCTAAATCCAAAAATGGAGTCCATTTTGAAAAAAAAAATTTACAAAATTTCAAAAAGTGGGTATTACAATACATAACGGCTAGTTTTAATAATATTTTAATAGCATATCGTTGTTTAGTGAAACTCAGTATTGTGTACGACGCAAGCTATCGAGGAAGGTCGCGATTGCGTGTATAGCAATCCAAGATAGTGTTGTGTGTAGTGAAAGATTCCTTTGATGATTTATATAACATAAAAACAAAATATTTCTCATAAAAGTCTCGGGTGTTACATTCTACCCCCCTTAAAAAAATAATTTCACCCTCGAAATTCATCACTTTGTAAAAAATAGATGAGGATACTTCTCCCTCATCATATCCTCAAGCTCCCATGTAGATTCTTCTAATTGGTGGTTCCTCCATTAATCATTCACCAAGCGATTGGTCTTGTTCTGTAGGACTTTTTCGCTACGATCCAAGATATCTATTGGCTGTTCTTCCTAAGAAAGATCTTGCTCTAGCGGTACAACTTCTGAGATGAGTACATATAATGGATCAGGTATGTACTTTTTCCGGAGAGATACATGGAACACATATTGAACTTGGGAGAGATTTGGTGGAAGTGCCAATCGGTAAGCTACCTTCCCAACACGATCCAGTATTTCGAAAGGACCAATATACCTAGGGCTCAGCTTTCCCTTCTTTCCAAATCTCATGACCCTCTTCCAGGGAGATATTCGTAAGAACACTTTATCACCCACTTCAAATTCTAGGTCTTTTCTTCGGTTTTCGACATAACTTTTCTGTCGACTCTAAGATGCTCTTATGTGTTGTTGAATAGATCTGACATTTTCTTCCATCTCATCAACAAGATCAAGTCCTATTAGCTTTCTTTCCCCAACTTCATCCCAGCAAGTTGGAGTTCTGCATTTCTTTCCATAGAGAGCTTCATAAAGAACCATCTGAATACTAGAGTGAAAGCTATTATTATAAGAAAATTCCACCAAAGGTAGGTGTTGATACCAACCACCTTTTAAATCCATAGAGAAAGCTCTCAACATATCTTCTAGAGTTTGAATCGTCCTCTCAGACTGAACGTCTGTCTGAGGATGATAAGCTGTGCTGAAACTCAACTCTGTATTCAAAGTATGCTGAAGACTTCGCTAGAACTTAGAGGTAAATCTCGGATCCCGATCAGAAATAATGGAAAGTGGTACTACATGAAATCTTACCACTTCCTTTACATATATCCTGGCAAGCTGATCTAGAGAGAAATACTCTCTAATAGCAATGAAGTGTGCTGACTTTGTAAGACGATCAACTATGACCAAAATAGCATTATTGGCTTTGGATGTTTTAGGATGTCCAGTGACAAAGTCCATAGTGATGTTTTCCCATTTCCATTCTGGTATGGGTAATGGTTGTAACATCCCCTTAGACTTCTGTCTCTCAGCTATAACTTGCTGACAAACCAAGCATTGAGAGACATATTCAACAACATCTCTTTTCATTACATCCCACCAGAAGTACTCTTTCATGTCCCTATAAATCATCGTGATTCCAGGATGAATAGAGAATAAGAACTATGAGCCTCATCCATCAGTTCCTTCTTTAATTATAGGATGGGAGGAACAAAAACCCGATTCCTGAACCTTATTATTTCATCACAATCAAGGTTGAATTCAGGAACATTTATCACCTTGTTTTGTAACTCTACATCTTCTTTCTATGCCTCTTTAATCTTCACATGTATAGATGGTTGAACATTCATTTGAGAAAGATACGATTTTTCCACTTTCATTATAATTCTAAGATCTATCCTTTGTAAATAAATAAATATTGGATCATTTGTGATCCTCATCATGGATAAGCTAGAATGGTCTTGTCAACTTAATGCATCTGCCACCTTGTTTTCATTCCTAGGGTGGTAATGAATTGAGCAGTCGTAATCCTTAATCAGCTCCAACCATCTTCTTTGGCACATATTCAGCTCCTTTTGTGTGAAAATATACTTTAAACTTTTATTATAAGAATAAATATCACACCTTTCTCCATAAAGATAATGCCTCCAAATCTTTAACGCAAAGATTACTGCAGCTAACTCCAAATCATGAGTTGGGTAATTTTTCTCATGGATTTTCAACTGTCGTGAGGCATAAGCTATCACCATATCATTTACATGAGAACACACCCCAATCCCTTCTTGGATGCATCACTGTAGATCACAAAACTTTCTCCACTACAAGGAAGTGTGAGCACAGCTGCACTGGATAACCTTCTTTTCAACTCCTTGAAATTATCTTCACATTCCTCCGTCCAAACAATCTTAACTCTTTTCCGAGTAAACTTGGTGAGTGGTTTAGATAATCGTGAAAAATATTTCACAAAACGTCGATAATATCCAGCCAAACTAAGAAAACTTCGGATCTCAGTTACTGTTGTTGGTCTCGACCATCTTTCGATAACCTCTATTTTTGCTGCATCCACTGATATCCCCTCTTTTGAGATTATGTGACCCAAAAAATGCAACTTTTTGAAGCCAAAATTCACACTTGGTAAATTTGGAATAAATCTTCCCCTTTATCAGGGTCTTAATTACAATTCTCAAGTGATCTTCATGTTCTTCCTTTCTCTTTGAATAGACAAGAATATCGTTTATCAAGACTACCACAAACTGATCAAGATAGTATCTAAAGACTCTATTCAACAGATCCATGAAGATAGTAGGGGAATTAGTAAGTCCAAATGGCATCACTATAAATTCATAGTGTCCATACCTTGTACGGAAAGCCGTCTTTGGTATATCATCTATTTTGACCCTTAATTGATGATACCCTAAATGAATATCAATCTTGGAAAAGTATTGAGCTCCACATAGTTGGTCAAATAAGTCATCAATGTGCGGGAGAGGATATTTGTTCTTGATAGTGATCTTGTTAAGTTCTCGATAATCAACACAGAGTCTCATTGATCCATATTTATTTTTAACAAATAGAACAGGTTCTCCCCAAGGTGACGCACTAGGGCGTATGAATCCTTTATCAAGATTCTCTTGGAGTTGGTTCTTCAATTCCTGTAACCCAATTGGGGCCATTCTATAAGGTGTCTTTGAAATAGGTAAAGCACCCGGTACGAGTTCTATTGAAAACTCAACTTCACGATTTGGTGGAAGACCCGACAATTCCTCTGGAAAGACATCATCAAACTCTCATAGAATGGGAATATTCTTAATCGTGATTTTCTCACCAACCATTTGAGATAAATAACATTCATTTATTGGAATCAATACCCATAAGATAGAAGAAATTTCCACTGGAAGGTTATGTTCATCCTTGCATCGATAGACGATCATAGATTGATCTGGAATATGAAATGTGACTTCACTTCTTTGGAAATTGATATGAGCTCCATATAGAGAAATCCAATCCATGCCAAGAATCACATCAAATTACACTATAGGAAGGATCACAAGATTTGCAGGAATCACTTTCCCACAAACTTCTATCGGAGAAGAATTATAAACTTTTGATGCGACTGTTGTTCCATTAGGGGTTGTCACAGCTAACTCAACATCTAATTGTTGAGGTAATACAGTGATACCCTTAGAAAATTCTTCATAAATAAAAGAGTGGGGGGATACATAATCAAATAAAACATTTGATACTTTAGAGTGGATGGTAAGTGTACCTTTCACCACATCGTTATCGTACTCCACATCGCTGATAGAAATTTCATGTGACTTTCATTTATCTTTATCCTTAAGAGTTTGTTGACGTCGATCATCATCAACAACCCTTGGATTAGGGCATTTATTGGCATAATGACCCATTTCCTTGAACTTGTAACATTGAAGTGTAGGAGGTGAACTATGTGTAGCCTTTTCTTTGTTTGCATCACTAGACATCTTCTTCCCATAATTGTGGAATTCAAATGTCCGATGACCTTCCTTTCCACATTTTAAACATTTAATTGTCCCTTTAAGAAAACTCCCTCCATGTTTCTTTCCACACTTTGAGCATAAGGGAAAACTCATCTTCTTTTCAGTGTGCTCTTTAGATTTACCTTTGAATTCCATTTTCATCTTCTTATCAAACCCATATGACTGATGGGTTACTCCAATATCCATCTCAACTTTGAGAGCACATCTAATGATTTCCTCGTAGCTATTGAAGTCCATTATGGCTAACGCCCTTCGAAGACTTGGTTTTAAGCCACTAAAGAGTCGATCGATCTTACTCTCAGGTTGGATAATAATACCATAATCTTACCTTGCAAGTATTGTAAAATTTTCTTCATAGGTACCAATAGATTCATCATCTTTTCACTTTAGTTCAAGAAACTCCTTCTCCATCTTTGTTCGAAGAATATGAGGGAAGTACTTATTGAAAAAAAAGTTCTTGAACTCATCCCATTCCATGGACTCAATTTCATCTCTTTGCCTCATATTCTTGATAATATTCCACCATTTATCAACATCTACTTCCAAATGATACACTACTAAGATGACTTTATCATGTTTAGAACATTGAAGAACTGAAAATATCTTTTCATTAGTATTAATCCATTGTTTAGAAACTAATGGATCAGTAGACCCGCTGAATGAAGGTGGACGTTGCCTCATGAAGGATTCAATAGAATGTTTCTCCCTCCTTTGTTAGTTTGGAAGTCCTACAGATTCATAGCTTGAGAAAGTTGTGTGAGTATGGCTACAAGATTTTTCATTCCAGCTCCCCTAACATTTGGTTTCTCAGGGGGACAATCATTTCATTGCCCGTCGCATTCCTCATTAACACATTTCCTTCAGGTTCCAACCATTGACTAAAACCAAGAATAATAGTGTGAGGAAAACTAATTATAATATAAAAAACACAGAATCAAGAATAAAATTTCACACTTAAGGTCTTATCATAGGTTGTTCATGGCCATTTTTTTAAAATACTAAGATCGTGTTCTATGCTTAGACTTATCCTTAGGGTTCTTACTAAGGCTTTCACATCCTAGTTTCCAAAGGTTGACTATACCTTTCCTCTGATACCAACTATAATGACCCATACATTACATACATTGTTATTACTTCATAATTAAAGCACACTTATTACAACATATAACAAAACCAGGAAAAGACCGTATATGTATAGTGTCTTTAGAAACTGGGAAACATAAACAACTGGTTCATAAATCATCTACACTGTCTCCCTTTTATTTTATCATATCTAGAGTCCCTTTTGGCATATCTTACTTAATATCCTTCTTCCTGACCTGGGGAAAAGAAAACATACAAAAGGGTGAGCTCAAATGCTCAGTAAGGGAAAACAAAAGAAATATCAATCACATCATATTCATAAGAACATATCATTTTGGAAATCATAACCTACAAAAGAGATCATAATTTTATGACATGGGATAAATAATAGTAGTGAAATGTAATCCCAATAATCATAACTTAAAACATGAAACTTTGTGACATACACACATAATCATAGAGAATAATTTCTTAGTAGTCAAGACTCATTGCCAAGACTATCTTAGCGGACAAAGTCCATTTCTGAACCGAGTTCACTCCTCGTTTCAGTCTCGTTTCACTGAACCAGTTTAACCTGTCGTTCCAGCCATGTATATCTCATGAGATATAAATCTTTACCCAATGAATTGGAGGGAGATATAGGTCCCACACATCTCATAATGAAACCATTATTATGTGTGCCACAAAATCATAAATCATACATCATAACATAACCCATGTAATAAAAATGGGATTCCTAAACATCGTGACTTTATAAAACAATTCATATAAGATAAAGGAATTCATAAAAATAATTCCATCACAACATAATAAAATCAATGAAATAATTGGGATAGAAACAGAACCCTATATTATCTTAGATGGAAAATAGTTTTTATAACACACTTGAACTCCATTCTTGTGGAAAATATCCTTTCTACTTCAAAAACATTTTACCTTTCTTAACATGTCATACAATTTTAAACTAAAAGAAGTTGATTAAAAATAAACATGAAAACTTGTAATGGAATATTCTTGGAAATAATTTTTTAAAAATCCATTCATGCCGTATAAGTTAAAAAAACATTCTTCCCGTACATTGGACAGAAAAGTCAAAAAGTAACTCGTACGAAAAACGACAAAAGATTCCTTTCATATATTTTACTAAAAACTCACTGAAGGGTAAAATTGGATTTGAAAAATTGTAGGTGGATGGAAATAATATTACATATTGAGGAAACATGGATGTGGATGATAAATATTCCCCAGTAAATTCTGAAGTATAAACAATCTCAGATAAAAATGAGATTGTGAGATTTTCCCTTACCTTAGGTCCGATTTGCTTCGTAAGTGTCCGAATCTCATGTATAATGATTTAAATAATGTCATTGACTTATTCCAGAATCATAATCATTTTTATGATATCATATATGGTCATATTCTTAGATTCTTATTAGTAATATTTCATTGCTACTTGTTATTCGGGTGTTTATTACTTTTTGTTCTTATGCGTGTTTTGTCGAATAAATTCTTATTCTTCTCTTTAGGTAATAGATACCTCATTTCCAAAATGGTATTAGTGTACTATATTTCATATTTATTTATTCAATTCATTTATATAATCATTATGCAATGAATATCATGTATAATGAGTTGAATCACATCATGGAGATGGTATTCCGTACGTACGCACGAGCGATGATATTGTTCCCATTATCGTGGAATTGTATTGGAGTGTATGTATACTATTTCAGAATCAATACCACTTTACAATAATCATATATAGTTATTTATTTTCACCATTATACCCATCCAATTAAGGTGGTGGTGGAAAATAGATTACACCACGACGTGGAGACGGTATTCCGTACGTACGCACGCGCGGTGATTTCATTTTCCATAGGATGGATAGATGGTGAAATAGTGTTGATTCATACTTATAATAACATATCATTATATGAGTGATACTGATGTTATTACTTCATAATGAAACAAATAAATAAGAAGAAGTTAAAGAAGAAATAAAGTTGAAAGAATCGGTAACAGACATTACCTCTTCTTTGAAGCGCCTCTTTGAGACCACATCTTATGGCACTAAAATTGGTCTTTGAAGAAGACCAGAACCTCTAAGATGTTTCTATGGAATTGGAAAAGAGAATCTGATAGGATTTTTCCGATCATGAAGGCTCAAAGTGGTGTGAGGAAGAGAGGGAGGACGCGCCCTTTTATAAGGGAGGAGAGGGGCACCTTTGGAAAAACGAAAAATATTATTTTATTATAAAGTCATATTCAGTTTTTAATAGCTCCAAATTAATTTATTTTGAATATAAGGTTGGTATGGGTCTAAATACTCTCATAAAATATAATTTATGCATGTTTAGGTATCTATTTAAACCTTATCATTTAGATTTAACTTTAAGTTAGATAATTTAGCCTTTACCGTGTCTTCTTGTTTTCTTACACTATAAGGTTAATAAACTCACTATAACAATCCAAACGAACCCCAAGTTGTTCATTATTAATATATATAACCTTATCTAAGTAATTTGACCAAACCTTAGATTTTTAGGCATAAAATAACAATTAATAATATAATATTTATTTTAAAAACTATTTTATGTCAGTTTTGACACTATTTGGTAATTGATTTTGGTGAAAATCATAACAGAAATATTAGTTCTAAAAAAGTTAATAAAATCAATACTAACATTTCATATTAACGTATAAAATTAGTGAAATTTATAAAAAGTCTAAAATTACATTTATTTGGGTATTTATAACATCAATTATGTCAATATGTCATTAATAAGATAATTACTGCATCATCATTGTGTCAAAAATAAATTAAATTATTTAATGTCTAAAAATTCCAAATAAAGTATAATTATGTAGGAAATATTTTCAGATTTATAATGAATATTTATAGTCGAATTTATCTTATGTATAACCCTATATTAAAAATGATTTAGTTATTAAACATTGATTTTAACTATTTTAACCATTCTTTACATAAATTAATAATAAATGTCCTAATCTAATCCAAGTGGGCCTAAATGGTTATATATTATTCCTAAGGTTATTTTTGGTCGAATTACACTTATCCAATAGAATTAGGACATGTGTTAGGGTAATAATAATATCTTTTTTACCCTTAATTACCCTATTTACTTTTAACCGTGGTAAAAAAAGTAAAAAGTTACTATTCACCAAAAAATATTTTAATCTCATTGAACCAAATTTTACTTACTAACATCAACTGTGTCTCTCTGATTTTTTAAATTCCATTCACAGAAGCGGTAAAATTAAGTTTTATGTGAATCTGGAAATTCTCCTAGGAGTTGGGTAAAAGACGGTGAAAAGTTCAATAAAATTGTTATATATCTAAAATTATTAAAAAATTACTCCAATGAGTTGCATTGAAATTATATGGGTATTATGTATCAATTTTTACATAAAATAAGTTTAAATAAAATAAATAATTATTTAAATAAAAAGTCGATTTTTAAATAGTAACCTAGTGTTTTCACTATTCATCAAAAATTGAAAGTTTTCAAAAAAATACTAAAATTTCACCCTAGGCTCATTTCGATATTCCAAATCCAAAAATGAAGTCCATTTTGAAAAATAAAATTTACAAAATTTCAAAATGTGGGTATTAATATTAATAACGGCTAGTTTTAATAATATTTTAATAGCATATCGTTGATTAGTGAAACTCGGTGTTGCGTACGACGCAAGCTATCGAGGAATGTCGCGATTGCTTGTAAAGAAAGCCAAGCTAGTGTTGTGTGAATGAAATATTACTTTGATGATTTATATAACATAAAAAAAAAATATTTCTCATAAAAGTCTCGGGTGTTACAGTGACGACACACCGCAACGGCCAAGGGCGACCAGCCCGAGCCGGCCGCGACGGACAAGTGTGGAGCCTATAGGCACCGCCGTCAGAAGCGGCCGTGGCAGGAGGGGTGGAGCATTCCGTGTCGCACCGAGTTGGCAGAACCCAGTCGGCCAAACTACATACTAGTTAATGAGGTGGGGTAGCGCCCCATTGGTTTGGAAAAAACGGCCCCACAACCGCGGGGCCAGGGAAGGAGGCGGTCCGCCTTCTGGAAGACTGAGCCGACGCGGGCAAGCCAAACCTTCCTAGCAGTCCAGACCCTGCAAGTAGGCCAAGCTGGCCACGCCAACCAAGGTGGCCGGACCTGTGGCCTAGTACGCCAACGCGGGTGCGCCAAGCCCCACCCGGTGGACCAGGCCAACCCTGACCCCAGCCCACGAACTAAACTGGGCTGGCCCTGATGGGCCGGACCCAGTGAACCAGGCTGAACCTTTGTGGGTTGGACCCGAGCACGGTCAGGTAAACCCTGGGACCTGTTGCTTCGAGTGGGTCTAACCGAGTCAGACCGGGCCCAGACCAAACTAGTACCCGAATAAAGAATCACCGGTAACTAAAGAACTGAGTGTCCGGTTGACATGTTGTTATTGGCGTTGGGACCCTTTTTGGGAAGCGGTGCCTTTGGAATATATCGGTGGGCCCTACTGATCCAGGCCTGACTGAGGTGCAATAACCCCCTGTTTCACAGAAAGGTATGCAACTAGAAGACCGAGCATTCGATTGACGCATCGTATGTGGAATAAGGACCCCAGTGACAAGGTTGTACTTTTGAGATACTCTAAGTGAGTTTTGTCAGAGTTTGACGTGCGACCCAGGTTGTATCGGACTTGAATCCAACCGAGCCCTTTTTACAAAAGTGCCAATATGTCACAGACTGGGCGTCCGATCAACACCTCGGCTATCACGTTGGAACCCTTAATACATAGAAATCCTTTGTGATACTTCTTCATGGATCTTTTTGGCCATTGTGGTATGACCGATAATATGACGAGAAGATATTCCCGGAAGCAAGTGTGCTTAGTGCGGGAATCTCGTGCCTGGCTATGACGTGAAGAATGAATAGCGATCCTATGAGGGTTAGTACCTATCAATCCTATGTGGGTCAGTGCTCAACGATCCTATGTGGGTCAGCGCATACCGATCCAGTGTGGGTCAGATCCTACGTGGGTTAGCGCTCAGCGATCCTATGTCGGTTAGCACATAATGATCCTGTGTAGGTTAGATCCTATGTGGGTCAGTGTTGAAAAATCTTGTGTGGGTCAACACATACCAATCCTATGTGGGTTAGCAACAAAGCCTCTCGACAGAATAAGATGATTTAGATTTACAACTAACCATCTGTACTTTTGTACTTAAGTTATATACCTAGTGTGATCTAAGTCCTTACCTTTGTGGTACTTTTATCTTCATGGTGTTACCTTCATGGTGTTACATTTTTTTTACATTACCTTAATGGTGTTACATTAGTGGTTTTACCTTTGTGGTGTTACCCTTGTAGTATTTTTACCTTCTTGGTGTTAACTTTGTGGTGTTACCTTTGTCGTACTTTTACCTTCGTGGTGTTACCTTTGTGGTATAATTCCCTCGTGGATCCATTGTGAAAATGGATTAAAGGTTGGGTTCTTCTGATTCTTCGTGTAAGATATGAGTATATTTTGATATCTTAGGTATATGTATGGGCATATACATAATTAGATTTGATTACTTCTTCGTGCTTTGTGACTGAGGACTTTCTTTGTGGTATATTTTGTGTAACTCTAGGAGTCCTTGGGGGGTCTCGGTGTCCCTACTGAGTATTGTTATACTCACCCTTGCATGGGATTCACCTGCACCTTGTTGTGTCTTATGAAGATGATGAGCAAATGGGCTGAGACTTGAGGGAGCTAGGACCAGGTGGTACACGGAGGAGATTGGCTGACGTGGAGTGTTGTGGAGACGATATGTTCGTACCCATCAGGTGGGATCCTCAGTGGACGATCTAGGGGATATTTTCTCTTTTTAGTTGTACTTGTACTTTTCAGTTGGTCATGTATTCTGGCCCCCTTTACTCTCAGTACACTTTTTACTATATCAGTTTACTTCGTGGATTCTTCTTATTGTGTTCATGGATTATGTGTTTGTACAGGTTTAAAGACAACGCCTTCCAGTTATAGGGATACACCATTTTGGTGCTAGTCCCCAACCCCTGTCCTATGGAAGGCGGGCTTGGGGTAGTCACGATGTGGGCCCTAGGTGAAGGGTCGTGACATTATTTTCCTATATTTAATGAATCATTTGATGTTTTTCTTCCTTGAGGATTATGATTGAATAGTTACCAAAGCGGGAAATGCTTTATGTTACAATATATTTATTTCAGGGTTGTTTATGTTCAAGTTACTTTTGGTGGAAAAAATTCATCTTATTTTATTAAACCACATATATTTTATTATAATTTGGTTCTGAATTTGTTTCACATGTTTCATTTAAATTTCCACCATTATTTATTAACAAAACATCAAGAAAGTCATTTATAAGTGATACTGATCTTGTATATAATTTTAGATCCGGTATATTTCTCTTTTATATCCAAATTTTCAAAAAAAAAATCAAATAATGTTTTTTTCTAATAATAAATAATTTCCAAAAGCTATTATACATGGCCACTTACCTACTTTTAAATGTTTTTAAAAGGAAATTTCTTAATATTTTTTAAATGGGTCACTTTTTGATTCAACTTTTCAATATTTTTTGGAAAAGAATTTTTATTTTTAACATTTATGACATAAAATAATTTTACAATAATCATTTAGATTAATTTCCTTGAAATTTTATTTGTATTCTTCAATGGTTGTTTTTATTGAAATTTATTTTATCAATATTTTGTGATTTTTTATTTTTTAAAATTGATATTAAAAATTACAAGGTTATTTTATTCATAATGTTTTTATGATATTTTAATGGTATTTCTTTTTACTAACAAAAAAACCCTTGACGTTACTTATGCTACATTGGGTTTATTTTTTTATGACACCATCCTCATTATTTATCTATATGAATTATGGTTGTTTTAAATATTTTTCCATGGAACCAATTTTTTCCATAGGATAATCATGTTTCAAAGAGATTTTTATGAATCCAATTTCATTTACATGGGATAATAATGTTATGAAAGGAATAATGGTTATTTTTTTTATGTTTTATGATGAAATGAAATCATTATATAATTTATTCATGAAATGGTTATTAGAGATGATAATGACTTGTGGTTCGGTTATAATTCAAGGATGAGTGGTAACATTATTAACCAAGGACAATTGGTTTAATGAAAAACCAATTATGGGTGGTTCCATGGTAAACCGAGAACGGGTGGTCCTGGAATAGAAAACAAATGAATTGGGCACTCCAATGGTATAATTTTACCATATTGGTTATTTCATTTTTGAGAAGTTATATAAAGATAATGTTCCCAGATACCGGTATCATTTCATTATTCTTTATATTGTTATAAATGTTTCATTTTATCGAGATTGATATCACATGAATCATGATTATTGATTATGATTACCCTTGTCTTTTTGGAAATCTTATCCCATGTTTTCATGTTTGATGATCCATTTTTTGATGGGTATAAATATTCTTATGTTATGCTCAAGCACTTTGATTATGTCATCACACCCTTATTCACTTATTATTCTCACTAATGAAATTCAATTGTTCATTCATATATTAACCCTTATTGAGAATTTTATCCCACCCTTATTATGTTTTCTTTTTCCCAGGTTATCTATAATATCATTGAATGAATTATGTCTCGATGGGTTTCATATTGATGGTGGTGATGACTAATGTGAGATAGTAAAATTTAAATTATGTGGGAGAAATTATCATTTAAATACATGTGTAATGTTTATGTAAGAGTTTTTATTAATTATCTAAAACTATAAACCTAAAAGGTATTTTATAATTTAAGTTATATAATATTTCATTTCGATGTTGTATGCTTTGGATGAAAAAATAGAGTCACCTTCATAGAAATCAAAACTAAAAATGCGATGTTTATGTTTTTATCACTAGATATAGAAGAATGGGTTCACAACTTTTATAGTAGAAACTAACTTCAAATCCTATATCTCAAACTTCTTTAGTGGTTATTGAGAATATTTATCTTGAGAAATAATGATTTGACATTCCTCTTGATAATTTTTTAATCCTAGTAAATACGTTATTTATCTGTGAATGAAAACATAAAATATCCAATTAAAATCCAAATAAAAATCCTCAAATGTTCATGATTTATATTGAGTAATCAAAATATCACCAATGTAAACAATAAAAATAAATAATATCTATCTATTTTCTTTAATGTTTAGGTTTTTTCTACTATTCTCTTTTTAACACTCAGAAAATTCAAGAAATTGTTTAACTTGGAACAAAATTCTCTTGGGGATTATTTTAACACATATAGACACTTATTTAACATGTAAACATATCCTTAATGTTCTCTAATAAATAAACTATTAGACTACTCAAATTAAAATTATTTTTAAAACTCTCCATTGAGTAAGTAATACTTGACATGCATTTGGAAAATCTTATATCGCATTTGTTCCATAATAGTAAGAAATATCCAAATGGTCTTAATCATAGAAAAGGTTTTGAAGGTCTCACCAAATCAATTATTTTAACCTATAAGTTTCCTTTTAACACTATACTTTCCTTATTTATTACCACCTATCCTCTTTTAATCAGTTTTTTATGAAAAAATCACATTATTTTGATAAAATTATTTATTTAGACATGAGTATTGACTCCTAAGTATAATTCTACTCAATATGAATTAACAATTCATTTATATAATAAACCATCTATTGTTACCCCAAATCCTCTTTTACTTCTATTGGTTTAACATGAGAAAATAATGAGGCATGTGTTGTTGTCCCCAATGTTCTTCAACTTTGAACCTATTGTCCTTATTCTACAATGATATATTTTACCTACAACTTATTTCAAAACCATGGATGATATGAGTGAGTTTTCAATTCATCAATATAAATGGTTGAATCATTATCTTCATACATAAATTTATCTAAATTATCATTATTTTCAGAAATATCAACATATTTATCCCTAAAAACATGTTCATTTCCACTTTTGGAATATTCATATTAATGTGTGATTTTATTATTTTAATGTTCCCAAACACTTAAATATTAAATATCCATAATTTGGACTATTTATTTATTGTGACAATAGTATCATATTACATTTTTGGGATAACCTAAGAAGATACCATCAATTCATGTCTGTTCAAATTTCCCAAGATTTTTACCTTTTACTTTAATAGTACATGGGATTCCAAAAACCCATAGATATTTGGAACATGGGGATTTTTTTTAATATATATTATATGGTTATATATCTAAATATAGTCAAAATAGACAATGATTTAGAATATGAATTTATACAAAAATTTTGTTTTTTAGAAACATCATAAAGTATCTTGCTCTATTAGTATCATATGATATGTCTCCACCAAACTTATGTTCTTCTATTTTCCAATAATTGTTTTGTGGTTTATATGGTGCACTGAGTTCATTATGAACATTTATTTTGAATATAATCTTATAATATTCCACTAATATATTTATCACCATTACATGTTTGGATCATCTTTAAGGAGAAACCACACCACTTATCACCATATTTTCTAAAACACTTGAAAATTTTCTAATACTATAACTGATGATTCATACTTTTAATTCATATGATATGAGAAAAATATTTTATAAAATAAATAAAATTATTATCTAAACTTTTATATTTCTTCCTTATAGATACATAAATGTCTGAAGGAATGAGATCCAACTAATTATATGTTCTAACCTCAAAATTGTTTTGAGGACAATTAAAAATATTCCCCCTTTTCATGTAGAACATATCTAGTTTCTCTCCTTCTTCAGTATAGGAAAATTATGGAAAATAATCTCTTTTAGTACAATTTCTCATGTTATTTATTCCAAGATGACGAAGATTTTGATTCCATAATTTATTTTACTTATTAAAACTTAGATAAAATCAATTTTAAGCATCACTAACTGATAGCATGTTTCCACTTGTTTTTGTCCTCTTCTCAATACACATCCATATTCCATACTCATTATCATGAAAAAATATTCTTTAAACACCACTTTATTTCCCTCATCACCTACCTAAGATACACTTAATAAATAATGTTTCATCCCATCAATATATAAAGGGTTCTTGGACTTTATATTATCCTTTAAAATCACATACGATCTAAATACTTTGATTTTATGATACCTGCAACACATTGAGCTTTTTTGAAATATATTTTTTCAAATTAATTTATTCTTTTGGATATTTTCCATTTCACACAACACTGAATATAGATTTTTTATACAAAATCACTAGGTTTGGTCTGAGTTATATATAACACAATGTCAATCTTATGATACACTCAAAAACATAGATTAAATTTAGGTACACACAAAACTATATTTGGCCTCTGTTACAAGAAAGGCCTAGTTCCTTCGATTGTTTGCATTACACAGAAGACTGTGTTTTACCAAACTATAATATAATATTATTCTTGTTACCAAATAGTCATTAATATAGTTTTTATTAATAATATTAAATAAATTATGAAAAAATGGTTTACACACATATATATAATAAGAATTATTTGGTGGATAATTAAATATAAATAAAAATTATAACCCTTTAAAAAAATATAGTAAATAATTTTTAAGAAAACTATATTTATGAAATCAAACAAGTTTTACCTCAATTTATTATTTATATTAGTTTTTTATAAATATTCCTAATTAAATATATATTTTTTATATTGTTAAAACCACTTGATGTTAATATGAGCTGTTTTATAGACAAGAGATAAGAATAAATCCAATATTATGAATAAAAAGATGTATTTTTCTAAAAAGTAATTTTACAACCTTTTAATAGAGAACCCATTTTAAATATAAATTTTGACACTTTTATAATTATTATTGGTCAAAATAATAATCATTTTTTAAATTAGGCTATCAAAATTAAATTTTGGTGAATATTTTGTATTTTTTTAGAGTTGTTTACTAATTTAATGTATTATGTAAAAACCTTTAATTTTATTTGAAAAATAATTTATCATATAATTTATTTATATATTTAAATTATATTTTAAATTTGTTTTAAAGTATAATTAGTTAAATTATACAAAAAATAAATCCAATTTAGTTCATTGAAACCAATTTCATAATGAAATTTTATAAAAAACAGATCAATGTTTTGAACTTTTTTCAATTTAAAAACTCATCATCTCATCCTGTATGTGGGGTTAATTTTAAATTAATTTCTACCACTTCTATGATTAGAAATTTGAAAAATGGATTTTATATTTCAAATCATAATTATTTATAATGACAAATATGTTCAAATTATTTTTTTACCACAAATATTATTGAACATAATTAAAACTAATTATAATGATTAAGGTAAAAACAAGAATACTTAGGGGTTAAAATTTAATTTAAGTGGAAAATAACCTAGGAAACATGTCCAAAATACATTGTATATAAATATTTCAACCAAATACCCTATTATCTTGAAAGTTAAAAATTATTAGAGTCTCATGATGCAAGGGAGACCTCTAAAAATTGTTTACCATTTTATATTTACAAGAATGTCACTCCTCATCCATTATAAAAAGGGTACTCACCACCCTCACTTATTCACACCTCTAAATCAACTTTGTATCTTAAAAACACTTCCAAAATAAGCTCCAAAAATGACCTATATAATACTAGAAACATCAGTTTTGGAATAAATCCAACCAATGATTCCCTTTGGTGAAAACCAAACAGAGTTACCCAAGAAAGAGATAATGATCTTCAAGGCACATTTTGTTATTTCTTTCTCCACCCATTAAGTTATTTTTATTTCATAATCATATAATAAAATATTTACATTAAATATAATATTATGTTTTTATTATAATGGTTCTACCCAAACTCACACAAACTTCCATTAAATGAGATATAGAATCCGAGTTTGTGTGTTTGGAAAGCTACTGCCTCTTAAACTAGTGTCACTCATCTCTTATTTCCACCTCTCTGTGTTGGAAATAATGATGGAATATTTATTTTTATATGACATAAATTATATTTATTTTTTATTTATTCTTCTTGAATTATTATATAAAACATAAATTTATTTTTTTTATTTTTTGTAAGTATGATAACATTGTTTGTGGAGGTGTGGACTACCGCCTCCTCAAAGTGATGTGACTCATTCACACTTTACATGAAATTCATTATAGATGGGTTTATTAAAATTATATGATATATATTCAATAATAATTATATTGGAATAATAATATATATATTCATAAATTTCATCTACTTTATTTCTTTCAATAGGATAATATAATGAAAATAACATTCATGCGTATGTACAGTCTACCATCTCCATGAATAGTGTATTCCATTTCATATTTGTATATTTTATAGATTATTAAAAATATTTATACAATGTTTATAGACTTGGTTTTCTTTTGAGGTATGGGTATATTTTTCTTTGTTTCTAGGTTGTTTTTGAGAAAACTGTGATAAATAGGGAAAGTACTAGATTATTTTGGTTACACACTGTGTAATCCGAGTACACACCATGTATGTATTGGCCCTGTAACAACCATACATAGTGTGTGGGGTTGTCAGAAATAGTGAGAGGTTTTACCATGTACACTCTGTATACTGCCTAGTATATGTTTTGTAGTCAAGTCAACAAGACTTAGGAATATTAAACCGTAAAATGAATAGTAAAAGAACCTATATGGATTGTAGTTCCAAGTACATGCCGTGTTTTTTTGTTAAATCATGTAGTAGACTCATTTTGAAGTAGAGGGAAGAGGGGTTCATCTGGGTTCATGAAAATGAAGTGCTATAACTCAGTTTTTCTCCTGATCGTCTGTCTGAACTCCGATTCGAACGCCATCAAATTATTTAGAACCCCATTGGTAAGATCTTGATTACTCTTTATCTGTTATTCATGATTTCATTTCCTAACAAAGGTACAGTATTTTTAGAATTTATGCTCATTGTGTAGATCTACCTTGTTCAAGACTTAATTAGAGGCCGATACTGGATGAGTATTATTGTATGAGTATGAGGTAGGTGGTTCATACTTCGTTCTATGTCTTCACAAACATGTGACTATTGAGGATTCTAGAGCATTGGTGGGTTTTTGATTAGAACCATATTTTTTAATTTTAATTTTATGTTTATACATTGTGGGATGCTGTTGGGTATTCCCTTACCCATTATGCTTGACTGAGGATGGGCGAGAGGCTGTTTCTCATTGGGTTATCTTGGAAAGGGGTGATAAAATGGTTTTAAATTAATTATATTGATTTAAATTGGTATGTTTTAACTGTTCAAGCTTAATCAATCTTGTTAGAGGAATTCAAGAGCTCATTTCATCCATTTGATAGTTGATATCTAGTGCAATACAACTGGTTAAATTGTTTTTCCTATTTAAATTGTTACATTATGATGTTATATATGTAATGTTTGATATTATGTATGCAGAGACTCTTGGGGTTGTGTTAGGAATGACCTAAATTTTCTTGAGTGATGATGATCAAAGGCTGGGCACTGCTCAGATTTTCATGGTTATCTTTGACCATGGGATTGGGCATCATGGATATCGGTTTGAGGTTGTGTGACTATCAGGTTGGGAATGATCTGGGATACTTGGATGGAATGACCATTGAATTTGAGAGACTTGGTCATAGGGACATGAGGAGTTAGAGATGGTGTGGCTTGGGTTCTTATTATGGTGATTGTGGCTCACCCTTGATGTCCAAAAGCTGTTTGAATCATGAGAACATAGGTTGAATTCATGATGAGGTGGTTTTTACCACTCGTGTTGGTAGAGGACACCAATAGTTGCAGTTTAGGTAATATTGGTTTGAGGGGTTCTTGGTGTAGGAAGCCACGTGCAAGGTGAGCAAACTTTGGTTGATAGCGATGAGGCTACCGAGTTATCTGATTAAGGGATGAAATTACTATTCCTCCAATTATTTATTTGATAATAGACATTTATATTCCTCTTATTATTTATTTGAGGATATGCATTGTTGTTCCTCCACTTTTCATGCCATTAGCAGACATGAGCTTATGAGCAGGGGTCCTTTGGACAGAGATAAAATTGTTTGGGCATGCCTTTGGGATTTCAGTACTTGAGACACACGGTATAAAGAGGCACATGGTGTAGGGTTATATTATTTAGGTGGAACTTGGGGGTTTACCTAGGATTTATGATGATGAGAGTATCTTGGGTCATAGGCCAATGACTCTCTTTTCTTTAAAGATTCCAGAATTGGCTGAAGTAGGTGACACTCCCTTGTGGCTGCTGAGTACTAGTGGAGGTTGTGTTTATTTACTATATCACACTTCTTACTTTACATATAGACTCAAGTATTCTTAAACACTAATACTAGGTATTAACCATTGGGCGGTATTCTATTAAGATTTGTCTCACACTCTACACGGGCCCTTCGGGATGTGTGTAGATGTTATGGTTTTACCTACAGGTAACAGATCAGCTTCAAGAGCTAGATCATAGTGTTGTTTTGCATGGAGATTGGAATAGACCTTGATTCCATTAGTATATGAAGTTTACTTGGTTTAGTTTCCATTATTGTATCATCATGCTTAATTTATTTATGTAGCTATTTTAGGTTAGCCATTGGTGCCATTTGTTTATTTACATGTACGACATACTATGGATGAATGCTTGGTTTTTTTAGTGGCTACAAGTGATTCCTGACATGTTTTTCTATTTACTTTATGCTGCATATGTTTATTTATCCCTTCTTCTATTTATTTGATATTGTTGTACTTCTGTTCTGCGGGTCTGATTCGAGTCTTCTAAGTCATTTATTTCCACTACGTGTTATATTAATATGCTCATAATAGTACCTTATCTTCCTCCAAGGGTTCATATCCTCCCCAATATACTTATTTACATCCCTACTTCTAGTTGGAAGCCATTAGAGTTCAGGGACGTGCGCCTAAGGTCAGTAATACCCAGCAGATTAGTAGTGTTTTGGTTGAACATTGGGTCTGGGATGTTACCAAGTGGTATCAGAGGAGTTCTTGACTGGGATTTAGTATAAGATTTTGACTTGATACTAATGAGATCAATACTAACTTTCCTTTCTGTTGTTATTACTGTTTGGGATATGGTATACTAGATAAAGGTAGTAATTGGAATTGGGTTTCTAGCTTGTTCTTGAGTTTCTATAGCCCTAGGTATGAGCGATGGACCAAGTTTCCATGGGTGGGTTATGTTGTTTTAATTTTTCTCATATTATAGGTTATATGGTTTCCACCATGGCGGATAACTTGGTTTTTGATAATTATTGGTTGTGATATGTTACCCTTGACCCAGTGTAGTAAGGGAGAAACTAGAAATTGGCCTGGTAAGGAAAGGCGTGGTTGTTTGGATTTGGATAGACGCATTTTTAGGGGACTTAAATATAATATATGAATGTATGCTTTGTGAAGTGATAATACCATGTGATATGTCAAATTCCATGAGAAAAAGGTGTAATTCCTGATAGAATTTTTGTTTTATGCAATGTGAACTACCATGATTGATATATTTGTAAAATTGCATGTGGTTGGGTATTTAGGACACACTCTTATACAAGTATCCTTGTACTACGATTAAGGTGATTTTGATCACCAGGATTGGGAAAATAGGTCATTGGGTTGTGGTAACATTGGTTCCCAGGATGTGCATGACCCGAGATACTTCTGATACTTAGCTCTATGGAGGGTGGGTAAGAAGGCCATGAGGTTGGGATACTGTGGGCATAGTTTTAGTTGTGGAGAGTAAGGGTTGTAGTTATATTCTTCATATTTACTAATTTACAGGTCTATTATACATATTATTATATATGTAGGTTGTATGACCATTTTTGGTATTCAACATATTCTTTCTAGACTGGCCAGATAGAGAATCAGGTGGGTGATGGTATATATTGTAGAATCATGATTAGGTTTAGACCCCAAAGGGTCGAGTAGAGCTTGAGACATGGGTATAGGCTTAGGGATAGGATTAGGTTTGGGATCTAGTGCAGCCGGGTTCGACAGCGTTCGGGCTGTGTATTGATGAGTAGATTTGAACTATTATGGTACACGTTTTTCTAGGGATTGAGAGAGGTGCTCAGGGAATAGATCCCTCTATGTCTTACATTACTCGAGATTTCCCATCGCAGCACCCGCTACCTTTTTATGGTGAGGATGGTCCGTAGGTGGTTGAGAACTGGATAGAGAGCATGCATATTATCTTCGAGTAGCTCGACACACCTCTAGGGTGGAGGGTCAGGCTAGCGACATATATGCTCAGATGACCGACGAAGCGCTAGTGGGATATATAGGTTTCGGCTCCTAGAAATTAAGAACTGGTCTAGAAGGAATTCAAGGAAATATTCTTTGATCATTTTTTCTGGAATACACTGAGCGCAGAGAGTGCTTGTGAGTCCTTAAGCCTTTAGCAGCATGATGTGTCCGTCATGGACTATGCACCTAGTTTCAATAAGCTGTACTGCTTCACACCTGGTATGGTTAGCGATGAAACCTAGAGGGTGAGGTGCTTTGAAGATGGCTTATGTAACACCATATGTGTTCAGGTAAACATCTTTAGGCTGACCTTATTCCCAGAGGTAGTGAATCAGGCACTCATAGCCGATGGAAACCTGATAGACAGGTCTCACTTGGGATGAGTGGTAGATTTTGGTGATGGTTCATATGGCAGGAAATGAGAAAGATATGAGTTCTAGTAGGGCGGTCTGGACAAGGAATTAGCTAGACCTCCCTGAGGTAGTTCAACAGTGGTTTTATTTCATTGTGGGCAGTCCGGGAATGTCCGGACTCAATGAGATAGGGTTCCAAAGGATTACAGGGCATGTGTACAGGTTAGGAATCTTTAGAATTTCTGCAAGCATCCTTCTATGAATACCAAAAGACATGGACTAAATCAGACACATTCTTTTGAGGTCGGATCAGTATCGGTATTAGGTGAGGGTATCCGAGGTTCATTTACACATGAAGGATGTGGCGGAGATAGTGGGACCTAGCCGTGGGTTTAGTGGCTGGTGGATGGTGCAACACCGTAGAGGGGTCAAGCTTTAGGAAGCCATGTGTCAGTCCAGATGTATTCCATAGAGCTTCCAGGGGCTAAGCAGGCTGGTGATCCGATGATGGTCAAAGGTACGCCGTGGGAATGTCCGTTATTTTCTTTTTATTCTTTTGGGATGGAATGATGAGGCATTCCTAGTTTTATTGCACGAGGTTTACATGATATATATGGACTGATCAGACATAGTTTAGTAGGTTATCACTATCTCAGGTGCGTGATTATATACGTATGAGGTTCCTTGCATCATAAGCATCATTGGATGTGGGTTACATGGGGTGATTCGGAATTAATAGAATCATTAGATGTAGGTTACTTGAGGTGCTTATGGATTGGGGAATCCATGGGATACAAGTCACAGGTGGCGCATTGAGTATCATGGCATCAAGGATGTAGCTTTTCATTGAGGTGGAAGGCATCAGGTTGTTTTGAGAATCCATGGGATGTGGGACCTCATTGTACTATGGATTCCATGGGCTTGAGGTGAGTGCTGATATGATGTAGGATATGTGTGGGTGTTGGAAGAGACACGGGAGCACCTGATGAGCTTCAGGGGTGATGAAGCATCACGGGAGGACCATAGGTCTAGGAAATAGGTCGATGGACCATTGATTTATTTGAACATTGTCTGGGAGTTTTTGTGGAGTGTTCCTTCACCACCCTTAGAAATGAAACTTGGGGATGAATTGATTTAAATGGGGATGTTTTTAAGAACCTGGTTCTTCTTTTGAGGTATGAGTCTATTTTTTTTCATTTCCGAGTTGTTTTTGAGAAAACAGGGGAATACTAGGAAAGAACTAGAATGTTTGGGTTACACACTATGAGCTCCATGTACATGATATGTATTTATTGGATGTTTAATGTCTATACATGACATTTGGGGTGTTTGGAAAGGGTGAGAGGTTTTACCATGTTCACATAGTGTACATACTAGTACATGTTGTGTAGTCATGTCAGAAAGACATAGGAATGTTTTCCTGCCAAATGAACTGTAAAAGAACCCACATGATGTGTATTACCAAGTAGATGAGGTGGATTTTATTTATTTAATTAAATCAGATAGTATCCTCATTTTGAGGCAGAGGGTAGAGGGGTTCGTTCGGGTTCACAAACAAGTATTTTTGGGACTCATTTTTGCTTCTAATCACCCATCCGAACTCTGATTTAAGCTTCATCAAATCCATTAGAACCCCCTCCATAAGATCTTGATTCCTATTGAGTAGTTCATCCAGATTTCATTTCCCAACCAAGTTATAAGAGATTTATATTTTATTCTCGTTGTGTAGATCTACCTTTTTCTAGAACAAATTATAGGCTGGTACTAGATAAGGATTATCATACGAGTACAAGATAGGTGGTGCATACTTAATTTTGTGTTTTCACGGACATTTAAGGGTTGATAATTTTAATGTAATTAAGGGATTTTGAGAGGAACCCTATTATTTGATTTTAATTTGATTTTTATACCATGTCAGATGCCATTGGGTATTCCCTAACCTATTATACTTCAGCGAGGCTGGGTGAGAGGTCGTTTCTCATTGCGTTATTTTGACTGGGGGTTCTAAAATGGTCTTAAATGAATTATCTTGATTTATAGTGCTATGATTAAATTGTTTAAGCTTGTTTAATCTTGTTAGAGGCATTCCAGACCACAACACATCCATGTGGTAGCTGATAGCTAGTTCAATACAACTGATTAAATAGTTGTTCTTCTTTAAAGTCTTTGATTATGATTTTATATATGTGATGTTTGACATTTTGTATGCTAAGACACTTGGGGTTGTGTTGGGCATGACCTGGAATTTTTTGAGTGATGTTGATCATAGGTTGGGAATTGTCTAGATTTTCTTGGGTGGTTTTGACCATGGTATTGGGTGTCGTGGATGTCAGTTTGAGGTAGTGCGACTGTTAGGTCAGTCATGGCCTAAGATACATTAATGGCATGGCAATTGGATTTGAGCGACATGGTCACAGGGACACGAGGTGTCATAGATGGTGTGGCATGAGTTCTTATTTTTTTATTTCCACTCACCCGTGATGGCCAAAAGCCGCTTAAGTTATGTGCACATAGGTTGAATCTATGATGAGGTGGTTTTAACGACTCGTGTGTGTAGAGGACCCCTATAGTTTATTTTTAAGTACAATTGGTTTTGGGGTGATTTTCGTAGGACGCCACATGGAAGGAAAGGAGCCTTCGGTGTGTAGCGATGAGGATACCGAGTTATGTTACTGAGGAAACACATCGCTATTCCTCCAGTTATTTATTTGAGGACATACATCATTGTTCCTTGGATTATTTATATGAGGACCAAAACCGTTGTTCATCTGGTTGTCATTCCATGGTAAGACGTGAGCTTATGAATAGGTGTCATTTGTACCGGGATACGATTGTTAGGGTACGCCTTTAGGACATTGGTACCTGAGACACACAGTTTCAGGAGGCACATGGTTCAATGTTATATGGTTGAGGTGTATCCTAAGGGTTTATCTCAGATTTGTGAATATAGAAGTACCATGGGACATAGGCCAAGGACTCTCTTTTCATTAGAGATTTTAGCATTGGATGAAGTAGGCGACACTCCCTGGTGGATGATGAGCACTAGTATAGTTTGTGTTTATTCACTGCATCACACTTCTTACTTAACATAGATATTTGTGTCTTATTAAACATCGATATAGTTATGCACCATTGGGTGGTATCCTACTGAGATTCATCCGACACCCTACACGAGCTCATCAGAACACGTATAGATGTTATGGTTTTACATACATGAAAAGGATCAGCTTCAGGCATTGGATCATAGATATATTTGTCATGGAGTTTTTATGGACCTTGATATCATTCCTTGATATATATTACATTGTTTAGTTTCCATTTCTGTATCAACATGCTTACATTATTTATGTAGCTACTGTAGTTTAGCTATTAGCCCACTTTTTTTATTTTCATTTATGAACTCTTATGGATTCATGATTTGGTTTTTAGTGGATATAAGTGATTTTTGACATGATTTTATATTTACTTTTCAATGCTTTTATTTATTTATTTCTTCCTCTATTTATTTGGTATTTTTGTGCTTCTGCTCTGTGGGATTGGTTTGAGTCTGCTGAGTCATTTATTTTTGCTGTATGTCCTATTATTATGCTCGAACCAGTCCCTTATCTTCCTCCAAGAGGTTATATCCTCCCCACTATACTTTTTTACACCCTTACTACTATTCATAAGCCTTTTCCATTTTGGTAGGTGTGCCTAAGGTTAGTAACACCCAACCCGATAGCGCTGTTTGGGTGGCTCTTTGAGTTGGGGACATTGCATAATGAATTTATAGGATATTTAAATCATGTTTTACATTCTATAAATGATTAAATAATGTTTTATGTAATATTATTATGAATAAAAAGTAAAAATATAAATGAAAATTAAATTGGATATTACCCAAAATGTAACATTAACATGAAATTGTTAATAAAAGGGTAATATAAAGTCATAGTAAAATAATGCTTGGTATGATATATGAGAAAACGGTAATGTGGTAGGTGTATAATAAAAATATTCTAATGATTAAGTAGTTTTGAACGTGTATGAATAAAGTAAAGTCTTAAGGTAACATTTTTCCCATCTCACTTTTATTTCTGTGAGATATATGCCTTATTCACCACTTATTTGTGTTGTGTGGTGTATATAATTTATTATTAAATGTTATATCATTAATTTACTTTAATTATAGATATTAAATGTTTCAAATTATGTTATTCTTTCATGGAGATCATGCTTAAAAATTTACTCAAGTAGTAAGGTTTTTCTAGTTTCACTTTTATTTATGTAAGAATTGCGACTTATGCAGCACTAGTTTATTTTGTGTGCTGTATATAATAACCATGAATATATTAAATGATTATTATCCTTAAATTTATTTTTATTTAAATATCCATTTTATGATCCTTTTTCACAGGGTTTGTGGTAAAAAAGGTACCAAATTAGTAAAGTAATTTTATCTAAATTTTCTATTTTTGAGACACATTCCATGTTATACAACTAAAATTTTCTATTAGGTGTATATAAATCAATATAAAATGTTATATAATTAGTTTTATTTATTTTATTATATTTAAATTTTAAATTTATGTTTTTATTCTTTGTGGACCACAATTCAAAAGTAAATCATGTAGTAAGGCAATTTATAGTCTCACTTTTATTTTTGTGAGACTTATGACTAATCCAACACTCATTTATTTTGTGTGGTGTATATAACAACCATGAATTTATTATGTGATTACTATAATTATATTTATGGGTATTTACATATCCATTTCATTATCTTTCATTCATGGGGTTTATGGTTCAAAAGTTACCAAATCAGTAAAGTAATTTTATCTCTATTTGCTTTCTCTGAGACACAAGAAATGTTATGAACCTATATTTTTCTATGAGGTGTATATACAAACTTTTTACATTTTATATCAAGAATATATTTCCTTTAATGATATTTTTAGCTTCATGTTATGATATTCATTTTGTATTAATATTATTCAATGTTACCAAAGTGGTAACAATTTATTACTATAGTCTAATTATTTATCGAGATTGCCTATTATTATGATTCAACTGATCAAATATTATGATACATATCTCATGAACTATCATAAATTTTCTTATAATATTTTCATACATTATATATCCATGTATTGTTATAATTTTTCCAATCTTTGGTACTTAAGATAATTACAAAACTATTTAAGAAAATATGACATTATTTCTGTTTTTAGTCAGAAATTTTCTTCACAAACCATGTTTTTAAGAATGTTTTAAAAAATGAGTTACTATGATGTTTAAAAGGGTTTTTACCCATATTTAATCTTTTTAATAAAAAATGTTTTAAAAATAATATCCTTTTCATTTTCTGATTAAGGCAATTTTTTAAACTTTTTTATGGCGCATAAGGAATATTTAGAATGTTCAAATTTACCCACAATGATTTCCTTAAAGATTACTTTATAATTTTACAAGGTTATTATTAAAAGAATTTTTTTTTCATAATATTCTATAGACTCATTATTTTAAATTGGATTTCAAAGAAATTTTTTTTTCAGAAATTTTTTATATTTTTAAAACTGTTTAAAATGGTTTTAAAGCTCAATTTATATGTTTTAATGATTATTTTCAAAGGAAAAATGTTTTCAAAATGTTTATATCTTAAAAAATAATTTTCAAAGAGGAAAATATATTTTCCTTAACAAATGATTTAAATTATTTTTAATGATTCCTATATATATTTTCAAAAATGTTTTGATGAATAGAATTTTGAAAATGTTATATGTTTTAAAAACTAATTTTCAAAGAAACCTTATTTTCCTTAAGAAATGCTCCAAGTAGAATTTAAAAATCATTCTCCATTTAAGATGAAATACATTGATATATTTCATCATTTACTGGGGATATGATCCAAGGGTACCCTTAATTATATTTCTCTAAATGTATTATGTTTTGATGGCATGGTTCTAATGACACCCATTTATATTCCATGGGTTATTTGATTTTGAAATATGCTTCTTTTCACATGTTATACATTAACTTAATAATTGTAAAACATGATTGTTTTCCAAATGTTTTGATATGATGAAATTTTTATGATACCCATTTAAATTTATGGTTTATGATTTGATGTTTATGAAAACCATCAATTTTTATGGGTTATGATACGATGAATGTTTCACTATCTTGTGGAACACATATGTATGATTTAATTTTCTGAGGGGTGGGACCTATATCTCTCTTAAATTAATTAGGTAAATATTTATATCTCGTTAGATAGAAATGACTAGAAATTAGGAGGAAATTTGGTTTAGTTTGACAAGGTTGGAATGAGGAGTGAACTCAGTTCCCAAATATAGGTCTTGAACGATGAGTAAACTCGATTCAGTAATATAGGGCAGGAACATGAGTTAAACCCAGTTCAGTAATGTAGGGATGGAATGATAATTGAACTTGGTTCTATAAAACGAAGTTTGAATTAGGAGTAAACTTGGTTCAATAATACATGGCTGAAATGGGAGGTGAACGTGGTTTAGTAATACATGGATGGAATGAGGAGTAAACCCAGTTTAATAAGGACGTAGTCCACTAATATGTTCAAGTGGGTGAACCTTGAATACTAAATTTGTTTAGGGAGTAAACACATTCCACTAATATGGAAATCATTTTATATTTTGATGTGTCAACTACAATCACATGTCTTATACTTATGTTATGATATCATAGATTATGATCTTTATTTCATTATGATTAATATCTTATGAACTACCAATACTTATTCCATGACTCTTTATTATGATCATTGATATATTGGGTATGATCTTATAATGTTAAGATCTTGTTCTCATACCATTATGCTCATGTTATTTTTATATATCTCCCTTGTTTACCCTTACTGAGCATCTAAGATCACCCCATTCATTTGTTTCCTTTTCCAAGGTTATAAAGAAAGGTTTTAAGTATGAATAATAAAACGGATGATCATTATGAGAGATGCTAAAAATATTTCACCAATTTAAAATATTATGGTTCCATGTTTCCAAAGACACTAAACTATTATGGTCCTCGAGTGTGTATTTTTGTAATGTGCTAAATATTCATTTAATATGATGTATTATCCATGTATGTTAATCCTGGGTCACTATTGTTCGTATCAAAGTAAATGTTTTTTCATCTTTTTTAAACTAGGATGTGAAAACTTTGGTGGTATCCCCAGGTATATTTCTAAGGATATGTCTAGGGATGTATATAAGGATAAGTCTAAGGATGAATTAATGTATAGGAAAAATTCATGGATTTTTTTTAATGGATAAAGTGAGTATATTCCTAAAAATAATTCCCTTTATGAATATTACAAGTGAATATGGATCTGGAAAATATGTACATAGGGGTAATAACCTTGAAAAAAACTGTATTTATCTAGACTCTATTGAGAACTGGTGGATGAAAAACGGCCTTGCTACACACCTGGTCTAAAAATCTCAGGAGGTATACTTTGTAAATTCACATACTCTTCATGAACTATCATGAAGTATTTAAATATAATATGGAAATGAATAACATAGGATAAACCTATAGTGTCATATATTATGAAAATATGCATCATGATTTGGACATCCTATAAGTAGTTTTTCATGATTATGAGGTTTTTCTTTATGATAAGTATTTCTCACATTATGATTTATAGTTTTAGTCAATGGAAGGAACTAGATGGAACCATGTTACCATTGAGTGATTCATATTTTTAAAGTATTGTCATTATTCTAATCAATTTCCTAAGTTGAAATCTTATGAAGAGAATCTGGAAGGTGGTATGAGTATTGGTTATACCATTGAAGATAAAGAGACCAAGAATGACATATGAAAGGTATAGATATTATAATAGTATTTTTACATTAAATTTAAGAACCATTATTAAATTGAGGTTGAGGAATCTTAGTAAATTATTTATATCTCATATTATAGTAAAGGATTATTAAAGAATAATATAGGAAATCCAAATTAATGGTTTGATAATAAAGTAGGATAATTAACGTGTATATGTGTTTGAAATCAATAATTATGTTATATGAATCATGAAGTAGTTTTTTTCCATTAAGGATCTGAAAAAACATATTTAATGGTGCTGATGACATACAAATGTGGTATGTGGATTAAGGAAAGGTAACCCTTAATTTGATCTAGATGTTGAGAAAATTGTGTTTATCTTGTATAAAGAGATTATTGATATGGATAAAGTCAATAGGATATATTGATGACATCAGAACTAATAAATGATTTTTTTGAAAAGTGATTTATTCCAACATGGATGAATTTTATGATAGTTGTTTTTGGGATTTAAGCAATATATCCAATAATTTATGTTTTAAGGAGTAATGGAGAAAGAATATTTTCAATAAGGATTTATGATAATTCAGGTTATTACCATGTTCAATAGAATACATGATAAAGGTATTCACATGTTTGGAATGTGAAAACCATGAGATACCTTATGATATATGAGAGATCAATAATAAGATAATTTAGTGACCTTATTTCTAAAGTTTTATATTTTCATCATTTGTAAGGGTTACATAGTTGACCAATTATGGAATGGTTTATATTACACTTCAGATGATGTTTAGAGATTAAAGTGATATCTCAGCATATGAGGATTTATTCATATTGGACAACATATGATAACCTTTTTGTTGTGATAAAGATAGATGGAATGACCTATCATTATATTTATGGATCTCATGATCTGAAAATGATTTAGGAATGAAAAATTCAACTTATTTTTTTTGGAATAAGTGATGAAGTGTAAATTGATCAAGTCAAAACAAAGGGTGAGGTTGTCACGAGATTTTTTGAAATATTTTTTACCCAATTAATTTAATCTTTTTGATATTTTTCATTTCACAAAACACTAAATGTATATTTTTTTATATAAAAGAAAAAAGTTTTCCTTGTGTTATATGCAACACCATGTTATTATTTTTCTACAAAAAACACTTATATTAACTTTCAGTACATGAAACATAATATTTGTCTTATGTTACTCACAATTCCATTTTCCATAGATTTCTTACATTACAAGCAAGACCGAGTTTTACCGAACTACAATATAAAATTATTATAGTTACCAACTAACCGTGAGAATGGTGTTTATGAATAAGATTAATTAAATTATGAAAATATGGTTTATAGATGCATATAATATGAATTATTTGGAGAACAATTAACTAAAAATAAAAATAAAACACTTTTAAAAAATATAGAAAAAAAATTTCTAGAAAACTATATTTATGAAAAAAAACCTATTTTACCTCAGTAAATTAGATGAAAACATTAATAAATAATTTTAATTATATATATATATAATATTCATAGAGTTATTTATCATTCATATTATGTGTTTTATAGATAATAGATAATAATAAATCCATCATTCTGAATTAAAAGATGTATTTTTCTAAAAGGTAATTTTACCACCTTTTAATGAAGAACCAATTTTTCAGCTAATATTTGACACTTTTATAATTTTTATTTGACAAAATAAAATTAACTTTTGAAATAGAGATATCAAAATTTACTTTGGGTGAATTTTTGGTTTTTTCAAAGAAGTTTCATTTTTTTTGAATAGTGAAAACATTGAATTTTCATTGAAAACTACATTTTCATATAATTTATTTATATAGTTAAATTATATTTTTAATTATTTTTAAATTATAATTAGTTAAATTATACAAAAATTAATCCAATTTAGGTCATTGTAACCAATTTCACATTGAAATTGTATATAAAAAAGTTCAAAATTCTAAAATTTTTACTTTAAATACCCATCATCTCATACGGTCTGTAGTATTAATTTTAAATTAACTTCTACCAATTATATGATTATAATTTGGAGAAAATGTATTCCATACTTTGAATAATAATAATATATAATTTATATAAGGTAAAATTAGTTTTTTACCAAAAATATTAGTGAATGTAATTAAAATTAATTACAGTAATTAAGGTAACCACAATATTACTTATTGATTAAACATTAATTTAAGGGATACAATAACCTGAAAAATTGTTCAAAATACCTTTTATAGACATATTTATAACCATTAAACTATTTTATCGAAAATTAAAAATTATTTTTGGAACATGATGTAAGGGATACCACTCAATAGTGTTTACCTTTTTATATTTATAAGAACGCCAATCCCCCTCCACTATAAAAAGGAAAATAACACCTCTCAATTTTTTACACCACTCAAGAAACATTGGATCATACAAACACTACTAAAATAATAAATAAATATCTCTACTATCATCCTAGAAGTGTCACTTTTGTCATAAATCCAACCAAGGAATCCCTTTGGTGCAAACCAAAAAGATTTATCTGAAAAAGAGGTAATGTTCTTCAATGTGAATTTCTATTTTTTTATCCACCCATTAAGTTATTGTTATTTAATGATTATATAATAAAATATCTATAATAAATATAATTATATATTTTTATTATACGGGTTATACCTACACTCACACAAGCTTCTATCAAATGGGATACATAATCATCGTTTTTGTGTATGGCGGACTACCGACTAGCGAATTGATGTCACTCATTCTTCCATTACCACATTTAATGGTTGGAAATAATGATGGAATTTATGTTTTTATATGATATATATAATATTTAAGATTTATTTATACTTATTTAATTATTACATAAAACATACCTTCTTGCTTTCCATTTTGTGTAGATATGATAACTTCGTATGTGGACATGTGGACTATCGCCTCCTAAAAGCAATGTGATTTGTTAAAAATTTCCATGGAATGTATTATGGATGGGTTTAGTAAAATTATATGATATATATATGAACTAATAATACAAATTTAATGATAATATATATATACATATACATCATTTACTTTCTTTCAATATGATAATGAAACTAAAACAACATTTATGCGTATGTACAACCTACTTTCTCTAGAAATAATGTATTCTATTTAATATTTCTATATTTTATATATTATTATGAATATTTATATAATGAATATATATTATATTTAAATAAAGTTTAAATTTTTTAAAAAATTAAATAATGATGTAATTAAGAGTATCAAGAATAACAAGTCAAAACACATACGAAAAACAAAGCAGATATTACCCGAAACCTAGAATTAACATGAAATTGTTAATAAAAGGGTAATATAATGGCTTAATAAAATAATATATGTTATTATATATGATAATATGGTTCTTTGGTATATTATTTAATAAACTTATACTTATTATATAGGAGGTTTGAACTTGTACGAAGAAATTCAATACTTAAGGTAATAGTTTTCACATCTCAGTTTTATTTCTGTGAGATATATACAATATTCAACACTTATTTTTGTTTTCTGGTATATATAAATAACTATTAAAAGTTACATAATTATGTTAATTTGTTTCATTAAATTAAAAGTTTCAATTGATGTTATTCTTTCATAGGGTTCTCTAATCAAAAGTTACTCATATAGAAGGGTTTTCTAGTCTCACTTTTATTTCTACGAGACTTATTCCTTATCCACCACTAGATTATTTTTTGGTGTGTATATTCTAAAAAATCTATTATATTATTATTATCATTATGTTTATTGGAACTCACATATCCATTTTATTATTCTTCTTTCATGTGGTTTATGTTTTCAAAGTTACCAAATCAATAATGAAATTTTGTCCCAATTTTCCTTCTTTGAGACACATGCCATGTTATGCACCTATATTTTTTTATGAGGTGTATTTAATTATATATGAAATTTTATATCATTAATTTAATTTGTGTAATAATGTTTAATGTTCTAATTTGTTTTATTCTTCTATGTGGATTATGATTCAAAAGTTACTCAAGAAGTAAGGAGATTTCTAGTCACACTTTTATTTCAATGAGAGTTATGTGTTATCCACCACTCTTTTTGTTTGTGTGGTGTATATAATACACAAGAATTTATTATATTATTATTATAACTAAATTTATGTGTATTTAAATATCAATTTGATGATACTTATTTCATGGGGTTGATGGTTTAAAATTTTTCAAAACCTTTAAGTAATTTTGTCTTAATATTCTTTCTTTGACACATATACCATGTTATGAAACTATATTTTTATTTGAGGTGAATATAATCCCATTATACATTTTATAACATGAATATAATTCTTATAATGATATTCTAAGATTCATTTATATTTATTCTTTCCATTTTGTTATGATTTAATATTACCAAATTGGTACCAATTTTTTACTAAAATAGCATTTTTATTGAGATTATTTATGATTATGCCTCCATTGATGAAATATTATGATTCATTTTTCAAGAACCCTCATGAATTTAATTATCCTATAGATATCCATGATATCTCCATGTATCGGTACAATTTTTCCACTATTTGGTACTTAATTTAATTAAGAAATTTTTTTTAATAAATTTTGAATTTATTTATTTCTTGGGTTGAAAATTTATTTTATTCATAAAACCATTTTTCTAAAAAAAATTCAAAAAAGTTTTACTATGATGTGTAAAATAAATTTTTACCCATGTTTTACCTTTTTAATAAAAATTTTTTTCAAAAGGGATATCCTTGTTTTTCTAATCATGTCACCTTTCTAAACTTTTAAGGTGAAAAAAGAATGTTCTACAAGTATGAATTTATCGGCCCTCATTTCCTTAAATAGCCTTTTGAAATTTTACAAGGTGATTTTAAAATGAAACTATTTTTCCTAATATTTTGAAAAGTTATTTTTTCAAAGTTTTTTTCACAGGAAAATGTTTCAAAAAGGTTTTATATTTTCAAAAGTTCTCAAAATTGTTTTCAAATATTCTTTTATAATATTTACTGATTATTTTAAATAGAAAATTGTTTAAAAAATGTTTATATTAAAAATAAATTTCCAAAGAAGAATGGATATTATCCTCAAGAAATATTTAAATAATTTTTCATGATTCCTATATATGTTTTCAAATTGGATTCAAAGAATAAGGATTTTGAAAATGTTATATATTTTAAAAAATTATTTTCAAAGAATAGTTATTTTACTTATGAAATTCTCAAAGTTATATTTCAAAATCTTTCCCTATCTATGATTAAATCCTTTAATATAGTTCATGATTGACTAGGATTATGATCTAAGGGCTCCATTAATTTTCTTTCTATGAATAGATTATTGTTTGATATAATGATGTTTATGACACTCTTTTCTCTTACATGAGTTATATGACTCTGAAACCTACTTCTTTTCATGAGTTATGATTTTCTAAAATTATTATGAAACCTAAACCTTTTCCAATATTTATGATATGATGAAATTTTTTTGATACATATTTCTTTTTCATGGGTTATTAGATGATGTTTATGAAACCCATGTCTTTTTTTCGGTCATGATATGATGAATGTTTTAATATCTTTTAGAACATGTATGTATGCCTTAATTATGTGATTGATGAGACCTATATCTTCCTCCAATGAATTAGGTAAATATTTATATATCATGAGATAGAAATGGATATAATGTAGAGTGGAATCAGTTTAGTATAACAACGACGGAACAGTGTGTGAAGTCAGTTCAGAAATAAAGGACAGGGATGAGGAGGGAACTTAGTTTAGTAACACAGAGCTAAAACATGAGGTGAACCCAGTTTAGTAATAATAGTTTGGAATGGGAAGTGAACCTGGTTACATAATACTAGGATGTATTGAGGAGTGAACTCAATTCAGTAATACAGGGCTAAAACACGAGGTGAGCCTAGTTAAGTAATATAGCTCTAGAACAGGGAGTAAACCCAGTTCAGTAAAGGAATTGGTCCACTAAGATGGTCTTGGGAGTGAACCATGACTACTAAGATTGTTTTTTGAGTGATCCCATTACACTAATATAGTGTCTTCATTAAGAATTTACTACTATAAAAATCATTTTATATGTTTATGTGTCTACCACAATCACAAGTCTTATGATTATATTATAATTTCATGGATTATGATCTTGATTTCCTTATGATTAATGAATTTTGAACTACTAATACTTTTGAAATGACTCATGAATATTATCTTTGATATGTCGGGTATGATATTTTAATGTTAAGATCGTGTCCTCATACCCTTATACTCGTATTATGGTTACATATCTCCCTAGTTCACCCTTACTGAGCATCTGATCTCACCCCTTTCTTATGTTTCATTCCACTTGGTTATGAAGAAAGTTTTTAAGTAGGAGTAAATAAGGGGAATATATTTAAGGTATATGTTGAAGATATTTCACCAAGTTAGAATATTATGTTTTCAAGTTTCCAAAGATACTAATCTCTCACAATCATTGGGCATGTATTTTTGTAATGTGTTAAAAATTCATCGAAAATTATGTAATATCCATATATGTTAATATTAGGTCTCTATAATACCCATCACTTAAAAAGGTCACTAATATTTCTTTTAACGTTTTAACATCCTTTAAGGTGACCTGATCATAACACACAGTAATATTACATCATTTTAGATGAATATTCAATACATTTCCCAATAAAACAAGCCTAAGGAACATAAAAAGGTTTTTTTAGAGAATAGATAAATAAAAAAATTATTTATTAAAAGATAATAAATATATCCCAAAAATATATAAATATTATTAACCTTCTAGAAATATCATACTTAGAACCTTCCCTCAAACCCTATGAAAAGAAAAACATATGAAGGGGTAAGATCAGATTCCTACTAAGGGTAAACATGAGAGATATCAATCAAAATACCATAAGATGATCATAAGGGTATGTTAAAAAAATTAAATGCATGTTCTCAAAGTAAAATATTCATAACCAAAAAACCATAAATCGGAATCTCCAAAATCAATTCATATCCAGAAGCATGATCAATAAGGGTGTCAAATTAGTAACCATTATTCCTAAGTCATAATATAAAAATATGAAATTTTATACACAATAAATCATAATAATATGAAATTATCTAATCACAACCATATCCGTGCAGATTATTGAAATAATATCTATAATGTGATAATACCCACACATAAAAATTTGAACACATCCATTCACAATCATGTCCATGCATAATCTTATAATCATAAATAGAATTAACCACACCCACACATCAAAATGTGAAATAAAATATTTGAAATAATATCTACACATATCATCATCATCTCATTATATACAAATATCACATAATCCATTTCATTAGAGGAATATATAATTTTAGGCCCAACCATTACATAATCACAATTTATTCATAATTATAAAATAAGATCAAGAAATATTCATCATATCATCAACGCATAATCTATGAAAAATAAATATGTTGTACACACATCTCATCATCATAATCATAAACTGTCTCAGAAAGAATTAGGATGGAATAATTAGATAACATCCTCATTAAATAATATTTAACATTAAGGGATTTTATAATAGATGAAAAGTGCATTTAAAATATCTTAGGGATAATTCTTGAGGAAAATACCCCTTTAATTTGGAAATTAGTTATTTAAGATCTAAAGATTTCCAAAATATTATGGAAAGAATTTTCATTGAAAACAAAAATAGAAACATGAAAAGGAATTTAAAAAAATTTATATTTCATGATGAATGTAATTCCATTTGTGCTGTAATGGTTTTAATAATGATTCTATTCACACCTTCGGTAAAAATTACAACATTCATAAAATGACAGTAATATTCCTATTAAACCTTTTTATTCAAAGTCAAACATGGGTAAAAATGACATTGAATAATGATTAATTAATTGTAAGAATGTACTTTAATTTTTTTAGATAAATTAGATATAGAGGAGAAATTTACCTTACTAAAAAAGTGAAATAAGGTTGATTATCTTAAAATAAATTTTGAACCATTGTGAGAACCAAAGAGAGTAAATTGTACTAAAACTAAAAAAAATCAAGTATTAACCAAATGAGAATTAAATAAAAGAGTTTGATCATATATGGATTAGATAATTTTTCTCAATGTATATTCAAGAATAAAGAATCCTGATTAAAATGATATTAAAAGATAGATCACTTACCTCAAGTCTCATCTCTCTGTGTATGCATTCAGACCACCTCTTCATTGAGAAAACTTATTTATCCTACACCTTAAGCCTTGAAAGGATGGTATTTTGGAAAAAACATAAGATATTAGACATGGGAAAAAAAGTCTAGGATGAAATTAGGGTAGGTCTTAGCCAAGCTAGAAGGCTCAAACTTTGTGAATAATGGATGGTATGAGGTTTCCTTTTATAAGAGAGGGGAAATAAAACATGGGAGAACATAAAATATTAAATAGTATATATATATATATCGTAATCCTGCCAAGTGGAACCAAGGATACAAAAATTTAAAGATAAGATGTGATAAGCTCAAAATAAACTCAACAAATTACATTTAAATAAATGTTTGTTACATTTTAAACCTTATCTACTATATAAAAAACTTTAAACCCATTTTAGCCTTAACTATGATAACTTACCTTTTTTATCATGATAACATAATTATATAAAAAATAAAATGGGACTTTTTAATATTTTTTTCATTATGATTACAAATTTGGAATCTATTTTTTTATATTCAATTTCCTTAGGTGTTAGAGATAACATCTAATATAAGAACACAAAGCCCATATTTTTTTTACAGAATGTATTTCATTTAAGCATAAAAATAATTTAACCTTGAAATAAAATAATAAGTTGTATTCCGGGTTTTTTGGTTAAATAATAAACAAAGGAATATTTTGATACTTTTGGATAAAGGTAAAAATGAATGTAATATTATAACTATTCAATTAATTTCATAGACCAAAAAATAGTTTTAATTTGAATAAAATATAACCTATCTTCACAAAAGTCAATATTCTTGGTGTAAAAAATTCAAAATATATTTTTAAATAATTTTTTTAACTAATCTTAATTTTTGTTTTTGATATAATGTTTTCATAATTATTAAGTCATGAATAAATCCTAATAATTTCATAAAAGTGATAGTATTTGAAAAAATCTATATTTTCACTATTCTCCCAAAAATCAACTTTTTTAAAAAAATATAGAAAACATCCTATGAAAAATTTAAAATATTGAATCCAAAAATGATATATTTATTTTCAAGTACATTTTTTGAAAGTGATATAAATTAATTATAATATATGTAAATATAATGTAATAAAAAGTATTTTTTGAAGAAATTTTATTTTAGATATATAAAATAACTTTACTGAAAAATGAGTAATTATTTATTATGAATTAAAAAAATAAATTTCTATTATATAAAAAATTTATATATATTTTAAAAAATGTGGGTTTCTAATTCATATTGTTAATTTTTTCATCTTGGTTATAACAACCACATTTAAAGAATAATATTTTTATAGTACATCATCGTTCATTAAAACTCGATATTGTGTGTAAAGAAATATATCAATAAAATTACTCTTATTTAAAGAGAAAAATATCATAAAATATTTTTGTGTTAAATTATACCCCACATATAATAATTTCACCCTATAAATTTTATCATGCTGATAAAAACAACTGATGATAAATCTGCCTCATCAAATCTTTAGGTTCCCATGCCGCTTCATCAAATTTATGGGTTTTCCAGAAAACATTGACCAGGACAGTTTTCTTGTTCTAGACAAAAATTTATTGTTTGATCTAGAATCTCTTATAATTTTTCCTCATAAGAAATATCTTTCTCCAGTTATATGACTTCTATGACCAGTATAGATGAAGGATTAAGTATATACTTCATCAGAAGAGATACATGAAACACATCAAGAACATAATAATGATCTAAGGGAATCAACAAATGACAAGAAAATGTCTTAATACAATCATAAATTTCAAAGGGACTAATATATCTATCTCTTAAATTTCCCTTCATCCAAAATCTCATAACCTTCTTCCAAGGAGATATTCAAGGGAATACATTATGAAGAGAACAATTGCAAGGTTGAAGGATGATTTTTTTCATTTTTTATCATATTATGAATTAAATATATGAGGATGAACTAAATGGGGAGATGCTAATTATTGGGGAATTGTATTTAAGATTGACAAAACATTTATGCATGTTTATAGGTTGATTGAGGTACTGAAATGGTCTATGAAAATGTAACGTGAGGCTGTAAGCATGAATAATTCAATAAAATTTCAAAACATAGTTGAAATAATAAAGGATATGATTATTGAAATGGTATTAAATATCAAAGACTCATTTCAATGTTGTTGAAGAATTGACACATTGTTTTCAAAATAAATTAGGGGTTATGATGAATTGTTAGAAGACCATGCAAAAATAAATTAATTAAACGAGGAGATGAGATTTATTCAATATATTTAAGTAAAGGGAAAATATATTTTTGAGTATTTGGAATTAATATTTTTTTGATTAATTTACTTACTCATTTAAAAGATTTCAGAAAAAATAGGCCAGCCCTTGTCCAACCATGGAACCACCTCCACCACACATGTGTGACCAAGGTATACCACGTGGGAGGCAGGTTGACCTTCCTAACCTCAGGTGGTAGGTGAGTATGTGGTCATGTATAGTTCCCATAGGGAGTTCATGGGGGGAGTTCATGGCATGAAAATACGGTGCACTGTTTAGTTACCAGGTGAACCACAGAATGATGTGGCACAATCCATGATGGGTATGTGTGAAGGTGTGTCCGAGTGCCAACCCTAGTGCCAACTTCAAAGAATTTCCACATAGTTGGTATTACTAAGTAGAAGGAATATATAGTGAATATTTATGTTGGACATGTGTTATTAATGTATTGTTACCCTACATAAAATTTTACTCATATAAGAAGGGTTGTCTAATCCGTTTTATTTGTGTCATTCGATAACTGTGGTTTTTTATCTTGAACCTTCAAAGGGATCTATATTTGAGATCACAACAACTATTTTTCAGGAATCTATAATGATATAGCTTTGACTATGGTACATTCTTGATCATAGCCAAAGCCATGAATGAAATCTTATTCTTGCATGCATTTGTAATTTCAAAAAGTATGATACTTATGAGGATGAATTGAAGTTCATCTCATGAACAAGACTCAATAAAGTGAAGTTGTGATCATGTATCTCCACGACATTGAATGAAGAATAGTGTATATAAGAATATCATATCATGGAAAAATCCATTTCCTCAAGCGTTTTATATTTGAAAATCATGTTTCGACTTCTCCATATAATGAAGACACTGATCAAGTTATCTCAATCCACCATAGTTTTTAGTAACATATAATTTTGAGATACACCATGATCATTAATAATTTAAGTAACCTTGACTGGGAACGACATATGAAAAAGAAGAATTAAAAATCGTATATAAATATAGAGGTAAGGATGATGGGTTGGGATGTTTCAAATTAGATATTTCTTGAGAGATATCATTTTAGAAGAAAAAGAGCACCAAGGGCTACCCTAGTCACCTGAAGGAGAAGAGACCCTATAAGCTCTATTTATATGAATGAGAAGAGATTACACATGATTTGTTCTTGAAGAGTACAGATGATACAATAGATTACATCAAGATTTCCTGAATTCAGTGAGGATACATGAATTATTCTTGTGGATATGTTTATACTGGTTATGTGAAAGGGAATACTAAGATAGAATTCAGAACCCATGCATTTTGGTTTGCAAAAAGTAGTTGCGAGAAGATAGATTTAGTTATAAGGTGTATAAAAAGGCGAATATTAGTTGTGTGAATGTATAATGACAATTTAATGGAAATTTCATGCATGATACTAAGAACATTAATGTGATCGAGAAACACATCCATAGAAGAAAACCGTAAAAATGTGAGGTTGAACTTTAGATCCCTTGCTCAATACTTTCATAAAGAATACATGATTCAAACATTGTAAACCAAAAAATCATTCCACTAACCCTACGTATATGAATTTTTTAAAGACCCATAAATTTCAAGGAATTTTTTTTCTTAATTTTCTTTGGAATTTTACAAGAGTGCAGTTTCTGACGGCACCTGATTCCGAGGCCTGGTGTGCCCGGAATCATTTTCCAAAGTTTGGCTCGGGTACGTTCAGTGAACGGACGAGCGGGTTTTTCTAACTTTTGAACCGGTGCTCGGAATCGAATTCTGAGGGCATAGATGGAATCGTAGCGCCGGTACTTTCTTAGAAACGCCTCTTCCGGAGTTGCGTTTGGTCGGGTGTGGTTTTTAATTTTCGGGCTTAAAGTTAAGAAATAAAATAATTGTACGACAAACTTTATTTTATTTCACTTAAGCCACTTGGAAGCCACTTGAAGCCACTTAAAGCAGCTTAAGCTGAGTTGATGCGGATAGGGTGCTATCCAAAAATATCCTACCCTCTTGGTAGGATATTTGTGAGGTGGGACCCGCAAGAGCCCCACCGTTTCTTTTCCGCTAAGTAACACACCCACGAAAACCCGTCATTATGAAAGTCAACTGACGTGTTTTCTTAATTTCTTAACACATCAATTAATTGGGCGGTTTTCTTCGTTGAATTAAATGGGCGGTTTATTCGTTGAAATTAATTCTATGAATTAATTTCATTCGTTTCTTAACCTGTTTGAAATCCGTTGGTGTAATAATAAAATAAGACCAATGCACGACATCTGGAAAAATGCTCTTTGAGAAGTTTTGACAAGTTTTGTACCTTCACCCACCTTCACGAAGAACGCGAAGAACACGAAGAACACGAAGAACACGAAGAACGTGAAGAACGCCGTCACCCTCGGAGATTGACGACGCTTCATCCGAGACATTCTTCCCTGCCCCGATCTCCGATCACCTACTGCTGGAGGTAAGATATTTCGGATTTCTTTTAAATCTCATTTGTGGTTTTTAACAAAACACGGATTTAATTATTTATGATTAAACTTATTGTTTCTTGGTCCTCAGAGTTCGTCGACGCAACGCCGAATACCGTGACGACGCGACGGTCCCCTCCTTCCGCGACGATCAATTTTCGCGAAGAACGCTCGTGTGACAACTTGACGAGGTAGGAATTTTATTTGGGAAATACCCTTTTATATCCCCGTGATTGTTTCTTTTAAAAAAAAGAACTTGGATCAAGTGAAATTTTAAATTATTAAATTTTTTTGATACGTTTGTCATGTGTTGATTTATCCTCCCGATTGATACCGTCTAACGCAGAGGGTACGGGCCAAACGAACACGGCCCGATAACCCTCCGCAGTTCTTCGTTGTTGTGCGGATTTGACGGGCGACGACAAAACGTGCCGCAAGAGCGATTTGATGTTTCCGCAGTGAAGAACGGGACCCGGGAGGAGCAGCGGCGCCGACGAGAACGGAATCCGACCACCGGAGCGACTCCGGAGGCCCGCGGAAGCCACCGGCGGCGCCGCCGGAGGAAGCCGCGACGGCGGTAACGGAACCGCGGCCACGCGGGTCCGGAGCACACAGGACGCGGTGAAGCCGCGTCCGTTGATCAGGGCGGCCCCCCGCGGGGGCCGCAGAGCTGTCACGCGGGGGCAGCGTGCCCCCCGCATTGCTCGGCTGCTTGGCCTACCCGAGCCGGGCCGTCCGACCGGGCTGGGCCACGCCCTGGGCGGGTCCAGCCGGGTCGGACCGGGTCAGGTCGACCCCGGTTCAGGTTGACCCAGTTCGGCCGACCCAGGGGGGGTCGGGCCAGGTCGGCCCAGACCCCCCATCTTCGGACCGTTTTCGGTCTTTTGCTAGTATCTTGAGCTACGTGCCTCCGAACGACGCGCCGTCAGCGGCGATGCGATCCCTGGATCGAGACGGTCATTTCAGTATATTACACTCAAGGTTTCGGGATACTTTTTGTTCGTCCGGGTTGGTTCGAACACGAAACCAACCGGGCCCTCGGAGCGGAAACACTCATATCTTGAGCTCCGGACGTCCGATTGACGTGCCATCGACTTTGTTGAATTCCTCTAAGTGAGACGGACCTTTTGGCTCACTACGCCCGAGGTTTGGATGCAGGTGTAGTATGGTCGGGTTGGTTTTGCCTTAAAAACCAACCGGACCCCTGGAACGAAAAAGTCAATAACTCATAGACCGAGCGTCCGATTGACACGCCGACTGTCTCGTTGAATTCCTCTTAAAGAGATGGAACTTTTGGCATACTTCGACCGAGTTTTGGTTGCTGTTGGATAGTGGGCGGGTTGGATTGTACCAGAAATCCAATCGGGCCCCTGGAACAGAAAATCTGATATCTTTCAGACCGGACGTCCGTTTGACGAACCATCAGCGGCATTGGTGATCACATTGAGAAACGGTCCCTTTGAGTATACCCTATGGGAGTTCGGGGTATAGTTGAGATACGGCCGGGTTGGTTCGCACATGAATCCAACCGGGCCCATGGGACGAAAAAACTAGTAACTCACAGACCGGGCGTCCGATTGACGCGCCGTCTATTGTGTTGAGACCCCTGTGACGAGGCGATCCCTTGAGATACTTCTTCGTGGAACCTTGTGATACTTTTAGTATCGACCAAAAGCTCATGGAGCGGACCCTCCCGGAGACGAGCGTGCGGAATACAGAGACCATGTAGCCGGCTGAGACTTGACGACTGCTGATCGAACGACTCGGTGTGTTACGGATAGCCTAGTGAGGAGCGCTTGGTTGTAGCGGCAGACCCACGACAGATGTGCGCTTGGTTGTAGCGGCACATGGGAGCACTTGGTTGTAGCGGCAGACCCACGATAGAGGTGCGCTTGGTTGTAGCGACACATGGGAGCGCTTGGTTGTAGCGGCAGACCCACGACGGAGGTGCGCTTGGTTGTAGCGGCACGGGGAAGTGCTTGGTTGTCGCAACAGGCCCACAGTACTCGACAGGAGGAGTACCTCAGCAGTCTTAGGTTAGTGAGCAGTACCTCGGAGTCGTGACAGGACCACTGTACACTCCAGAGACGGGGCTCTTCAGGAGTTTCTGTTTTGATAATGAAAATCCTGGTTTGAGCTGAGACTTTTGACCTTGATAACTTAGGTATATATATGGGCATATACCTGGGTAGTGGTTATCCGTTGTTTTCTAAATCCTTGTGTTTCCTCAGGATTGAGTTGGGTTACTTGATAACTTAGTTATATGTATAGGCATATACCTAAGTAGAGGTTATCTGTTGAGATCTTTTTGTGGTTATGCTTGTTGGTTTTACTGAGAACTTGAGGGTCTCGGGGTCCCTACTAAGTATCATTATACTCACCCCTGCATGGGCTATGCCTGAACTTCGTTGTGTTGGTTGCAGATGACGGGCAGTGCTGACAGAGGCCGAGTGTTCGAGGACTGGATGGTACCCGGTGGTGGACTACATGACGAGTCAGTACCCGGAGGTGGACTACACAACGAGTCAGTACCCAGAGGTGGACTACACGACGAGTCAGTACCCGGAGGTGGACTACATGACGAGGAGACACACGGAGGAGGTTGACGAGCGAGAGCGTTGATGAGGCTATCTGTACCTAACCTTCAGGTAGGATCCGACGAGGACGACCCAGGAGCTGCTTCCTTTCTCCCAGCTGTTGTCTTTTTCTGTTGTACTTTGTTCAGTTGTAGTTTTACATTCATATGGGTTTGTATTTTGGCCCATTTACTTTTCAGCACTTTCTTTTGTACTTAGTGTTTTGCTTCTGCTTGTGCTCTGTGGTGTTTTGTTTACTTTTATAAAGGAAATGCCTTCCCAGTTATCGGGATTTACGCCTTTGGTGCTAGTCGCCATCCCCTGGCCTATGGAAGGCGGGTTTGGGGTAGTCACGGCATGGGCCTCAAGGACGGGTCGTGACAAATTGGTATCAGAGGGAGGTTCGGTTCTACCACAGAACTTGGGACTCTGATCTTTTTCCCTTTCTGTGAAGCAATAGTGTTAAGAGTACTGAGTGTGGTTTTCAGTTCAGGGAGTCCATTGTTGGTGCGGGCGACTGACGTATCCATACACCAGGACCCTGACAACCGATTTCCGACTCTGTGCACGAAAAAACTGATTGCGTGTGTGTTTCCAGAAGTTTTTAAATGTCAGCTCAAACTAGGTCAGCTCACCAGGTATAATCGTTTGACCATGTCACGTTGTTTCTTTCAGGATGCCTTTTCACGGACGACCATCTAGATCCTAGAGGGATATGTGTACTGACATCTTGCCTTCGGTACAGGGCCCTCTTGCAGTTGAGGCACCAGCGGAGGCACCAGCGGTACTACCATACGTTGGGCCACCGATGCCACCAGCCCCAGCAGTAGGCGATGCACGCCACTTGAGCGCGATGCACGAGTTCCAGCGCCAGAGACCACCTAGGTTCCGGGGAGAGATGGACCCGCAGGCGGCTGAGGATTGGCTGGAGGCTGTGGTGAGAGTCTTCAGGCTAGTGGGGATGCCGACAGACCTCATGGTGATCTTTGCTGCCAGCCTTCTTCAGGCAGCAGCAGGCAGGTGGTGGAGCCACTTGTTCCAGTTTTGCGACGGGATGACCTTCACATGGGAAGACTTAGAGACCTTGTTTAGGGTGGAGTTTGTGCTAGTGGCTCTACACCCCGAGCGTGCTCAGGAGCTGCTGCCTTTTTCGCGTGTTTTTCGATCAGTAGCCGAGTCATCTGTGGGCAATAGACAGATGATGCAAATGTCCTAGAGGGCCAAAGCCAGCCTTACGAGGAGTAGGAAGTGTTATGAATGCGGCGTAAAGGGTCACCTGGCACGTGACTATCCGAATCCTCGTGCAGTTGATCCGCAGGCTTTGGAGGAGCCACCGAGGCAGAAGCAGCGGTGGGTGCTTGAGCAGTAGCCGAGCAGTGGACAAGGCAGTAGAGCTCCGGGAGCAGGTGGACAAGAGCGGAACTAGTGGATACGTCCCTTGTACTCTAGTTCCATTTTGCTGTTGTATTCGTGACTTTGTACTATGAGCTACAATAATAAAAAGACACTTATCTTTGTTTTCTTTCTTGTCCTTTTGTTGGGTTGATACTGAGTGGTCCCGGTTAAACTGTTGACTTGACCCTCACTTTCGAGATTTCTACTGGAGGTTACCCAGTGACCTCACACTAATTCCGACAATGTGACTCGACCCTTGGAGGTGAGGGTGACAGTTGGATCCTTTAGTACTTATGTCGAGGCCTTACGACGTCATCCATGGCATGAATGCATCATTCATGTCAGGATTGACTGTATTAGGCAATGGGCTTGGTTCATCCAGGTGATGAGACCGAGTTTCTCTTTTCGGAAAAGGAGAAATTTTAGCAGCTCTTCCAGATCGTAGGTAAAGAAGGTGCAGATCATCCAGGAGCGGATGAAGACTGCACAGTGCAGTATGAAACAGGAAACTGGCGCCAATCTTGGAGACTCGAGCATGTTAAATGTTTCCATAAGAGGAAGCTTAAAGGAAAGATGAGTCTGCGAAGCGGCAGACAAGGGGGAAAAGCTAGGAGAGTAGCATGAGGTGGTGTACATCTTAACATGCTACAACCACCCGCCTTAGTTATCCCCGCCAGGCTCAGGGAGCTGGAGGTCAGAGGAAGAGCGCGGCTGCATGTGGTCAAGGAGTGTGACCCAATGGCTCTAAAAAAATGATTCAAGGGACAGTCTATGTCCACTACTAGCTGCTGTAGTAACAGACGTCGATATGAATCATCCCTCGCTTTCACAAATCTTATCCCAGACCTAGAGTTTCTGGTAATCCGTGGACTTGACCCTCACATCTGGAGATACCTTGGGAGGAGACTCGATAATCACACTTACGCCGACAGTGTGGTCAGACCCTCGAGGCGAGAGTTTTGGTTGGAATTTCTTGGTGGCAGCATCGAGGCCTTACGACGTTGGTTTGAGTATGGACTGGGCAATCATAGTTCATACACAAATTGACAGTATTAGGAAAAAAGTTTGTGGTTTAACTACAACGTTGGGATGGGTTTTCCTTGGTCGGCGAAAAGGAAACCTCAGGTAGCATAGGATAAACTCTTGCATAGGAGGGTGTGACCGATCACTCTTGAGTCAGTCAACCTTACCCTCGTGGCAGTAGTCGTTTTGAGTTTCAGTTCTAACAGGAATTGGAAACCTTTGGAGTTCGAGGATGATGATCACGTCCTTATACGGGTCTCACCTCGACGAGGTTTACGGAGATGTGGCCAAGGCGGCAATTTATCCCCGAGGTTCAACGGACCTTTTCTAGGTCCTCAGCTGGGTAGGCAGGGTTGTTTACCGCTGACCCATCCACCTCAGTTGCACCAGGTGCACGACAACATCCACGTATCTCAACTGAGGAGATACGTGCTCGACCCTTCGCATATCATCGACCATGAGGATCTGGACGATGGCGATGAGGTGACTTCTACGGAGGTTCATGTGGGGATCAAGGATCGACAGGAGCGGATCCTAAGAGGATGGTTGATTCCTCTTTTGCACTTTTTTGGCACCACGGGAACCTCCAGGTTAGCACATGGGAGCGGAAGGATCAGATATGTGCTCAGTACCGCTTTGTAACCCTAGTTTGTGATAAATTTTTATGAGCACGTAAATCCCTGAGGTGGGAGTGATGTAAAGACCCGTAAATTTCAAGGAAATTTTTTTCTTAATTTTCTTTGGAATTTTACAAGATTGCAGTTTCTGACGGCACCTGATTCCGAGGTTTGGTGTGCCCGTAATCATTTTTCGAAGTTTGTCTTGGGTACGTTTAGTGAAAGGACGAGCAGGTTTTTCTAACTTTTGAACCGATGCTCGGAATCGAATTCTGAGGGCACCGATGGAATCACAGCGCCAATACTTGCTTAGAAACTCCTCTTCCGGAGTTGCATTTTCTCGGGTGTGGTTTTTAATTTTCGGGCTTAAAGTTAAGAAATAAAATAATTGTACGACAAACTTTATTTTATTTCACTTAAGCAACTTGGAAGCCACTTAAAGCCACTTAAAGCGGCTCAAGTTGAGTTGATGCGGATAGGGTGCTATCCAAAAATATCATACCCTCTTGGTAGGATATTTGTGAGGTGGGACCCGCACGAGCCCCACCGTTTCTTTTCCGCTAAGTAACACACCCGCGAAAACCCGCCATTATGAAAGTCAACTGACGCGTTTTTTTAATTTCTTAACACACCAATTAATTGGGCGGTTTTCTTCGTTGAATTAAATGGGCGGTTTATTCGTTGAAATTAATTCTATGAATTAATTTCATTCTTTTCATAACCAGTTTGAAATCCGTTGGCATAATAATAAAATAAGACCAATGCACGACATCTGGAAAAATGCTCGTTGAGAAGTTTTGATAAGTTTTGTGCCTTCACCCACCTTCACGAAGAATGCGAAGAATGCGAAGAACGCAAAGAATGTGAAGAACGCGAAGAACACGAAGAACGCGAAGAACGCCGTCACCCTCGGAGATTGACGACGCTTCATCCGAGACGTTCTTCCCCACCGCGATCTCTGATCACCTACTGCTGGAGGTAAGAGATTTCAGGTTTTTTTTAAATCTCCTTTGTGGTTTTTAAGAAAACACGGATTTAATTATTTATAATTAAATCTATTGTTTCTTGGTCCTCAGAGTTCGTCGACGCAATGCCGGATACCGCGACGACGCGACGGTCCCCTCCTTCCGCGACGATCAATTTCCGCGAAGAACGCGCGTGCGACGACTTGACGAGATATGGATTTTATTTTGGAAATACCCTTTTATATCCCCGTCGACTTTGTTGAATTCCTCTAAGTGAGACGGACCTTTTGGCTCACTTCGCCCGAGGTTTGGACGCAGGTGGAGCAAGGTCGGGTTGGTTTTGCCTTAAAAACCAACTGGACCCCTGGAACGAAAAATCCAATAACTCATAGACCGAGCGTCCAATTGACGTGCCGACTGTCTCGTTCAATTCCTCTTGAAGAGACGGAACTTTTGGCATACTTCGCCCGAGTTTTGGTTGCTGTTGGATAGTGGCCGGGTTGGATTGTACCCGAAATCCAACCGGGCCCCTGGAACAGAAAAGATGATATCTTTCAGACCGGACGTCCGTTTCACAAACCGTCAGCGGCGTTGGTGATCACGTTGATAAATGGTCTCTTTGAGTATACCCTATGGGAGTTTGGGGTACAGTTGAGATACGGCCGGGTTGGTTCGCAAATGAAACAAACCGGGACCCTGGGACGAAAAGGCTAGAAACTCACAGACCGGGCGTCCGATTGACGCGCCGTCTGTTGTGTTGAGACCCCTGTGACGAGGCGGTCCCTTGAGATACTTCTTCGTGTAACCTTGTGATACTTGTATTATCGACCAGCAGCTCATGGAGTGGACCCTCCCAGAGACGAGCGTGCAGAATACGGAGACCGTGTAGCCGGCTGAGACTTGACGATTGCTGATCGAACGACTTGGTGTGTTATGGATAGCCTAGTGAGGAGCAATTGGTTGTAGAGACAGACCCATGATGGAGGTGCTCTTGGTTGTAGCGGCACAGGGGAGCGTATGGTTGTAGCGGCAGACCCACGACGGAGGTGCGCTTGGTTGTAGCGGCACAGGAGAGCACTTGGTTGTAGCGGCAGACCCACGACAGAGGTACGCTTGGTTGTAGCAGCACAGGGGAGCGCTTGGTTGTAGCGACAGACCCACGACGGAGGTGCTCTTGGTTGTAGCGGCACGGGGAAGTGCTTGGTTGTAGCTGCAGGCCCACAGTACTCGACAGGAGGAGTACCTCAGCAGTCTTAGGTTAGTGAGCAGTACCTCGGAGTCGTGACAGGACCACTATACACTCCAGAGACGAGGTTCTTCAGCAGTTGCGGTTTCGATAATGAAAATCCTGATTTTAACTGAGACTTTTGACCTTGAAAACATAGGTATATGTATGGACATATACCTGGGTAGTGGTTATCCGTTGTTTTCTAAATCCTTGTGTTTTCTCAGGATTGAGATGGGTTACTTGATAACTTAGGTATATGTATGGGCATATACCTAAGTAGAGGTTATCTGTTGAGATCTTCTTTGTGGTTATCCTTGTTGGTTTTAGTGAGACCATGAGGGTCTCGGGGTCCCTACTGAGTATCATTATACTCACCCCTGCACGTGCTATGCCTGCACCTCATTGTGTTGGTTGCAGACGACGGGCAGTGCTGACGGAGGCTGAGTGTTCGAGGACTAGACGGTACCCGGAGGTGGACTACACGACGAGTCAGTACCCGGAGGTGGACTACACGACAAGTCAGTACCTGGAGGTGGACTACACGACGAGTCAGTACCCGGAGGTGGACTACACGACGAGTCAGTACCCAGAGGTGGACTACACGACGAGGCGACACACGGAGGAGGTTGACGGGTGAGAGCGTTGAGGAGGCTATCTGTACCTACCCTTAAGGTAGGATCCATGGTGGACGACCAGGAGCTGCGCCATCTGTACCTACCCTTCAGGTAGGATCCGACGAGGACGACCCAAGAGCTGCTTCCTTTCTCCCAGCTGTTGTCTTTTTCTGTTGTACTTTGTTTAGTTGTAGTTTTACTTCCATTTGGGTTTGTATTCTGGCCCATTTACTTTTCAGCACTTTCTTTTGTACTTAGTGTTTTGCTTCCGCTTGTGATCTGTGGTGTTTTGTTTACTTTTATAAAGGCAATTCCTTCCCAGTTATCGGGATTTACGCCTTTGGTGCTAGTCGCCAGCCCCTGGCCTATGGAAGGCGGGCTTGGGGTAGTCACGACACGGGCCCCGAGGACGGGTCGTGACAAATTTAATAAGTTATATTGTTTAGAAGAGAAATATAAGAAGAAGATTGAGTGTTCTTGAGACATTGAGACATCCAACCATTTTTATATAATAACATTGATATTGAAATATGAAAGAAATCTAGAAGATAAACATTAAACAAAATTGAGGAACATATAAAATAATAAGAATAACAAATTGTTATTTGAAAATTTCATGAACTATATATTATATCATCCATGTATCAATTGAGTTGAGAATTTGAATATGGATTGTGAAGGTTTAATCTTACATAAAATATTATCATAAGAAATGTAACACCCCAAGATTTTATAAGATATTTTATTTTTAATTTCTTTGAATTATTCTATTATACACTACACTAAGATTAGCTTGTACTATACACAACAACGTATTATCTTGCAGAATATAGAACACTATTATTGGCTCATGTTACACAGAATTTCAAGTTCATTTTCTGGAAATTATTTTATGCAACATTAAGTATTGATTTTCTTTAATGTATAAATAAAATAAGTTTTGATTATGTTATATGCAAAACCAAATGGAGCTTTCACTACACATGGCCCAGACTTGGCTTTTATTACACACAATCAATACCTTCTTATATAGCGTGTGTAGTACACAATACCAAATTCCACTAAACGAGATATTATTATAATATTATTATGAACTAGCCATTATGAATAGTAATACCCAATTTTTGAAATTTTATAAATTTTATCATTCAAAATGGACTTCACTTTTGGATTCATAATATCGAAATTAGACTAGGGTGAATTTTTGGTATTTTTCTGAAAACATTCAATTTTTGATGAATAGTGAAAACACTGGGTTACTATTTAAAAACCGACTTTTTATTTAAATAATTATTTATTGTATTTAAATTTATTTTAGGTAAAAATTTGTACATAATACCTATATAAGTTAAATGTAATTAATTTGAGTCATTTTATAATAAATTTATATATATAAAAATTTTATTGAACTTTTCACCGTCTTTTACCCATATCATAGGAGAATTTGAAAATTCACATAAAACATAATTTTACCACTTCTGTGAGTGGAATTTCGAAAATATGAGAGACATGGTTAATATCAAGGAGTAAAATCTGGTTCAATAAGATAAAAATAATTTTTGGTGTAAAGTAACTTTTTACTTTTATTTACCACGGTTAAAAGTAAATATGGAAATTAAGGGTAAAAATGATATTATTATTACCCTAACACATGTAATAATTCTATTGGATAAGTGTAGTTCGATCAAAAACAACCTTAGGGATAAAATATTACCCTTTAGGTCCACTTGGATTATATTAGGACACTTATTATAATTTTATTTAAAGAAGAATTAAAATAGTTAAAATCAAATTTTAATAAGTAAAAAAATTTTAATATAGAGTTATGCATAAGATAAATTCGACTATAAATTTTAATTAGAAAGATAAAAATATTTTCTACATAATTTTATTTTATTTATAATTTTTATACATTAAATATGTTAATTTATTTATGACACAATGATGATGCAGTAATTACCTTATTAATGAAATATTAACATAATTGATGTTATAAATACCAAAATAAATGTAATTTTAGACTTTTTATGAATTACAATAATTTTATAGGTTAATATAAAATTTTATTATTGATTTAATTAATTTTTTTTGAACTAATAATGCTGTTATGATTTTCAAAAATATCATGTACCAAATAGTGTCAAAATCGACATAAAATAGTTTTTATAACAAATATTATATTATTAATTGTTATTTTATTCCTAAAAATCTAAGGTTCATCCAAATGACTTATATAAGGATATATATATTAATAATAAACCACTTGGGGTTCTATGGGCTTGTTATAGTAAGTTTATTAACCATATAGTGTAAGAAAACAAAAAGACACGGTAAAAGATAAATTATTTAACTTATAGTTAAATCTAAATGATAAGTATAAAATCGCAACCTAAACTTGTTTAAAACCTATTGGTTGAGATTATTTAGACCCATCCCCACCTTATATTCTAAATAAATCAATTTTGAGCTATTAAAAACCGAATATGACTTTATTATAAAATAATATTTTAAGTTTCCCTAAGGTGCCCCTCTCCTCCCTTATAAAAAGGGCACCCCTTACCTCTTATCTTCATACCATTTTGAGCCTTGAAGCTCAGCCAACCCCTGCCAATTACTCTTCTAGACCTCTCTAGTTATATCATATAGGTTATTATCTTCTCAAAATACCAACTCTAGTGCCCTAAGAAGAAGTATAAAAGAGGTTCGTCGAAGAAGAGGTAATCTCTTCTACCGATTCTTTCAAGTTTCTTTCTTCTTAAACTTCTTCTTCTTTATTTATTTCATTATAAAGTAATAACATCAGTATCACTAATATACTGATATGTTATTATAAATATGAAACAACTCTATTTCACCTTCTATCCATCCTATGGAAAACGAAATCACCGCGCGTGCATACATACGAAATACCATCTCCACGCTGTGGTGTAATCAGTTTTTCCACCACCACATTACTTAGATGGGTATAATGGTGTAAATAATTACTATATATGATTATTATAATATCATAATTATTCTAAGATATTATATCATCCACTCAAATTTCATTCAATAATTATGGGAACGATATCATCGCTCGTGCGTACATACGGATTACCGTCTCCACGACACGATGAGATTCATTCTCCATGTTAACCATTCAAGAATGATTATAAAGTATATATAATGTATGAAAACCCTGATTTTTATTACAACTTATTCATGATTTATTACATAAAACTTCACTTGATACAACAATGAAGATCGATAGGTTTAGTGTCTTTGGGGCTTAGGATCGTTAGATAAAAAAATAAAACATGAAATACATTATCTTTATTGAAAAATTCCTTTACATGACCACTACATTCCATCGTACTTAGCATTGCATGGGATAACCTGAGGATATGCATAGGAAAATGGTGATCTATAAAGACCAGTAAGGGAGTACACATGGAATAAAATGAGGAGTACAATACATGTTAGACAATAGGCATATCAATAGGGCATAAGAAAAACATGAACATAAAGGCATGATAAAGCATGATAATCATAACATGGAAATGTGGCAACAACACTTAACATGGAATTAGCATGAGCCAAGGCTCATTGCACATGGAGCATGAGTAAATCCTCATTGCACATAAAGCACGAGTAAACCCTCGTTGAACTTGAATTAGCATGAGTCAAAACTCATTGCACATGACGTATCATGATACTATACTTTGCCCAATGCATTGGAGTGCTATAAGGGTGCACCCTTCTTAAACATTTCATTTCATGCATAAGTGTGCCACATGGATCCTAAAACATGGATTCATAAAACATAATCATTTATTCCATGACAAAGGAATGTGGATTTCATAATGAAACTTTAAAATCAATAAGTAAATGTCAATAAAGGTGAATACCCTTGATGGATAAATGGTCATGGTATTCACTACACAATGACATTGGCTTAGAAAATCGGTGTGATTTCGGCAGCATAACGGCGTGACATAAGAATTCATAAAAATGGTCGATGCGAGAGAAATGGGTTCCTCATAATATTTACATGTAATGGACAGTAAGTAGGTAATATATATACATGTCCCAACAATTGTAATGGAATTTAGATTCATGATACAAAATTATTGCTTGAATGTAAAAGAGGAGAGAGAAGTTCCTTTCGGAATTTCGGCATAGTAACGGGTGTACATGGGAGAAATTTAATGAGAGAGAAAGGGTCTCCCATCATTCAAACATAAATAGGGCATTATGAGGGAGGTGAGAAACCATACCCCAACATTTATAATTGAAATTAAAAGGGAAAAACAACTTAATGAAATTTGGACAAAAATGAGAAAGGAAGAAAAAACCCTTACTTGGAAGTGTGCTTCCAAAGGCTAGAGAGAGGCTTGTGAGAGGACTATTGGGAGCTTGGGGCACCTTGGGAGGATTCTAGAAAGAGTAGGGCAGATTTTGGACGAACTAAAAAGGCTTTGAGTGAGGAGGAAGTGGGAGCTTGGGTGAGTTTATATAGGAAAGGTGAGGGAATTCATTATTATTTAGGTTTGGGACCCCTTATATTAAATGAATCCAAACCACAAACCATCCCATGGTTTTTGCCCAGGGTTTTTGGAAAAGGGAAGAGGAAAATAATATTTTATAAGGAAAAGGTCCGAAATTATTAAAATATTAGGGTTGCTTATGTGGAGGTGAGTCACACTCCCATGGAAATTAATTTAAAAAGACTGGGTGTTTAATAAGTCTTGAGGGGTCCATTAATGCTTTGAAAAGTAATCCAAACAAACCCAAAATCACATTATTTTAATATTAAAACATATATTGGCCGAAAATAAAGATTATATTATTTTCTTACATCACTATTGGGTCATTATGATGTCATAAAACACATTATATATTTAAACGGTATTTAATTTTTAATAAAACATTTGACTGTCTGAGAAAATTATGAAAAATTCACCATTGGATAATTTTGACGTCCTGATTCCAAAAATAACATTTTTTTTATCTAAATAATTTTCTAAATATTTTAATTTTCACTTTTAAAATAAAAACCAACATTTATAAAAAATTCACGGGTTTTGACAAAAATGGATTTCAAACCTTAATAAAAATTATAATTGCATTCATACAATTACATGATCATTTATATATAATAAAATTAATCTAATAATAATAATAATATTTTATTAAAATATTACTTAATTCAAAAATACCTTAATTTAATAAAATAGATTTATTAATTATATAATAACTAAAAACACCATTTTTTACTTTAAAAACTATTTACAATTTATCAATAATGACAAGAAATTATATTCATTATCATATACAAAAATAATGTACATGAACATAGTACTATCGATTAGTTACATAACCCCTTAAAACAGCCGCATAAGACCTAATGGTAAGGTGTGTGATGGTGACATACTCTTGGGGTGGCTCGGATAACATCACTCGAGTGGTAATTTCTGTCAACTTACACTTCTCCCGCAGACGGTCCCATTCGAGCTTGACATGGTGAAGCTCATCTTGGGCTTGGTCAAGAGCAAAGCCCAAGGACGCCACCTCTTTTCCGAGCTCCGATAAATGGGCTTTGTATGGGGAATTATACTAAATGAGGCCATCGCTTCCTTTGTCTAAGTAAAATTGGATTTGTTAAATCCCTATATTTATACTAATCATGTGATCATTGTTCAACGGCTATAAAATTAATGGTCACAATTCTTATCATAAAACGAATGAAGTTGACATTTTATAAAAACATTTTATATAAAGAGGCATTTAATAAGATCAAGAGGGATTTTCCAATAATGAAACTTTGGGTCGTTACATAATGAATAATAATGAAATATATGACATAATTAAGCTAATGAATTTATGTATATATATATATATATATCATCTACTTACTTCCATTCAAGTCAATAAGGAAAGGAAAACAACGTTCATGCGTACGTATAACCTACCATCTTCATGAACGGTGTATTTCATTTCATTCATCTATCTAATATATATATATATATATATATACTGAATATATATGATATATAAATCATGATTTACATTCTGTAAGTAAGTAAATAATGATATAAGTAATAATAATATCAAGAACAACAAGTCCAAACAAGTACAATAAATAAAACGATTTTACCCAAAATGCCGCTTTAACCTGGAATTTTCAAAAGAACGGGTAATATAAAGTCATAAGTGAACCATATATGATATAATAAAAATGAATATGATTCTATAATAAGTAAATGACATTATTTAAATCATTATACAGGAGTTTCGGATACGTACGAAGCATATCAGAGCTAAGGTAATGGATAACTTTTCCAATCTCGTTTTTATCTGAGATTGTTTATTCGTAAGTATTTGCTGGGGTTATTGTTATCATCCGTTCCTATGTTTTCTAAAAATGTTTTCATGTATGTTTAAAGTCCTTTTTAACCATTTTTGAAATTTACCACATGTTATGAAATGAATCTTACTTTTGTTTACCACAGGAGGAACTTTTTGACTTTTTTGACAAAAGTACGAGGAGAATGTTTTCTTAACTTATACAGTATGAACAGATTTTTATGGTTTTATAACATCTTATTTTCATGAAGATTAATCTACAAGATTTAATGACTATTTAAAAAAAATCCTTTTATTTTAAAATTTCATTGAAGTTTTTGAAAAGAAAATGATTTTGAAGAAGAAAGGATATTTTCCTCAAGAATTCATTTCAAGTGTTTTATCAAAACCATTTTCCATATAAGATGACATTATTTCATATGTGTATGTTTCAAGTATAATGTCCCTATGATTTAAATGGTTTCACTTTTCTTATGATGAAATGATATCCATTTGTTTTTATGGATTATCTTATGATGGAATGATGTTTATGAATCACATTTTATTCTTTGGGTTATAATGAATGATTTTTGCTTATGTTGTGGCACACGTAAGAATGATTTCATTATGAGATGGGTGAGACCTATATCTCCCTCCAATTCATTGGGTAATGATTTATATCTCATTAGATAGACATGGCTGGAATGGTAAGTTAATCCAGTTTAGTGTTACAAGACTGAAATGAGGAGTGAACTCGATTCAGAAATGGACTTTGTTCACTAAGATGGTATTGGAAGCAATGCCATGACTACTGTGGAAATCATATCACGTGATTAATGGTTTCCACAATTACATGTCTTATTCTCATGCTATATTATCAGGATTAATGTTTCTTTATGATCTATGCCTTACGTACTGCCGTGTTTTTTGTCATTGCTCAAGATCTTGATGTTTAAACATTATGTTCATGTATTTAAGCTCAAATGTATATGATTTGTTTTATTTTCTCTATGATTACCCTTACTGAGCATTTGAGATCACCCTTTTATGTGTTTTCTTTTCCCCAATATTTAAAGAAAGGTTTTAGGTAAGAAAACAAAAGGGTAAGATCTTTATGGGAGATGTTGAAGATCTTTCACCACGATTAGAAGATTGTGTTCCGAGTTTCCAAAGACACTAAACTATTACGGTCATTGAGTGTTGGTTCTTGTTATGTATTAAGTATTCCGAAAAATTAATGTAATGTCAATTTATGTTAAGATTTGGGTCTCTACATTTGGTATCATAGGTTTGGTTTAGTCAACCTTTGGAAACTAGGATGCGAGAACTTTAGTGAGATCCCTAGATATATTTCTAAGGTATGTCTAGGGATGTCCCTAAGGTTAAGTATTAGTATATGTTATAGTCATAGAATTACGGTAACGATATTAGAATTAAACCTAAGATGTTACATATTGATATTACTCCCCCTTGATTTTGATTTTGGCCTCTCACACTATTCTTTTTGGGTTTTAGAAAATGGCTGGAAACAGGAAGATTCACGACAGTGGAGGATATGATGGACAATGGAATGATATTATTCATGAGAAACCAAATGAAATTGGATATAGAAGTCCACAAATTGTTATTATGCATAATCACCAATCTCATAATATGATCAATAATCTCAACTCTGGTAAGTTTCCCTACTCATCTAATAAGAGAAAGATTAATTTTCATGATGATCGTAGAGGAAAGAAAGTTCAATTTCTCTCATGTAAATCATCTGGGAAGAGGCATCAAGGAGAATGATTCAAAGGAACTAGAAGATGCTTTTGGTGTGGAAAAGAAGGAAAAAAAGCTAGTAATTGTAATGGAAAAGGTTCAGTTAACACCATAGACAAGGATAATGGTATTTCTAAGACATCAACAATGATTAAGCGTTTTAAATGTGGAATGTATGGGCATTATGAAAACCAATGACCTAAGGGAAAATCTCATAATGAGAATCAGCATGGTCATAAAGGTAGTATTTATATGGATGATGAGGAAGTGACTAAAAACGATATATGAGATGGAAGAAATGATGAATCTCAGTCAGTGGTTTAAGAAGGTAGTGTAATGATTGTATTTTTATCAAGAATAATGTATGGTACTATGGAATAAAGAAAAATTTAAGGATTGTTACACTGTTTCTGTTGCTTGAGTTTTGAATGTATATGTTGAATGGTACAGGTAACCATGAAAGGTTATTTAGATATTTTTGGAAATCGCCTAATATGCGCATAAATAAGGGATAAGGAGATAATGAAATGTTTTATAGTATTAATGAGCTCATGACTAATATAAAAAAAGTGATATCATGGTTTGAGTATATAAATTTTTTGGGATTTTGGTACATGGAAAGAGTTACCTTATGACAGCATTCATGTTTTCACTATGGTTCAAGAGAATACATGATTAAGGTATTCACATGTTTGGAATATGACCAACAAGATATATTATATGATATATGGGGAATAAATGATGGTATTCACATGCTCAGTAGATGAAATTTCTAGTAATTGTTTTCTTTATACTATGAGCTTGGACAGAAGTATTTTGGATAAGCCTAAAGATTGGAATGAATTAAGTTAGACATAAGATTGTATTGTTTAAGGCTAGAACTTTTTTGTATTTTATTGTAGGAATATTATTATAATGTAGTTTTAGAAAAAGAGACAACCTGCAGGACAGGCGACAACTCATCACGTCGGACAAGGCTATGAGAATTGAACCCACAACTGAAGTGTGACAGACCTTTATTTCCTACGACTGGCCTACAAGAAGTCCCTGGTTAATAGAAACTATTTTTATTAAGCAGTATGATAGATTAAGTATAAGTCCATTTTTGGAATCATATATGATTAACCTCACTATAGATGGACTTATGTATATTTGATAACTTTTTCTAACCTTTTCTTTGAGACATATGGAATGACCCATAATTCTATCACATGATCTGTTAACACTTCACGAATGAAAAATTCAACTTCATTTCTATAAGAGATTAAGTGGAAATTGTTCAAGGCACGAACAACAGTGAGATTATACTGAAATAAAGTAAGTATTTCTTCTAATTCAAATTCTTCAACTTTACGGAAATGATCTTAAAAACAAAAAATGTTTTCCTAGTGCCCTTATATCCGATGAATCAGAAGGTACCTTATATCATCACAAATTTATGGATTTGTGATTGTTGGCTTTTTCATATCCATGTTCTCTACCACTCTCCATCAGAACATGATGGTAAGATTTCTCTTCCATATCCATATTTTCACCTATATACTCCTATGAGGGAACACAAGTGATGAGTTACTTTGGGTATCTGTTTTGTTTCTAACTTTCCTTTTTAAAATGATGATTTAGTATTCCTTTATATGATTTGGGTTTCTATGAATGAAACTTTCAAGTAGTAAACGATTTATAACCCCGACGAATTTCGAGGGCGAAATTCATTTTAAGGGGGGTAGAATGTAACTCTCTGAGATTTTATGAGATATTTTATTTTTAATTTCATTGATGTCTTCTATTATACACTACACCAATATTATCTTGTACTATACATAACACCGTATTATCTTGCAGTATACGCAACACTATTCTTGGCTCATGTTACACACAATTTCAAGTTCATTTTGTGGAAATTATTTTTTGCAACATTAAGTATAGATTTTGTTTAATGTATAAATGAAATAAGTTTTGATTATGATATACGCAACACCAAACGAAGATTTCACTACACATATCCCTGACTTGGCCTACATTACAAGCAATCAAGACCTTCTTCGATAGCATGTGTAGTACCCAATACCAAGTTTCACTAAACGAGATATTTTTATAATACTATTATGAACTAGCTGTTATGAATAGTAATAGCCACTTTTTTAAATTTTATAAATTTTATCTTTCAAAATGGACTTCATTTTTGGATTTCTAATTTCAAAATTAGCATAGGGTGAATTTTTGGTATTTTTCTAAAAACATTCAATTTTGATGAATAGTGAAAACACTGGGTTACTATTTAAAAACCGACTTTTTATTTAAATAATTATTTATTTTATTTAAATTTATTTTAGGTAAAAATTGATACATAATACCTATATATGTTCAATTTAATTCATTTGAGTCATGTTATAATAATTTTAGATATATGAAAATTTTATTGATCTTTTCACCGTCTTTTACCCACCTTTTATGAGAATTTGAAAATTTACATAAAACAAAATTTTACCGCTTCTGTGAGTGGAAGTTAAAAAATCCCCGAGACATGGTTAACATCAAGGAGTAAAATCTGGTTCAATAAGATAAAAGTTTTTTTGGTGAATAGTAAATTTTTACTTTCATTTACCACGGTTAAATGTAAATATGGTAATTATGGGTAAAAATGATATTTTTATTACCCTAACACATGTCCTAATTCTATTGGATAAGTGTAGTTCGACCAAAAACAACCTCAGGGATAAAATATTACAATTTAGGTCCACATGGATTAGATTAAGACATTTATTATTATTTTATTTAAAGAAGAATTAAAATAGTTAAAATCAAAGTTTAATAACTAATTTTTTTTCAATATAGGATTATACATAAGATAAATTTGACTATAAGTATTCATTAGAAATATAAAAATATTTTCTACATAATGGTATTTTATTTATAATTTTTAGACATTAAATTATTTAATTTATTTATGACACAATGGTGATGCAGTAATTACCTTATTAATGAAATATTAACATAATTGATGTTATAAATACCAAAATAAATATAATTTTAGACTTTTTATGAATTACACTAATTTTATAGGTTAATATGATATGTTAGTATTGATTTAATTAAATTTTTTTGAACTAATCATGCTGTTATAATTTTCAAAAAAATCAAGTTCCAAATAGTATCAAAATTGACATAAAATAGTTTTTAAAACAAATATTATATTATTAATTGTTATTTTATTCCTAAAAATATAAGGCTCGCCCAAATGACTTATATAAGGATATATATATTAATAATGAACCACTTGGGGTTCGTTTGGCTTGTTATATTAAGTTTTTTATCCATATAGTGTAAGAAAACCAAAAGACACGGTAAAAGTAAAATTATTTAACTTAGAGTTAAATATAAATGATAAGGATAAAATAGTACCCTAAACTTGTCTAAAAACTATTTATTGAGATTATTTCGACCCATACCCACCTTATCTTCGAAATAAATCAATTTTGAGCTATTAAAAACCGAATATGACTTTATTATAAAATAATATTTTAAGTTTTCCTAAGGTGCCCCTCTCCTCCCTTATAAAAAGGGCACCCATTCCCTCTTCACTTCACACCATTTTGAGCCTTGAAGCCCAGTCAAACCCTGCCAATTACTCTTTGAAACATCTCTATGTATATCATATAGGTTCTGGTCTTCTCATAAGACCAACTATAGTGCCTTAAGAAGAATTTTAAAAGAGGTGCGTCGAAGAAGAGGTAATCTCTTATACCGATTATTTCAAGTTTCTTTCTTTTTCAACTTCTTCTTATTTATTTATTTCATTATAATGTAATAACATCAGTATCACTAATATACTGATATGTTATTATAAATATGAAAAAACTCTATTTCACCTTCTATCCATCCTACGGAAAATGAAATCACCGTGCGTGCGTACGTACGGAATACTGTCTCCACGCCGTGGTGTAATCAGTTTTTCCACCACCACCATACATGGATGGGTATAATGGTGTAAAGAATAATTATATATATATTATTATAACATAATAATTATTCTAAGAAATTATATCATCCAGTCCAATTCCATTCAATAATTATCTGAATGATATCATCGCTCGTGCATACGTACGGATTACCGTCTCCACAATGCGATGAGATTCATTCCCCATGTTAACCATTCAAGAATGATTATAAAGTATATATAATGAACAATAATGAAATATATTACATAATAAAGCTACTTAATTTATTTATATATATATATATATATTTCGTCTACTTACTTTTATTCAAGTCAATAAGGAATGGAAAACAACGTTCACTCGTACGTACGACTTACCGTCTCCATGAACGGTGTATTTCATTTCATTCATCTATCTATTATATATATATATACTGAATATATATTATATATAAATCATGATTTACATTCTGCAAGTAAGTAAATCATGATATAAGTAATAATAATATCAAGAAAAACATGTCCAAACAAGTACGATAAATAAAACGATTTTACCCAAAACACTGCTTCAACAGGGAATTTACAAAAGAACGGGTAATATAAAGTCATAAGTGAACCATATATGATATAATAACATTTAATATGATTCTGTAATAAGTAAATGAAATTATTTAAATCATTATACAGTAGGTTTGGATATGTATAGAGCATATCAGATCTAAGGTAAGGGATAAATTTTCCAATCTTGTTTTTATCCGAGATTGTTTATTCATAAGTATTTGATGGTGTTATTGTTATCATCCATTCCCATGTTTTCTAAAAAAAAATTCATGTATGTTTAAAGTCCATTTTACCCATTTTTGAAACTTACCACATGTTATTAATGGAATATTACTTTCTTTTACCACATGAGGAACTTTTTGACTTTTCCGACAATAGTACGAGGAGAATGTTTTTTTAACTTATACGGCATGAATAGATTTTTACGGTTTCATAACGCCTTATTTTCAGGAAGCTTACTCTATAATATTTAATGACTATTTTCAAAAAAATCCTTTTCATTTGAAATTTCATGGAATTTTGTGAAAAGAAAATGATTTTGAAGAACAGAGGATATTTTCTTGAAGAATTCATTTCATGTTTTTTATCAAAACTATTTTCCATATAAGATGAAATTATTTCATATGTGTATGTTTCAAGTATATTGTCCCTATGATTTATATGGTTTCAATTTTATGATGATGAAATGATATCCATTTGTTTTATATGTATTATGTTATGATGGAATGATGTTTAAGAAACCCATTTTATTCTTTGGGTTATGATGAATGCTTTTTGTTTATGTTGTGGCACACGTAAGAATGATTTCATTACGAGATAGTTGGGACATATATCTCCCTCAAATGCATTGGATAAAGATTTATATATCAAGATATAAAAATGGCCGGAATGGTAAGTTAATCCGGTTCAGTGTTATAGGATTGAAACGAGGAGTGAACTCGATTCCGAAAGGGACTTTGTCCACTAATATGGTCTTGGAAGTAATGCCTTGGCTACTATGGAAATCATATCATGTTCTTAATGGTTACCAAAATTAAAAGTTTTATTCTAATTCTATTTTATCAGGATTAATGTTTCTTTATGTTCTATGTCTTACGTACTGCCATGTTTTATGTCATTGCTCAAGATCTTGATGTTTAAGCATTATGTTCATGTATTTAAGTTCAAATGTATATGATTTGTTTTATTTTCTCCATGATTACCCTTACTGAGCATTTGAGCTCACCCTTTTATATGTTTTCTTTTCCCCCGGATTTAAATAAAAGTTTTAGTTAAGAAAACAAAAAGGGGAAGATCTTTATGGGAGTTGTTGAAGATCTTTCACCACGATTAGAAGATTGTGTTATGAGTTTATAAAGACACTAAACTATTATCGTCCTTGAGTGTTGGTTCTTGTTTTGTATTAAGTATTCCGCAAATGTAATGTAATGTCAATGTATGTTAATCTTTGGGTCTCTACAAGAAATATTATCTATGGCCTAGAAATTCAACTTCATAAAGAATAATTCTTATCATAGTATTTGATACTACTAAAATATATATGAATATTTACTAAATATCATAATTTATTGAGCCGGTAGCCAAAAGAAACATGTTGGAGATAAAACAATTTGTCCACCTATTCATTAAATAGGGAGGAATTGGATTATTTATGATCTAATGTGAAGGATTTTCAAGAACAATAGGCTTATTCCATGAATATTTTGAAGATATTGATGTTTTTCATGAGAAATAATAATATTATAGGCTCATGGAGAAAGATCACTTTGAATAAGAAATCTGAATTTCTTCTACTAGATCAATACTGAGAAGAATATGGAGCTTGTGACTGGGGTGACTAACTAGTTTCTAAAGAGGCTCAAGGTTGTGTTGTTAAACTAGTCATGGATAAGAGAAGACAGTTAGGTTGTCACACGAATCAAGAGATAAAAATGGTTACTAGGGTGTATAACTAGGATCAATTTGAGGATTGACTGCTTGGATGTATAACCATTTAATTCCTTATCCATTTTAATCATTGATCAAATTATAACGTGGAATCCATGGATAGTCATCTAACCAACAAGATAAGGAGTATGTATTTTTACCAAACCTTTTAAATACCATGTATTGTTCTTTATCTTATTGTTTATTCATATTATGTGATATTGTGAGAAATAATTATGTGGATTGAGAACCATAAAATGTTGAAGAGGTTTAATTAAAAGAATATATTTTTCAAAAGCAACCCTCTGATTCACCCCCTTAGTAGTCAATCCATATTGGATATCTACAAGGGGTATCAAAGAAAATTTTACCTCTAAAGTCCCAAGCTATATTTTATAAAGTGAATATTTTTTGAAATATGTGATCTATCTCAAATGGAGAAAAGGGATTTAATCGTGAGGGAAAAAATCTATATATTTTATCTAATATATAGGCAAATAGGGACTAAATATTGAAAAAAGGTAATGAAGAATATAATAACATAGGGAGATACACCACTAACTAAAGTTAATTTATGTGCTATAAATTGAAATAATTATTTTGATTATTTTTCTTATAATGAATCATGTTCAAGTTGTTATATTTATGTAACAATTATTGATATTTATTTTTAATTCAAAGAACATATATACAAAATTACCAAAGAAGTGGTAAATTGAATTATTGAAAAAATCTGGGTTATTCAAGATAGAAAATTACATCTAGAATAAGAGGTTAATTATATGGAAGAGGCATTGTATAAAAACTTTGGAATATAAAACACTCTAAAAAAAATTAATGAAAAGGTTGAAATAATATATCTTAATAATGAATGATATAATCAAGCTATTGAAAAATTTAAATGTAATGTCTGTGAGATTTATTTCTATGAAATTAATTTTATAGAGGATTTATATGAACTTAAAAAATTGCATAAAGTTTATATTGATGTCAAATCTAATCATATAGAGGTTAAATAAAACAAGGTAAATGTGCTTGAAAATTCATTGCATGAATGAAGGAAAATTTAGGAAGAAAAAATAACGAAGATGAAGTAGGATTGGGATGGTAGGTTGAGATCAGTTGAAGATGAGAAGTTCTCTTTCAATATGAAGTGATGTTAGTTGGAAGTGTGATTGATGAATCATAAATTCCAAAAATATTTAAATTACTATAACACTAGAAATAGATTTACTACCATAAAATATTTCATTAATATTCATGACTATAATAATATCATGATATAATACCCTAACCAAATGAAAACAGCCTCCAAGAAGAACATATCCCATAAAAACAAAAATTTATTATGTACTAATTCTCTTTCAACTACTAGTACTGGTTTTAAACCGAAGTTATAGGAATGTATAAATAATGAAAAATATTGGGTAAATATGTATAAAGATATGTTCCTCAAGATATTTTCAAAATATTGGTGGTTATAATTAAATATATCAAGGTTTAGAAACTGTGAAATATGGATATGCTGAACAAGAAAATAAGAAAAGGAGGCTCATAGGTTATTTTTGGTGTTTCATATAGTGTAGAATAAAAACACTGTAGTGTTGAAATAATAAGTTTATTCATTAAACTCTTAAAAATCCACAAGATGAGTGGAGGATAGTTGAATAAAAGAGAAATCATGTTGTCTAAAAGTGGAAGCCAAATGAAAAATAAAATAGTAAAATTTTAAAAAAAAGATCTGAACATTCTTAGACTATAAAGTACAACAATAACAAGTGTCTCGATATAATAAATATCAAGGTGAAAGATCTAAGTTCAGTTTTTTTACTTGTACCATGTATTTTATGTTATGAAATTATAGTCTTAATATTATATCATGGCATTTCCTTGAAGCATGTATGGATAAATGGAAAAATAGGGTGAACATATGAGAATATATTATCAAAGGAAGAAATTACTTACTCAAAATATAACCAAGATGCCAATAAAAAGATGTATAAATACATAGATTAAGTGTTTATTATATTTATATTAATGGTTATTAGAGATGAGGTATGTATGAAAAACATTATTTGAGAGGATCTCTATATAATATGAAGGGGAAGAAAATTAGAATAAAAAGATTAGAATTCATTTACAATTGATAATAAGTTCGAGTCACCCAAAAAAGATGAATATACAAAGAAGGAATGTTGGATAGATTGGCCAGCTCAATTGAAATTGGATAAAAAATTTAGATTCCTCAAATTTATGATTTAATTAATGGTAAATAGGTGATTTAAAACTAAGAGGTTGAATGTCATAAGAAGCCATCTAATGGTGATGATATGGACATTCAAAAGAATTTGTGTGAAAAGTGTGGACAAAGTGGGAATAAGATGTTAAATTTAATATCAACCCCACCATCCCATGAGGAGTATATAAATTGTATTATGTAAAAAAGGAAATGAAATTTCTAGGAAAGCTAAGATACAAAACACCACTCCACATATGTAAGTCGTTCTTAAGAATAATGTAAACCTACAAATAGTGAATGATGATAATAATAAGAAAAATAATTTATAATATGAGATCAAATGTAAGAAATAAAAGGTATTTTTGAGAGTAAATTTATAGGTTGAGTTTTATTACTCAGGAAAAATTAGGCCCCTCCTTATTTCTTTATCAATATTCATTTAAGTAACATGGAAGGAATTGAGGGAGATGGATGTATCCCTTAAGGGGGATCACTGATGAGTTAAAGCTGTTAGACCATCACTATAAGGTGAATGTGAAACTTTTTAAAATATTTTCAAAACTATAATATGAGTTATTAAAATCAGACCAAAATCGATAATCTGAATGGATTGAATTTTTTTATTAAGGGTCATATAATATTGAGCTAAAAATGGGGAGATGTAAATTTTTCACTTGAACATTTTGATGGGATTGTTTATGTTAAATAGAGTTGAATGTATTTTAGGATTTGATTTTTTGAGAATCCCTAAATCCTAGAGAAGTGATTTATATAAGTTTGGAATCGCCTACTATATAATTTATAGACATTATTGATCACCTTTTCTATATAATCAATTTTTCTATTAATGTGTTTCCCATGTATACTTAGAGTTGTCTGGATAAAGGATATTTTCTTAGGGGAAATAATGTATGTAATCCTTCACTCAAAAGTGAATAATAATTATAATTTAAATGAATATATAATATTATGATGTTATCATTAGGAGAGTGATTAAATGAGAAGGCCCCGATTGTACCTTTGAATTTATTTTCAATAGGTGGGGGAGAATATTATATTTTAAAAGTTAAGAACTATCGATATAAAATTTGAAGGGGGAGCCTAAAGAGAACAAGTTCATGGTTTAAGAATGAATGTTTTATTTTTTTCCAGATATTATAAAGTCAATAACCAAATAATAATTAAATGAGGAGTTGACGATTCTTGGGGAATTAGATTTCATGCTTGATAAATTATCCATGAAAGTCTATATATTGATTGAGGTACTAACATGGTCTACGGTGAAATAATGTTAGGATTATAGATTGAATAATTCAAGGGAAGTTCAAGAAAAAAGTTTGAATAATAATTTTGATGATTATAATATTGGTCTTAAATCCCAAAGACATTTGGAAATGTTTTTAATGAACATAAAAATTGTTTTCAACATGGTTCCAGAATTATGAACAATTTTTAGATGTCAATGAAAAAATAAATTAATTGCATGAGGTGTTAGGATTTATTATAGATATGTTTAGAAAAGGGAAAATAAATATTTGACTATTTGTAATTGATATTTTTGGGAATAATATTCAAAATAATTTATATTAATTATCCAAAAAATAGGAAATCCCTTGGAAAACCAAGGACCTACCTCAACCATAAACGTGGGACCAAGGTGTACCACCTAGAAGGCAAGTCAAATTGGATAGCCTTGGGTGGCATGTGAGTATGTGGGCATGCATAACACTCACAGGAGAGCATATGGGAGTGCATGTAATAAAAATGGGTGAGTTCCCAGGTGAATCAGATAATGGGATGGTGTGACTTGTGTTGGGTGTGTATGAATACATGTCTAGGTGATGACACTGGTGATGGATTGAGATAACTTCCACACAACTTGAATTATTATGAAGATAATTTTTTTTTGAACACATATGTGAGATAAGTGATGTGTGAGTAATATTATAATGTTTAAAAATTTAAGTACATAAGCATGAACATCTAATCTGTTGTATCTGTATCGTTTGATCATCAAAGGAATTTGTCTAAAGCCTTTATTATTTGAAGGGATCTACATTCACGATCAACAAAAATGATGTTTTTCAACCTCCATTAATCAAGCCAATACAACGATACATGCTCGATCATCCCCAAATACATGCATGAAATATCCGTCTCTCATGCATGAATATATGAAAATAATATGATACTTTTTAGGATTAAATGAAGTGCATCACATGAACAAGAATCAATCACATGAAGTTATGGTCATGTATCTTCATGAAATCACATGAATAATTATGTATGTGAGAACATCACATCATGTAATACCACTATCTCATGAATAATTCTTTATTATAAAATCTTATTTCCACTTTGTCCTTGCATGAAGAAGTTGATTAAGAGAAAATGGGATGCTATGATATTTAGTGACATATAAGTTTGAGATACACTAATATCTTCATACTTTTAAGGATCCTTGACTAAAAACAAAATCCATAATAGAGCTAGTAGTGTAACATCCCTAGTAAGAAAAGAATTATGGATTTTAATATCTATGTATATTTATGAATTATATAGTTTTTTAAAGACTTAAAATGATAATAAATCCAATCTTAAGCATAGAATTCTCTAATATTTTAAAAAGATCATTTTACCGCCTTTTGAGGGAAAACCATTTTTAAATCAAAATTTTGACAATGTCATAAGCTATATTTGACAAAATAAAATTATTCATTAGAATTGGGACATTGAAATTTACTTTGGATAAATTTTTGGTATTTTTCTGACAATGTTCTTTTTTTTTGAATAGTGAAAAAATACTACATTTTACTTCAAAACTGCTTTTTTAGATAATTTTGTTATATGGTTATATTATCTTTATAATTGGATTTAAAGTTTAATTAGAATATATTTTTACCATTTAATCCAATGGTGGTCATTATAATTTATTTCACTTTGGAATTGGGAATAAACAAGTACCAAAATTTTCATAGATATTGTTTCAAAAAACCCGCTATTTGTTTTGACAACGTGAATTATTTGTAAATTAATTATTGCAATTTCTGTTTTTGGAATTTGGTAAAATGGATTCCATATTTGGAATCATAATGTACAAAAAATGTAATTAAGACTCTTTTGTTTTTGGACATTATGAATAGTAACGACTGTAATTATCTTTAATTATCGTGATTAATTAGTAATCGGGTAGTTAAGGATAATAAAATAATATCATAATAGTAAAAAATGACCCCAAAATTTGTTCTAATGATACTGGTTGTTTCATGGCCGACCATGGGATGCCTTGTGCCAAACTTAGGGACCCCATGGAATCACTTTTGGGTGATAGTGACACTTTATCATTTTATTTTTTAAGGAAAGGGGAATATCACAAAAGTATGTAACACCTAAGTAAAAAAATTTAATTTAGTCTACATAAATGATATATTGAACTATAAATAGTCATTGGAAATCTAAAAGTATTTCCTACATAATAGTTTTTTTATAATTTTTAGACATTAAATAAATAAAATTTTTTATGACACTATGATGATGCAGCAATTACCTCATTAATGAACGATTTAAATAAAATGAAAAGATAATGTAAAATATAATACTTACACTTGTCCAAAACCTATTGAATGAGTATATTTATAACCCTTATCACCTTATACTCGAAATATATCAATGTGGGACCTTTAAAATCTGAAAATAATTTTAATATAATGTAACATTTCTTGACTTTCCAAGAGTGCCCCTCCTCCCTCTTATAAAAGGCCCCCACCTCTACCTCCTTACCCACACCACTCAAGCCATTGGCTCAGACAATCTCTGCTCATTTTATCTCTCCACATCCATCTATTCATCATAGAAGCCTTACCTTATGCAGAATTCTCTTCAAGAAACACTTTTGGTTTAAACCAAGAGGAGTTACCCAATTTAAAGGTAATGTCTTCACTTGTGTTCTTTTGTTTTATTTTGCTTCTCCATCCCCATAAACTATTTTTATTACTTTATTTTGTAAAAACACCAGTATCTTTAATATACTAGGATGTTTTTATGAGAAGTATTCGATCTACACTTACACACACCTCCGTCTAATGGTTAAAGAACATACTGTTTCTGTGGATGACGAATTTCTGCCTCACGAAACGATGATTGTTCAATCTTTTTTTAACACCTTTCATGGTGTCCATTAAGATGTCACTATATTTATATATGATCTATATTATGTTTATTTTTTCCTTATGCTTCTGTATTTTTCATTTATGGCATAACTTTATGATTTCCATTATGGGTAAATGCGATATCTTCGTTTTAGGAAGTGCGGACTACCACCCCCTCAAAGTGATTTGATTCGTTAATGCCATATGTGGGACGTATAAAAGATGGAGTTAATGTTATTACATATGATATCATACTAGAATTCTAATATACCTTTATATCATTATGATTTCACTCCATTAAATATGAAATAGAAATTAAAGTAGCGTTTATGCGTACGTACGACTTACCGTCTCCATGAACGGTACATTTCATTTCTTACCTCTAAATTTTATGTAATATTATAAATGCATGTATATAATGGATATATATTATATATATGATATATAAATCATGAATATAATTCTATATATAATAGATATTTTACCACATGGACAACTTGTAATTATAAGGAGTTTATTTTTGACTCAAGTACCAATGATTGACAAAACAACCGTTATTAACTTAAATAATTACATAGTGTTCATAACATGGTAATAAGTGATATAAAAGAATAATTAACATGAAAAAGTTTCTTAAGCAAGTATAAATTAACTCAAGTTTATTATTCAGGAGATTAAAGAACGATCGAGTCAAGTCGGACATGAGGTAAAAGACTTCATCTCAATATCCTTTCATTGAGGCATATTTTGTTTTATACACAACATTATTTTATACGGTGTATAAACCCCTTTGACATTTACATTTATTCAAATGGAATATTTTTTTATATGAAGCGTTTTACTAAATGAAAAAAGAGAATGTTTTTGTCGTACGTTTGGGGCGACAACGGCTTCTCCGCCACCTTGACCATTATTTGGGTTTCAGCTTCCTCTACAAGCCATAAATTTTTTTATGAAAAATAAATACCATGTTTTAATTTTCATTTATTTTGGTATTGAAAATGGTTTTGATAATGTTTTTATTATATCAATGTGTTTTTTATATCTTGTGATTGAAATGTGGAAATGTTATGTTTCCTTTATGCATGTTTTATGTGATATGATTATGTTTTGGTTCATGGGAATTGTTTCTGAAGATGGGTGGTTTCTTGATAAACTAAGGTCCCGTGAGCCCGTGATATCTCTCCAATTCATTGGGTAACTCGAAGGACTTAAACACTAAGGTTTCTCTGAAGAGATTTAGAGAATATATTGTGATGGGTATTCCAAATTTAACCATGAGGGTTACTCCCTACGTAAGAATGTTATGAATGCCTCAAGTTACCTTTATGTCTTATGATTTCTATAATTTATTCATGATTTGATAAGGTATGTTAAAGTGCTTATGTTTTATGAGTAAAATATGATTTTATTAATTATTATGTATACATGGACTAATGTTTTTATTTTGTACTTACTGAGCTTTTTATGCTCATCCCATGTTTTTGAAATGTTTTTCATAGGTCAAGGGAAAGGTACATGATGTGATGATAATGTCAAGTAAGTGTCATGAAATAATCCATGTTTTGTTTTAAATATGTTTCCTTTGATGGGAAAAGTGAATATTGTCTTTAATGTAACCACCTTGTTTAAATGTGGAATGTAATGCATGATTTATGATCTAATTCTCTAAAACTCTAAACATGAAAGGATACTCAATGTGTATTATTGTAATAACTCAATATTAAGTAATGTTTAAAGGCACGAGGCCTTATATTTGGTATCAGGGGTCGGTTTAGATAACTTTAGGAATTAGAATTCTATTAAATGATTATCCAAAAAAATATTTTTTTATGGTCAAATTGAAATGATATAGCATTTGAAGATTACCATGTTGCTTTATATAAGACATGTTTGTTCAGAATGGTTTTCCGCAGAGGAAATAGGGAAGCAGTTCTAGGAAGGCATGCAGAAGGAAATGACCTTCCGAATCAGCATCCTGAGATGGTTGGAATTAGAACCGAATTTTTTGTTGCAGTAATGGCGTAGTTGACTCAAGCGATAAATGGTGGTGTTATCCATGCACGAGATCAGCCAGATCAACCGCAGAGGAACATGTTAGTGGTGGAAAATTTCTTGAGGAAACATCCCCATCATTAATAGTATCATCCGACCCTATGCTAGCTGAAGGGTAGATTAAAGCACTGGAGAAGATTTTCGATGTCATGGGGTGTTAAGACAGTCAAAAGGTTAGTCTTGCAATTTACCGTTTGGAGGGTGAAGCAGATCAGTGGTGGTCGATGGATAAAAATATCAGGGACGCTGATGAGATTGATGCTCTCGACTGGGATGAATTAAAAGGTATGTTTCTTGAGAAGTATTTTCCTAAGGCTGTTCAAATTAGGATAGAAAAACAATTCTTGGAATTGAGGCAAGAGGACGACTCAATGACTGCTTATGAAGAAAGGTTCACTCGATTGGCAAGGTATGCTCCAAATTTTATCTGAGACCTTTATAGTAAAATCAATCGTTTTTACTCTAGATTAAAGAAAAAATATCGAAGGGATTTAGCTTCTTGAGAGTTAAAGAGTTATGAAATGCTTTTTCGATGTGCTGATAAGGTGGAAATAGAGTTTTCCGATGATCAAGTGTTCTATAACAACCAACATAAGAATAGACCGAGGTGGCGGGAGAAAGGGAAGAATTCTTCAAAAAGGTCTGATGGTAAGAAAACTAAGTTTCAAGTTTGTGATAAATGTGGTAAAAGGCACGCTGGGGAATATCTTCTGAATTATTTAAAGTGATACCGATGTAGTAAGATAGGACATAAGGCTCGTGATTTCCCTAAAAAAGATCAGGGTGATGGTAAGACCAAATTTGATTTATAGTTAGTGAAATGTTTCAAGTAGAATGAGATGAGTCATTATGAAAACGAGTGTTCGACAAAGAGCTCAAATGATGGGAAACAGTCAGACTACAAGAAAAAAGGAGTGGTGAAGTCCTTTGAAACTACTTCAGCAGATGTTGGGCAAGAAAATGAAGTGGTATCAGGAACTTTGTTTGTTTTCTCAGATTATGATAATGTGTTGTTTGATTTGGGGTCTACACATTCTTTTACCTCTGAAAACTTTTCTAGTAAATTGGGAATTCCATCTCAAGAAATGACTCCTGAACATGTGGTAAAACACTTGGGGGAAATGTTGAGGAAAAAAGAACTTATAATAGTCTTCTTATCCTCATCCGTGGAAAGAACATACTTGCAAACCTTATTGTTTTACCTCTAGTAGAGTTTGATGTTATCCTGGGTATGGATTGGCTCTTTTTTTTACCATTCTAAGATTGATTATAGAGATAAAGAAGTTTATTTTCAGAAAGACTTTCAGTTTGTGTACAAGAATGAACTCTTACTGTTGATAAAATATCATGAGGCTGAGAAACTTGTAAAATATAAAAATGAATGTTACCTTGCACTTATTGTTGAAAACAATGGAACAGTTCAGAATAATGATGTACCAGTGGTAAATGAGTATCCTGATGTTTTTTCTCATGAGTTTCCTAGAATGATACCAGATCAGGAAGTTGAATTTACTTTTGACTTAGTTCCTGATGCTAAGCCAATTTCAAAACCCCCTTATGGAATGGCTCAAATGTAACTTTTAGAGTCGAAGGAGCAATTGCAAGATTTATTAAAGAAAGGTTTCATTCGACCTAGAGCATCACCATGGGGTGCTCCTGTCTTATTTGTTAAAAAGAATGATGGTTATATGATACTTTTCATTGATTATAGAGCCTAGAATAATATCACTATTAAGAACAAATATCCTTTTCCTCATATCGATGATTTATTTGATCAGCTCCAGGGAGCTTAGTATTTTTCAATGATTGACCTGAGATCGGGGTACCATTAGTTGAAGGTAAAGGAAGAAGATATTCCGAAGACCGTGTTTCGTACAAGATATGGCTATTATGAATTTTTAGTAATGCCTTTTGGGCTATCCAATGCACCTGTTTTATTCATGGACCTTATGAATAGAATTTTCCATGAGTTCTTGGATAAATTTGTGGTTGTTTTAATTGATGATATTTTGGTGTTTTCTAAATGTAAAGAGGAGAATGAAAGTAATTTAAGGGTTATTTTTCAAACCTTAAAATAAAATAAATTTTATGGGAAATTCAGCAAGTTTAATTTTTGGTTGCAACAAATTTCTTTCCTTTGTCACATTGTTTCTAAAGATAGAATAACTATTGATCCTACAAAAATAGAGGTTGTTGAAGAAGGGCCATGACCCACAAATGTAACTGAGATTCGTTGTTTTCTTGGTTTTACAGTCTATTACCAAAAGTTTGTTAGAAATTTTTCCTAGTTATCTAGTCTAATGACTAAGCTAACTCATAAGGGTGTTAAGTTTATCTGGACAAACGAATGTGATGATTGTTTTTAGGAATTGAAAAGAAGATTGGTGAATGCTCCAGTTTTGGCAGTACCTTCCAGGAATAGTGAGTTTGTTATCTATAATGATGCTTCATTGAAAGGACTTGGTTGCATCCTAATATCGAATGATCAGGTAATTGCTTATGATTCATGACAGTTGAAAAATCATGAGGTAAATTAACCTACACATGATTTGGAATTAGCTACTGTTGTATTCGCTTTAAAAATTTGGAGGCATCATTTGTATGGTGTAATGTGTGAAATATATACTGATCACCAAATTTTAAAGTATATATTCTCTCAGAAATAATTGAACATGAGATAGAGGAGATGGATAGAATTAATCAATGATTATAATTGTACAATTCATTACCATACAAGAAAAGAAAATAAAGTGGCTGATGCTTTGAGTCGAAAATGTAATGCTTCATTAACCATGTTACGTTTGGAACGTGATCCTTTGGTTAAGGATTTGATGAACTTTGGCATAGAAGTTGTTGGTGCATGATTTTCTTCTGTTTTGTTTCAGGTATTAGTGAAATATTCTCAATAAAACAGAATTAAGCAAGCATAGAAGAAAGATAGTGAGTTGCAGAAAAAGGTAGAGATGGTTCAGAAGGGTAAGTTACTTGAATTAAACATTGATAATGATTGTGTTTTGAGATTTGGGAAGATATTGTGTGTTCCGTGTGATTCACATTTGAAGAGAGAGTTGTTATGTGAAGCTCAAAGTTCTTTGTTTCCAGTTCATCTAGGCAGTACTAAGATATATAGAGATCTTCGGGAGTACTACTGGTGGGATGGAATGAAAAGAGATATTGATGATTTTACTATGAAGTGTTTGACTTGTTAACAGGTTAAAGTAGAGTGGTAGTTACTGAAGGGGATGCTTCAAACTTTACTAGTACCGGAGTGGAAATGGGAGAATATATCCATGGACTTTGTTGTTGGATTGCCGAAGAAACCTCAAGGTAATAATACAATTTGGGTTATTATTGATCGCTTGACTAAATCTGCTCATTTCTTTGCTATACGAGATACTTTTTCCCCAGATCAACTTTCTCGTTTGTATCTTAAAGAGATAGTCAGGTTTCATGGAGTTCCCCTCTCCATTATATTTGATCGTGATCCCTGGTTTACTTCTAACTTTTGGAAAGGCCTTTATAAGTCGTTGGTTACTGAATTAAATTTTAGAACAAATTTTCATCCTCAATCAGATGGGCAGTAAGAACAAACAATTCAGACTTTGGAGGATATGATACGTACTTGTTCGATGGATTATTGGGGACATTGGGACTAACATCTTTCTTTGGTTGAGTTTTCTTATAATAATAGATTTCATTCTAGTATACAGATGGCACCATATGAGAAATTATATGGGAGGCGGTGTCGAACTCCAGATTTTTGGGATGAAGTGGGTGAAAGGAAGTTATGGGGAACAGAATTGGTAGAAGAGATGGTAGAAAAAGTTCAGCTGATACAGCGACACATGAGAACAGCTCAGAGCAAGCAGAAAATTTATGCGGATAATAGGAGGAAGGATCTCTCTTTTGAGGTAGGCGATCATGTATTTCTCAAAGTTTCACCATGGAAAAGTGTGATGAGATTTGGTAAGAAAGGAAAGTTGAGTCCAAGGTTCATTGGACGATATGAAATTCTGGAGAGAGTTGGATCAGTTTCATACCGAGTGGCTTTACCTTTGAATTTATCTCAGGTACATAATGTTTTTCATGTTTCAATGTTAAGGAAGTACATGCCAGATCCATCTCATGTTTTGAGTCTAGAGGTAGTTCAGTTGCAAGATAATCTATCTTATGAGGAACAACCTATCCAGATTCTTGAACACAGGGAGCAGGTGTTACGGAATAAGGTGATTCATTAAGTAAAGGTTTTGTGGAAAAACCACATGATTGAAGAGGCAACATGAGAATCTGAAAATGCAATGAGAGATAAATACCCCCACTTATTCAATAAGTAAATAAATTGTGGGCACACAATTTTTAAAAGGGGGAAGGATGTAACATCCCAAGTAAGTAAAGAATTATGGATTTTCATATCTATGTCTATTTATGAATTAGACAGTGTTTTAAAGACTTGAAATGAGAATAAATCCAATCTTATGCATAGAATTCTCTAATATTTTAAAAAGATTGTTTTACCGCCTTTTGATGGAAAACCATTTTTAAATCAAACTTTTGACAATTTTATAAGCTCTATTTGTCAAAATAAAATTATTCATTAGAATTGGGAAATTGAAATTTACTTTGGATAAATTTTTGGTATTTTTCTGACAATGTTCATTTTTTAATGAATAGTGAAAAAATACTGCATTTTACTTCAAAACTACTTTTTCATATAATTTAATTATATGGTTAGATTATCTTTATAATTTGATTTAAAGTTTAATAAGAATATATTTTTACCATTTAATCCAATGGTGGTCAGTAGAATTTATTTCAACTTGTAATTGGGCATAAACAAGTGCTAAACTTTTCATAGATATTGTTTCAAAAACACCCGCTATTTGTTTTGACAACGAGAATTAGTTTTAAATTAATTATTGATATTTATGTGTTCATAATTTTGTAAAATGGATTTCATATTTTCAATCATAAGGTCCAAATTATGTAATTTAGAAGCTTTTGTTTTTGGACATTATGAATAGTAACTACAATAATTATCTTTAATTATCGTGATTAATTAGTAATCAGGTAGTTAAGGATAATGAAATCATATCATAATAATAACAAATTACCGCAACATGTGTTATAATTCTACTGGTTGTGTCATGGTCGACCATGGGATGCCTTGTTCCAAACTTAGAGACCCCATGGAATCACTTTTGAGTGATAGTGACACTATCATTTTATTTTTTAAAGAAAGGAGAATATCACAAAAGTATGTAACACCTAAGTAAATTTTTTTAATTTTGTCTACATAAATGATCTCTTAGACTATAAATATTCATTTTAAAGATAAAAATATTTCATACATTATAGTATTTTTTTATAATTTTTAGACATTAAATAAATTAAATTTTTTATGACACCATGATGATGTAGTGATTACCTCATTAATGAACGATTTAAATAAAATTAAAATATAATGTAAAATATAAGACTTAAACTTGTAAAAAACCTATTATATGAGTATATTTAGAACCATTATCACCTTATACTTTAAATATATCAATGTGGGTCCTTTAAAATCTGAAACTCATTTTAATATAAAGTAACATTTCTTGACTTTCCAAGAGTGCCCCTCCTCCCTCTTATAAAAGGCCCCCATCTCTACCTCCTTACCCGCACCACTCAAGCCATTGGCTCGGCCAAGATCTACTCATTTTATCTCTACAGATACCTTTATTCATTATATAATCCTTAACTTATGTAGAAAGCTCTTCAAGAAACCCTTTTGGTTCAAACCAAGATGAGTTACCCGATTTAAAGGTAATGTCTTCACTTGTGTCCTTTTGTTTTATTTTTCTTCTACAACCCCCTAAAATCTTTTTATTCCTTTATTTTGTAAAAACACAATTATCTTCAATATACTAGGATGTTTTTATGAGATGTATTTGAGCTACACTTACACACACCTCCGTCTAATGGTTAAAGAACACACTGTTTCTGTGGGTGGCGAATTTCTGCCTCACGAAATGATGATTGTTCAATATTATTTTAACACCTTTCATGTTGGACATTAAGATGTAAATATATTTATATATGATATATATTAGGTTTATGTTTTCCTTATGATTTTTAATTTTTCATATATGGAATACCTTTATGGTTTCCATTATGGGTAAACGCGATATCTCCATTTTAGGAAGTGCGGACTACCGCCCCCTCAAAGTGATTTGATTCATTAATGACATATGTGTGATGTATAAAGGTTGGAGTTAATGGTATTACATATGATATCATACTTTAATTTTAATATACCTTTATATCATTATGATTTCATGCCATTAAATATGAAATAGAAATGAAAGTAGCGTTCATGCGTACGTACGACTTACCGTCTCTATGAACGATGCATTTCATTTCTTACCTCTTAATGTTATGTAATATTATAAATACATGTATATACTGGATATATATGATATATATTATATCTACATCATGAATATAATCTTGGATATAATGGATATTTTACCACATGAACAACTTGTAATTATAAGGAGTTTATTTTGGACTCAATTACCAATGATCGACAAAACGAACGTTATTAACTTAAATAATTAAATAGTGTTAATAACATGGTAATAAGTGATATAAAAGGAATAATGAACATGAAAAAGGTTCTTAATCAAGTATAAATTAACTCAAGTTTATTATTCAGGAGATTAAAGAAAGATCGAGTCAAGTCGGACATGAGGTAAGGGACTTCGTCTCAATCTCCTTTCATTGAGGCATATTTTGTTTTATACACAACCTTCTTTTATACGGTGTATAAACACCTTTTACTTTTATGTTTATTCAAAAGTAATATTTTTTTATACGAAGCATTTTACTAAACGACAAAAGGAAATGTTTTTGTCATACGTATGCGACGACAATGACTTCTCCGCCGCCGTGACCATTATTTGAGTTTCGACTTCCTCTACAACCCATAACTTTTTTTTATGAAAAATAAATACCATGGTTTACTTTTCTTTTATTTTGGCATTGAAATTTTTTTTATAATGTTTTTATTATATCAATGTGTTTCTTATATCTTGTGATTGAAATGTGTAAATGTTATGTTTCGTTTATGCATGATTTATGTGATACGATTATGTTATGGTTCTTGGGCATTGTTTATGAAGAAGGGTGGTTCCGTGATAAACTAAGGGCGGGTGAGCCCGTGATAGCTCCCCAATGCATTGGGTAATGCAAAGGAGTTAAACACTACGGTTTTTCTAAAGTGATTTAGGGAATATACTGTGATGGGTATTCCAAACGTAACAATGAGGGTTACTCCTTACGTAAGAATGTTATGAATTCCTCATGTAACCTTTATGTCTTATTATTTCTATGATTTATTCATGATTTGATGAGGTATGTTAAAGTGATTATGTTTTATGATTAAAGTATTATTTCATTAATTCTTATGTATACATGGGATAATGATTTCATTTCGTACTTTTATATCCCTTACCGAGCTTTTTATGCTCATCCAAAGTTTTTGAAATGTTTTTCACAGGTCAAGGGAAAGGTATATGATGTGATGATAATGTCAAATAAGTGTCACGAAAGAATCCATGTTTTGTTTTAAATATGTTTCCTTTGATGGGAAAAGTTAATATTGTCTTTAATGTAACCACCTTGTTTAAATGTGGAATGTAATGCATGATTTATGATCTAATTCTCTAAAACTCTAAACCTGAAAAGATCCTCATTGTGTATTCTTGTAATAACTCAAGATTAAGTAATGTTTAAGGCACATGGCCCTACATGTATAACTCATATATAAATATTAAGGTAGGGATGAGGGTTTGAGCTACTTCCAATGAAACACTACCTAAGAGATCTTGTTTTCAAAAGAAATATAGCATTCAAGGGATTACCTAGTGTCACATAGAAGAAGAGACCCCACATTATTTATTCATTTTAAATATATGAGAACTTGTGTTAGTTGTTCATATAAAGGAGATGAAATAACATAATTCACTTTAAATTCCACAATGGTAGTGAGGAAGTGTGAAGCATTTTTTAGGATCTGTGTATGCAGGGTATTCGAAGGAGAAGAAAAAGAAATAACTATGAACCCATGCATTCTAGTTTGTGTGAAGTAGTTTCAAGAAGATATATTGAGCTATGAAATATGTGTGAATTGGTGAATATCTATGGTGTAAAGTTTTACTACTTATTTGATGGATAATTCATGCATTATGCTGTGAACATTCATATAATCATGAAACACATCGAAAAACATTGAAGAGACCCATGTAAAAAATTTCAGTTGAACATGAGGTCGTATTCTCATCACTTTTGTGAGGAAGATAAGGTAAAAACACTGAATTTAGTAAATTAATTCCATGTACACCAAATATATTCATTAAACCAATCCAACTGTTTTTAAGGTAAATATAAGAATAATATTAGGGGTTCTTGAAAACTTGAGATATCAAATCCATTTTCTCAGAAAAAATTTGAAATTAAAATATACATGGAAGCTCAAAAAGAGATAATATATATAATTTCGGATCACATAAAATAATAATAAAAAAATTCTAATGTTCAAAGGTTATGCACTATAAATTATTACATTAATGCATGAATTGAGTTGAGAATTTAAAGAAGAATTATTATAATTTATATAGTATTAATCTTATATAAAAAATTATTAGGTGAAAGATTATTTTTGTTCGGTAACATCAAAATCAAGACTAAGAATTTTTTTTAACATTTGGAACTGTAATGAATGATATGATCATTCATTGAATATAAAAAGTTATTGAGACTAGATCTGTAAGACACTTACATGATCAGACTTCTTATTTATAAGTATTTAGTAAGATGAGATGAACCAGATCATCCAAGATATAATGTGAAGGAGTTTCAAGACCAAAATTCTTAATCCATAATGCTTTTAATGATATTGAATTTGTACATGAGAAATAATGGTCTTATGTGATAGGATAGGAATATTAATTTGAAGAAGAGATAATAATTTCTACTACTAGATCAACATTAAGAAGAAGGAGGGGCTAGTGAATATGGTGTCTAACTAGTTCCTTAGTGTGATTGTGTATGGGGTTTCTAACCATTAACGTAGAAGATAAGATGATTTTGGTGTCTACCAAACCAAGGTAAAATATTTTTTTATTTAGTTGTTGAACTAAGATCAACTAAAGGATAGAATATTGGAGTGTATAACCAGTTTCTGACAAATCCATGATAATCATTGATCAAATTATAGTAGAGAATTAGTATTGGGTTATCTAAAAAACATTTAAATGAGTATATCATTATATTAAATCTTTTAAATATTGTGTTCTATTATTTCTATTATTATTTTTTCATATGAGTTAATAATATGAGAGATTATTGAGTAGATCAAGAACCTTAACAAGTTAAAGAGTTCGTATTAAAATAAACTAATTTGTAAAATTAAAACATTTATTTAGACCCCTCTCAGGGGTTAATCCAGAATGGGGATCTACACCATGTCACCAAATTTTAACTCTAAATCTCCATGATGATTTTTTAGTATAACTTTTCTATAGACTATTATATTTCCTTATGTTCTTTTGAATGTCTCTAGCCTTATCTTATATTTTCTTATCTAGCTCAGGTCCCAATAATGATAAAATATACCCATACTTCTAATTATAGTTATAAAAACCTTACATACAATTTTTTTGAAAATAATAATATTATAAAAATCACTTGAAAAAATATAAAGCCCATGTATTTTTAGGTCTATATTTTGTAGGATTATGAGATCATAATACAAATTAGAATTTATATAAAATTCGAAGAGAATTAATCAAACATCAGTTCCTCTTGACTATTAGTTATATTTCAATCACCATTGAAACTCTACTAATCACTATTCTAGTGAAAATAATTGAAAAACACAAGGTGAAAAAAATGATCCACAATGGTTTTTAAAACAAGAGGGGAAATTCCTTCAATTTTAAAATTCTGAAAAAAATATTTCACAAATATTTCCTTCATTGTCAAATTATTTTGATCTAATTAAAACATTTTATATAAAAAATAATATCCCCTAAATAATTTTTTAGGGTTTTCATAATAAAAAATCCACAAAAATAGATTCTTTTCAAATGTTTCATTAAAAAAAATATTTTCAAAACCCATGTTTTTATTAAACATAATATACATTGAAATATAATAAAACTTCTCCTTTGAAACATCCAAAAATGAATTATGAGAAAAATATCACTTTATGGAATTTAATGATAGTTATCAAACATTAATACTATTAAGGCCGCTAGGATTATTAATGAGATAAACACCACTTTTAGAAAAAATTACCCTCGAGGTTATATGTTCACTGCCCATTCCTCATCATCTTAATCAATACCCACATTAAAAATTTTAAATAATTTTCTTTATAACACCTTCCTTTATCATTACAAATTTATTAAAATAAATTTACAAAAGCTTCACATATATATAATTTTTTTAAGGTGGAAAATATTTACATATCTAATAAACTTAAAAAAACATACCTTATAGGAAAATATATGATTTCTAATATATTAAAAGTAATATAAGAATTCATAGAAGAAAATTATAAATTTTTATTATAAATTGAATTTTTTTCAGAACTTATTTGGAATATAATGGAAAAATATAGTGCATAGACATACAATACATATAATCATTAAGAAAACTCATGCAATTAAAAGAGATTTTCATACAAAAATAATAATTATAAAACTATTAAAACATTCATTGAAATAAGAAAGAAAATTTCCCTTATAATTTCTTTAAGATTTTAAATGGTAATTTTTAACAGTAAATATCTCATACATGAAATCCATAAATGAATGAAATAAAATAAAATCTTTAAAATCAATCTCCCCTATGAAGAGAGTTTTGTAAATATAAAAAATTAATAAAAACACTATCATTACAAATAAGGGGTTTTATGAACATTAATATATTTGTTTATAGAAAACATTTTTACCTTACATTAATCCTTGAAAAAACTTAAAATCTTAATATGAAATACATCATTTCTCAAAGGCAGACTCATAATATCAAAATTTCATTCTTTAACACTTTCACTCTCAAACTCAAAACTATAAGGATATAACTCGGGATCTATGATGATGTTATATTGTATATAACCTGATGTAAAATTTCTCATTATATATCAAATTTTTAAGCGAGGTTAATATAATAATATATCCTTTATAATAATCCTATAATAAAATACAACTTCCACCAATATCAGAATTTTCTCATTTCACTAAGCTACACCTTCCAAAACTAATCTCCAAGTTGTTATATGCTTAAATATTCCACATATAAAACTCCAAATATGAAGTTAAGATTAGGATATTTTTATTTTCGAATAAAATATTATATAAAGTATAAACATGAAGGTTCCATGGAGGTTGAATTTTTACTGTCCTATAGAGAAAAATGGATACCATCACGTGGTCATAAAGAGTGACAATGTTTTTATAAATGTTGATGTTAATATTCATATCACATTTCACTAATCTTGTTATTATTTTATAGAATGTAAACTGATATAATAATGACATATTAAATATACACATGTTATATTATTTTATCATAATGTGTCACACAATAAAGAATATGATGATACATTATGTTTAAATATGAGAGTGTTCACTTACCTTTAAATGGATTTTATATTACCTGTATGTATGTTTTAAAACTCACCACATAACCCTTACGTAATCCCTTTCATGTTGATTTTACACAACCAGGAGTGATTAGAGACCCTTATATAGGTCCCATATGAACCATATTACCCTCACATAAGTGGTCACATACCATTATGAGAGATCGAGCCTACCCTTATATAGCATGTGTATTGGGTGTGTTACTCTTACATGATCAAGAAGTACCCTTATGTGATACATGGTCAACCCTTAAAAAGATATTTTTTTTGTTTTCTTACCTTTATATGGAATGTTTTTTACCCTTACATAGTAGGATATGTACCTTTACATAGGTTATGGTTGGATCCTTATGTGATTCATAAGATAGGAATTTAATACCCCTACATAGCATTCAAAAATTCCACCGTATCCTTATGTATTGTTATTATGACCTTTATGTGAGCACTAGGTTGAGTAAATACCCTTATAAAACCTTCATAACTTCATTATAGTCTTTATGTGATCACTATATCACCTTTATATTAGTATTATCCTAACCTTACATGAGTAACAACTAATTTTTATGTACCCTCAAACCACATCCATACCCTTATGCGAGCAGACATGCTACCCTTATGTAGTTTTCATATATGCATCATTACCTTGAGGAATATTTATCTTCTTACATAGAGTATACCATTAAAAATTAATTTATATAAATTTAATCTTAACACTATAATTCAAATTCAATAAAATATTATAATTTGTATAGTCTAATAATTTGTTTATTTACCAATAACATATATTTAAAAATTAATATATTCATTTTCCATCATTAATATATTTTCTATTACATTAAAATTTATATTTATTAATTTTATACAATTAAATATATTATAAGTAATTAATTAATATATTACCCATATATAAGTATTCATATTTTTGATTTAAAAACAAAAACAATTACAATTAAGTATAAATTTTGAAATGCTAACATATTAAATGTGAATTTTTGTTTGATATATATATATATATATATATATATATATATATATAATTTCTTAAAAGATAATAAAAACAATGTTAAAGAAATATTTTTATAACATTAACATTTTATGTCAACTTATTCGAAAATTTATATTATTTATATAAAAGTATTTAATTTTGTAAAAGATTAAATTAAAATAAAAATTATGTTTTTTAAATTATAAAGAAATACATTTAATAAACATTTATTTAAAATAAATTTATGCTATAATTATTAGGATGTTACAAAAATAATTTTTTTCTCTAACTTTATCCCTGCATGTTAGAGTTTTGTACTTCCTACTATTGAAGTCATTTTAAGGAACCATTTAAATTCTCATGTGAAAGATATTATTATAATAAACTTAAACTATTAAAAGGTATTGATCTCAACCACCATTAAAATCAATAGAACATTATCTAAATATATTTTCAAGGTTTTGGATGGTCAAGTCAGATTAATCATCACTCAAAGGATTATATAAAGTTATAAAGTTTAACTCTATATTCAATGTTTGATAAAGATTCTCCAAAACATCAAGGTAAACATTAGATCATGATCAGATAAAATAGAATACGGACTTCATAAAACCTTACTACATCCTTAATGTATATCCTGAAAAGGTGATCAAGAGATAAATATTCCATAATTTCAATTAATTTTTTTGAATTTATAAAGAGATTGACTACAACCTAAATAAAATTATATCCACTAGCACAATACTGGGTTTCCGCAGTGACACCCTTTAATAATGCTAAAAAATAACTGATAAAAGGGGTGCCTTTTAACATCACTATTAAAAGTGACCCTTTATCAATGATTTTTTAGTGCTGATAAAGGAACCCCCTTATCAATGCTTTTTAGAGCTGTTAATGCCCCCCCTTATCAGTGCTTTATTTAGTAGCGCTGATAAAGGGGGGGCTTTATCTGTGTTTTTTCCAAGCGTTGATAAAGTGTATATTTCAAAAAGAATTATATTTCATAAAAAATAATATATTTATATATATATATATATTTATATATTTAATATATAATTTTTAAATATGATTTAGATCGATTTTATATTTTTTAGATGCTAAATGGACACTCGGAGAAAAAGTTATAGCCCTTTGGAGGGATTAAGGACCTTTTCAGGCCATGAAGAATATGAGAAGGTGTTCCAATGGTCACCAGAGTATATTTTTATTATAAATCATCAATTTGATATGTGGTATAGGCAAATAAGACACCCATAGTAGATGTTATGGAAAAACAGACACACAAAGCAGAAGTTATGGAAAAACGGACACCCAGAGAAGAACTTATGAAATTTGGGAGGAATTAGGGGCCTTTTTTTCCTTGAAGAAATTTATAAGGGGTTAAAGTGGTAAACAAAGTGTAATTATTTATTAAGATTCAATTGTATATGTTTTAAAGTGAAAATGGACACTTGAAGCAGAAGTTATGATTGTTTGAAATTGAGCAACCCTCATAAGGCCTAAAAACCTAAGAAACCCATAACTCACTAAAAAGCCATAACTTCTTCTTCGGGTGTCATTTTGAGCGCCGCGACTAGTAAAATATAAGATCATGATACGAGTGAGGACCATGTACAATAAAAACCATGATAAGATCAAAGAAACAAAATATATATCAGTCATACCACTCTAAAAAACTCCAACTTCAAACGGTCATTACATTCACTCCTAGTGTCTGTTTGGGCTCTACCACATATCAAATTGAAGGCAGCGAAGATATATACAAATAATAATGACTTTAAAAATGTTATAGTCATATTACGGACCCTAAAACACCAGAAAACCATCTTATGACCTCCAAAACTCCATTTCTGTGTCTGGTGCTCTGTCAAATTTTTCTTAAAACAGTAATAAATTCCGATACGTGTGTTTATTTTTCCTCCAAAACCTGTTATATCATAGTTAATTCCATGAGATTTGGCTTGACTATTCATAGATCTAAAAAAACACCCATATCAGATGTTATTCCTATTTTAATGACTCTACGGTATGTAAGGTTTTTCAAGACCCCATTTATAGCACTTTTGTCCTGTATACTGTTTTTTCAAACAACTATAACTTATGATCTGCCTGTCTGTTCGGCCTCCACCACCTATCATATCATAGATCATTTAATATATAATATTTTTAAATATATATAAATATGTATAATTATACTTACAGATACATATATAATATATATATATATATGTGTCTCTGTGTGTGTCTATTGTATATATGAATTTATTTATTTATAAACACACACAAAAAATAATATTTTATAAATGTATTTAAAACGGATCTTATAAATATATATTAATATATGAATAAATATATTAATATATAAATATAAATAAATAAATAAATAAATATATATATATATTAATATACAAAGATATATATATATAAATATTAATATTACTATATATATATAAATATAAATTAATATATATATTAACAAAAAATATATGTGTTAATATAAATATTTATTAATATATGAGTAAATATAACTAAATATATATATAAATAAATCGATATATTAATAAATTAAGAGTAAAGAAATATGGTGGAGTGGTAAAGTCTTAGGTGCGCAGGTAATAGGTCCCGAGTTTGAATCCATGGTGAGGTAGGTCGTGCGTGCAGGTGGAATAAGTGTAACATCCCAAGGTTTTCTAAAAATAAATTGAAAATGCTTGAAATTTTGTTTAAGGTATATATTTATAAGTATCCTTTAAACATAATTTTATTTCTTCTATGTTTTGAATTTCAAGAAACTATCATCTACAATTGTGTTCAGTATGTTATTTCGAGTCTGATGGAACAAACTTTTTTTTGGTGAATAGTAACATGCCCTTATGAATAGTAATATGAATAGTAATATGACCTCATGAATAGTAAATAATAATATTATTTTATTTTCCCATGGCAATAGGATAATGGGATCTTAATTAATTTTCCAATGTCACATAAAACTAATTGCACTTCAATTTTGTTATTTTTCGAATTAACTGTGACCTTTTTTTAAAATTAAATTAATAATATTTAGAAAATTATTTTTGAAAAATGGAGTTCATTTTTGAATTCTACACGTCGAAAAATGGTTGGGGTAAATTTTTGGTATTTTTCTGAAACTCTTGAATTTTCGGTGAATAGTGAAATACGGTAAAATACCGTATAATCAATTTATCAGTAAAAATGCACTATTTATGACATCATAAGTGATGCAAGGCCACTTGCTTCGAAATCACATGATATTTTCACTAATTAAGGCCACTTGATTTGAGATTATTCATAGTCTTGATAAAAATATTATAATAATAATTAAAATAATCTAAAATACCTCCCCTCCTCCACTATAAATACCACCATCACTCCCCTCTTCCTCCCACACCTCTCAAGCCTTGAGCATTGTCTAATTTCTGCCAAATTCCCTCCCCAATCTTCTTCCCCACGTCCTAGAGCTGCTGGTCTCACCAAAAGACCAAAATAAAAGCCCTTAAGAAGGATCTCAAGGAGAAGAGATCAAAAGGTAAACATCCTCTTTCATTTTCATTCTTTCCTTCCATTTTATGTTATTCTCTTCCTTTCCCTTTGTCTTTTGTTGGGATATTTCATTAAATATTTCCCTTACTGTCCAAATTTTGTATGAATGATGAGATATTCCATTCCTCTCATCAATCTCTTTTTTATGAAATTTTAAGAGACGCCGTTAGGCTGCCGAATTTTTGTAAGAAATTTCTCATGTTTTCTTCATTTCAAGATTCCCTTCTCTTCATTCTTCACCCCCTCTTATCCAAGAGGCATGAAATCTCCAGAATCATGTATATTCTGGATGTTTTCATGTTTATGGAAAATTACAAATCATTATTCCTCTCCTCTTTCACTTATTTAAAGAATCAAAAAACATTGTCCATTTGTGTCGAATTACCGATATCGTGGACGATGTATTTTCAATTTCCATTAATTATTTCAAGTCTGGTCATGAAACCATTTATATGGTTGAACCAGGTTATAATATATGTTTTATGAATCATATAAGGTTCTGTAATTCTTTTGTACTCATGATTCAAACTTATAAGACTAAATGAAATTGTAATTATCAAAGAACCACTTAAATTATCTAAACGAACATAATTAATGTTTTAACTTATAAATCATCATCATATAAGGCACCAAAGTGATGAATGGTATAATTTATGATACTGGAGTTATGTAACTAATACTCCATTCCAATTCTGGAGTTTCACTTCCAATCAACAAGAACGATTCATCATGAACCGATCGTGAAAATCACAAAAGACCTCACCCAAAATAATGCAAGGAACAAAATACTAACAAATAAGGGGTGAAATGATGTTATGAAATGACCATATAAGATGTTATAAACATGAACACGTTTCTTTAAAATCCTATTAACACTCCTTTAACCATTATACAGGAGGTTCAAACAATTTTGAAGTAGGACAAGCCCAAGGTAAGGGAATTCTTAACCCGATTTCCATTCTTTGGGTTAACCTTCTACTTTATAATTTATGTGCTATTTAAATTGTTTGTGTGATGGGTTCTGTTTATATTATGTTTAATTATGTGTATTTACAGAGTATATACATATTCCATCCACTCAATTAAGTATCACTTCAAGTATATGATGTTTATAAGGGACTTTTCTTCTAAAATCCTCTTTTAAAATTCTGTTTTATAAGATTCAAAGGCAATGTTTTTATGCTATTATTTATGTTGAATGATTATGTTTTGGCTATTGGGCATTGTTTATGATGAAGGGTGGGACCTATATTTCCCTCCAATGCATTGGGTATGAGTAAGTTGGAGGTCGGCCGTATGGTTACTCCAAGTGTAACTGTGATGGTTACACAAAGTAAGGTAGCCGTGAGGGTTACAAATTTTAAGGTAGCCAAGATGGTTACAAGATTATGTAAGTAATGCCCCAATATACCTTTATGATTATAATTATGTTTGTATGGATCTTGTGTAAATCTCATGTTACACAAAGTAAGATTTTATGGGTGTAAATCATGTATTTTGAAAATGTTTTCATATGTCTTGTGTATTCATGGACTAATGAGATTTTTCCTTCTTTTTCATACCTTACTGAGCTTTTGTGCTCATCCCAAGTTTTTAAATGATTTTTCACAGGTTAATGGATGAATAATACAAGGAAGGAAGACATGTTAAATGTTGAAGAATTGTCAAGGAGTCTTGTTTTATGTTTTAATGTTTTATATTCTGAGGAAAATGGAAACTGATTTTATGGTATCCACTATGTAACAATGTGTAATGTTATGAATATTTTGTCTTAATTCTCTAAAGATCTAAACTTGAAAAGATCCTCAATGTAAAATGAAGTTTTTTCTTGAATAAATTCAAGATTATGTATGAAATAAGTGCGGGTCCTTACAGTTGGTATCAGAGGTCAGTTTAGACAACTTTAGGGATTAGGAGTTCTTGTGAGACACGTGATTAGTCCCTATATCCATTATTTCTGTTAAATTATTGTTTTATAACTTTTTTTCTCAGGTCAAGTAAAGTCGGGTACGAATGGAAGGAGAAGGATCTCAAACGACATTCCTATCTCTTCCTGATAACATGCTTGCAATAATTATTGCAAAGTCATCTTCGGATGATTGTGAAACTTTTTCTAGCATACAACTCACTTGCAAGCAGTTTTTTGAGATATCAAACACCTCCTCTATACCTCGTTATCATCGTGGATCATGGGTTGTTTTTAGACAAATACTATTTTCACAATATTCACATAATTTCAAGAAAGGTAAATATTATCAAGGTATCTTCAAATATTTTACCTTATCACAAGAATTTGAAGCATATTATGATTTTAAAAATGGTGCTGAGGAAGGGGACCCTTGTGCAACCTATTTATATTTGCTTTTAAATTATAGTCTCATATCACATACTTATGGTATTTTAAAAGGACCAATAATAGAAAGTTTCAACTCAATTTCGGTCCGACTATTTTATAGAAATCATGTTTTATCAGATGTTTTGGAATTATATGTCCTACATGATTATTTTCCAAAACTGTTTTTCTGTGAACACCCATATGACCCATGTTGTACGAGGTGTATTTGGATGGAGGAAGCAAATGATTTTGAAGGATCTCTAAATCATTGTTGTAATGCATGGGACTTCTACCTACGTGAACAAGATGACGATGAAACCGAGTGGACACCTTGATCAAGGTACCCTCACTTGTTTAATAAGTAAATAAAATTGCGAGGACGCAATTTCAAGAAGGTGGGGATAATGTAACATCCCAAGGTTTTCTAAAAATAAATTGAAAATGCTTGAAATTTTGTTTAAGGTATATATTTATAAGTATCCTTTAAACATAATTTTATTTCTTCTATGTTTTGAATTTCAAGAAACTATCATCTACAATTGTGTTCAGTATGTTATTTCGAGTCTGATGGAACAAACTTTTTTTTGGTGAATAGTAACATGCCCTTATGAATAGTAATATGAATAGTAATATGACCTCATGAATAGTAAATAATATTATTATTTTATTTTCCCATGGCAATAGGATAATGGGATCTTAATTAATTTTCCAATGTCACATAAAACTAATTGCACTTCAATTTTGTTATTTTTCGAATTAACTGTGACCTTTTTTTAAAATTAAATTAATAATATTTAGAAAATTATTTTTGAAAAATGGAGTTCATTTTTGAATTCTACACGTCGAAAAATGGTTGGGGTAAATTTTTGGTATTTTTCTGAAACTCTTGAATTTTCGGTGAATAGTGAAATACGGTAAAATACCGTATAATCAATTTATCAGTAAAAATGCACTATTTATGACATCATAAGTGATGCAAGGCCACTTGCTTCGAAATCACATGATATTTTCACTAATTAAGGCCACTTGATTTGAGATTATTCATAGTCTTGATAAAAATATTATAATAATAATTAAAATAATCTAAAATACCTCCCCTCCTCCACTATAAATACCACCATCACTCCCCTCTTCCTCCCACACCTCTCAAGCCTTGAGCATTGTCTAATTTCTGCCAAATTCCCTCCCCAATCTTCTTCCCCACGTCCTAGAGCTGCTGGTCTCACCAAAAGACCAAAATAAAATCCCTTAAGAAGGATCTCAAGGAGAAGAGATCAAAAGGTAAACATCCTCTTTCATTTTCATTCTTTCCTTCCATTTTATGTTATTCTCTTCCTTTCCCTTTGTCTTTTGTTGGGATATTTCATTAAATATTTCCCTTACTGTCCAAATTTTGTATGAATGATGAGATATTCCATTCCTCTCATCAATCTCTTTTTTATGAAATTTTAAGAGACGCCGTTAGGCTGCCGAATTTTTGTAAGAAATTTCTCATGTTTTCTTCATTTCAAGATTCCCTTCTCTTCATTCTTCACCCCCTCTTATCCAAGAGGCATGAAATCTCCAGAATCATGTATATTCTGGATGTTTTCATGTTTATGGAAAATTACAAATCATTATTCCTCTCCTCTTTCACTTATTTAAAGAATCAAAAAACATTGTCCATTTGTGTCGAATTACCGATATCGTGGACGATGTATTTTCAATTTCCATTAATTATTTCAAGTCTGGTCATGAAACCATTTATATGGTTGAACCAGGTTATAATATATGTTTTATGAATCATATAAGGTTCTGTAATTCTTTTGTACTCATGATTCAAACTTATAAGACTAAATGAAATTGTAATTATCAAAGAACCACTTAAATTATCTAAACGAACATAATTAATGTTTTAACTTATAAATCATCATCATATAAGGCACCAAAGTGATGAATGGTATAATTTATGATACTGGAGTTATGTAACTAATACTCCATTCCAATTCTGGAGTTTCACTTCCAATCAACAAGAACGATTCATCATGAACCGATCGTGAAAATCACAAAAGACCTCACCCAAAATAATGCAAGGAACAAAATACTAACAAATAAGGGGTGAAATGATGTTATGAAATGACCATATAAGATGTTATAAACATGAACACGTTTCTTTAAAATCCTATTAACACTCCTTTAACCATTATACAGGAGGTTCAAACAATTTTGAAGTAGGACAAGCCCAAGGTAAGGGAATTCTTAACCCGATTTCCATTCTTTGGGTTAACCTTCTACTTTATAATTTATGTGCTATTTAAATTGTTTGTGTGATGGGTTCTGTTTATATTATGTTTAATTATGTGTATTTACAGAGTATATACATATTCCATCCACTCAATTAAGTATCACTTCAAGTATATGATGTTTATAAGGGACTTTTCTTCTAAAATCCTCTTTTAAAATTCTGTTTTATAAGATTCAAAGGCAATGTTTTTATGCTATTATTTATGTTGAATGATTATGTTTTGGCTATTGGGCATTGTTTATGATGAAGGGTGGGACCTATATTTCCCTCCAATGCATTGGGTATGAGTAAGTTGGAGGTCGGCCGTATGGTTACTCCAAGTGTAACTGTGATGGTTACACAAAGTAAGGTAGCCGTGAGGGTTACAAATTTTAAGGTAGCCAAGATGGTTACAAGATTATGTAAGTAATGCCCCAATATACCTTTATGATTATAATTATGTTTGTATGGATCTTGTGTAAATCTCATGTTACACAAAGTAAGATTTTATGGGTGTAAATCATGTATTTTGAAAATGTTTTCATATGTCTTGTGTATTCATGGACTAATGAGATTTTTCCTTCTTTTTCATACCTTACTGAGCTTTTGTGCTCATCCCAAGTTTTTAAATGATTTTTCACAGGTTAATGGATGAATAATACAAGGAAGGAAGACATGTTAAATGTTGAAGAATTGTCAAGGAGTCTTGTTTTATGTTTTAATGTTTTATATTCTGAGGAAAATGGAAACTGATTTTATGGTATCCACTATGTAACAATGTGTAATGTTATGAATATTTTGTCTTAATTCTCTAAAGATCTAAACTTGAAAAGATCCTCAATGTAAAATGAAGTTTTTTCTTGAATAAATTCAAGATTATGTATGAAATAAGTGCGGGTCCTTACAATAAGTGCAAACACTGTTAAAGGGGATGGGGCACTATTAAAGGCTGGGGTGTGCAGGCTGGGGTGGGGTTGGCTAGGGTGTGAGGGCTAGGTTTGGTGGGGGGGTCAAGCGCTGTTGAAGCCCCTCCCTAATTTGACTATTTTTTAATATTTTTTAACTTCTATCAGTGAATTTAAAAAAGAACTGATAAAAGGGATCTTTTATCAGCTCAAAAAAATGTGCTGATAAAGGACCTGTTTATCAGTGTTTTTTTAGAATTGATAAAGGACCCCTTTTATCAGAGCTTTTTTTTTGGGGTTGATAAAAGGGGACTTTATCATCACTTTTCTTAGCACTGATAAAAAGGAACCCCCTTTATCTTCACTAAGATTAACAACACTTTTTAGGACTGATAATGGCATTTTTAGCACTAATAAAATCATGTTTCATGGTATTGATCCTTCGGATATTTTATTTGATTCCAATGATCAAATACATAGCAATTAATTCCCATTTACATTTTGTTGTGAGTAATGGTTGTTGGATCCCCTCAGAATTTTTTTTCTTAGCCTTAATTTTATGACATACCAAGTACCAAGGTACATGCTCTGCAATACTACTTTTTATGTTATCCCACCATAAATACTGTCTAAAATCTCAATAAATATTCATACTTATAAGATGAATATAAAACTATGAACTATGAGATTCATCCAATAGATCATTTTCTATGTTTTGTGTTGATAAGACACATACTTTGTTTATTACCCTTAGTGTTCCATCATAATCAAGGTTATACTTAGGAACATTACATCACTTCTTCTACAGTTACACATCCTTCTTTTTCACCTCATTAATCCTCACATGGATGGAGAGTTGAACATTAATCTAATAAATATATGATTTTACCCTTTACCAATGATTTAATAGTCCATATTCTAAAAATCCATTTATATTGGAAATATTTTAATCTTCATCATGACAATATTAGAAATATCTTTCTGATTCAGAGCATCGACCACCTTGTTTGCCTTTCCAGGGTTGTAATGCATTGAGCAGTCATAATAATTAATTAATTACAACCATCACCTTTGGATCACATTAAACTCTTTATATGTGAATATGTATTTAAATATCTAATTATCACTATATATATATGTCATTTCATTTACCATAAAGATAATACCAATATATTTTATATGAAAATTTTACTACTGCCAGCTCCCAATCATGTGTCGGGTAATTTTTTTCATCTATTTTAAATTGGTCAATGGAATATGAAATAACCATATTTTTCCAGATAATGATGCATCATAGTCCCTTATTTTATGTATAACTATAGATCATAAACCCTTCTCTAATATATGGTAGTGTGAGCATAGGTTATCTAACAAATTTTTTTACCACTTTGAATTGTTTCTCACATTAATATATCCATAGGATCTTGCTTCCCTTTTATGTAAACTAGGTTAGTGGATTGGATAACCATGATAAATTATTCAAAAATATTACATAATATCTAGGTAACATAAGAAAACCATGGATCTTAGATACTATATTTGGTCTGGGTCATTGGTCAGTAACTTCTATTTTTGAAGAATCTAAAAGTATACCCTCACATGAAATTATATGATGCAAAAATGAAACCTTGGTAGAAAAAATTAAAACACAGTTAATTTAGAATAGATCCACTCTTTATTTAAGGTCATATAACCTAATTGGAGGGTATATCAATAGATTACTTTGATCATAGCATAGCCTGTAGAAAATAAACGGGTTTAATAAACATCTCATCATCATAATAATAGACCATACATAAAAAGAATTAGGATGATATCATTAGATAATATCCATAGTTAATAATAAGTAACATCTAAGGATTTTATCATAGATGAAAAATTACTTTAATATATCACTAGAATATTCCTTTAAGAATACCCTTTTCATTTTGAAATAACTTATTTAAAATCTACAAATTTCTAAAATATTATAAAAAATATTTTCATTAAATTTAACCTTTGACAATTTTAAATTAATACTCAAATAATTGAGAGCTCATGATAATAGTAAATTTTATTCTATCTTTAATTATTAATTTTTTTTCACACCTTCAGTAATAATTACCTCATTCAAAAAACAATAAGAAGATCAATTTTAAACATTTTTATAGAAATTGAAAAGGCATAAAAATGTTATTAAAAAATCAATTGTAAAAATAGAAAAATTATTGAAATGCAATTTAGGGAACTTGGATATGAAGTAGAAACATATCTAACCAAAAAAATATAAATAAGGTCATATGTTCTTAAAAACATTTTCTAAGCCATTTTGAGTACCAATAGAGAAAAATGTTACAAAAACATCAACAATCCAAAAATATCTAGAGGAGAATAGAGTAAAATTTGTTTATTATATAATATAATATAAATTCCATCAATGGAAATCCTTAGAAAAATCCTAATTAACATGTTATTGAAACATAATTCATTTACCTCATGTTCGATCTTTCTTTATAGGCATTATAACCACCACATAATTGATAAACCTCCTTTGCCTCACACATTATTCCTTGAAAGTGGTGCTTTTGAAAAAAATAGAATCCCTATAATTTATTGAATGAATCTTAAATTGTATTAGGTTAGGGATTTTGTGAGATATAATGCATAAACACAGTGAATAAGGGAGGATAATAGGTTCCCTTTTATATGTGATGGAAAATCAAGGTCTAGAATTATTAAAAGGATTAAATAATATAAATACATACCGTAATCATTTCAAGTGTCACTAAGGCACCCCAAATTCATAGATAAGAAGATATAGAGTAAAAATAAACTTAAAAAATCACATTTAGAATTGTGTTTTACACATTTTAAGCCTTATCTCATAGTCAAACCACTTTAAACCCATTTTAACCTTAACTGTGATAACCAATCTTTTTAAAATGAATATTTAATTATATAAACAAAAATATAAGGGTAATTCTAAAAAAATTTGTACATGCTGATTCCAAATTTATAATAAATATTATCAGATTCATTTTCTATAGGTGGAATAAATAAATTTTAATAAAATAACACAAAATTCATGAAAATTAGTTTTTAGGAATGTTCCTGATTTGACCGTAAAAAACATTTCACCTCGAAAAAAAGAAATAAGTAGGTTTCCATTAATTTTTTTGAATAAAAAAAAATTAATATTTTTATACTCTTATATTAAGCCAAAAATTAAACTCAACTTCTAACCAAGCCATTAAATGTAAATACCTAATGAAATATTTTTATTTGAAGAAAATATAACTTATCTTCACAAAATTTAATATTGGGTTCTTAATTTAATAATAAAGTATTAAAATAAATAATTTAATTCTATTAAAATATATTTTGTAATGAAATATGATCAGAAATTTATTAATTCAGGATTAAATCATAGTAATGTTATAAAAGTAACAATATTTTAAAAAATCAGTATTTTCACTATTCACCCAAAAATGAACTATTTTAGAAAAATCTAAAAAAACCTAAGATAAATTTGATACATTGACTCCAACAAATATAAATATTTTAAAAATTAAAATTCATAAAAGTGATATAAATTAATTATAATGTCTATGCACAAAATTTAATAATAACCATTTTTGATGAAAATGTATTTTTGAAGCATAAAATTACATTATTGAAAATAGGGAACTAATTTTTTTTGAATTGATAAATAAATTTTCATTATAAAAAATATCTTTAGATATTTTTCAAAATTTATTTCCTATTAATACCACTATTTTTAACTTCTATGTTATAAGAGTCACATTTAAATAATATTTTTATGATGTATATCTCAATTTATTGAATCATGGTTTTACATTTAGAAAAAGATATAAAAAAATATTTATTTAAAGATAAATATATCAAAAAATGTTTTGATGTTATATCATTTAATATATTTAAATCTCATATCATGTGTAAAGGACATTTATTATCTAGAATCCATGTACATCCCCTATTCAATGCTTTAAGTGAAAATTCAATAAAAAATATTTCTATTTTCCTTTTTCTTTGTTATTATAAGTATCTATAGTATAGTATTTCATACCCAATTTTATTTGTAAAATGGTGAGAAATTATTCTCCAGATTGGACTTGTTGGTCATATCTTTTAAAAACCTCTTATAATGGTCGAAACTCATTATCATGTATAAGTATATAATTTTCAGGCTTCTTCTGATATTTTATTCTTTGATTGGGTTTAATCCCCCAAAAAATTGGTCTCTAAAATATTATAGGCTCAAAAAAATTTTAAAAATTAAACCAAAATATACTTACCAGGTTCCCAAAGCCTTCATAGTGAAAAAATATATAAAACACATACTATCCTCTTTAAATATTTTTCTATCTAGACGTTGAAACCTTCTATTCTTTTAGTTATTGACCACCAATCGTAGATTATTTTATTTTAAAATTATAGTATACTCCCAAAACATACCTCTTAACTCCGAGAAACTTTCCATCCTTTTTTGAATCACTGTTTTTGGTGTTTTTCTTTCAATTCATTATTCCAAGAATTTCTAAATTTATGAGAATCATCCATTTTCCCCAAAATTTACCTACTTTTATTTGTGACTACTAATTATACATTTCACAAATAATTTAATAAAAACTTATTTATTTTCATGTGATTTTTGGACCATATAATTATTATTATTATTTAAAGAATAAACTATTAAAAAGGCCACTCATTTAACAATTCTCCATCTTCATGTGTTGAATTTTAAAAGTTGGATTTATACTTTTCTGGTTACTTTTAAGCTTGGATTAACTTTAGTTAGAATATATCAAGCACATTATTCTTCACTTTTACTCTTACATTTAATATTTTAAATAATTATCAGTAGTAAGAAACTTCTTTAAGTTATAAATATATTTAACAATCGTTGAATTATTATCATCATAAATAGAATCATTTTCTATTGAAGATTTATTATCTTTCTTTAATTTTTTTATTACCTTCTCAAATTTTGGGATCTTTTAAATTCATTACATAATTTTTTTCTTAAAAAAATATATTTTCCCTCACTTATTAGATGATTATTTTAATCACTAGTGAATAGTTCCTCATTCACTTTAGTAATCAATAGTTTTTCATCAACTTCAATATATGTTTCAACTTTCACATCATCATCCCTGCTATTATCATCCTCAAACATTCATAAGAAAAATCTCATTTTGAATTTAAAGAAGTTATTATTTTTCACCAATGAAGGAAAATTTGAATTATAAAATTTTGTAGCATTATTACATGAGAAATCTATAGTTTTTATCCTCATATTTATAATTCTCTTCTATATTCATATTATGAAAATTTATTATAAAGTGTTTTATTTTTCCACACTTGAATCACTTTAGTGTCATACTTCTTCAAAATTTTCCTTTACCTCTTTCAAAATTTCTAGAGATGGGTGATTAGATATTGTCAAAATTTTCATGGATATCTTTTGCATCAAAATATTCTTATTCTAAAATTCGTTATTTCTTAAACTTCTCTTATTTTTAGAATTTAAATAAAATTTTATTTTTTAGCATTTAACTTATTCTAGAAAAGGATATTTTCCCACATTTCATATGTAATTAGATTACTCTTAATTTTCTTCAATGGAAGTGAACATGTATCATGATATTCAAGAAATGGGACCTTTTCATCAAACCTATCTAAAAAAATTTTAATATATCTTTTAAAAACCCATATTATTCTTTAATTTCTCACCAAAACCTTCTTTGATACTCAGAGTTTCACTAACATGATTAATGAAATCATCCACTGTTTCCTCATCCATGATTTTTTGATCGTTATTTTTTCATCACTAGACCTATTACTTGTAATGAATAAATTTTTAATTTCGTTAATATATTTTTTCTAATTTATTCCAAATTCCATTTTGGTCTCTATTATATTTACTTTAATAAACTTATTTTTAGAAAGGGACAAACAAATAACATTTCGAGCTTGTTTATAATTCTCATAATTCTTTATAGAAAACATTGTTATATAAGTACATTCAATATAAAGAATAATACCATCAATTATATCATCTAAAACATACATAATGATAGAAATAAATAAAAAAAATTAAAAATGTCTATGTATAATAATTTATTCCATGGATTGTAGGAATTCACTTTCTATTCAAAAAATTATGATCATTCGTCTTCGAAATGGAAAATAAATGTCCAAATTTGAAACTTAGAGGAAATATTTCTCTCTAAATATCAAACAATAGATCATATTTTATGGAAATTTGAATGCACTGATACCACTAGAAATGGACTTAAAATATAAGCCATAATTCACCAAAAGAGAAGGTGAATCAGTTAATTCAATACATATTTAAATTTATTTTGGAAAAAAATTTATAACTTATTAAAGTGAATTCTATTATCATTTCTAGAAAATAATTCACATCTACAAAAGGCACTATATTTTTTAAATGGTTTACAAGGTAAAAGTAGCATCTAATAATTGCCATGATTTGGTAATCACCTAATACCATACCCTCCAATTATATTATCATTTTTTATTAGAACTAGTAGTCAATATCCTCAAATTCATGTTACAAAAAATGTCTCTAAACTATATAAGAAATACCAAACAAAATAAAATATAAATAATCTATTTTTCAGAAACATAACAGCAATGAACTATATTGGGCTCCAATCAAGTTATTATATCGACCAGAATTGTATATCCTTCAAATAAACACTATCTTAAATAGGTTATGCCTCATGAAACAACAAACTAACAAAATACCCAATGAAATAAGAAAACAATATTAAAAATAAATGTATAATATAATAATTAGTACATAAAGGTTAATAATTACTTAAAATAATTATATATAATTATTCTCTTTGATTAATATTTTAAAAATGTTTCGTTTTGAAGAACCATTTTAAAGTGATTTATTTCATTTTACCATAAAATGTTAAATTAATCATAGATAAAAGATTATTATAATAGATAATATTTATATTTATAAAATAATATTTCAAAAATACAATTATTAATATAGATATATGAAATACGAATAAAAACAGTTGAAGTCTAAAAGGATATTTTTTAATAAAATAATTTTTTTTCATAATATATTGAATTTTCAATTAAAAGATAATTTTTAAATTTTATTTTTTTTATTTGAAATAAAAATCATTTTTCTTTTAAACATATGAAATTATAATAATATATATATATATTTTGGTATTTTTCTTAAAATATATTTTTAGTTAAATAGTGAAAAATACCATATTTAAAAATATCATGACTTTTATGACATTATTTTTATATAAGTACAAATTTAAAATTTAGAAAACATTTTTATAAGACCATATATATTTTATAATTGAAATTATAATTTTAAAAAAGTAGGTTTTAATTTACAAGCCCATATTTTATAGTTTAGAAATGTTTTTAACAATCAATGTTGGTTTTTGGAAAGGTATACTCTAGAGAATGTATGGTTAGGGTATAAAAAATAAATATTGTTTTAGGAAACATAAATGTGTTGATATAGAAAAAGATAGTAACTTTGATGTCACATTAGATGTTATATCTAGAATAATAAATATGATAATAATAAGCTCTCCTACTTTATTTAGTGGGTAATAATAAAAATTGTGATGTAAAAACTTATTTACGGGGGTAGAATGTAAAGATCCAAGATTTTAGATCCTTTAAATTAATTTTATGTTCAATATATTATGTCACATGAAACACGGAACTAATGAAAAACCTGAATAAAAAAAACCATGTCCTATTAAAAATAGATAAAAAATATATTTATTAGTAGATAAAAGGATAATAATAAATTAAAATAATTATATATCATTATTCCCATTTATTAAAAGTTTTAAAAAGTTGCCTTTTGATGAACCATTTTAAAAGTGGTCTATTGTATTTTAACTTAATAAATTAAATTTATCATAGATAAATATTTATCATAGTAGGTAATACATTTATATTAAACTAATATATAAAAATTCAATTATTTAGAAATGTATAAGAAATAATATTAAAAACACATGAAGTTTGAAAATGTCATTTTTGAATTAAATAATTTTTTATTAATAAATTTTATTATCATTTAAACGAAAATATAAATATTTTAAAATTTTATATTCAAAAATAGAACTTCATTTATGGTTTTAACATGTTAATATTTACTTAATTTGTGTTTTTTGATTTTTATAAAATGATTAATTTCTATGTGAATAATTCAAAATACCGTTTTTACATATAAGATGAATTTTATGACATTATTAATATATATGTTTGCATTTTTAATCACATAAACAATTTTAAAATACCAAATATGTATTTTTTATGTGAATTTACAATTTTAAAAATGTTTTTTAATTTAGAAACTCATATTTTATGTTTTAGAACTTATGTTATATTTTAGAAAAATATTTGTTTTAATATTTTATACACACACAAACAGATATATATATATATAATGATTTTATAAATTTAATAAAATAAAATATACATAAAATTTGGAATCATAAGGTTTGAATTATGTAATAAGAGTAATTCATTTTTTTGAAGAAAGGATAAGTTACCCTAGGTAAAAACTATCTACCACGGTAAAAGAAAAAAATTATAAAAGTAAAAATATAAGAGTAAAAACCCAAAAAATATATAAAATATGTGTGGTAATGTGTTATTTAGGACATTATTTACCTTATAACTTCCTACATCCATTATTTATCAATTTTGAGCCACTTTCCTTAAGAGTGACTTCCCATTACTAAAAAGTTTGGGTTATTTTAAAAAACACCCCTTTTCTCTTATAAGTTGGGTTCTCCTCTCCACACATACCCTAACTCCATAATCCCATTATATAATTTAAAAATATACCCAAAACATTCATCCAAAATACTATACATATTAAGGAGGTTATGGTCTTTTCAAAATTTCCATCACTCAAAGTGTAAAGACCCGTAAAATTCAAGGAAATGTTTTTTATTAATTTTCTTTGGGATTTTACAAGAACACAGTTTCTGATGGCACTTGATTCTGAGGCCCAGTGTGCCCGGAATTCCTATCCAAAGTTTAGCTCGGGTACGTTCAGTGAACGAACGAGCGAGAATTTCTAACTCTTGAACCGGTGCTCGGAATTGAATTCTGAGGGCACCGATGGAATCGCATCGCTGATTTTTGCTTAGGAACACCTCTTCCAGAGTTGCGTTTTCACGAGAGAGGTTGATAAAAATTGTGGAAGTTAAAATAAAAATTTAAATACAATTTTTATTTTTTTTCTAAGTTGTTAAACCCTTTGGGTGGAAGTTGGGGGAAACAACCCAACTTCCCATGGGAGGTTATGAGGGTGGTGGGGCCCACACGAACCCCACCCCTTCATATTCTCTAACTCCATCAACTCACCTTTAATTTGATAACTTATGTTATTTAATTAAGTGAGTTAAATGTGAATGTTTGAATTTCAAAAGTTTAAGTTATGTTAATTAATTTTGTAGATTAATTCAAACTTTTAAATTTCAAACTCAATTTGTGTTCATAAAATAAGTAAATGACTTATTTTATTTTGGGTTGGAGGCTTGTTGCTTGAGGGCTTTGGGAGAAAAGTTAAGGGAGGCTAGAATATCTTCATATTCTTCATCGAAGAACGTGAAGAACACGAAGAACGCAAAGAACGCACCGATCTCTGATGAAGAATTCCAAATCCTCGGAGATTGACTACGCGACGCCAACGACGCCTCCTTCCGCGACGTCTCCTTCCGCGATGTCTCCCTCCATGATGGTTATGTCCACGATGAATCCTCACCCAACTTGTTCGACAAGGTAGGGGTTCATTTTTTTGTTCGTGATTACTACCTTAACGTTCTTCATGAATTATGACCATTTGCTATCGTTTAACGAGAGGGGGCCGGACCGCACAAACATGGCCAACCCTCCTCCCTTATCTATGTTGTTGATTCTAATGTGGATTAGAACAGGAATGGAGCGGTGCCGTCGCACCGTGCGGGATCATGCGACAAGGAATGCGCGGCGCTGTCGCGCCGCGCCGTGAAATCAAACAGGGTCACGATGCCGTCACACCGCGTCGGAGAAACCCAAAGACACCGCGGCCAGAGCGGGACTGGGTGGAGGGGCGTGGCGCTGTCGTGTCGCACCGGACGAACCAAGGTCGCGGCCGGTTTCAGGCCGCCGGCGTCGGAGTAAGGGGGGATCGGTCGTCGCCGGTCCGTGGTGGCAGAAGAGGGCCGGCCAGATCGGGCCGGCTGGTCGTGGAGAAGCCGGGGGTTACGAACCCCCAACGGCCGGCTCAAGCGGCCCCCATAATGGTGGGTCATGGTTACAAAGACGGGGGGGGATGCGCCCCCCCCCCTCAACGGCTCGGTCGTTTGGCCGAGCACCTGGCCAGCGCGCCCAAGCCCGGCCAGGCCACGCCCAAGCGGGCCGGACCCGGACCCGGTTCGGGCTGACCCTGGGGGTATCGGGCCGGGTCGGACCGGGCCCGAACCCCTGAATACCAAACCTCTTCCAGTCGGTCGCCCATAACATGAGCTACGGGCCTCCGGTCGATGCACCTTCAGTTGCGATGCAATCCTTGGATCGAGACAGTTGTTTTGGTATATCGCACTCAAGGTTTCGAAATACTTTGGGTTCGGCCGAGTTGGTTCTTACACGAAACCAATCGGGCCCTCGGAGCGGAAACACTCATAACATGAGCTCCGGGCGTCCGATTGACGTGTCGTCGACTTTGTTGGATTCCTCTTAGTGAAACGGATCTTTTGGCTTACTCTGCCCGAGGTTTGAATGCAAGTGTAGTACGGTCAGGATGGTTTTGACTTAAAAACCAACCGGGCCCCTGGGACGAAAAAGCCAATAACTTCCAGACCGGGCGTCCGATTGACGCGCCGTCTGTGATGCTGAGTTCCTGTTGACGATATCGAACTTTTGGATACATCAACTCCGGACATTATGTCAGTTGATGTATCAGCCTCTCGGCTCGTGGAGCGGACCCTCTCGAACAAGCTTGCTGTGTGCAGGAACCCTAGAGCTGGCTGCGTTTGCGACTGTGACGACGACGACGACTGTACAGAGGTCCTCAGTGGATTCGATGATGACGACTACATCACTCAACGATCCTACGTGGATCAGTGCTGCCGATCATGTGTGGGTCTGATCCTGTGTGGGTCAGCGCTCAACGGTTTTGTGTGAGCCAGCGCATACAGATCCTGTGTGGGTCCGATCCTGTGTGGGACTTTGCGGGGGTTAGTTACCTATCGATCCTGTGTGGGTCATTACGGGGGTTAGTACCTATCGATCCTTTGTGGGTCCGACGGCTTGGAATGAATCAGTGGCAATATCTGATCATCTCTATCGTCATACGAATATGTATACCTGTTTGAGCTGAATCCTGTTTTGCTTTCCTATGTGAATTTTGTTGTGCTATACTGTGTGGATTTACATTTTGCTTTCCTGTGTGGACTGGGTTGTTCTTGGGCTCGGATGTTGGAGCCGAACGAGAATTGATGACTTAGGTATATGTATGGGCATATACCTAAGAAGTGACGGATGTTACTTCGTGATTGCATCTTTCCTTTGTGGATTATCCTTTGTGAATTCTGGGAGACCTTAGGGGGTCTCTGGGTCCCTACTAAGTAGCTTATACTCACCCCTGCACGGGTTATGCCCGCACTATGTTGTGTTGGTTGCAGACGACGGATAGCGCTGATTGCGGTTGAGACTGGCGGAGGAGGTCAGTACCTGGAGGTGGACCACTGGGCGGGTCATAGTCGGAGCAGACGGCTGGACCCGAGGAGCTGTGGAGGCTTTCTGTTCTCACCCTTCAGGTGGGACTTCCAGTGGAAGGCTTGACGCTGCGGCTCTACATCACAGTTGCTGTTTTCCCTTTTCAGTTGTACCTTATTTTCAGTTTGGGTTTGTGTACTGGACCACTTACTTTTCCACACTTACTGTTGTACTCAGTTTTTACTTAGTGTTTACTTCTACTACTTGCTTGCTCTTTGGTGTTTGTTTGCTTTACAAAGGCAATGCCTTCCCTTTTTACTGGGAATTACGCCTTGGTTCTAGTCTCCATCCCCTGGCCTATGGAAGGCAGGCTTGGGGTAGTCACGGCACGAGCCCCGAGGATGGGTTGTGACAAATTGGTATCAGAGGAGTTCGGTTCTACCGCAGAACTCAGGGCTCTGATCTTTTTCTATGTGAAGCAATAGTGTTAAGAGTATTGGGTGTGGTTATCAGTCCAGCGAGTCCAGTGTTGGTGCGGTGGCCAACATATCCTTATACCAGGACCCTGACTTCTGATTTCTGACTTAATGCACGAAAACATTGATTGCATGTGTGTTTCAAGTTTTCTTTGTGATTAATTTATGTCAGCTCACCAGGTATACTGTTTGACCATGGCGCACATGTTTCTTTTCAGGATGGCCCCACGACGGTAGCCAGCTAGGGTTCCGAGAGTTGTGTGTGATGACAACCCACCGAGTGACGAGGCCTCGGTGCAGGGCCCTTTGACAGCAGAGGCACCGACGGTACCTCTACCCGCCGAGCCACCGATGCTACCAGCCCCAGCCGCTGACGATGCACGTCGCCTTAGTGAACTGCACGAGTTCCAGCGCCAGCGACCGCCTAGGTTCCACGGGGAGACAGACCCCCAGGCAGCCGAGGACTGGCTGGAGGCAGTGGTGAGAGTTTTCAGGTTAGTGAGGAAACCAGCAGACCTCATGGTGATCCTCGCAGCGAGCCTACTGCACGCGGCAGCGGGCCGATGGTGGAGCTTGATGCTCCAAGTGCACGATGAGACATCTCTTCTCTAGACGGACTTTGAGAGCCTCTTTCGCTCAGAGTTCGTCCCAGCCACCCTCCATGTGGTGCGCATCCAGGAGCTTCTACAGCTGCAGTAGGGCAGCTTGACGGTCGCCCAGTACTCGGCGAGATTTACCGATCTCTCGCGCTTCTCAACAGGCATGGTACAGGACCCATTCTTCTGGGCACAGACCTTTGAGCAATGATTGAGGCATGAGATCAGGGAATCGTTGATCTCCCTCAGCATTCCGAACCAGGTAAGAGTACTGGAGCGTGCCCTTTTGATCGAGATCTTCCTTGCTGAGCCTTCTTCATCAGCGAGACCTATCGCAGGGCAGCAGGTAGCAAAGTCTTCTGCAACAGGCAGTCGACAGATGACTCATGGGTCCAGGCAGACAAGACCCTCAGGCCGACGACCTCAGGACACTGGCTCAGTAGTGCGGGGCACACAGCGCAGAGCCAGTCTTTTGAGAGGTAGACAGTGCTACTCATGCGGCGGGCAGGGCCACATGGCTCGTGACTGCCCGACCCGCCGTGCCGAGGAGCAGCAGACAGTTGAGGGACCACCCAGGCAGAGGCAGAGGGTCGACCATGGCAGTCCGCAGGGAGCAGGCGGACAAGGCAGAGGAGATGGCCGTGCAGCAGGTGGTGGGAAATGCTTTGAGGCTCTACCACCACCACCACCAGGAGGTCCACCCCGACCACAGGGAGCTGGTGGGCAGAGACAGGCACAACTCCAGGCAGTGGAGGCCTATGACCACGACACGCCCGAGACGATTCGAGGTACTATCTGTGTCTATTCCACACTTGCTGCAATTCTTATAGAAACAGAAGCGAGTCATTATTTCATAGACGCTGCCCTTGTTCGGAGCTCGGAGATTCCGATATAGTCCTTGGCTTGATCCTTACGGCTAGAGACTCCTACGGGAGAAGACTCGACGATTACGCACTAGTGCCGGCAGTGTGAGCTTACTCTAGGAGGCGAGAGCTTCGGCTAGGATCTTTTTGTAGCGGCGTCGAGGCCTTACGACGTCATCTTGGGCATGGATTGTTTATCTACAGTCCATGCTCAGATTGACTGTATTAGGCGCAAGGTGCAATGTGTACGCACCGAAGGGAGCAGGTTCACCTTCACCGGCGAGAAGGGAGCCTTCATAGTATAGGATGGACTCTCGTAGAGGAGAGGACAACCCATCACTCATCAGTTGGCTAGCCTCATCTTAGGAGCAGTTGATGTGCGGAGTCCGGGTTTTCCTGCAGTGGTGGATCAGTATGCAGAAGTTTTACCCGACAACGTCCCAGGGCTACCTCCTCGCAGAGAGGTAGACTTTTATATTGAACTGTACCCCGGGACAACCCCGATATCAACTCCAGCGTATCGGATGGCCCCCGCTGGGCTTCGAGAGCTACGGGTACAGTTGGAGGACTTGCAGGGAAAGAGATTCATCCGACCCAGTGTTTCACCCTGGGCTTCCATGATTTTATTCTCCAAGAAGGCAGCGGGAGCTTGCGACTTTGTGTCGACGATCGTCGCCTGAACCAGGTGACAGTAAGAAACAAGTATCTGCTATCGAGGATTGATGACCTCTTCGATCAGCTCAAGGGAGCACGGTGGTTCTCAAAGATAGTCTTCAGGTCAGGCTATCATCAGCTCATATTTCGGGACGAGGACGTGTAGAAGATGACCTTTAGATGTCGGTATGGCCACTATGAGTTCTTGGTTATGCCATTCTGCGTAACCAATGCTCTGGTAGTGTTCATGGCCCTCATGAAAAGGATCTTTTAGCCATACCTCGATCGATTTGTCGTGGTCTTCATCGAAGACATTTTTATTTACTCAACCACTGAGGAGGAGCACACCAACCACTTGTAGGTTGTACTAGACACACTCCGAGAGCTCCAGCTTTACGGTAAGCTCTCGAAGTGTCAGTTTGGGATACGCGAGGTCCACTTCTTGGGGCACGTCATCTCTGAGGCAGGAGTTGCGGTGGATCCTACGATGATCGAGGCAGTGCTAGCTTGGGAGCCACCCAGGAGCATGACAGAGGTGCGGAGTTTCTTGGGACTAGATGGATACTACCGGAGATTTGTGCCAGACTTCTCCAGAGTTGCGGCACCACTCTCAGCTTTGACGAAGATGGGGAAACCCTTTGTGTGGTCAGACAGATGTCAGCAGAGCTTCCATGAGCTGAGACAGAGATTGACCAGCGCCCCTATCTTGAGGTTGCCGGAGGAGGGAGTAGGGTACGTAGTCTACTGCGATGCATCAGGGACCAGACTCGGATGTGTCCTGATGTAGGAGCGGGAAGTGATCTCCTATGGATCATGTCATTTGAGGCCGCATGAGCAGAACCACGCTACCCATGACCTGGAGTTAGCAGCAGTGGTCTTCGCTCTGAAGACATAGTGACACTACCTTATGGGCGAGCACTTTACAGTCTTTTCTGACCATCAGAGTCTCGGGTACATCTTTTCTCATAAGGACCTGAATACGAGACAGCGGCGATGGCTTGAGTTCCTCCGGGACTATGACTTTGAGATAGTCTATACTTCTGGGAAGGGGAACGTGGTAGCCGATACTCTTAGCATGAGGACAGGCATTCAGCTACTTGAGGAGGCGACAGTGCAGCTAGCCTCTTTGCAGATATCCGTCGTGGATAGAGATGGAGAAGCCTTCCTTTAGTCTATCACAGTCATCCCTCCACTACTGTAGCGGGTCAGAGAGGCACAGCGTGGGGACGCCGACTGTGAGACGCGGCGTGCACAGATATCCCCAGGACAGGCACCTGATGGTTTCTCCATAGGAAGAGAGCACGACGTCCTATTCAGAGGAAGTACCTTGGTACCAGTTGCTTTACAGGAGGAGGTGCTGAGAGAGTTTCACACTTCTACTTTAGTGGTACATCCTGGAGTGGAAAAGATGTACCGGGATCTCAAACGACAGCACTGGTGGTCGGGCATGAAGAAGGCTATGGCAGAGTTCATTTCTCGATGTCTCACCAGCCAGCAGGTGAAGGCAGAGCACCAGGTACCAGCAGGCTTGGTACAACCCATAGAGGTCCCAGAGTGGAAGTGGGACTAGATATATATGGACTTCGTGACTGGACTTCCACACACTTCCAGAGGTCACAACTCTATTTGGGTGATTGTCGACCGACTCACCAAGTCGGCACACTTCTTACCCATCAGAGAGAGGGGCTCAGTGGAGAGCTTGGGACGTCTCTACGTTCAGGAGATTGTACGGATTCACGGTGTTCCCTCATCTATCGTCTCCGATCGAGATTCTATCTTTACTTCCCGGCTTTGGAAGGGGTTGCAGGAGGCGTTCGGGACACAACTACATCTGAGCACTGCCTTTCACCCTCAGACGGATGGTCAGACTGAGAGGACCATACAGACTCTCGAGGACATGCTCCGCGCATGTGTCCTCGACCTTGGTCACAGTTGGGAGGACCACCTACCCTTGGTGGAGTTTTCGTACAACAACAGCTACCACTCTACCATCGGGATGGAACCATACGAGGCATTGTACGACCGACCTTGCAGATCTCCTTTGTGTTGGATAGACCCTGGGGAGTCAGCACTTGTGGGACCGGATATGGTCCAACCCACGACAGAGAAGGTCCAGGTCATCCAGGAGTGGATGAGGACAGCTCAGAGCTGGCAGAAGTCCTATGCTGATAGGAGTCGGAGGCTACTAGAGTTTGAGGATGTCGACCACATCTTCTTGCGTGTCTCACCTCGACATGGATTATAGAGATTTGGCCGAGGCGGAAAATTGTCTCCACACTTCATCGGACAATTCCATGTTCTCAGCAGGATTTGCGAGGTAGCTTATCACCTGGCTCTACCACCTCAGTTGCACCGGGTGCACGGCGTCTTCCACGTATCTCAGCTGAGGAGATACGTGCATGACCCAACACGTATCATTTACCATGGGGAGCTAGACGTTTATGATGGGGAAACTTTTACGGAGGTCCCAGTGGAGATCGAGGATCGACAGGAGCAGGTCCTACGTGGATGGTCGATTCCTCTAGTGCATATCAGATGGCAGCACGGGAATATCCAGGAGAGCACTAGGGAGAGGGAGGCTCAGATGCGTGCTCAATACCCACATTTGTTTCCCTAGCTATTGATGTATCTTTACAGGGACGTAAAGCCCTGAGGTGGGAGTAATGTAAAGACCCGTAAAATTCAAGGATTTTTTTTCTTAATTTTCATTGGGATTTTACAAGAACGCAGTTTCTGATGGAACTTGATTCCGAGGCCCGGTGTGCCCGGAATTCCTATCCGAAGTTCAGCTCGGGTACGTTCAGTGAATGAACGAGCGGGAATTTCTAACTCTTGAACCGGTGCTCGGAATCGAATTCTGAGGGCACCGATGGAATTGCAGCGCTGGTTTTTGCTTAGGAACACATCTTATGGAGTTTCGTTTTCACGAGAGAGGTTGATAAAAATTGTGGAAGTTAAAATAAAAATTTAACTACAATTTTTATTTTTATTTTCTAAGTGGTTAAACCCTTTGGGTGGAAGTTGGAGGAAACCACCCAACTTCCCATGGGAGGTTATGAGGGTGGGGGGGCCCACACGAACCCCAACCCTTCATATTCTCTAACTCCCTCAACTCACCTTTAATTTAATAACTTAAGTTATTTAATTAAGTGAGTTAAATGTGAATGTTTGAATTGCAAAAGTTTAAGTTATGTTAATTAATTTTGTGGATTAATTCAAACTTTTAAATATCAAACTCAAGTTGTGTTAATAAAATAATTAAGGGACTTATTTTATTTTGGGTTGGAGGCTTGTTTCTTGAGAGCTTTGGGAGAAAAGCTAAGGGAGGCTAGAAGATCGTCATCTTTTTCATTGAAGAACGCGAAGAACACGAAGAACGTGAAGAACGAGAAGAACATGAAGAACGCGAAGAACGCACCGATCTCCGACAAAGAATGCCAAATCCTCGGAGATCGACTACGCGATGCCTTGTACGATGACGCCAACAATGCCTCCTTCCGCGACGTCTCCTTCCCCGACGTCTCCCTCCGTGATGGTTATCTTTGCGACAAATCCTCACCCAACTTGTTCGACGAGGTAGGGGTTTATTTTTTTGTTCGTGATTACTCCCTTGACGTTCTTCATGAATTATGACCATTTGTTATCGATTAAAGAGAGGGGGTCGAACCGCACAAACACGGTTGACCCTCCTCCCTTATCTATGTTGTTGATTCTAATGTGGATTGAAATGGGAATGGCGAGGTGTCGTCGCACCGCGCGGGAACATGAGGCAAGGAATACGTGGCGCCGTCGCGCCACGCCGGACGAACCAAGGCCGCGGCCGGTTTCGGGCTGCGGCGGAGCAGTGAGACCGGCGGCCGGTTCTGGGCCGCCAGCATCGGAGCAAGGGGGGACCGGCCATCGCCGGTCCATGGCGGCAGAAGCCATCCGACCAGAGCAGGCCGGCCGGTCATGTAGAAGCTAGGGGTTATGAACCCTCGACAGCCGGCTCAAGCGGCCCCAACAATGGGGGGCCGCGGTTACAAAGACGGGGGGAAGGCGCCCCCCCCCCCCCTCAATGGCTCGACCGTTTGGCCGAGCACCTGGAAAGCGCGCCCAGGCCGGGCCGGGCTGCGCCCAAGTGGGCCGGACCCGGACCCGGTTCGGGTCGACCCGGTTTGGGCCGACCCTGGGTGTATCGGGCCGGGTCGGACCGTGCCCGAACCCCTCAATACCAAACCTCTTCCTGTCGGTCACCCATAACATGAGCTACGAGCCTCCGATCGACACACCGTCAGTTGTGATGCGATCCTTGGATCGAGACGGTCGTTTTGGTATATCGCACTCAAGGTTTCAGAATACTTTGCGTTCAGCCGAGTTGGTTCGTACACGACACCAACCGGGCCCCCGGAGCGGAAACACTCATAACTTGAGCTCCGAACGTCCGATTGACGTGCCGTCGACTTTGTTTGATTCCTCTTAGTGAGAAAGTTCTTTTGGAATACTCCGCCCGAGGTTTGGACATAGGTGGAGTACGGTCGGGTTGGTTTTGACTTAAAAACCAACCGGGCCCCTGGGACGAAAAAGCCAATAACTTCCAGACCGGGCATCCGATTGATGCGCCGTCTGTGACGCTGAGTTCCTGTTTATGATACAGAACTTTTGGATACATCAACTCCGGACTTCGTGTCAGTTGATGTATCAGCCTCTCGGCTCATGGAGCAGAACCTCGCGAACGAGATTTCTGTGTGCGGGAACCCTAGAGATGGCTGCGTTTGCGACTGTGATGACGACGACGACTATACAGAGATCCTCAGTGGATTCGACGACGACGACTACAACACTCAGCGATCCTATGTGGATCAGTGCTACCGATCCTGTGTGGGTTTGATCCTGTGTGGGTTAGCGCTCAGCAGTTCTGTGTGAGGCAGCGCCTACAGATCCTGTGTAGGTCCGATCTTGTGTGGGTCTTTGCGGGGGTTAGTTACCTATCGATCCTATGTGGGTCATTGTGGGGGTTAGTACCTATCGATCCTTTGTGGGTCCGACGATATAGATGAATCAGTGTAAATATCTGATCATCTCTATCTTCATACGAAGATGTATACCTGTGTGAGCTGAATCCTATTTTTCTTTCCTATGTGGATTGTGTTGTGCTATCCTGTGTGGATTTACGTTTTGCTTTCTTGTGTGGACTGGGTTGTTCTTGGGATCAGATTTTGGAGTCGAACGAGAACTGATGACTTAGGTATATGTATGGGCATATACCTAAGCTATGACGAATGTTATTTCGTGATTTCATCTTTCCTTTGTGGATTATCCTTTGTGGATTCTGGGAGGCCTTCAGGAGTCTCGGGGTCCTCACTGAGTAGCTTATACTCACCCCTGCACGGGCTATGCCCGCACTAAGTTGTGTTGGTTGCAGACGATGGACAACGCTGATCGCGGTTGAGACTGGTGGAGCAGGTCGGTACCTGGAGTTGGACCACTGGGCGGGTCATACTCGGAGCGGACGGCTGGACCCGAGGAGCTGTGGAGGCTATCTGTACTCACCCTTCAGGTGGGACTTCCAGTGGACGGCTCGACGCTGTGGTTCTACTTTACAGTTGATGTTTTCCCTTTCTATTTGTACCTTATTTTTAGTTTGGGTTTGTATACTGGCCCACTTACTTTTCCTCACTTACTGTTGTACTCAGTTTTTACTTAGTGTTTACTTCTACTGCTTGCTTGCTCTGTGGTGTTTGTTTACTTTAAAAAGGCAATGCCTTCCCTTTTTACTGGGGATTAAACCTTGGTGCTAGTCACCAGCCCCTGGCCTATGGAAGACGGGCTTGGGGTAGTCACGACACGAGCCCCGAGGATGGGCCGTGACAAAAAGGTTCAATCTGTTCCGCAAAGGGGACAATCCAAGAAGTGAGGTATAGATTATTTGACTCTCATTCCTATTTTTATTTCATTATTTGAATTTATTCATCATCAAATTTATTTTCACCATATTTTAGTTAATATAAAATTAAAATTATTATATTTTTATTTTATTACAATTATGGTACAAGAATTAACCACCGACCCCTTTTCTATTAAGAAAAAAAGGGAAAGTATGAATTGTGTATTACAGGGGCTATCTCCTCCACAACACAACATGTTTCATTTTAATTAACCACCCTATAAAGATTGTAATAATATGAAATTTAATATATAATTATTATATTTATGAAATATTTTATATTCTTAAATAAAAAACCGTATTAGTCCTTTTCGTCATACTTTGGAAAATGAAATCATTATCCTTACATACGTGTGGACTTCCACCTCCATTAAATGACTGATTTCAATTTTAAATTTGATCACCTACTTATAGGTATAGTTATGATAATGGTATAAAAATTATAAATATATTTTTTATTACATCATTAAATTTTAGGAATGGAAAATTTTAGAAACTATTAAATATTTGATTTACTAATGATTATCTTTAATTCAGTCAATTAAAACGAGGAAAATTAGTGGAAAATGATCTATTATTTTTATGTAATTGATTTATATAAGCTTTATAATGCTTATTTTATATTAAAAATATTCTATATCACATGAATAATAAAAAAATAATATCATTATGCTTCTAGTATAATGATATTACTACTAAACCACATCTTAGTCATCCATTAATCATGGTAGGTTTGTGTTTGTGTCAGTTTAAAAAAGTACATGAATAATAAAATGAATTTATATCGTGGATAAATATGAGAAACTTTTTAATGGTATAATATGATATAAATATAGAAATAAATTTTTTTGGTTCTGTTGAGGTTAACACATTAAGAAATAAAACACCTTTCGTCTATTAAGAATCATCGAAACATGATCATTGTCAGTTTCATCTTGATGGTTTGTACCAAAAAACCATATAATTACATTATAAATTTATAAAATATCATGGAACATATATTAATTTACCGTATATGTTATTATAAATATATAGTTTGAAATAATAATGGATTCCAACACCATTTTTGTGAAACTAGTTCAAAGTGACAAAGATTACGCACACCTAGTGTTGAAAACAGGTAAAAAATTTCTAATATTTATTTGTATAAAATGATTTTAAATAGTGAGTATAAATAATTATAGTTATGAATAAATTAAAGTTTTATTTATTTAATTAACATAATTTAATTATTAATTATTTTTGGTGAAAGTGCAAAATGAACTAGGAACAAGGTAAGGGTTTTCATCTCAAATTCCTCTCTTTGAGATATATTTGGTATTATACACCTATTTTCACTTATGTGGTGTATATAATTCTTATTTGAGATATCATATCATGAATTATCTTTTAATATTTCAATTTTACATTCAATGATAACACTAATAATTCAATGGGTTTTGATTAAAGTGCAACTCAATTCATAAGGGTTTTCTTAGTCTTAATTCTGATTCATTGAGACACGATACATGTTACACACCATTTTTACATTTTATGGTGTTCTATTAATTTACTATAAAATTAATGTTATATTAATTATTTCATTTTTATTTTTGGGATATACTATAAAAAATAATTTTCTTTTCTTCAAATTTATTTTACTCCAGTGTTACCCCAGTTGTAATAGTTTTCAGTAACTCAATTTTAATTATTTGATTTATGATTTATCTTTTGAACTTATTTAATAAATGTTGGTAAAATTAATCCATTTTATTTTATAAAATATCATTATATCATCATATATATTTTTGCCACCTAAACCCATTTTCAAATATTTTATGCTTCATGGAGTATGTTTCCTTTAAGTCATATTGATAACTCAAGTCTCCATTTATTGAGTTATACAGTTTTATATTGAAAATTATTCATATATTCATAGGATTATCACATTAATATTATATTATAGGATATTTTATAATCCTCTTTATAAAAATAATTTTTCACAGAAAATTGTTTTTTCTTCTATTTTTACGATGAGAGGTTTCAATAATGGTAATTTCATTGTATTAAAAAGGTTCCCTTCATTTCATTATCAAATGTTTTTTTTATTTTAACCCACATTTCCTATAAAAAAGTTATTTCATTTTCAAGGATCTATTATTATAGATTCATTTTTAAAATCATATTTTTTCAAAATAATTAATTCACCGTTTCTAAATGTTACTTTTGAATGTGATATGTGTGTTTTTATTTTACATCAATGTTAAAAATGTTTTGTAAAATATCTTTTCTTTTTTCACCTCCATTTTCATTTTTATATTAAAAAAGATTTAATCTCCTCAGACTTATGTTACATTATTAATTATCTAATGTATGTATATTTATATATAATTATTTGGATTAAACACACTGTGTCAAATAAGTCGATTCTTGATTACTTCTTGGGTGATACTATTTGAAATATTCTTTTTCAAGGTTGTTTTTCATCTATGTCATCATCCTTATAAGTTTCCTTTGTTAAACTAGTGATATGTTATTTTGAAACCATGAAACTTATTAATCTAGATATTGTATGTAATTTCATTCTCTTCTGAATAAATTATCCATCACATCCTACGTATTTCTTAATTGTTTTTTGGTGTATAACTATAATTTTTTTTCCAATACCTTTACTCTGTAAATACCATATTTTTGATTAATTTTATTGAAGGTTGTTCAAATAGATGATATACATTGATTTATTAGGTAGAATTATTATATTAACCATATATCCTTTATCTATACAGTGTATGTACCATATTATTTATTATATTTATTGAATGATATTTACCTATAATGTTACCCAATGTCATTAAAATCCATTTTCTTTGCACAGGTTCTTTGAGATGTGTTGAAGGAAACTTATTTTATCACCATGGGTTATTTATGATGTGATAAATTAAATGTTTTCAATTGGAACTCAATATTATGGATGGTTATTCGTGATTACAATAACAATAACCAATGAATTGGTTAAAGGTCTATATCTGATGAGATAATGTGTTCACAAGTACCTTTCTTGTTTCTCATAAGCATGGGAACCAACTGTGTGTTTCATGAAATTAATGTCCCCTGTACTAATGTTTGTGACAAAGGAGAAAGTTGTTTCTTTTTTTATGCATATTATAATGATTTCTTTACTTACTCATGGTTCATTTTTATTGACTCATGTTTCCACAATCCTTTGATTCATATGTTTTTTATGTAAATTTATATTCCATGATTTGTGATTTGTGATTTATTGGGTATGATTTTCTTATTATCTTGATTATACCCATATACTCATCTTATACTCACTTATGATCTTTGATTCTTATCTCTTATGTTTACCTATACTAAGAATTTAAACTCACCCCTTTCATATGATTATATTTCCTCATGTTATGAAAAAAAATTACTTTGTAACATGTGTCTTGAAGGGTATATTATGTGAAACATTTATGGGATACAATGAATAATTATTATATATTAAGTAGTTTCTCTGATATTGGAAAAAAAATGTCTATTAGTTGAGAATACATGAGTTTATTTAGTTAATGTTTTTTCCAAATTCTCTGGAAATCTAAACCTAAATTGTTTTGGGAATGTGTTGTAATGAATTATTTTATTTATGTAATGTAATTACCATATTATTAGGTATATGTATTTATATTTTTATATCTTTGTTCTATTTATTCCTCTTATTCCTATTCTTATTCTACTTTCATAAAATTAAGTATTCTCATATTATTTTACTACACACACTCTCTTTGATAATTTTTTATTTCTATTCAGTTCATATATTATAGAGTTTTGAAAAAAAAATACTTATTATAAATAGAAACAAAAATATACTTGATCAAATTATAATTTTAAATTCAAATTAAAACTTCAAACTTCATTCAACTTCATTTTACTTTGTATTGACTTTTATCTATTATTCTTTATCAGTAGTTGGAATTATCTATCTCATCATAGTATGAATTTTTGCATTGAAATGTATTAAATAAGCTTTCATCAAACATAAAATCCCTTCACAGGATGAAATATTTCTCCTTGACATGAACCGTCTTGCTTCCTCATAACAACAAGAAGTTTTATTCCCATGGGTACTTATTACGAAGAAAATATTTTTATTTCTTCTCTCAATCTGTAATATTATGATGTGATATTATCTTTATAGTATTATTATACCATTTCATGAATCAAAATTCCAATTTATGATATTTAATCAACTCCCAAACATCTAATACATCATATAAATATATTTTTAAAATATTCTTAATTTCAAGAAATAATTATAAAAAAGAACTCTTATAAATTTTGGAAAAACATATTTTTACTAAGTTAAAAATGCTTACATTTTCAAGGAATGGCTCTTTTGTATTATCTATTTCTATAGATGGACCTTACATATCGAAAAATTACCATTATCTAATAACTGTTCTCTAAGAACTTTTCCAAATATTCAATTTGTTCTCTAGAATAACCCTTACATATGATTAAAATTACTATAATACATTCTGTTTTCAATTTATATGAATCTGATATAATGGAACATTGATGATTATTTATACAGGATACTTTAGACGACATAGTCAATTTTTACTTATCAAGTAGAATGAATCTTATATATTTATAACAAATGACTCTTATATATACAAGAATGATCACTTCCATTAAATATATTTCATTCCAACTACTCAGAGATACCCTAATTTATTTAATGTAAATTAATATAACATATTTAGGGCTTATCCATTTTTTCATTCCAAAATGATTCCACTCTATAACACTTTCAAATTACTTCCAAACAATTCCAAATTCTTATATAACTTTTCAAACACATATAAATTTTAAAATAATGTCGTACTTAGATGAAACACTTTATCTAAGGTAGTTTTCAAAATGTTTTATGCATTTATAGGAAAATCCAACACAGAAACATATCCAGTCATTTTCTTTATCAGTTACATTTTTCTTTATATTCTCATCAATATAAACCACCTCGGTCTCAACAATCCCACTAAATTTGTTAGAAATTTCGATCTTAGAACATTTTTTATTCATGGTCGCAATTATATCATTATTCAAAAGTCTATAACTCACTCAAGACATTATTCCTTACCTTTTTGGAATATACCACCCTAACATGGGAAGAGAATAAAGATACCTACCTTTAAATAATGGATAAATATTATCTTACAAATTTAAATTTTATCAAAAGAAATATCCTCATCAACCACTTCACATGATTTAATATAGAACATGAGGTTCAAAAATACTCGATGAAGACTAGATCAATGGAACCAAAAAATTTCAACCACATTGGGCTTATAAAGAAACTAAAAATCCCACCAAACAAGCCATCCATTTATGGCCAAGCCAACCACCTATTTAAATTCGACAATATCTTGAAAATAGGTCAGAACTATCTTGATTTAACTTTGAATAAATTATTTAAGACTTCATTATCATTAAAAACAACTCAAAGGGTAACTAAGGCTTCCTCTAAGGGTAAACAAAGGTATAAAAAAATAATATCACACACCTTTACTAAATAACCAATGATAAAGGAAAACTAACCTGTAAAATCATTCAATTATAGGATGAAATGTTAAATAAAATAATCAAGTAGTATCATATATATATTCCATCATTTTCTCTATACTTCAATTTATTAACATGATAGAGATTTAAGTATCATTAATGATAATAAAAACATCTACTAAACTCTTGATCTAATAAATGATTCATTTCTCAACTACACCATCCAATCTTGTTACACTATAATCCTTTTATCTCTATGGAAATCCCTATAATATACTAATAACCACTCATGGTTATAATATAAATTCAATAATCAGAATAATAAAATATTCATTTTTCACTGCCCAAATATATATTCCAACTAGGGAAAATGGTCAATCACTCCACATATCCTAGATTTCCATTAAAGAGAGAAAAAAATGACCACCTCTCTTATTCACTATCATCAAAATTTTATTTTATGAACATAATCTCAATATCACTTCATTTTTTCTCATATTCATTAGAATTTATTGGACATTAGAATTAGTCAGTCAGGATTCCCTTTATCGAAGAATAATTAAATGTTTAGATCAAAATTACTATTCTATGGAAACTAAAATAAATGTAGTCTTATATCCACACTCTACTCTCTAATCCATGGAATGTAATGCCTATCCTTGGGATAATAATAAGTTCCTAGTATGAGGTCACCATATGACCATAAGTGTGCCTCCTTGTATTCCAGAGGTTGTTGAGTAGTGGCTAGGTCCTAAAAATTCATTGGGGTGACTATAACCTCGATATCAAAGAAACAAATAATAGTAAATAACCTTGAATCATACATAATAGAGTATGAAGAATAAATTAACCCATAAAACATCATACATGAAGTTTTCATACCAAAATATACACCGGTATACCATAGGAATGATCCAAAATTCAAAATAATAAAAATATCAAATATGTTCACTCTAGAAATATTTACATCCCTAGGCCTCATCCTGATCACATAATACCATTATGTTTTCCCAACCTGGTCCACTAAATATCCAATACTCATACCTAAAAGAAAAATTATTATAGACATGAACACTAGAGTTCTTGTGTATGGTATGAGAATATAACTTAGTAGGGTCTCACCAATCATATAAAAGTCCTAAACCCACACTTCTAGATCCGGAGCTAAAAACAAAAACATTACATTATCAGCTTTGATATTATGAAGTTGAACCAATTTTTTCTATCAAACACTTAAAACATGAAAATGAAAAATTAGATTCACTTACACTCTCAAGGAACTTTTATTTTTATGTTTTTATTGAATTTGTATAAACTCTTTACATCTTTCACTCAAAAACAACTATTTCATAAAGATGAACACCATCTCCCACTACACATAGCTTTTCATATTCCACATTAGGTAATAATCATCATCTATATGAAAAAAATCTAGACATAATTAATTCATCATCAATATTTATAACACGGGGAAAATGAAAACATAAGAACGGTGGGCTCAAATTCTATACGGGGGTAAATCTAAGCATCGAATTTTTAATTTCATTAGAGAGTATAAGAAGAGATGAAGGGTATGATGACATAATTAAAGTAAATTAGTATAACATAATAATGTACATAACCATCAATACTTGGATCATTAAAACATCGAATTAGGCTTTAAAATTGGAAATATTTATCAGATTTAATAATCCTGAGCCATGTGATATCAATCTTGTTGAAATGAAACATTTATAACCCATAACAATAATAGATAAAATGAATTTCTATCATGGGACATTATCATCATAGAACCCTTACTGAACACTTACAGAACCCTTAAAAATGGAATAACCATATGGTTTACTTCCATTACCAAAGCATTAGAGCACTATCTTGGCACACTGTCATGACCCACCTTCTTTAAGACGAGGGATGGGATGGAAAACTACCAGACCCTCCCTTCTTCAAGATGATGGAGAGATAATGACCCCCGATTCCTGCCTTCAAAAGGCCCCGAAGTGGAGACTATCACCAAGGGTATAAAATATCACACATATAGAAGGCATTATAATTTTTATTGAACAAGATTGGGAGAAATGATAGTAAATACCAGCAACACCAAAGACTAAAGGTAAAAGTATATACTAGAATCCATTCCCACATGCGTGTTAAAAATTAAGGCAGATACAATGTATGAAAAAATACTAAATAATGTACCAAAAGAAAAGAAACTAAGAAACAATGGCAACTCTCTGTATGCCTGAGCTAGTAAAGTCTAGAAAAGTCCTCAAATTCTACCTGGGAACCTGAAAATAGTTTTATATACATTGGGTGAGCATAAAAGTATACTCAGTTGAGAAACTAAAGCTACTCCTGCACAAGTGAGGGAACATACTAATGTCCCTATGATAAAATAGTATAACCTCAAGAACCTACTAAGGAATACTAACTAGACCAACATCACCAAGGAACACACTCCGAATTAATGCAAGTCAAGCAAAGTTGTAGTATAAAGACACTTCCATTTTTGTACCCTGCACCACTTTACCACCGATAAACTACTTATTCTTAATGATATTACGTCTTGATGCTACCACTATTCCCACACAATGTCTCAATACCACAATCTATCCGCACACACATGGGCCTCAAACCGCACACAACCACGCCTATAGAAACCTAGGCCACAACATCCACTACTACACCCAAAGACACATGGACCTCAACAACCACACACCAAGCCCGAATACACTTGGGACTCATCCTGAAGATACTTGGGAAAAAATACATGGCCTGCAAACACCTTATACCTTCATCCAAAACAAAAATTTTCCCAAAGAGTATGGGACTATGGTAATCATTAATCCATTATAGCCTTCCCAGGTATGCCCAAGCTGCAAATCCTAGAATAGGGTGCGAGGAAGAAACTTAGTAACTAGCCATCTGTCCTCCCACCAGGATGTTGGGAAGCACACCATCCCCCATGATATGGGGGTGTTCAGAACATGGTTCTCAAAAAGGGTGGGGTTCATATAGAAATCACAAGGAACTGCAATGTATATATATATATATATGTAATAAAAAACTCACCCCCAACCTATGAGTTCCACAAATATAGGCAACAAGCCCACACCAGCATAGTTATTGCTGCTACCCTTATATGAACCACTATGCAAAAACCACTACCAAGCACAAAGCCAACCCCCCTTTTTATTCAATTACATTTCTTTATTTATGTGGATTCAATTTAAATTATTCCAACACTACAGGTTAACTAACAATCGTAACCATACCAAGAAATGAAAAAAAACCAAACTACAGTCCCATTACATAATAGAAAAAACTAGACTTTCAGTCTCAATACACATACCATCTCAAATACCGATAACTATCATTATTCAATATGGTACAACCCATTTCTTCTCTCACAACACAGCCCTGCATCCCTACTTTCCAAACAAATCCCAGATGTAGTGTCACTGCATAACGAGTTCACAACCACCCCACAGTCCCACTTCCCAAGGTCTCCCCATAGTCACAACACGACAAAGGTAGTTCTACTGCATAAAAGTCCATCCATTCCACAATCAATCAGTCTTTCAGGTTGAGATACCAACACCCCCCAATACCACCCCATATACCATGCCCACAAAACCCAAACCAGAACACACATCACATAACAACAACCATGAAACCAAGTGTATTCAAATTTAATCGACAAAGGTTCTTTAATTTAAACATTAATATAACAAGGGTGATCACATAATAGGTTTCATCCAGAGGAATTCCTTTATTTACCTAATTTTTTTGAATAATCATATTTATTGTTACATTTGTACATCAAAACATCACAACAAAACAAAACACCACTAGTGCACAAGAAAAGACAACCAACGACCATGATTTTATGAAGGCATACAACCACAAAAACCATAAAATAATTAAAGATAATAGAAATAGAACAGGATACCACATCAAACCACACTATCCCCATTATTTTATTTATACATGTTATCTTTTGATCATATTAAATTCCTGTTTAATTCTGGTTCAATAAGAGTATCCAGTTATTCCTCAAATGGAACCATTAATATACCAAACCTGCATGATGCATAATTAAAGATAATAAAAATAAAGTCCCTACATATTGATCAAGGGATAAAATTTCCTTCTTGTGCCAAGAAAAAAGGATGGTGTGACTTGTAGGAAGAACTCCACGAAGGAAGAGAAGGAAGGGCTATAGCACTGGTGCATGACTCATCTCAGGAGGAATTCTATCTGCACACCAAAGGAAACGAAAAAGGATGAAGGAAGAGAGTATCTTAGATTTAGAAGTGGAAAGATCCTAAAATCGGGGAGACCATTTCGAAGTACTAGAAATTCAAATTATGGTTTGACCACATGGCATGGCAGTTTTACACATTGTAATTAGTTGAGATTTAACAATTCCCCTCAGAAATGGTCGAGATAGATAAGAAGATGGTTTTGAGTTGATAGATTCACATTAAACCGATAAAAACACGTATCAGGAGAAGAACTAGAAAAAATTATAAAAGTAGGTGAGGGGGTGTGACACCGTTAGGTGAGAAACCATAACTGTGCCACCATAATGGTGCCACCATAAATGGTGCAACCATGATGGTGCGACTGTGAAAGTGCTACCATGATGATACCACAATAATAGGTGCCACCCTTTCGCTGCCACTACAACTAGTAACGCTATTTTGGTGCCATCATAACTGGTTCCACTGTAACGGAGAGACCTAAATAGTGCCACCGTTTTGGGGAAACTGTTTGGTGGAACCGATTTTTTGGAAAACTCCCGAAGCAAGCCATTGTGACCCCTACAAACACTACAGTCACTATATTTTCACAAAGGAATGGTCCAGTGAAATCCAGGACATTACATCATATAACTCTCAAACTATTCTCATCCTCAAGAATTCAAAACCAAACCAGAAGAAAGAGAGTCCAAACAACCACTGCTTAAGATACTTCTCAGGGATAAAAACCATGTTTTGAAAACTGGAGGGGAAAGTTCAACATCCCAGAACACCTATTTGACATCTATATTCTGGAAAACTTGGGAAACACAAAGGATCCACTACCCAAAGCAATCTCCCAAACACCAAAGGTCACACTGTCCATACACATAGATTAGGGAGGTCTTTCCCCCCTTCATGATACTATATAGTTTGGGCGACACTGACCTGCCTGAAAGGGTTTTATCACATCTTTATTAATGCATCTTGATTTGGGTTAGGTTCTCCCTCCCCACATATTAGAAATTTTCACAAACATTTAGAGAACAAGAGAAACATCTCATCTCATAGAAAATAAGGTAAAGAATTCATCACTAGAAAGACCCAAAAGAAAAACATAAGGTAAAAACTAAAAATAGTTTTGGGGACTTGGAATGCATCTATTCTCTTTGCTCCCCAGTACTCTCCTCGAGGCCACCATGCCTCCAGAACACATGAAACAAAGGTCCATAAAGTACCTTATCCTTATGATCCTCAATTCTCACTAGCTACTCCATGAACATCGCATCATCCTCGGCATCAAAATCTCCCCAGTCAAATACGTGGGAGTCATCTTGTAGATACTGATGAAGTTGAAAGAAATGGATGACGTTGTAGATCCTTCCCAACCATGGTGGATACGCCAGTTGATATGACACCTCGCTAACTCATCCCAAAACCATGAAGGGTCTGATGAACCTAGGAGAAATCTTGTTCCCTCAGCCAAACCTCCACTACCCACACTGAGGGGAAACCTTTTAGAATACATGGTCCCCAACCTAGTACTCCAAATATCTCCTTCTATGATCAAAAAAAGACTTATGCCTTTCTTGAGCTACCTTCATCCTTTCATCCACAAGCTAAACCTTCTCCATCGTGCCCTACACTATTTCTGGGCCGAGAACACAAACCTCCCCAACCTCTGTCAAGCACACAAGTGAATGACATGGTCTTCTATACAATGATTTGAATGGTTACATGAAAATGGAAGAGTGATAACTATTATTGTAGGAAAAATTTACCAAGGTAATGTTTCGTACCCATGATCCTCTGAAGTCTAGAACACATGCTCGTAGTATATCCTATAATTTTTGGATGTTCTGATCTATCTTCCCATCTGTCTGAGGGTTGAATGTAGTGTTGAGGAGTAGGTGGGTTCCAAAAACACATTGTAATCACATTCAGACTAGGGAAGTAAAGCATGTATCCCGATCTGAAATGATCGATCTAGGAACTCTATATAGTCATACCACTACACCCATGTATGTCCGTGTTAAGGAATCCACTTTGCTTGACTCCTTAACCTCTAAGAAGTGAGATAATTCCGTTAATAGATCCAAAAAAACCAGATGACATCATGGACTCCCTCATTCATGGGTATTCCTTTGATGAAATCCATTGAGATGTCATCCCACTTCCACTCGAAAAATTCTAAGGGATGCAGCAGTCCTCTAGGAACACAATACTGAGCCTTCACCTACTGACACACTAGGAACTTTTCCATAAACTCTGCCACTGACCACTTCACTTCGGGCAACACAAACTGACCTCTTAAGCCCCTATACATCTTAGAGACTCTTGGATTTACCACCAAGGGTGACATATGAATCTCATCTAGAACTCTCTGATGCATCACCAATGGAAAAAACATCTTCCCATGGAACAACATCTGATTCTGACCATCCTCAAACCATACCTATGAATCATCACCCTAGATAACATGATCACGCATCAATTAAGCCTCGGATTCTCCCCAATGTGACTCCTCCACCTGCCATACCAAGGAATAATTCACTTTCATTTGAAATAGAAAGCCTCTACCATCATCCACTCTCATGCCCGGATGTAAAGCAGCCAACTCCTCAATTGTCTTCCAAGAATCTATGGACACCTGAAATACATTCTTCTATGACTTCCTACATAAGGCATCGACCAACACATCCCCCTTTCTTAAGGTGTTAGATATCTCAAAATTCATATTCCTGAAGAAATTCCATTCACCTATATTGTCGGAAGTTTAGGTCTTGCTGGGAGAAGATATACCTCAAGCTCTTGTGATCAGTGAAGACCATGAAGTGTTCCCTGATGAGGTAATGAATCCAAAACATTGTCATGGACACGACCACTGAAAGTTCTAGGTCATGGGTGTCATAATTATATTCATGAGGAAAAAACTTCCTAGAACCATAAGAGATCGCTCCCAAATGCTATATAAACACACAACCCAATACTATACTGGAATCATAACAGAACACCTCAAACCTCACCCCTTCTTCTAAAAATCTAAGAACTGGGGCACTGACAAACTTCCCCTTTAGGTAGCTAAAAACTTCCTGACACTTATCACTTCACACGAAGGCCAGGTCTCTCTAGGTGAAATCTGTCAATGAAGTCATAACTCAAGAGAAGTCAGATATGAACCTCTTGTAGTAACCTACTGGACATAAGAAACTACAAACATCTATCACAATCTTGGGTGCTTCCCATGAAACAACTTCTTTCACCTTCAAAAAGTCCAATTCTATTCCATGATGGGACACCACGTGTCCAAGGAAGTGAACCTCTCTTGTCTAGAACTTACACTTGGAAAAATTAACATAGAGATGGTGGTGTCGGAGGACCTCTAAAACTATCCGTAGATGCTCAGTGTGATCCTCCACTGATCTGGAGTATATCTGGATGTCTTCAGTGAACACGACCACGAACCAGTCCAAATACTTGCAGAAAACAATGTTCATGAGTTCCATAAACACAAATGGGGAATTCTTAATGCCTAACATCGTGACCACAAATCAAAGTGTCCATACCTACACTTAAAAGAATTATTCATAATTTCACCCTCTTTCACCCTCAACTGTTGATATACAGAATGTAGGTTGATCTTAGAGGACCAAACTATTCCCTTAAACTGTTCAAAAAGGCTGCCAATCATTGGGAGGGGGTAAAGGTTATTGATCATCACCTGATTCAACCTCTGGTAGTCTATGCACAACATGAGACCACCTTATTCCTTCTTTGCGAACAAGACTGGAGCACCCCATGGAAACAACTTGGTCAGATAAAACCCTTCTTCATCAGGTCATCAACCTAAATCCACAACTCTTGAAACTCAAATGGAGCCATCTCATAGGGAGCCATTGAAATTGGATGGTCACTGGGTTATAAGTCTATTCCTAAACTCAACATCACATTGAGGGGGTATAATCACAACGTCTTTGGGGAAGACATCTAGGAACTCTTGGAAAATCCATGGGGATTCCACCATCTCTGAGTCTGCTGATTCAATTGAAATATTTTCTAACAAATAAATAATGGGCTCCACACACTGGCTTCTCTCTTAGAAACTATTCTCGCCAATGAAAGATATACAATGCCCTCCCAAATTCAAGACCACGCCCCTTATTCGGAAGCATTCAATAATATCGTGCATAGAAAATAGCTAGTCAAGGCATAGGATGACATAATATGGATATATTTGTAGCCAAATAATAACCCAAGTGGACTGATGCGGCCCCAACATCATTCTAAATCTTCAACACAAATCAAACAGGCTGGTCTGACCTCTAACTAGTGTACTCAACACCAGGGGCATGGAAATTCTCTCTACCTATATACCCAAGGTATGGGATAGACTAGGTGTAAAAAAGGAGTTCAAAGCTTCTAAATAAAACAAGGAACATGCAAGAGTAATAAACATACTGATCGTACCTTGAACTACCTCTTGCCCTACTAGACCTGCTACCTCTATGACGTGCAACTACTCACACCCAGCTCTTGTACCTCTCTACTATTGGCTGCCTCCCTGACCATACCCTGGTCAAGGTCCCTAGGGAGTGCCTTGAGGTCAGCCTCCTCCAGCATAGTATGCCCTTGGTGGAGTAGGGGATTGTTGCCCATGCAGTTGGAAAGGACTAGCTGGAAACTACTGCTGTTGAGGTGGGAACTGAACATTCCCACCAACACTATACTACACTCATATAGGTCCTTGATCTTAAATATTACCATGTATTCCAAAGAAAAAGAACCTAATTCCTAGGCCCATGGGGAAATGGAGAGGACTGTGAGATTGAAACTGGAACTGATTAAGCCTAATCCCCCATGGATGAAACCTAAAAGGCCCTGACACTAGAGACCTATTGCTGAAGGCCTCTCCATTTGAAAAACTCGGATGGATCCATTCTTGTGGAACACCTCCCAGCATGTACATCTTCTCCACTACTTAATATTTATTTTGATCTACCATGTATTTTAGTAGAGTGAATGGAGTAACAAAACACTTAAGAAAAGGTTAGAGTGCCTCCTCTAAGCGTCTTGCTCGAGACTCCTCATCTGGGAAAAGGTCTAGTGAAAAGTGTAGGAGATCCTTTAACTTGATCCCCAGTTCCCTTACCGACCTAATCCCCTACTGGAGGGAGAGTAGTTACTAGCTATTCTACACCTTCATCATGGATGAAAGGAATTCCACCCAAAACTCCCTCTCAATGTCATCCCAGAAAACCTCAGTTTCCTTCCTCTCCCCAAGGTAAAGTGTCCACCACTGATGTTCCGCTCCTCTCATCTGGCTCACTACCAAATGAACCCAATAATCTGTTGGATCTCAGATCAAGTTGAATGTGATCACCATCTCCTTAAGCTATCTCTTCATGTCTATGTCTAAGAAGCTACCCTCATACTTTCCTAGAGTCTGTCGGTAAAAGGCATGAAGTGACTTCTACCACTGGTCTTCCTCCTCCTCTCGATCGACCCTTCGATGATCAACAAGAACAACCTACTAGTCCTCAATTTCTCATACCACATGGGGAAGAAATCCAGGTGCCATATCTAAAAAGAGAAACAAAGGACTCGTAATCTTGAGTACTGTGGAAAATTTCTTTTCAAATTTGATTGAACTCTTTATTTATTTTTAAACTACACAATTCCCAAGACACACAAGAACACAAGTGATTGTGATGCATGTACCATTCATAGGGTCACTAAACTGTAATCATTTTAGCCTCACCTGGTCATTTATTAGGTCCAGAGTCCTTGCATCAGATCACCGGGGGGCTAAAATCCCATGTTCTATCTGTCCTTCTCTGTACTATTTCACACACCAAGATTTCCAAACATTGTTTCCCTACCATCCCATGAATTCCTCAGTATTCCTATCCCTTAACTCCATCCTCTATATCAACCTACCTCTGATACCATTCTGTCACGACCCTCTTTCTTCAAAATGAGGGAAGGGATGCCCAAATTCTAAACCCTCCCTTCTTTAAGATGAAGGAGAGATAATGGCACCCAAGTCCCGCCTTTAGTAGGCACTAGAGTGGCGAATAGAACCATGGGTATAAAATATCACACATATTGAAGTCATTACCCTATTTATTGAATTAGATTAGGAGATAAGAAGGTAAATCCCAGCAACAACAAAGACTAAAGGTAAAATTAAATCAAAGAATCCATTCCCCCATGGATATTTAAAAGTATGTCTGATAAAAGTAAGAAAATACTCCAAAATAATGTACCAATAGAAAGAAAAACTAAGCAGTAATGGAAACTATCCCAACAACTGAGCTAGTAAAGTCCATTACTATCCTCAATGTCTTATTAGAAACATGAAAACTATTTTATAAATGAAGGGTGAGCATAAAAGTATACTCATTAGGGAAAGTAAAGATACTTTTTCACAAATGAGGGAACATACTAATGTCCTTGTGAGAAAAAATTAGAACCTCAACCACATACCATAGAATACTAACCATCCTAACCTCACCAAGACACACTCACCGAAGTAACGCAAGTCAAGTAAATTAATAGTATAAGAACATCACAATTTGGGTACCTGGAACCACTTTCCCATTGGTTAATTTCATATTCCTAACGATCTAATGTCTTGACGTTTCCACTCTTCCCACATGCAGTCCCACTACCACAACCTTCCCACAGACACATAGACGTCAAACTGCACACAACCACACCTACTAAAACCTGTCCCACAATAACCATCGCCATGCCTGCAGACACCTGGTCCTCAACAACCACACACCACGCCCAAATACACTTGGGCCTCTTCCTGAATATACTTGGGAAAACATACCTGTCCTGGAAACACCTGAGACCCTCATCCAAAATAAACCTTTGTCCAAAGAGTCTGAGACTATGGTAAGCCTCAATCTATTATAGCCTACCTAGGTATTCTTCAGCTGCAAGATCCCAGATGAGGGTGCGAGGAAGAAAGTCAGTAACTATCCATCCGTCCTACCACCAGGATGTTGGGAAAGACACTCTCCCCCATGAGATAGTGGTTTTCAACACATGGTGCTCAACAAGGGTGGGGTGAATATAAAAATCATTAGAAACTACAATATATATATATATATAAGTAATCAAACACTCTTCCCCAACCTAATGGTTTCATACAAATAGATAATAATCCCACACCAGCACGACTTTTCCTGCTACAGTCATATGAACCACTATACAACAACCAATTCCAACCACAACCCCAACCCCCTTTTTATTCAAATTGAATTTATTTATATTATGGTATTCACTTTATATTATTCCAATGCTACTGGGAAACTAACAACTGTAAACATACCAATCAATGAATAAAATCAAACTACATCCCCACTGCACAACAACACAAAACTAGACTTTCAGTCCTATTGCACATCATCGTTCATCGACTGCCAAATATTATTCTTCAAAGTGATACCACCCATTACATCTCTTGAATCCCAGCCCTACATCCCTGCTGCCCAAATGAATCCCAGATATAGGCCCACAATAATAAGTTCACAACCACCCTACAGTCTCGCTGCCCAACATCGCCCAATGGTCACAACACAACAAAGGCTATTTTACAGCCTATAAGTCTATCCATTCCACAATCAATAAATATCTAGGACTGAGATACCAACACACCCCCTATACCACCCCACATACCACGCCCACAAGAACATAGAGCAGAACACAAAACACATAACCACAACCATCAAACCATGTGTATTCAAATTTAACCAACATGGGTCATTTAATTTCCACTATAATATAACTGGGGTGATTATAAAACATGTTTGATCCAGGGGAATGCCTTTATTTAATGGATCTTACATGATTAATCATATTTCATGTTAGATATGTACATCAAAACATCACAACTAAATAGAACACCACCAGTGCACAAGTAATGACCACCAACGACTATGATTTTCATAAGTCATACAGCCACAACATCCATAAAAGAATCAAAGATAAAAAAATGGAATAGGTGACCACATCAAACCCCACCCTGTCCATTATTTTATTTACACATGTTATCTTTTGATCATATTAAATTCTTGTTTAATTCATGTTCAAGAAGAGTATCCAGTAATTACTCACAAGGAACCATTATTATACCCACCCCGTATGATTCACAATTAAATAGAAGTAAAAGAAAGTCCCTACTAGTTGATCAAGGGATCGAAGTTCCTTCTTATTCCAAGAATAGGGGATGTCGCGCCTTTCAGGAAAAAATCCATGAAGGCTAAAAGGTTAGGGCTCCATAATGGGTGCACGACTCATCTATGGAGGAATTATCTAGGCACACCAAGGGGAAAAAAATTAATAAGGAAGAGAGGGTGTCAGCTTAAGAAGAGGAAAGATCTTAAACTCATAGAGACCATTTGGATATACTTGAAATTTGGATCGTGGTTTGACTATGCGTCTTGGAAGTTTCAAATGTTGGAATTAGTTTAGATTTAATAATTTATGTAAAAAATAGGGGAGATAGACTGGAGGATGGTTGTGAGTTGATAGATGAACTTTAAACGGAGAAAAACACATAACAGGGAAAAAATTGGGAAAACTCAAAAAAATATGCAAGGGGGTGGGGTGACACAATTTGGTGAGACACTGTAATGGTGACACTATAAACAGGGTGAACATGACTGTGACAATATAAAAATTCCACTATAAACATTGTGACCATGATGGTGTGACCGTGACGGTGCCACTGTAATAGTGTGACCAGAACTATGCCACCCTTTCGGTGAAACCGTTTGGTGGAACTATGTTTTTGGAAAACTCCCAAAAAAAGCCACAATGACCCCTACGAACACTATGAGAACTATATTTTCACAAAATAAAGGCCCGAGAAAATCTGAGTCATTACACACACCCATCATATAAGCTATAATGGGCTAACCAAACACTATCCAGGTGCACCCATTATATAAGAAATTTTTAAGAACCAAAACATGAATAAATAATATAGATAATTAATTTCCTCATAAAAATCATAAAATATAATTATTTTTCATAACATGATTAACCCATGTAAAATAAACGAGTTCTAAAAAAATCTCATTGAAACATGATTTACCTTGGTAAAATAAATGGGTTCCATAATAATCTCCTTGAAACATCATTAAGCCATGGAAAATAAATGGGTTCCATAACAATATTTTTGAAACATTATTCACTTGTGGAAAAGAAATGGCTTCCACAAAAATATATTTTAAAAATTATTATCCTCTAGAAGAGAAATGGGTTTCGTAACAATATTTTTTAAACATGAATAACCCGTTGAAAAGAAATAGATTCCATGAAAATATTATCGAAGAAAACATAATCCATCTTGAGTAAGAATGAGGATATAATCAATAAAAAATATCACCAATAGAGCATAATTAATAAAATGGTTCATTGAATTTGATGAATAAAAATAAAATTAAATGATCACTAAAAATATTCTGGAGGAAAATAAAACTTTCACTGTGAAAATATCTTTTAAAAACTAAAACTTATATAACTATTTTGAAAAATATTTTATTTGAAAACAACCAAAGAAAATTTTAACGTATACTTCAATGAAAATAATTTTCATGAAAGAAGGAAATCTATTCAATTCATACATGTTAAATCAATGATTCCTTCCATATTATTTGTAAAATGGAAATGGTCATTGTTTAGAAAATGACATGAGTATTCCTTATAAAACATTTTTTGAAAATAATATCACGGGTAAAAATTATTTTTAAAAATGATATTAAAATTTATTTAAAATAATTTTTAGAAAACATGTATTTTTATGGAAAAGGTTATTCAAATGAAGAGGGAAATGAAGTTGTATTTTATTATAAATATTTTATTTTAAAAAATAAATTGTAAAATTTAAAAACAATGCATAAAAAAGGAAATAATTTTATTTTAAAATAAACATAGAAACATATAATGGAAACATAAATGTGTTGAAGATTCATGAATGTGGAATAATATATTCATGTCTTATCTGGTAAAAATACATTCCTTTTAAAAAGAGTTGAAAAGGTAACTTTAAAAGAGGATTTTATAAAGAATGTCATATACAACTTTGGAAACATATGAATTTAAATACCCATGAAATATTAATAATAAAAAACATTAAATATATTGAGAATAGATAAATTCATGATATACAATTTCAAATAATACTTATATACACGTCATAAAATAATATAGCTGAATAACATAAAAATATGCCTCTATGAAAGTAAATTGAGACGATGTCACTTAAATTATCCTAACATTGACATGATAATCAGTCAATGAGTCTATTATATGTATAAAATGTAAATTAACATATAAAAAATTGAAATACAATAAAATATATTAAAAATTCATTTCAAACATTTTCTGGTTATATCAAAGGTAAATTAGAATTAATATAAGACAATGAAATGAAATTGTGTTATGAAATTATTTACCACTTGGTAACTTTAAATTCAAATCACATTGGATAAAATAAAAGAAAATTAAACTTAAAATACTTTTATGTATGATGAATTCATTATATTACATGTGAAATGGGTAGTATATAAACCAAAAAATAAATATAAGTGCTGAATATGTAATATGTCACATAGAAATAACAAAGTGAGGTGAAAAAATCCTTACCCTGAGTCTAGACTTTCCATGCATGTCCTTTAACTCCTGTATAATAGGATTACATTAATTATTTGATTTCATAAAAAAATTTACTGGTTTAATAACTTATACTTAATTCAATTATTTTATTTCTTTTTAATGACATATTTTAAATATTTATTTAGTAAAATCCATGTTGGGTGTTTTGAGGACTTTCGGTTCATTATTTCAAAACAACTTCGGTTTGTTCATCACTGTCAAAGAGGTAATTATTTAAACATATATAGAATAATAAAAATTAAATATTTATCATATTTAAATAAAAATAATATTTTTAAAACCAATAATTAAATATTGTTATGATAAATGAACTATGTTACAATCATGGAGACGGTAGGTCATACGCACACATGAGTTAAATTTCCATTATTCAAAGATCATTATCGATAGGTGGTATGTAATAGATTATATTTAATAAATGATTATAATATCATATATACAAAATTATTTATTTAAATATACTTATATATATTATCCATGTGGAGTGGGGATAAAATGAGAGTCACATTTCTTTGTGAAGGAAATAGTCCACACGTACATGAATGACGTTATCATTTTCCAATGAGTGAAAAAGTAAAAAAGAAAATGATATATTTTTTTTAGAATGATAAATATTTTATGAGTATCATTATTACATAATTTTTATAACATATATTCAGTTACATTAACCTTATTACCTTCCATGTAAAGTGTTAGTGAAAAACAAATCACATCGCTTCGCGAGGTGGTAGTTCACCATACACACAAATGATGTTATCAAATCTCCCATGGAGTAAAGTATAAAAAGGTTTGTGTGATATAATAACTTTTGAAGTATAAATGGTTTAAACATATCATATATATACTTTTAATATATCATTACAACATGTTTTGAGATGTGATGATGGAAAATGAATGACATCGGTTCGTGAGGCAGTAGTCTGTCGTACACACGAATAATGATTTCTTATCCAATTTGATGGTATATGAGATGGATTTAAGAAATTAAATTAATATAATAAAATATAAATATATAAGAGATAATGGTTTCATCATATTATCATATTTGAATAAGTTTTTTGTATGAAAAAGAATAAAAAAACAAAAATGTATAGTTAGGAATTTTACCTCTCCTTGGACCACCTCTTCAGAATTAAACATTAAATATTCCTAGAATGCATTGGTGAAAAAAAGGATTCTAGGATATGTGTATGTAAGTTGGTAAATTATTTGGGTAGGTATTGGCTGGTGAAAATATGTTTTAATGTGTGAATAATAGTGGAGATGGGTTGACTTTAACAAGAGTGGTGAGTGGAACACTTGTGATGTTTGAAAAGAAAAAGGTGTAATCCTATTTTTCTTATGAAAAAATGGTAAAAAATGGAATATTAAATATTCTTAGACATGATAAGGTCTAAATATGTTCATAAAATATATTTTATAAGTATATTTAGATCATTTTAACCCCTATCTTTTTTTCTTAACCCCTAGTAAGCCCATAAACCTTAACCAAGGTAATTAATTTTTTTTTTCTATCTTCACTATTCATTTTGGGAATAAAATTATGTTGACTTATTATAAAATATAAATAATACTGATTCAAACTACAGTATCCATTTTACCAAATTATATTTATATAAGTTAAAAAATTAAAGTTTATACAAAACCAACAAATGCGATGAAAAAGTAGGTTTTCAAGAACTGTATTTTTCAAGAAAAAGTTGGTTTCATATTAAATCTAGAATTAGTAATAATAATTTTATGAATATAATTTAATATTTATTTATATATATTATAGGAATTTTAATTATAAAATTCCTCATTAGGGTTTATTTTAATTAATTAAAATGTGGAATAATTATATAATTTAAAACAGTTTTTAGAAAAATCTAACTTTTAAGAGAAAAACTAAACTTATACTAAAATACAATATAAAGTTGATTAAAATGTAATTAATTGGGTTAAATAAAACTAAATAAAAATTATTTTAATATAAAATATATTTAAAACCTAATTTTACTTTTAAATTGTTTAATTCATTAGAAGTAAAATATATTTTTAGAAAAATCAGTATTATTTCAATATTAATTGAAAAATCAATATTTTTTGGAAAATCCATAAATTTCAACCAATGTAAATTTTGATACGACTTTGAAAAAATACATTTTGTTTTATGAAATTAATTTTCTAAAATTTCCAATAAATAATGATGATTTTTTTTCATGAAAAGAAAAACAAATAATATTGGAAGAAAATATATTTTTGAAGAATAAAATTACATTACTAAAAATAATTTATTATTTACTAAGAATTTATGAATAATTTATATCATGTATGAATAATATATATATATATATATCTTAATTTAGTTAAACCTATTCAAACCTTTTAATTTAATAGCTAGGTTAGGAAAATTATATATTTCACAGGTCTTCTAAGGTCTATATTACATGTCGAATATGATATCAAACATAGTTTTCTTTTCAAAAAATATTGATGTGTTACATCCTCCCCCCATTAAACAAATTGAATCCCCTCAATTTTAAATTTATCTCAGTACTCAATTTTTGGACAATTTAAAATATTTTTTTTGAAAACCCATATCTTATAAAAGTGTTAATAATAAATCCACTTGACAAAATAGAAATAGAAGTAACAATGCTATCTGGAATAACAGATACTAGATTTAAATATGGGAGAACATATGTGGGAAGTAAAGATTTGGAAATGTAAGAAAATCATAATTCCCAAATATTGATATGGAGTGACCCATGTCATTTATCATAGAAAAGTGAATGATCAATTGAATGTTAATAAAGAAAAAACCATAAACTAATGAGGTATTAAAATGGTCATTGATTTAATTAGAAATGAATATAATAGGAAATTATTTTGTTTCAAGCTCCTTTTCCTAGTGTTAAATAATTCCTTTAAATTATAGAAAAAGAGAATAACGAAATATACTTAATTGATGAGTAAAATTTTATCCTATTATCAAATTTCATTACAATAGCATATTTTTTTCTTAATGAAGAGTTTTAAAGATGAATTATTCATTAATGAATCACAAAAATTAAATTTTAGAGGACCGTATTACCACAAAAGGGATAACAAGTTATTCCTCGAGTCTTTTGAAGCTATCCAAAACCAAAATAGTTAGATCATGGTAATATGTTTACCAAAATGAGAAACCCTATTATGATTAAATAATACATTAATCTTTAAAATTCAACAGTAATAACCAAAGATCAAACTAAATAATTACATAAATAAATAACTTAATTCCCCAAAAAACCTCAAAAGAGGAATATAATACATTGAACTTACGATAAACCATAATTTTATAGACCTGTCACAAAATTTAAAACTCTTAAGATAACATAACATGTAAACATCATAATATATAAAGTTATATAATCATTTCCTCTGATAGAAAATATAATAATCTCAAACCCTTAGTCCCAGATCCGGTGCTAAAAACATAAACATCAGACTTCCATATTTCATATCGATGAAGGTAACCTAATTTTCACCATAAAAACATACAAAATCAAAAGTAAAAAATTTTATTCACATAAATTCTTGCGTAAATTTTAGGTTTATATTTTTAAATTATTTGAAAAAACTCTTAGCATATTGGATTCAAAAATTACTAGTTTATAAAGATGAACCTCATCTCCCACTATGTCCATTTTGTTATATTCCATATTTTGACAACATTATCATCCATAAGATACCATTATATAAATAAATTTTTCAACCTTGATCTTTTTAATGTAAGGAAAATGAATGTAACACCTGAGACTTTTATGAGAAATATTTTGTTTTTAAATCATCAATGGAATATTTCACTACACACAACACTATATTGGATTACTTTACATGCAATCACGGCCTTCCTCGATAGCTTGCGTCGTACGCAATACCGAGTATCACTGAAAAATGATATGCTATTAAAATATTATTAAAACTACCCGTTATGAATAATAATAACCTCTTTTTGAAGTTTTATAAATTTTATTTTTCAAAATGGACTTCATTTTTGGATTTGGAATATCAAAATTAGCCTAGCGTGAAATTTTTGTATTTTTCTGAAAACTTTCAATTTTTGATGAATAGTGAAACCACTAAGTGGTAGTTAAAATAACTGAATTTTTCATAAAACGTAATTTTACCGCTTATGTGAGTGGAATTTAGAAAATCCGAGAGACACGGTTGATGTCAGTAAGTAAAATGTGGTTCAATGAGATGAAAATAATTTTTTGGTGAATAGTAACTTTTTACTTTTATTTACCACAGTTAAAAGTAAATAGGGTAATTAAGGGTAAAAATTATATTATTATTATCCTAACACATTTCATAATTCAATTGGATAAGTGTAATTCGACCAAAAACAACCTTATGAATAAAATATGACCATTTAGGCCCACTTGGATTAGATTAAGACATTTATTATCAATTTACTTAAAGAAGGGTGAAAATAGTTAAAATCAAAGTTTAATAAGTAAATCATTTTTAATATGGGGTTATACATAAGATAAATTCTACTATAAATATTCATTAGAAATATAAATAGATTTCCAACATAATGGTATTTTATTTATAATTTTTAGACATTAAATAAGTTAATTTATTTATGACACAACGATAATGCAGTAATTATCTTATTACTGAAATATTGAAATAATTGATGTTATAAATACCCAAATAAATTTAATTTTAGACTTTTTATGAATTACACTAACTTTATAGGTTAATATGACATGTTATTATTGATTTAATTAACTTTTTTCTAACTAATAATTCTGTTATAATTTTAACAAATATCAATTACTAAATAGTGTCAAAATTGACATAAAATAGTTTTTAAAAAAAATATTATATTATTAACTTTTATTTTATTCCAAAAAATATAAGGTTCTCCAAATGACTTAGATAAGATTTTATATATTAATAATAAACAACTTGGTGTTCGTTTGGCTTGTTATAGTATGTTTATTAACCTTATAGTGTAAGAACACAAGAAGACACGGTAAAATTAAAATTATTTAACTCAATGTTAAATATAAATGATAAGGTTAAAATAGGAATCTAAACTTGTCTAAATTATATTGGATTAGAGGATATTTACCCATCCCCACCTTAAATTCGAAATAAATCAATTTTGAGCTATTTAAAACCTAATTTGGCTTTATAATAAAATAATATTTTTAGTTATTTCAAAGGTGCCCCTCTCCTCCCTTATAAAAGGGCACCTCCTCCCTCTCTTCCTCACACCACATAGAGCCTTCAAGCTTGGACAACCCCTGAAAATTTATTCTCTCCACTTCCCTAGAGACATCCTAGAGGTCCTGGTATTCTTCAAAGACCAATTTTGGTGCCCTAAAAGGAGGTCTCAAAGAAGCGCTTTAAAGAAGAGGTAATGCCCGTTACCGATTCTTTCATCTTTATTTCTTCTTCCACTTCTTCTTATTTTGTTATTTCATCATGAAGTAATAACATCAGTATCACTCATATACTGATCTATTATTATAAGTATGAAATAACCCTATTTCACCATCTATCCATCCTATGGAAAATGAAATCACTGCGCGTGCGTACATACGGAATACCGTCTCCACGCCGTGGTGTAATCTATTTTCCACCACCACCTTACTTGGATGGGTATACTTGTGTAAAGAAATAATATATATGATTATTGTAAATTTATATTGATTCTTAAATAGTATACATCCACTCCAATACAATTCCACGATCATGGGAACGATATCATCTCTCGTGCATACGTACAGAATACCGTCTCCACAATTTGATGCGACTCGTTCTACATGATCTTAATTGCATAATGATTATATAAATGAATTGAATGAATGAATATGATATATATAACACTAATAAAATTATGTAAATGAGGTATCTATAACCTAAAAAGAACAATAAGAATTTATTCGACAAAACACGCATAAGAACAAAAAGTAATAAACACCCGAATAACAAGTAGTAATGAAATATTACTAATAATAAGCTAAGAATATGACCATATATGATATCATAACAATGATTATGATTCTGTAATAAGTCAATGACATTATTTAAATCATTATACAGAAGGTTCAGACACATACGAAGCAAATCAGACCTAAGGTAAGTGAAATATCACAATCTCGTTTTTATCCGAGATTGTTTATACTTTGGAATTTACTGGGGAGTATTTCATCATCCACATCCATGTTTCCTCAATATGTAATATTATTTCCATCCACCTAAAATTGTTTAAATCCAATTTTAACCTTCATTGAGATTTTAGTAAAAGATATGAAAGGAATCTTTTGTCATTTTTCGTACGAGGTACTTTTTGAATTTTCCGACAAAAGTACGGGAAGAATGTTTTTTTAACTTATACGACATGAATGGATTTTTAAAACATTATTTCCAAGAACCTTCCTTTACATGTTTCAAGGTTATTTTTAATCAACTTCTTTTATCTTATAATTGTATGACATGTTAAGAAAGGAAAAGTGTTTTTGAAGTAGAAAGGATATTTTCCTCAAGAATGGAGTTCAAGCGTTTTATCAAAATTATTTTCCATCTAAGATAATAAAGGGTTATATTTTTATCTCTATTATTACACTGAGTTGATTATGTTGTGATAGAATTATTTTTATGAATTCCTTTATCTTATATGAGTTGTTTTATGATGTCATGATGTTTAAGATTCCCATTTTTATTACATGGGTTATGCTATGATGTATGGTTTATGATTTTGTGGCACACATAATAATGGTATAATTATGAGATGGGTGGGACCTATATTTCCCTCCAATGCATTGGGTAAAGATTTTATATATCATGAGATAGACATGGATGGAACGGCGGGTTAAACTGGTTCAGTGAAACAGGACTGAAACGAGGAGTGAACTCGGTTCAGAAATGGACTTTGTCCACTAAGATAGTCTTGGAAATGAGTCTTGACTACTAAGAAATGATTCTCTATGATTATGTTTGTATGCCACATAGTTTAATGTTCTAAGTTATGATTATTGGGATTACATTTCACTACTATGATTTACCCCATGTTATGAATTTATGATCTCTTTTACAGGTTAAGATTTCCAAAATTTATGTTCTTATGAAAATGATGTAATTGAGATTTCTTTTGTTTACCCTTACTAAGCATTTGAGCTCACCCTTTTGTATGTTTTCTTTCCCCAGGTCAGGAAGAAGGTTATTAAGTAAGATATTCCAAAAGGGACTATAGATATGATGAAATAAATGGGAGACAGTGTAGACGCTTTATGAACCAGTTGTTTATGTTTCCCAGTTTCTAAAGACACTATACCTGTACGGTCCTTTCCTAGTTTTGTTATATGTTGTAATAAGTGTGCTTCAATTTTGAAGTAATAACAATGTATGTAAAGTATGGGTCGTTATAGTTGGTATCAGAGGAAAGGTATAGTCAACCTTTAGAAACTAGGATGTGAAAGCCTTAGTAAGAACCCTAAGGATAATTCTAAGCATAGAACACAATCTTAGTGTTTTAGAAATGACAATGAATAACCTAGGATAATACCTTAAGTGTGAAATTTTATTCTTGATTATGTGATTTTCCTATTATAATTAGTGTTGGTCACACTATTCTTCTTGGTTTTAGTCAATGGCTGGAACACGAAGGAACCGTGTTAATGCGGAATGCGATGGGCAATGCAATGATTGTCCCCCTGAGCAACCAAACGTTATGGGAGCTGGAATGAAAAATATTGTAGCCATGATCACACAACTTTCTCAAGCTATGAATCATCTAGGAATTCCAAACGAGAAAAGGAAGGAGCAACATTCTGTTGAATCCTTCACGAGGCAGCGTACACCTTCTTTCAGTGGGTCTACTGATCCATTAGTTGCTGAACAAAGGATTAGTACTACTGAAAATATATTTTCAGTTCTTCAATGTTCTGAACATGATAAAGTCATCCTAGTAGTGTATCGTTTAGAAGGAGATGCTGATCAATGGTGGAATCTTATTAAGAATACGAGGCAAAGAGATGAAATTGAGTCCATGGAATGGGATGAGTTCAATAACTTATTTTTCAATAAGTATTTCCCTCGTATTCTCCGAACAAAGATGGAGAAAGATTTTATTGAACTGAAGAAAAAGGATGATGAATCTGTTGGTAGCTATGAAGAAAATTTTATAAGACTTGCAAGGTATGCTTCTGGTATTATTATCCAACCTAAGAGTAAGATCGATCGATTCTTTAGTGGCTTAAAACCAAGTCTTCGAAGGGAGTTATCCATAAGAGACTTCAATAGCTACGAGGAAATCATTCGATGTGCTCTCAAAGTCGATATGGAGATTGGAGTAACCCATTAGTCATATGGGTTTGATAAGAAGAGGAAAATGGAATTCAAAGGAAAATCTAAAGAGCAAACTGAAAAGAAGATGAGCTTTCCCTTATGCTCAAAGTGTGGAAAGAAACATGGAGGTAGTTGTCTTAAAGGGACAAGTAAATGTTTCAAATGTGGAAAGGAAGGTCATCGGGAATTTGAATGCCTCAATGATGGGAAGAAGATGTCTAATGATGCAAAAAAAATGAAGGGATACACATAGTGAACCTACTACACTTCAATGTTTCAAGTGAAAGAAGATGGGGAATTATGCCAATAAATGCCCTAATCCAAGGGTTGTTGATGATGATCGACATCAACAAAATCTTAAGGCTAAAGAAAAAGGAAAGTCACATGCAATTTCTATCAGCGATGTCGAGTACGATAACGATGTGGTGAAAGGTACACTTACCATACACTCTAAAGTAGAAAATGTTTTATTTGATTCTGGATCCACCCACTCTTTTATTTCTGAAGATTTTTCTAAGGGTATCACCATATTACCTCAACAATTAGATGTTGAGTTAGCTGTGACAACACCTAATGGCACAACAGTCGCATCAAAAGTTTATAATTCTTCTCCGATTGAAGTTTGTGGGAAAGTGATTCCTGCAAATCATGTGATCCTTCCTATAGTGGAATTTTATGTGATTCTTGGCATGGATTGGGTTTCTTTATATGGAGCTCATATCAATTTCCAAAGAAGGGAAGTCACATTTCATATTACAGATCAATCTATGATCGTCTATCGATGCAAGGATGAACATAACCTTCCAGTGGAAATTTCTTCTATCTTATGGGTCTTGATTCCACTAAATGAAGGTTATTTATCTCAAATGGTTGGTGAGAAACTCACGATTAAGAATATGCCCATTGTACGAGAGTTTGATGATGTCTTTCAGGAGGAATTGTCGGGTCTTCCACCAAATTGTGAAGTTGAGTTTTAAATAGCACTCGTACCGGGTGATTTGCCTATTTCAAAGACACCTTATAGAATAGACCCAATTGAGTTGCAGGAATTGAAGAAGCAACTCCAAGAGAATCTTGATAAGGGGTTCATACGCTCTAGTGCATCACCTTGGGGAGCACCTGTTCTGTTTGTTAAGAAGAAAGATGGACCAATGAGACTCTGCATTGATTATCGAGAACATAACAAGATCACTATCAAGAACAAATATCCTCTACCACGCATTGATGACTTATTTTACCAACTACACAGAGCTCAATACTTTTCCAAGATTGATCTTCGTTCAGGGTATCATCAATTAAGGGTCAAAAGGGAGGATATACCAAAGACGACTTTCCGTACAAGGTATGGACACTATGAATTTATAGTGATGCCATTTGGTCTTACTAATGCCCCTTCTATCTTCATTGATCTGATGAATAGAGTCTTTAGAGACTATCTTGATCAGTTTGTGGTAGTCTTTATAGACGATATTCCTGTATATTCAAAGAGAAAGGAAGAACATGAAGAGCACTTGAGAATTATATTGAAGACCCTGAGAAAGGAGAAAAATTATGCCAAATTTACCAAGTGTGAATTTTGGCTTCAAAAAGTTTCATTTTTGGGTCACATAATCTCAAAAGAGGGGATATCTGTGGATCCAGCAAAAACAGAGGTTATCGAAAGATGGTCGAGACCAACAACAGTAACTGAGATCCGAAGTTTTCTTGGTTTGGCTGGATATTATCGATGTTTTGTGAAAGATTTTTCATGATTATCTAATCCACTCACCAGGTTGACTCGGAAAGGAGTTAAGATTGTTTAGATGGAAGAATGTGAAAAGAATTTCAAGGAGTTGAAAAGAAGGTTATCCAGTGAACCTGTGCTCACACTGCCTTGTAGTGGAGAAAGGTTTGTGATCTATAGTGATGCATCCAAGAAGGGATTGGGGTGTGTTCTTATGGAAAATTATATGGTGATAGCTTATGCCTCACGACAGTTGAAAATCCATGAGCAAAATTACCCAACTCATGATTTGGAGTTAGCTGCGGTAATATTTGCATTAAAGATTTGGAGGCATTACCTTTATGGTGAAAGGTGTGATATTTATACTGATCATAAAAGTTTAAAGTATATTTTCATACAAAAGGAGCTGAATATGTGCCAAAGAAGATGGTTGGAGCTGATTAAGGATTACGACTGCTCAATCCATTACCACCCTGGGAAATCAAACAAGGTGGAAGATGCATTAAGTCGACAAGACCATGCTAGTTTATCCATGATGAGGATCACAAAAGATCCAATATTTATGGATTTACAAAGGATGGATCTTGGAATTATAATGGAAAGGGAAAAAATCTTATCTTTCTCAAATGAATGTTCAACCATCTATACATGGGAAGATTAAAGAGGCACAGAAAGAAGATGTTGAGTAACAAAAGAAGGTGAGAAATGTTCCTGAATTAAACCTTGATTGTGATTGGATAATAATGTTCAGGAATCGGGTTTGTGTTCCTCCCATCCCCAAATTAAAGAAGGAGATGCTGGATGAGGCTCATAGTTCTTCATTATCTATTCATCCTAGAAGCACGAAGATGTATAGGGACCTGAAAGAGTACTTCTGGTGGGATGGCATGAAAAGAGATGTTGTTGAATATGTATCTCGATGCTTGGTTTGTCAGCAAGTTAAAGCTAAGAGACAGAATTCCAAGGGGATGCTACAACCATTACCCATACCCGAATGGAAATGGGAAAACATCACTATGGACTTTGTCACAGGACTTCCTAAAACATCCGAAGGCAATAATTCTATCTGGGTCATAGTTGATCATCTTACAAAGTACGCACACTTCATTGTTATTAGAGAGGATTTCTCTCTGGATCATCTTGCCAGGATATATGTAAAGAAAGTGGTAAGATTGCATGGAATACCACTTTTTATTTTATCTGATCGGGATCCGAGATTTACCTCAAAGTTCTGGTGAAGTCTTCAGCATACTCTGGATACAGAGTTGAGTTTCTGCACTGCTTATCATCCTCAGATAGATGGTCAGTCTGAGAGAACAATTCAAACTCTAGAAGGTATGTTTGGGAGCTTGCTCTATGGATTTCAAAGGTGGTTGGGATCAACACCTACCTTTGGTGGAATTTTCTTATAATAATATCTTTCACTCTAGTATTCAGATGGCTCCTTATGAAGCTCTCTATGGAAAGAAATGCAGGACTCCAACTTGCTGGGATGAAGTTGGGGAAAGAAAGCTATTAGGACCTGATCTTGTTGATGAGATTGCAGAAAAGGTCCGATCTATTCAACAACACATAAGAGAAGCTCAGAGTCGACAGAAAACTTATGCCGACAACCGAAGAAAAGACCTAGAGTTTGAAGTGGGTGATAAAGTGTTCTTACGAATATCTCCCTGGAAGAGGGTCATGAGATTTGGAAAGAAGGGGAAGTTGAGCCCTAGATATATCGGTCCTTTCGAAATACTGGATCATGTTGGAAAGGTAGCTTACCGATTGGCGTGTCCACCGAATCTCTCTCAAGTTCACGATGTGTTCCATGTATCTCTCCTGAGAAAGTACATACCTGATCCTTCACAGGTACTCAGCTCAGAAGACGTACCGCTGGAGCAAGATCTTTCTTATGAAGAACAACCGATCGAGATTCTGGATCGTAGCAAAAAAGTCCTACGGAACAAGACCACTCACTTGGTGAAAGTTTTATGGAGGAACCACCAATTAGAAGAAGCTACATGGGAGCTTGAGGATATGATGAGGGAGAGGTATCCTCATATGTTTGTTACAAAGTGACGAATTTCGAGGGCGAAATTCATTTTAAGGGGTGTAGAATGCAACTCCCGAGACTTTTATGAGAAATATTTTGTTTTTAAATCATCAACGGAATATTTCACTACACACAACACTAGATTGGCTTGCTTTACACGCAATTACGGCCTTCATCAATAGCTTGCGTCGTACGGAATACCGAGTTTCACTAAACAACGATATGCTATTAAAATATTATTAAAACTAGCTGTTATGAATAGTAATAACCACTTTTTGAAATTTTATAAATTTTATTTTTCAAAATGGACCTCATTTTTGGATTTGGAATATCAAAATTAGCCTAGGGTGAGATTTTGGTATTTTTTCTGAAAACATTCAACTTTTGATGAATAGTGAAACCACTAAGTGGTTGTTAAAAAAACTGATTTTTTCATAAAACTTAATTTAACCGCTTCTGTGAGTGGAATTTCGAAAATCTGAGAGACACGGTTGATGTCAGTAAGCAAAATGTGGTTCAATGAGATGAAAATAATTTTTTGGTAAATAGTAACTTTTTACTTTTATTTACCACGGTTAAAAGTAAATAGGGTAATTAAGGGTAACAATGATATTATTATTACCATAACACATGTCCTAATTTTATTTGATAAGTGTAATTTGACCAAAAACAACCTTAGCAATAAAATATGACCATTTAGGCCCACTTGGATTAGATTAATACATTTATTATCAATTTACTTAAAGAAGGGTTAAAATAGTTAAAATCAATGTTTAATAAGTAAATAATTTTTAATATTGGGCTATACATAAGATAAATTTGACTATAAATATTCATTTGAAATCTAAAAATATTTCCAACATAATGGTATTTTATTTATAATTTTTAGACATTATATAATTTAATTTATTTATGACACAACGATGATGCATTAATTATCTTATTAATGAAATATTGAGATAATTGATGTTATAAATACCCAAATAAATGTAATTTGAGACTTTTTATGAATTAAAATAATTTTTTAGGTTAATATGACATGTTAGTATTGATTTAATTAACTTTTTTTGAACAAATCAGTCTGTTATAATTTTAACAAAAATCAATTACTAAATAGTGTAAAAATTGACATAAAATAGTTTTTAAAACAAATATTATATTATTAATTGTTATTTTATTCCTAAAAATATAAGGTTCGTCCAAATGACTTATATAAGGTTATATATATTAATAATAAACAACTTGGGGTTCGTTTGGATTGTTATAGTATGTTTATTAACCTTATAGTGTAAGAACACAAGAAGACACGGTAAAAGTAAAATTATTTAACTTAATGTTAAATCTAAATGATAAGGTTAAAATAGGAACCTAAACTTGTCTAAATTATTATTGATGAGATTATTTCGACCCATAACCACCTTAGCTTCGAAATAAATCAATTTGGAGCTATTTAAAACCGAATTTGGCTTTATAATAAAATAATATTTTTAGTTATTCCAAAGGTGCCCCTCTCCTCCCTTATAAAAGGGCACCTCCTCCCTCTCTTCCTCACACCACTTTGAGCCTTCAATCTTGGACAACCCCTGACAATTTATTCTCTCCACTTCCCTAGTGACATCCTAGAGGTCCTGGTCTTCTTCAAAGACCAATTTTATTGCCTTAAAAGGAGGTCTCAAAGAAGCGCTTCAAAGAAGAGGTAATGCCCGTTACCGATTCTTTCATCTTTATTTATTCTTCCAATTATTCTTATTTAGTTGTTTCTTCATGAAGTAATAACATAAGTATCACTAATATACTGATATGTTATTATAAGTATGAAACAACCCCATTTCACCATCTATCCATTGTACGAAAAATAAAATCACCGCGCGTGCGTACGTACGGAATACCGTCTCCACGCCGTGGTGTAATCTGCTTTCCACCACCACCTTACTTGGATGGGTATAATGGTGTAAATAATGAATATATATGATTATTGTAAATTGATATTGATTATGAAATAGTATAAATACACTCCAATACAATTCCACGATCATGGGGACGATATCATCGCTCGTGCATATGTACGGAATACCGTCTCCACGATGTGATGCGACTCGTTCTACATGATATTCATTGAATAATGACTATATAAATGAATTGAATGAATTAATATGATATATATTACACTAATACCATTCTGGAAATGAGGTATCTATAACCTAAAAATAATAATAAGCGTTTATTCGACAAAACACGCATAAGAACAAAAAGTATTAAACACCTGAATAACAAGTAGTAATGAAATATTACTAATAATAAGCTAAGAATATGACCATATATGATATCATAAAAATGATTATGATTCTGGAATAAGTCAATGAAATTATTTAAATCATTATACAGGAGGTTAGGACACTTACGAAGCAAATCAGACCTAAGGTAAGGGAAATATCACAATCTCATTTTTATCTGAGATTGTTTATACATTGGAATTTACTGGGGAGTATTTTATCATCCACATCCATGTTTCCTCAATATGTAATATTATTTACATCCACATACAATTGTTTAAATACAATTTTACCATTCAGTTAGTTTTTAGTAAAAGATATGAAAGGAATCTTTTGTCATTTTTCGTACGAGGTACTTTTTGAATTTTCCGACAAAAGTACGAGAATAATGTTTTTTTTAACTTATACGGCATGAATGGATTTTTAAAACATTATTTCCAAGAAGCTTCATTTAAATGTTTCAATTTTATTTTTAATCAACTTATTTTAGCTTAGAATTGTATTACATGTTAAGAAAGGAAAAGTGTTTTTGAATATAAAGGATATTTTCCTCTAGAATGGAGTTCAAGGGTTTTATCAAAATTATTTTCCATCTAAGATAATAAAGGGTTCTTTTTCTATCCTTATTATTACATTGATTTGATTATGTTGTGATGGAATTATTTTTATGAATTCCTTTATCTTATATGAGTTGTTTTATGATGTCACGATGTTTAAGATTCCCATTTTTATTACATGGGTTATGCTATGATGTATGGTTTATGATTTTGTGGAATACATAAGAATGGTATCATTATAAGATGGGTGGGACCTATATCTCCCTCCAATGCATTGGGTAAAGATTTTATATATCATGAGATAGACATGGATGGAATGGCGGGTTAAACCGGTTCAGTGAAACAGGACTGAAACGAGGAGTGAACTCGGTTCAGAAATGGACTTTGTCCGCTAAGATAGTCTTGGCAATGAGTCTTGAATACTAAGAAATGATTATCTATGATTATGCATGTATGCCACAAAGTTTCATGTTTTAAGTTATGATTATTGGGATTACATTTCACTACTATGATTTACCCCATGTTATGAATTTATGATCTCTTTTGCAGGTTAAGATTTCCAAAAGTTATGTTCTTATGAAAATGATGTAATTGAGATTTCTTTTGTTTACCCTTACTGAGCATTTGAGCTCACCCTTTTGTATGTTTTCTTTCCCCAGTTCAAGAAGAAGGTTATTAAGTAAGATATGCCAAAAGGGACTATAGATATTATGAAATAAATTGGAGACAATGTAGACGCTTTATGAACCAGTTGTATATGTTTCCTAGTTTTTAAAGACACTATACCTATATGGTCCTTTCCTGGTTTTGTTATATGTTGTAATAAGTGTGCTTCAATTTTAAAGTAATAACAATGTATGTAAAGTATGGGTCATTATAATGAAAACATATGAAGTGTGAGATCAAATTCTTAATAAGAATAAACATAAGCATTAACAATCAAAAATCATTACAGATAATAAGAATAACATAATGGTATGATGACATAATCAAAGTGCATGAGTATAAAATTAGAATATTCATACCCATAAATACCTAGATCATAAAACATGGAAACTGGAATAAGGATTTGAAAAAGGAAATAGTAATTAGAATTAGTAAACATGAGCCATGTGACATTAATTTTGATCAAAGGGAACATTTATAACCTATATAAAACACAGATAAAATGTATTTTTATCTTGGAAAATTATCTTCATTCAACCCTTACATAACCCTTACAAATAGAATAACCATACAATTGACTTCCATTCTAAATTAATTGGTGGTATATCTTGGGGAACCCATCATATAATCCATAATAGGCTCAATTGACACTATTTAGAAGCACTTATCATATAAATGATGTATTAGAACAGAATCATGAATAAAGTACATAGAGAATCCATTTCATCAAAAAACCCATAAAACAATCATTATTATTTTAATAACATGATTAATCCATGGAAAATAAATGAGTTCAATAACGATCTCTTTGAAACATGTTTAATCTATAGAATAGATATTTTTTCCATTATAGTCTCCTTGAAACATGATTGATCGATGGAAAAGAAATGGGTTCTATAAAAATCTCGATGAAACCCGATAATCATGTTGAAAAGAAATAGGTTAAATAATAATTTTTTTTGAAAAATAAATAACCCATGTGAAATAAATGGGTTATAAAAAGGTATCTTTGAATCATGGTCAATTTGAGGAAAAGAAATGGGTTCCATAATAATATTTTTGAAACATGATTAACATGTAGAAAAAAATGGGTTCCATAACAATATTTTTAGGACACGATTAACCTGATTAAAAGAAATGGGTTCGATAAAATCATATTTAAAGAAATCATAATCAATACATAGAAAGAGTGAGGATGGAATCAATACAAAATATCCCCATTGGAGCATAAGTAACAACATGGGTTGTTTGTAACCCCCCAATATTCTGTGAAAAATGTTTTTCAAATTAATTTAATGTTTTTATTTATTGCACTTCACACAACACTAAAATAGTATATTTAATATTAAATAACCATGTTTGGCTTAATTATATTCAAATTTACATTAATCATGAACTACAAATAATATAAATTTTAGCTTTCTCTACATGGAACACTTATGTTAGCTTGTGCCCTTACTTGATGGCGTACGTAACACGCATGGCCGAGTGTTACAAAACAATAATATATTATTAAAATATATATATAATAATATATGAAATATACCTTAAATTTGATTTTATGAATAAAATTATCTAATTTATTTAAATATATGTTTTAAAAAAAAATATAAAATGAATTAATTATTTACAAATCATCTAAAGAGGAAGATAAGAACCAATTGAATATAATGAGAGTGTTTTTAAAGAAAACTATTATTATGCTCACAACGTTGTTTTAATAATAATAAATTAAATTAATTACAATTAGTAAATAATTTTAATGTAATATTTATTTTATATATCCATGTAGATATTTTTTATATTGATAAAATATATTTTTTAATCATAAGATAAGAATAAAACCAATTTAACTCATAAAACCCAATATTTTTATTAAGGAATGTTTACCACATTTTAAAGGAGAAACTATTTTAAATCCAAATTTTGGAACATTTATAAATATTATATGTAAAAATAAACTTTATCTCTTAAATATAATAATAAAAATAAAGTTAGGTTAAATGTTTGTTATTTTTCTGTGAAGTTTTGTTAATGAATAGTGAAAAATACTGTATTTGAGTTCAAAACTACTTTTCTTGTAATTTATATATATGGTCAAATTACATTTTAAATTGGTTTCAAAGTTTAATTAGATAATATTTTTATAAATTAACCCAATATATGTCATTATAATCAAATTCACATTGAAATTGAATATAAAAACATAACAAACTTTTGAATGTTTTTTACGTTAAAAACCCGTTTTGTCGACCCGACTATGGGATTAAAATTTATTTTTTTTCAAACACTTATGTGATTGGAATTTAGAATTTTGGATTGAATACTTTAAATAAGAATAATTTATAATTCATGAAAAGGTAAACTTAGTTTTTGATCAAAAATATTAGTGAAAGTAATTAAAATTAATTATAATGATTAAGGTTTAGTTAGGCTTAATAAGGGACTAAACCTCAACCTTAAGACCTAAAAAGACCTATACACTTGTCCAGAAGCCTTTTTATGGTCATATTTAGACTCTATCCTCTCGTGGATCTAATTTTTATAATTATTGGATATACTTTCCTTAAAAAAAATCAATGGGGTTTCATTTTCCAAAATATTACAAGAGTGCCATCCTCCTCCTTTATTAAAGGCCTCTTATCCTATCACTCATTCACCCCTATAATGACACTTATGTTTGGAAAAAATATTATATAATAGCTACCGAATGTTCCCCACTTACTAATTAAATAATACCCGAGTATGAAGTCTTCTTAAGGAGGCCATTTATTTCAAACAAAAAGGAGTTACCTGATTAACAAATAACACCCCCTCAAACTCATTTCTTTTATTTGAATTATCCACTCCCTCAAAAAATATTATTCAATTATTTTATAAATAAATGTATAATAAATATACTATGTGTTTTTATTATATGGTTTAAACCTAAAATTACATAAAATATCATTTAATGGGTGAGGAACATAGTATTTACGTGTTTGGAAAACTATCACCTCACTAAATGATGTTGTTTATTTTTTCCTTTACCACTTCTCATAGAAGAAATGATGATGAAAAATCAATCTATATATGTAATATAATATATTTATTATGTATTTAATATTATTTAATTCACTTTAAACACATATCATTATACTTTACATTTTATATTAATACAATAATTGTGTTTGAGGATATGCGGACTACCGCCCCCTCAAAGCGATGTGATTCGTTCATACACTACATGGAATGTATTAAGGACAGGTTTATTGAATATATATGCTATATATGATATATATGATATTATAAATCTATTTTAATAATTATATATATATAAATAAAAATACATACATATATACATATATATATTATTTTTACTTTCTTTCTTTTAATATGACAATTAAACAGAAATATCATTCATGCGTACGTAAAACTTACAATCTCTGTGAACGGTCTATTCAATTTAACACTTCATTATTATATTAATTATTATAATAAATATACACTAAATATAAATTATATTTAAATAATTTTTTAAATTCTATAAATAATCATATAAGTACAAGGACCAAATATATAACATATTAAGACACGTGTGAAAAACCAAGTAGATATTACACAAAGTGATTCCATAACATTGAACTGTTGACAAGATAATAATATAAATAAATAATCAACCTATATATGGTATTATAGGTAATAATATGGTTCTATGATAAATTTATAATAAATTTATATTTATTATACTATAGGTTTTAACGAGTACTACGAGAGTTAAGACACAAGGTAAGAGAATTTCATCTCACCTTTTATTTCTTCAAGATACACTATTTATTCACCGCCCCTTCCTTTTGTGTGGTGTGTATACATCCCTTGGATGAATTATATGATTATTATAATTATATTTATTAGCATTTACATACCAATTTTATGATCTTTATTTCATGGGGTTTGTGTTTAAAAAGATACAGAATCAGTAAGATAGTTTTGTCTCAATTTACATTCATTGATACACATGCCATGTTATGCATGTATATTTATCAATAAGGTGTATGTGATACTTTTTAAATGTTATATAATTAATATAATTATTAAAATTATATTTTAATATTAGTTTATTTCATTTTTCTAAGGTAGGAGTATGGTTCAAAGTTACCCAATTATAAGAGTATATTGATATAATCTCATCACCTTTCAATATTATTTATGATTATACTTTATTTAATGAAATATTATGACACATATCTAAAAAAAATCATGAATTTTATTATAATATGGTTATTCATGATATATTAATGTATTGATACCATTTTTTCACCCTTTGGTATATAATATAGTTAAAAAATTATTTTAATAAAGTCTAACTTTCCTCCCTCCTCGGTAGGAAATCTGTGTTCATTCAAAACCATGTATTATAAAAGGATTCCAAAAATATACTGTTATTCTATTATTATATTTAAAATAAATTTTAAGCCATTTTTTTATTTTTAAACTAAATTATTTTTAATAAGGAATATTCTTTTTTTTTTCTGGTTGACCTTTCTATACTTTTTACGATGTAAAATGAATGTTTAGAATGTTTGGGTTTATTTGTTGTCATGACCGAAATTTCCTTGAATATTTTTTTACAAGATTAGAATGTTATTTTATTTTAAAAAAATAAATTATATTCCTAATATACTATAAATTCATTATTTCAAAATATTTTTAAAGAAAAAAGTTTTCAAATATTTTTTAGGATGTTTTATAAATTTTCATGGAAAATGGATTTCAAAATACATTAAAGCTTGTTTTATAATTTTTCTAGTAAAATGTTTGATTTTTTTTTTCAAGAATTATTTATAAGTTTTATTCTGATGAATTTTTTGTCAAAAGGTTTTATGTTGTTTAAAATCATTTTTCAAAGAAGAAAGGATATTTTCATCAAGAAATGTTTTTAAAAGATATTTCAAAATTACTTTCCACCGAAGATGACATCCATTAATGTTACTCATGACTTTATTAGAAATGATCTATATATTCCATTCATATTATTTATCTTAATAGTTTATTCTTGAGGTAATGGTCTTTATGAATCCTTCTTCTCTTTCACGGGTTTTTATTTTGATGAAATGCTTATAAAACTTGTATCTTTTTTTATAGGTTTTGATATTATTACATGTTTGTGAAACTAATTTCATTTCATGGGTTATGATATGATGGATTATGATTTTGTGGAACACATATGTATGATTTAATAATGAGATAGGTGGAACATATATCTCCCACTAATGCATTGGGTAAAGATGTATATCTCATTAGATTAATTAATATGGTCTTGGGAGTGAACCTTGACTACTAAAATGTCCATGGGAGTAAACTATGAATACAAAGATGGTATGAGGAGTGAACACATAATACTAATATGAACATGGGAGTGAACCATAACTATTGAGATTGTATGGGGAGTGAAACCATACAACTAAGATGGTCTTGGTAGTAATGGATTGGCATCAATGGAAATCATATTATATGCTTATTTTTTTACCAGAATTCTATGTTTTATCCCTTTATTATAACTTCATGGATTATTTCCTTTATTTACTTATGATTCATGACTTATGAACGATCAATATTAATTCCATGATATGTGTTTATGATCTTTGTTATGTGTATTAGGATCTTAAAATGTTTTTATCACATTATTATACCCCTATGATCAGGGTTATGATTACATGTATTCATTTTTTTCCCTTACTGAACATCTAAGATAACTGGGTTTTATGTTTCCTTCCCAAATTTATGAAGATATGTATTATGTTTTATGAGTATAATAAGGGTTCTAATAATTAATAACTTAGTGGGAGATAATGTAGCTTGATTTTGTACCACTGATTATGTTTCCATTTTTCCAATGGCATTACACTCGTACGGTATTTTCTCATCTGGTTTCATTAGGTTTTATATATTCTGAAAAAGTGATGTAATGTTAATTTATGTCAGGATTATGTTGTTATATTTGGTATCAGAGTGAAGTTTTAGTTATAGTTTGGAAACTTGGATGAGAAAACCTTAGTGAGAACCCTATGGATATGTATACAGATAAGTCCAAGGATATGGAAAATCATAGGAAAATGTCATGGAATTTTTGTGAAGGATAGAGTTAGTGGTTTAATTGAAATATATCCCAATCTGGATAGTAAAATTGGATTTTTAACTGGAAAAGATATACCTAGGAGTACCTACTCTGAAAATATGACCCATGCCTGACTCATGGTAATATGTTACATTAAAATAGGCCTTGTTGCACACCTAGTTTGACACTCTCGAGGGATATGCTATTGAAATTCACAGACTCTTCATGAACCAATATGAAATATTTGTATAGAAGATGACTATGAGTAACCTATAAAAAACCTAAGGTTTCATAGATTAACGAGGGTTTCATAAATTAGACAAAATATTTGTGACTTTTTTGGATTATGTTGTTCCTCATTATTATAATCATTTTTTATTAAATGGTTTCTTGTTTTAGACAATGGAGGGAATAAAAAGGACTATGATTAATGTTGAATGTGATAAACAATCTGCTGATGATATTTCAAATGAGTTGACCAATGGAGTGAAGGATATTGTGATCATGCCTAATCAGTTTTCACGGAACATGATCAAAAATGTGTACCTTAACCAACTATCAAAATCAATAAAGAAGAGAAAGAAGGAGTTTACAGAGTGTGCAGGCAATGGAGACCATGGAGGAAGGAATATTTAGTTTTATTTATGACATGAATTTTGAAGTAATCACCTAAGTGAATATCATATAGGAACATAAAGGTGTTTTGAATGTGGAAAAGGAGGATACAGAGAAAGTAAATGCAATGGAAAAATGAAGGGTTTGGTTAACAAAATGGATGAGAATACTGGCCTCCCAAATTCATCATCAAAGGTTAAATTATTTAAGTGTAGAATGATTAGTCATTATGAAAATCAATTTCCTAAGTTGAAATATCTCAAAGGGAATCAACAAGGTGGTATAAGTAATGGTTATATTTCCAATGATAATGAGACTATAGATGAAAATTTGAAAAGAAAATGGTATTAAGTAATCTGATGAGGTAGATCTCTTATGAATTATAGATGAACATGAAGAATCAATGTTTCTATGTATTTTGATTCAATAATTATTTAGTATAAATGATTAAATATGCAAAGATTTTTCGATTTATTTTTTTCACTAAGGATTTACAAGATTATGTTAAATGTTTTTGATTGACTGGAAAAGTGATTTAATGATAATGTGATAGTTTGAATAAGGGGAGATAACCCTTAATATATTATTTATGTTAAGATAAGTATGTTTGGATAAATATATTTTGGGTACGAAATAGTAAATTGGATGGTACATGTTACCTTGGAACTAATTATTGACTATGTGTTATATATAATAAATGATGAAGTTTACATTTTCTTTGATTTAAATAATGTATCATGTAATCATTTTAATAATGAAGAATCCATGTTTTCCAAAAGGATTTATGGTAATTTATGTTATTACCACGTTTCAAGAGGATTTACAATGAGGTTATTCACATGTTTGTAATGTGACAACCATGTTGTACTTTGTGATATATATGGGAATAATATTAAAATAATTTCCGGACATTATTTATAAGGCTTTGAAATTTCATCTATCATAAGGATTATAAGGTTAACCATTTTTGAAAAGTTTAATTTAAAATTCAGATGAAGTTTTTGAGATTAAAGTATTAACTCACCGCATTAGGATTCAAGCATATTGGATTACCTACTCTAACAATTTTGTGTTTATAGTAACCGAATAGAGATGGGAGGAATTATCATGGATCCCATGATCTTTTAATGCTTTAATAATGATAACAAATCCACATTTTCTTTTCAAAAAGTGGTAAATTGGATCATGTAACAAAAAGGGTGAGATTGTACTGAAATCATGTAAAAATATATTTTCATAAAAACTCTTCATCTTTAGGAAAACGATCTATAAATAAAATGTTATCCTAGTACTTTTGTTTTTTATAGACCAGATGGTCTTTTAGGTCATCACAGACATATTGATTTGTGATTGTTAACTTTCTCATGGCATTATTCTCTATCATTATCCATTAGAACATGGTGGTTAGATTTTTCTTCGATGTCTATGTTTTCACTTCCCACCTATGTTTTCCTCTGTATGAATATAGTTATGAGTTAATTTGGATAACCATTATAGTTCATATATTCCACCTTTATGGGATGTTTTAATATTCATTTTTATGATCTTGGTTTCTGTGGAAGGAAATATCAAGTATTAAACCTTTTATAACACAGATGAATTTGATGGGAAAAATTCATTTTAAAAAGGGGGGGTAGAATGTAACACCCTAAGATTTTGTGATTTTTTAAAAATTAATTTAATGATTTTATATTTTTTATTTCATGCAATGATACAAATAGTTCTTTTTATATTAAAGCACCATGTTTTGATTACATTTTATGTAACGCAAATTTTATTATAAATTACACGAGAAATATATTATTTCTTGATATACATGTAAAACCAAGGATATCTTGCAACTTTTCTCGAAGGTTTTCAAAAAATGCATGGCTGTTTGTTACCGAACATTAATATATTATTAAAAAAATATAATAATATATAACATAGAAAAAAAGTTATATTTTATGCATATAATTAATTATATTTTATAAATATATGTTTTTCAAAAAATATAAAATTAATTGATTAGTTACAAATTATTTAGTAATCAATATAAGAAATAATTGAATATAAATTGAGTATTTTTATAGAAAACAATTATTATGCTCATGAAGTTGTTTGAATCCTATTAAATTAAATTATTTAAAGTTAGTACGAATTTATAATCTAATACATATATGTTATATATCCATGTAAATAATTTTTATATTCATCCAATATATTTTTTAATCTTTAGATAAGAATAAAACCTATTTAACTCATAAAACCCAATATTTTTATTAAGATAATTTTACATCCTTTTAATGATGAACCTATTTTTGATAAAAATTTTGGAACATTTATAAATTTTATAATTCATAATAAAATTCATATTTTAAAGTGTCTATTAAAAATTAGGTTAGGGTGATTTTTTTTTGTTTTTCTATGATGTTTTTTTATAAATAGTGAAAAATACTGTATTTTTGTTCAAACTACTATTTCATATAATATATTTATAATGTTAAATTAAATTTTAATTTTTTTTAAAAAATTAATCATATAATATTTTTATCCATTAACCGAATTTAGGTGATTATAATAAATTTCACTTTGAAATTGAATATAAAAACATAGAAAACGTTTGATTATTTTTACTTTAAAAACCCGCAATATCGACCTGACTGTAGAATTTTAAATTAATTTCTATCATGTATGTAATTGTAAAATGAAAATATGGATTCTATATTTGTAATAATAATAATTTAGATTGTTTTATATGGACAAATTATTTTTTTACAAAATATATTAGTGAATGTAATTAAAATGAATTACAACAAATAAGGTTAAATTAATCTTAATAAGGGACTAAACCATAACATTAAGGCCTAAAAAACCTATAAACTTTTCCAAAATCCATTTTATGGCCATATGTATACCTTATACTCTATTTTATAGAACTTTTACAATTATTGGATCTACATTAAATAAAACAATGTTTGTGGGGATTTCATTTTCAAAAATATTACAAGAGTGCCCTCCTCCTCCATTATAAAAGGCCTCCTCTTCTCACACTTATTCACACTCTCAAGGCACTTAAGATCTATTAAAATATTCCCAAATATTTCCCAAATGTATTTATATTACTTATTTAATAATACTTTTGGAATAAATTCTTATAATCAATCCCTTTGGTTCAAACCAAAATGAGTTACCCGACTAAGAGGTAACACCCTCCCTCAAAATCCTTTTTTTATTTTCTTTCTATAAACACTAAAATATTTGTATTACATGATTGTATAAAAAAACCATTATCCTAGATATAATTTGATTTTTATTCTACATTTTTGACCTACACTTACACACTCATCCATCTAATGGGTAATGAGCATACTGTTTACATGTACGACGAACTACCTCCTCACTAAACGATGATTGTTCAATTTTTTCATTACCCATCGAATTGTAGAAATTATAATGGAAACTATATTTATATATTTTATATATAATATTTATTATTTAATTAATATTTTATAATTATATTACAACATATATATTTATACATTCTATTTTGTGTTAACATGATAATTTCATTTGTGGAAATGCAGACTACCGCCCACTCAAAGCGATGCGATTCGTTCTTACACTACATGAAATGTACTAAGGATGCATTTAGATAATATAAATGATATATAAAATATAATAAATCTCATTTAATAATGTTATATATACATATACATATATATATAAATATATGAGTTTTACTTTCATTCTTTCGAGACGAAAATTAAACGGAAATAACGTTCATGCGTAAGTACGAATTACCATCTCTATGAAAAATGTATTCTATTTCATACTTATATATTTGATCTATTATTATAATAAAAATATAATGAAAATAAATTATATTTAAATAATGGTTTAATTTCTGTAAATAATGATATAATTATGTGAACAAATATGAAACAAATTAAGACACATGTGAAAAACAAAGCCGATGTTACCCTAAGTGAAACCTCAACATAGAATTGTTAACAATTGGGTAATATAAAGCCATAATAAAAAAATATATTATATTAGAAGTAACAATATGGGTTTTTTTATAGATTTATAATATTTTTATAATTATTAATTAGATGTTTTTAATTAGTACTACGCGATTCAAGACACAATGTAAAGGAATTTAATCTCACTTTTTATTTCTGTGAGACACATGCTTTATTCACCACACATTCCATTTGTGTGGTGTGTATACTTCCCATTGATGAATTTTACGATTCTTATAAGTATATTTATGGTTATTTACAAACCCATTTCATGAACTTTATTTCATGGGGTTTCAATTTCAAAAGATACCAAATTGATAAGAAGGTTTTGTCTTAATTTACCTTATTTTAGTCATATGCCATGTTATGCACCTATATTTTTCCACAAGGTGTATATAATGAATTTGAAATGTTATATACTGAATATAATTATTTTAATGATATTTTAAGATTTATGTAATTAATTTTCTTAAATGAATAGTATGGTTCAAAATTATCATGTTATAATAGATTATTGAAATAATCTCATCACTTTTTGAGATTATTTATGATTATGCTTTCTTTGATGAAATATTATGATCCATATATCAATAAAACACATAAATTTAATTATCCACTTTTTATTAATTATATATTCATGTATTGGTACCATTTTCAACTCTTTGGTACATAATATAGTTAAGAACGTTTTTTAATAAAGTCCTACTTTACCTCTCCCTTTGGTTAGAAATCTGTGTTCATTCAAAACCATGTCTTCTAACAGGTTTCCAAAAATATTATATTATTATAATAATATATTTAAAATAAATTTTTACCCATGATATACGTTTTTAAACAAAATGGTTCTTAATAATGAATCTTCTTTTCATGTTTTGGTCAAGGCACCTTTCTAAACTTTTTAAAGTATAATAGGAAAGTTTAGCATGTTCGGGTTTATCTACCATTATTACCACCATTCCCTTGAATATTACATTAAAATATTATTATTTTATTTTATTTTTATAGTGTGAAATATGTTTCTTATATTCTAGAAATTAATTTCTTCAATGTATTTTAAAATAAAAAGGTTTTATAAAAATTTTCAAGCCATTTTACATGTTTTCAAGGAAAATGGTTTTCAAAATACATCCATGATTTTTTTATAATTTTTCATGTAAAATGGTTTTCAAAATGTTTTCAAGATTTATTTATAAATTTTATTACCATGAAAATGGTTTTCAAAAGGTTTTATGTTTTTAATAAGAATTTTTCAAAGAAGAAATGATATTTTTCTCAAGAAATGTTTTGGTGGATATTTTAAAATTATTTTCCATCTAAGATGACATTAATTTATGTTAATCATGAATTTTTTGGAAGTTATATAAATATTCAATTAATAATATTTATTTTAATGTCTTATTCATGATGTAATGGAATTTATGAAACCTGTTTCACTTTCCCGGGTTATTCTTTTGATGAAATTATAATAAAACTTGCAACTTTTTCCTCGGGTTATGATATGATTACATATTTATTATACACATTTAATTTCATGGGTTATGATATAAATGTTTATTAATATTTGGAACATGTAATTATTATTTCATTATGATATGAGTGGGACCTATATATACCTCTAATGTATTGGGTAAAGATTTATATCTTGTGAGATAGACTAAGATAGTCATGAGAACGAACATTGACTACTAAGATGACCTTGTGAGTGAACCATTAATTACAAGATGGTATGAGGTGTGAAAAAATGATACTAAGATGGATATGGGATTTAACTATGACTAAATAGATGGTATGGGGAGTGAATCTATACTATTGAGATGGTCTTGACAGTGATTCCTTGGATACTATGGAAATCGTATTATATGCTTATGTGTTTTCCACAACTCCATGTTTTATTCTTATGTTATGAAATCATGACTCAAGTTATTCATTTTTTTTTTGATTAATAACTTATAAACTCTCATTTTTTATTCCATGATACATGTTTATTATCTTTTCCATGCATCGTACGACCTTTAAATGTTTTGATCACATTCTCATACCCCTATGATCATGTTTATACTTACATGTCTCCCTTATTTTCCCTTACTGAGCATCTAAGCTCACCCATTTTTTTCCTTCCCCAAGTTATGGAGATATGTATTATGTTTTTTTTTGTCTAATAAAGGTTGTAGTACTAAAGAACCTAGTAGGACATATTGTATCTCTCTTATGTACCAGTGATTATGTTTCTATGTTTCTAAAGACAATAGAATACTATGTTCACTGGGAATTTGTTTGTATAATGTTTTATGTATTCCAAAAAAGGGATGAAATGTAAATTTATTTCAAGGATAGTTTGTTATATTTTTTATTTTTATTAATTTAAATACCATTAAAATATCATTAAAAACATTTTTTAGAAAAATAACCTTTTCAATTTGAATTTTTTTTTAAAAACAAAAAATTCATTATTGTTTTTTGTAAATTTTTTCCTAGAAAATAATTTCATGCTTATAATTGATTATTTAATGAAAATAAATTTCATTATGGAGGGAAAATCCATTAATGTTGTAATTTTTAAAATAAATTTTTAGTTCAAATTTTTGATAAATGACAAACATTCATTGTTTGGAAAACAACATGAGGATTCCATTTAAAACATTTTGAAAAAAGAAAATAATGGGGAAAATGGCTTTCAAAATCATAGTAAATATATTTTTAATTCTTTTAGAAAACATATATTTTAAAATAAAAAATATTTTCATTTGAAGCGAGAATTTATGCCGAATTTTATTAAAAATATTTTTCAGTTAAAAATAAAATTTTTAATTCTAAAAACAACACACAAAATAAGAAACTTGTTTATTTGAAAAAAAACATGGAAAAATATAAAGGAATCATAAAATAATTGAGGCATTATGATGGAGGTAAATTCTTCTCATGTCATACTGGTTAAAAAATACATTCCTTTTAAAAATAGAAGAAAAGGGAACTTTAAAAGATAAGTTTTAAAAGAAAACCATTGACCACTTTGTAAACATTTGAATCATAATCCTTAATAATTATTAACAATAAAAAACATTTAATATCATTATAATATATGAATTCATGATATAACATGTCAAAGGTTAAGTATATACCCTTCATATAATAATATAGGTGAATAACATAAAAATATTCCTCTAGAAAATGAAGTTTAGACAAAGTCCCTTAAAATAATCATAATATTGATGTGAGAATTAATAAATGAGTCTATTATAGAAAGGAGGTAAGTAATATTTTATCTCAATATAATGATAATAATATAATATAAAACATATAATATCTTTAAGTATACTTATCTATATTATACATTTATTGTGGGGATTAAAAGAGAGTTGCATCGCTTCATTAAGGCAATAATCCACATATACACAAATTACATTATCATTTTCCAGTGAGTGAAAAAGTAAGAAATAAAATGATATACTATCATTTAAAAATAATAAATAAGTAATTAATATCATTATTATTTCATTTATATCACATATATTCATTAAAAGTTCTTTATTATTTTCTATTAAAAGCTTTAGGGTAAACGAATCACATCACTTCACGAGGTGGAAGTCCGTCATAGACACGATTGATGGTATCATATCACCCAAGGAATGAAAAGTAAAAATGGTATAAGTGATATAATAACACCATAAGTAAAAAATTTGCCTTAAATATCATATAGATTCTTAAAATACATCATTAAATCAAGATGTGAGAGGTGAATTTGGAAAATGAATGACGTCAGTTCATGTGGTGGTAGTCTCCCAAACACACAACTAATGATTGTATATCACATTTAATAGAAGAGGATATGAATTTTAGTTATTAATTTAATATTATAACCTATAATTATATATGATATATTGTTTTAATCAAATTATTATAGTTTAAGAATATTTTAAAGAGGTGGAAGAACTAATAAAATAAAAATGAAAAGTTAGTAATTTCTCATCTTCTAAGACCACTTCTTTAGGATTATACCTAAAGTATTCCTATATTGAATTTTCGAAAAAAAGGATTCCAAGATGAGGGTATTTATTTTAGGATGTTATTCTAGAAAGTTATTGGATGATCCAAATAGGTTTTATGGTGTGAATAAGAGATGAGAGGGGGTGGGTTTTTATAAGTGAGGTGAGTGACACACTTGTAATTTTGAAAAGAAATATGTCTATCCACAGTGTTACATGAAAAAGGTTCCAACATAGATTATTATAGATAATTATACATTATTAGGAAAAATTACTTTGATAAAATTTATCTTAAACAAGTTTTTATAGGTTATTTTGACCCTTATCTTTTTAGTTTTACCCATGGTAAACCAACTTTTACCTTAACCGTGGTAATTAATTTTTACAGTTTTCACCATTCATTTTGTTTAAAAATAAAGTTGAACTTATTATAAAATATAAATTTCACTGATTCAAAATATATAATTCATTTTACCAAATTCAATTCACATAAGTGAAAAAATTAAATTTAAAACAAAACCCGTAAACGCGACGAAAATGAGAGTTTTCAAGAAGTGTATTTTTCAGGAAAGTGGATTTTATATTAACTCTATGATTAATAATAATCATTGTATGAATATAAATTAAAATTTATTGACATATAATATATAAATTTATTTAAAATTTTCATAATTAGTTATTATTATAATTAATTATATAGGATAAATATTGTTCATTTTAAAACAATTTTTAGATAAATCCCATTTTGAAACACAAAAGTAAGTATATACTAAAATATAATATAATGTTGATTAAAAAGTAATTTAGTAGATTAAATATAATTTAATAATTTTTTACTTTAAATCCTATTCAACATAAAAAAATAATTTTAATTTAAATATTTATTTAAAAGAAAATATATTTTTAGAAAAAATGATATTTTTCACTATTCATCGAAAAATCAATATTTTTTGAAAAATCACAAAATTTCACACAAATTAAATTTTGTTATAAAAATTTAAAAAATAAATTTAATTATATCTATTTAATTTTCAAATATTTAGATAAATTAATTATAATATTTTTTCCGGAAAATAAATAAAAAACATTTTTATGAAAACATACTTTTAAAGAATAATTTTTTTCCTAAAAACATAATAATTATTTTCTAAAAATTTATAAATAATTTATAATGATTAGTATATATATATATATATTTCATAAACTAGTGAATAATTTCCCTACTATAGAATTTAATAGCAAGGTTGTAACTGTTATATATTTCACAGTTTGTTTTAACTTGGTGTTTCATGTCGAATACTCAAACAAACATAGTTTTATTTAAAAAAAATCCTTGGGTGTTAAAAATAACTCGTTATATTTTATATAATATACATGTGTATTCATGTGGAAAATATATTATATAAATAAATATTTTGTCCAAGCCATCAAGTGCATACTAGGGAACCATGAAACACGATGAGGTACACACGATTGCCAGGTCATCAGGTGCTAACCAGCCACCATGGTACCTAAAAATACTTAAATCAATTCCCAAAGAAATTCTAATTATCACCTCATACCACAAAACCTAGATCATACCCGAAGTGTTGGGGTAGGGTGTCTTCCAAGTCATGGTTTCTACCCAATGCGTTAGGGTAGGGTCCGGTGTCCAAGATCCAAAATCACATTCCCAATCGAGGTTGTCCCATGTATAATCCCTGAAAATTACTATCTCATTCATAATAGGTTCCATCCATATCATTTAATATCAAATATAGACACTATATTATAATTTATCAATCTTAAGGTAAAAATAAAATTCATTATTTTTACAGAATACATAATATATTACACAACGAACGCCAAAAGACCATATTAGTTTAGTTACTTTGGAATCATTTAAAAGAAAACACTAGTACATGGATGAGATACATTATCTCCCACTAGGTTCTTCAATATTAGTACCCATATTGTATATATCATACATGAAATATGTTTTTGTAACATTGGGAAGGAAATAATAAAATTATTGAGCTCAGATGCATAGTAATGGTAAACAAGGTAGATATGTAAGCATAAACATGATCGTAAGGGTATGAGAACGTGATAAAAACATTATAAGATCATACATTGCATATAAAAGATAATAAAAATGAATCATGGAATAAATATTATCAGTTTATAAGAGATTAATTATAAGGGAAACAAGATAATAATCCATGAAATGACAACATAAGAAAAAGACATAGAATTGTGACATACACATAATAAAGAAATATCATTCCCTATAAGTTAAGATGCACATCTAGAACATATTAGAAAACTTTATGGGGACCAAACCTACTAGAAAAGGCACACCTTCATCCCCAGTTATAGTCCTTTCCTTGTAGTAGATCAGGTTTCCCTATCTTCCTATAGTGGATCGGGTTTCCCCATTATCCCATAATGTATCATCTTGCCTCATATTCCCCATAGTGGATTGGGTTTCCACATCTTCTCATAGTGGATCAGGTTTATCCATCTCTCCATAGAGGATCCAATTTCACCATCTCCCTATAGTGGATTGGGATTCCCTATCTTTAAATAGTGGATTGGGCTTCCACATCTTCCCACTATGGATTAATCTCATCAACTTGAATCCAATAATTATATCATGAGATATAAATCTTCACGCAAGGAATTTGAGGGAGATATAGGTCCTATATATCCCATAATGAAATCATGCATATATTTTCCCCAAGCTCATACAAAATCATATTATAACCAATGAAATAAAATTGGTATAAAAAACAAGTCATTATATCATAACCTTTAGAAAAGAGACATTTTTCATAATCAGTTCATCCAAGAATATCCCATGAAAAAAGGATTCATAAGATTATAACCCATGAATGTGAAGGTGGTTTCATAAATATATAACCCATGAAAAGGGAAAAAATCATCATAAACATGTCACCGATGAAATTGAAATGGGTTTCATAAATATATAGCTTGTGAAAGAGAAATGAGTTTCATAAACATGTAACCCATAAATGTTAAATGGGTTTCAAGAAAATATAACTCATAGAAGAGAAATGAGTTTCATAAACATACAAACTATAAAAGGTAAATGAGTTTCATAAACATTTAACATATGATAGTGATGTTTTTTCTATAGACATATTACATGTGAAATAGAAATGGGTTTTATAAACATGTATCCCAGAAAGTGAAATGGATTTCATGAACATATAGCCTACGAAATTGAAACTAGATTCATAAATATATAACCCGTGAAAGAGAAATGAGTTTAATAAACATCATTACATAAAAACATAAACCATTCAAAGAAAAATTATGAATGAAACCAATGGATAATTTCTCCAAAAAGGCATGAGTAACACCAATGGATGTCATCTTAGATTGAAAATAATTTTAAAGTATCTTTTAAGAACATTTCTTTGGGAAAATATCATTTCTCTTATTTTAATTTTTTTTAAAATAGATCCTTTTTATATCCTTTTTGATTGCAATCATATTAATGAAAGTTGAAAACACGTAGAGAACATTTTTAATTGAAAATAACTTTTACAACATATAAAGGATGTTTGAAAACAAATTTAAACTTTTTCCATTGAAAAAAATAAAATAATTTTGTTTTTTTAGAAGAATTTCTCCTTGAAAATTTCTAAAATAAGCTTTAATTTTTTTTTTGAAAAATGTTTCTTTGAAAATACTCTTAAAACATATAAATAAAGATTGAAAATGCGTTGATGACCATTCCTTTGAAAATAATTAAAAACTTATAAATAAATCTTGAAAAGATTTTGAAAACTATTTCTTTGAAAATACATTTAAAATTTATTAATAAATTGTGAATTTTTTTGAAAACCATCTCATTGAAAATAATTTTAAATTATATAAATAATTTTTGAAAACATTTTTAGAAATCATGGTTTTGAAAAAACATAGATTTCATACTAAAGAGATAGGCAAAGTCATATTTTCATTAAAACACTTTATTAAATACATTAAGTACCAAAAAGTGGTAAAATAGTAATAATACTTGAATATATACTGAATAAATAGAGTATATGGAAATTCATTAGTGTTCATGAATGTTAGGGCATACTGTTTCATCAATGAAAGCATAATCTTAAGAAATCCTGATAAATGAGGACATTGTTTCAATAAACTCTTACCATATGGAAACATTGAATTATAATTCCCATGTAAGAAAATGAAATTGTGTGAAGATTAAATTATCTTGGGATGAATGAGATTCATGATATAAAATTTCAATGGGTATTTTATAAAACTTATAGAGGAATATAGGTTCATAACATGGAATGTGTCTCAAAGAACGAAAATTAAGACAAAATTACTTTATCAATTTGGTAAATTTTGAAACATAAAATTCCAGAAAATAAATTTCAAAAAATTGATATATAAATACCCATATATTTAGTTAAAATAGTCATAGAATAAATCCAAGTTAATTGTACACACCACATATAAAAATGGGAGGTGAACATGGCTTGGGCCTCACGGAAAATAAATTGTTATGAGAAAACTCATTACATTAAAAATTGACTGTCGTTGTATACAAAAATACTACTTTATAAAAAGAATAAATTTATTATAAATCAATAAGAAACTATATTCATATATATAATACCAAATGTTATTTTACTATGACTTCATATTATCTGTTTAGTAACAAATCAATGTTAATGTTACGTTCCAAGTAATAATCACTTTATTTTTATTTTATGTTCTAATTTGTTATATTTTTGGTCCTTATAGTTATATCATGATATATAAAAATTTAACCATGATATAAATATCATATATATTTATTATTTAAGTGTTTATTTTAATCTATAAAAGAAACAAATATTAAAAAAAATACACTATTCATGGACACGGTAGGCCATATGTATGCATGAATGTTGTTTCCATTTTACTGTCTTATTGAAGGAAAGAAAGTAAATGAAATAAATGAATATAAAATATATAATTCTAGTTTCATTATTATTTCATATATATCATATAAATTTACTAGACCCATAATTAATACATTCTCTATAATGTGTTAATGAATTGCATCGCTTTGGGGAGGTAGTAGTCCACACTTTCACAAATGAAGATATCTTAGTTACATAAAATAAAAATAATGATGGTATATTTTATATAATAATTATAGAAGAATTGAAACATCATAAATATTATATATATAATATAAAACCCATTTTTACATCATAATTTCCAACGATGAGTGGTGGTAAATGAAAAAACGAACAACATCGTTTCTTGAGGTGGTAGTTCTCCATACATAAGAACGGTAAGTTCATTACCCATTAGATGGAAGTGTGTGTAAGTATAGGTAAAAACCTTATAAAAATAAAATTTCAGTAAATTTAGTATACATATTTTATCATATAAGTATGTAATAATAATATTTGATGGTTTAGGGAATTAAAATAAAACAATGGAGATTAAGGAAGGATGTTACCTCTTCTTGGGTAACTCCTTTGGGCTTACAGCAAAGGGCTTACTTGTATAAATTTCTTCATAAAGTGAGGCTTCTAGAATTAAGGGTGGAATTTTAAGAGATTATTTGAGTATAATTTGGGAGATACAAATGGAATTACAGGTGTGAATAAGTAAGAGAGGTGAGTGCCTTTTTATGGTGGAGGAGTGGCATTATTGTAAATTTTTGAAAAGGGAATTCCACAAAAAAAAATTACCTTGTTAAGTGGATCGAATAACATACTAAATTTAATAAATGGTAGGATATGGTAGACATAATCCCATAAAATTGATTTTGGAAAAGTTTATAAGTCATCTTGGCTCATATTTTTATGTTTTAGTCCATTGTTAAGCTAAATTTTACCTTAATCACTACAATTAATTCTAATTACATTCACTAATATTTTTGGTCAAAAACTAAGTTTAACTCATTATAAATTATGAATTTTTATTATTTAAAATATGGAATTCATGTTTATAAATATAATCATAGAAGTAGTAGGAACTAATTCAAATTTAATCCCTTATACATGATGACCCAATGAGTTTTTAAAGTAAAAAATTTAAATTGTTTGGTATGTTTATATATATAATTTCAAAATGCAATTGATTATAGTAAGATAAATTGGATTGATTGATGTATAATTGATCTCATTTATCTTTAAAAACAATCAAAAACATAATTTAAACTTATAAATAAATTAGATTAAATATAAATATTCAACTAAAATTCAGTTTTATTTACTATTAATCAAAAAATTAAACTTCATAGAAAAATACAAAAAAATCACTTTAATCTAAATTTTACGTTCCTATTTCAAAAATTAATTTTATATTTTCAAATTAAAATTATGGAAGTTTAAAAAATCATATTTGTAATTGGTTTACCATTAAAAGGTGGTAAAATTTCCTTTTAGAGAAATACATCTATTTATTCATAAAATTGGATTCATTCTTATATTATACCTATAAAATATATTGGATTAGTATCAAAAATATTTATTGAATATAAAATATATAATTTTATTTATAACAACAATAAAATATTCATTGTTTAATTTAATGGGAAAACAATTGTGTTTGTACATAAAAAATAGTTTTTTTAGAATTTAATTTCTTTACTTTCAAATATTTCGTTCATTCACTTCTACCGATTGATTACCAAAGGATTAGTTTTATATACATTTATAAATAAAATTTACATAATTTAGTTAATATTACTCATAAATACCATTCCAACATCTAGGTTGTAGATATAATAATATTTTAATAATCATATTAATAATATATTATAGTTCGGTAAAAACTCATCCTTGCAGGTAACACAAGATATCGAAGGGACTCAGTATTGTGTGTAATAAACGAAAATCATACTGTTTTGTGTGTCTCAAGATAATTTATGTGTTGTGTGTAGTGCATGATTAACTTGATATTTTATATAACACAATCCAAATGTACTTATTTAATATAAAAATATATTGAGCATTGTGTGAAATGAAAAATATCAAAAAGATTAAAATAATTTGAAAAAATATATTTTAGAAAATCTCAGGGTGTTTCATATACCACTTATATAAGTATGTTCGTCTAATGCCATATCAATACACACCCTAGATTCCATCTCACTCTTGTAAATCCTTTCTTAGATCCTATCACGTAATATCTAGGGCCCCATCTTACTCATGATAGTTTTACCACTACCATCTCACTCATAGTAGGCCCTGACCATCCCATGTCACTGATGGCAATTCAAAAAGGTATCAAGCCACGCCATATTACTCATTTTCAACCTAGAATTAATACACAATGAGGACTCCATCTCACCCATGGAAGTCCATCCAACACTATCTCACCCATAGAGGGATATAGCCCTAGGGCCTATCACCCACAACAAAATCTGTCACTTATCAAAAGAATAAAAAAATGTAGAAAAATAAAAGCATGTTTCACATACCCTCACAAATATCTCCAGATCAACCCTCTAGGCTTATGACTTTATTATCCTCTTTGGTCACAACACATCTCATCTCACTCATCAGAGTGTCTTCTAGTGTCCTCCAACCCCATAACAGTCTCGACTCATAAACATAACCTCATTCACATCACCCATAGGTGACACCAAAACCCATAGGATCAAACTAACCTCGGAATCATCAGTTCAGGTCCAATTACCATAAAAAAACTAATCACACCTAGTCTTGCTACCCAAATATAGTCCCAAGCTACAGACCTCTATGACCCTTGGAAAACCATTATTATGTATTAGTTTTTTCCTCTGATCCTCACTTTGATATTTCCTCATGTATCATAAGAGATACCTTCCAACCCATCACCCAAAAGAGAATCCTCTTCATCGTGGTCACCCAACCCTAAGGGGATCATACCACTCATGGAACACATAAAGTGTCCACTTCACTCTTATAAGGGGCCTCAATTCCACACATGAAATGGAAAACTATCTCTTTTTTCACATCCTATCCTAATTACCTCATAATTGATGATTATTCCTAAAGAACCACCTAGGATATTCCCATAAATTATTTCACCCTTAATATCCACCGAAGGTATTATATCTTCCCAACCAATAAATTCAACCCATGGAGACACAATCACAAGGTGATTCCAATTATTCTATGAAATGAAGAGAACATATTACCAGCACTTGAGGCCTATATCCATATTATCTATTCTACCCATAGCACTAATGGTACCTTATCCCTATTTACAAAACCCATAAATCATGATTCCATGCATTCTCATTCATAATCAAACATATGGTTTTAGATTAAAGGGGACACATTCTTAAAACATAGAGTTAAAAAATTTTCTAGCTCTTTCAAGCCACATACAAGATCACTAAGCCTCTTCCATGATCCGAGATACCTATGTCATGCCAAGAAACCTAAATAATTAATTATTTAAAACCATTCAAACAGGAATAAATTCCGAACAACTCACCAGCCACCCATGTCAGACCAAAACCATTTCCAACACCATGTGATAAACCTTACAAGACATAATCTACATAATACGTATGAAATCCCCATAATTCATGACCCATTCACCATGCTCAAGTGTAATAAGCACTAAAACACAAGCCAACATCATAAAAAAATTAGAGGGATTTATAAAAAGGGGAGAGAAAATGAATAAATCACATTGAATCCCAATAATATTAAACAAAAAATCACCCCCACTATGGATGAATAATAGAGGAAGGGGTAGGGGAGAGCTACCCAATTCATCCCTCTTTTGAAGCATCATTTCCTTAAAAGAATGAGTTGATTATTGTAAAATTACCAGTCTATCCCTTCTAAAAAAATAGGGATGGGGAATTTATGGGGTGTAGACCATTGTTTAATGGCACAAGCTATTCAGAATGTGGTTTAGCGTAGGGACCATTCAATATCCCACATAGGGTAGCCTTATATGACCACCCATCCTATGGAAAAACCATATGATTTGAAACATAACCTTTCACCAAGACGCAATATAGAATGGTATCCTAAGCTGCAGCATTTCCGGCACCCTAGGAGGTTGATCCTACCTTACTTATCTTCGCCTATATATTATGGAATATCCCCTTAGGATATGTTGTGATCCACCTCATTAAGGACCATCCATGCTATAGAATAACCCTTGGATGTGATAAATTCTACCCCAATGAGTAGGGATGACCTCACTGCCCTCCCCCACTTCACCATGCCATAATACTTAATCTTAAATGCGACCTTCAATGTTTCTTAGCTACTACACCACAGATCCCTATGGTGTGCCATGGAGGCCACCTGTAGTTGAAATTATAGTTTTATTCCACCCTTAGCCATTCTCTATCAGTCAACAAAGAACCCAAACACCAATCGGGGCCTCATTCCAAATCTATAAACACATATAAAAGATGTGTGAACTCACAGATTCCTAATTTGAGTCCGAAATCCAAACCCTACCCCCTTTTTCAGATGAAATTATAAATTCTCATAGGAATACATAACTTGTAATTACATGAGATGTTACAAAATCCAAACTATTGGACTTCTTGTAGCATCCCACCATAGATGTCACTCACAGGTGCCCTGAGACGGTGGACCAAAATACCTCAAGTGAACCCCACTGAATGTTGAATGCTTCCCCCCAATAACAAGGGCCTTGGGTAAGTCCATGGGGAGACTATAGGATCATTTATTAGAGTAGAGTGAAAAAATAGATATATAAGAAGCAAAAAAAAAAAACAATTACAATATCCATATAGTAGTAGAAACCAAAAGAATAATCATGAAAGATAATGAAATAAATTAAAGAAGATGAATAAATAAACATAAGCCTCTTTTGATGATATTTTGAGACGTGTCTATATAAAAATTACCATGTATTAGCTGGGGATACAAGCATATACAACATTTTGAAAAAACATTCAAAATCCAAAAACTTCTACAACTAGAATCTCGAGAAAAGGCTTGTTCCTATGCTCCCAACTTCATCCTAAAAAGGTAAATCAAGCATTGGATGATGAATTATTCCCTTTATTAGTACCTCAAATAATAACGCCATCTTTGGTACCAAAAGTGCCTGATTAGGGTGTGAAATATAATCTCATTTGGACAGAACCCACAATGTATAAGGATTTCTATTTCATGTAATAATAAATAAGTAGTGTCTCATAAAAAATTAAATGCAAATATAACTAATTAATTAATTACATTGGACAAGGTTCCACATGTACACCCTCTCAATATACCTTCTTTGGACTAAGATGATGATTCTGAACTGAAGAGACTTGCAATGGTAAAGTGAGATGTATAAGGTGTCAGGTAATGGACTATCCCAAAGATTATGCCTAGACTTGAAGAACAAGTCCCTATATTTCTTTCAAAAAACAAAGATCATTCTCATTTTAAAATCATTCATTTTTCATTTTTAATTTAATTTAAAACCACTTTATAAAGTGGAACGAGTTTCCCTGAGATCATCCATGAAAATCCATAGGGACTTTCTAAATATCGCTCGAGGGTCTCAGATCATCACCAATGCCATGAAGTCCATCTACGATGACCTAGTAATGAAGTCATATTTTTCACTCTATGGGAGGTGTGGAAACACCCAGTATTAACCTCTGAGTTCATAACTGATATCGTACATAGGGGCCCAAGACTCTCCAAAGAAATGGTTCAACCAATCATTCCTTCGATCCAATCCAAGGGGTCTCCCATAGGGAACTGGTTTCACTATTTTAGAATAAAATATAGATTATTCTTGGTGATATCATCTTAGGAAAAGATGAAATCACCCCGAGTGTGTTTACAAGGAATCAAAATTTTTAATAGTAAGGATTGAGAGTCCGTTCATGTTGTACTAAACTCATAACCACTTGTATAAACCTTGGTAGTAAGGAGACATAGTCATGAAGACATCACACACACACACACATATAACAAGTTGAATTGGAGAACATCCCATTTATTTTAATAAAGTTTATTATACAAGGCATAATGTATAAATCATATTATTAGGTTAATCCATTTATGACACAAATCATAAGGCATAAGTAGTTATCCAATTATGTTAGATCAACCAACTCATTTATAGAAAGGGAGTATGGAATAAACCCTGGGGTCATCAACCTAGACAATTAACTTATAGCACATTGAATTTTATCTGAGGAACAAACTATTAAAGGAGACCAATAATACAAATAATAAAGTCCATTTATTCCTTAAAAGATGAGAAAACCCATTTGGGTTCATGGGTCAAGGAAATCAACCTAATGGGTTGACTAGCCACTAACACATTCCACATACGACATGAGGATGAAATCAATTAAATTTATTGATAGGATAAACTGGAAGGATCTGGACCTCAGAAAAATGACACAATTAATGAAATGTGATGAAACAATGGGGAAAGAACTAAACCACCTACCTCATCCCCATATATCTCCCCTTGTCAATTCCCAGCCTTTATTTTAGGCTAGTTTGGATGAAATTGACAAAAATGTTAAATGTTCTGAAAATGGGTCAGATGAGATTACAGCCAAATAGAACAAATTATGGGATGAGAAAATGAAATATATTGGATAGGATTATAGATCCTTCCTCTAGATTTCTATAGGATCCAATTATGGATAAATCAGGGGTTTTTTGGATGAGATATTTTTATCTGTACCTTGAAGGAAGATAGGAGCTCCGTGCGTGGAAAGGGGAGGAGAAGCTATTATGGGAAGAGAGAAAATAATGAAAAGAGAAAAATAAATTCTTCAATTCACTAAATATGTAGAAATACAAAATTTAAAAAAAATTAACACTATTCACGGTTTGGATTCATTGTTTCAAAACCATGCGCCAACCGTGTTCCCTTATCTGCCTCTAAGTGGAACATCGCATGGTTAAGAACACAGTTTTACTAACCATGTGTATACTATGTGAAATATATCTATCTAAAATATATTAAAACTCATGTGTTCACACACATTAGGGAACATAATTTTTGAAAAAACATGTGGCCCATAGGTGGCCACTATCTGCAGTTGCACGAGTTTAGAGAAACCCTGTGGGCTAGGCTATATGGTTTTTTCTAGCTGTGTGTCCCATTCTACCACTTCTTATTTCAGGGGTCTGTCTCTGAATTATCCCTAGTAAATCCCTTGGTATCTTCAAATAAATTAGACATCATTATTAGGGCCATTTTAAGGTGTTTTATACTAAAAGTAAATGGTATGTAGCTTAAGAAAAACCTTGACTTTACAACCTACCCTCCTCCAGACAACTTGTCCCCAGTTTTCCCTTCTAAAGGTTGTATAACGTCATCTGAAAAGAGTCTTGGCCATTGGTCATCTACATCTGTATTCCCATCCCATTTCTCATTCTATATGCTTCTATGGTTACATGGCACCTAGACTAGAGGAACTCACCTACCTTAGAGTGCCTCCATGCTTTTCTCAACGATACATGTCAGATACTCATCAAAAGATGAATTCTCTTATAGATTGATATCATCAAGGTAAATTGAATGAGATGAGTTAGAGTGATACTATTGAAGATGAGATATGTGGAAGTCGTCATTCATGGAATGATACCTTTTTGGTAACAAAAAATGATAGGTTACCAACCCGACTCTCTCCGCTATTTTGAAATTCCTGACATAATAAGGTGATTACTTTCCCTTTATCTTGATTCATATGTGTCCCAACCTAGCCAGTATATGTAAATAGACCCATTATCCCATCTTGAACTCAAGAGGTATGTGGTTATGAATGGTATGATACTTGTTTCTAGACTGAGCTATATCTATACGCTTTTGAATTATATGGACTTCCTATGAAGCCTCCAGAATGAGACGAGGAGCCATTAGAGCTACATAACCTACCTCTATCCACCACATAGGTGAACAATATAGTCTAACATAGAGGTCCTCATATAGAGCCATATGAATCATCACCTAAAAACTATTAATGTAGGAAAAATAAACCATTGGAATATTCATCTCCCAGAAACCACCAAAATTCAGGATAAAGGCCCTTAGAATATCCTCTAACATCTGTATAGTTTGCTCAGACTTCCCGTCAGAATGAAGGTTATATGCAGTACTCAAGAGAATCTTTAATCCCTGTGCCTTCTAAAATAATTTCTGAAACCATGAGGTAAAGCAGGAATCCCAGTCTGATATGATATAACGGGGTACACCATTATAATGTAGTCTGATAAGATATAATGTATTCAAACTATCTCCCAAATGTAAATCCTTCCTAGATCACCAAAAGAAAAGGTCTCCTGGATAGGTGAGAGGTGTTCAACCTTGATCATCCTGTCAACATCCACCCACACAACATCACTTCCTTGAGGGTATATCGATAAGGACATCACAAAATACATTGTGATGTCATTCCATTTCAACTCAGGTATGGATAGAGGATATATAATTCCTATAAGCCACTGGTGATCTTACTTCACCTAATGACAGGTAGATCATTGAGTGATAAGGTCTTCTATCTACCTCTTCATACCTAACCACCAATACTGACGACACATATCTCTATACATACTGGTAAGAATAGGATAAACTTCCCATATAGGGGAATGTGAATCCCTCATCAGCCCTTCCTATATATCTTTAGTCACCCATACTTGTCCACTGAAGAGTAAGTTTTCATTATCATCAACCACCCAACCAGGAGGTGGGTTCTCTCCTATGATTCTCACCCTCAAGATGAGGCCCTTGGAATCAAAAAACTGCCTCATCCGAACATGCTCTGGAAGGGAGGAAGTCACTTCCAGAGCTGCTAGCTCAGGTTTCCTGTGTTGTTCCTGAATCTCTTGGTACATCTCAGAAAACAAATCCATCAACTTCCATCACTACTATCCTACTTGATGACTTACATCTAAATCATCCAGATCAAGGAATATACCACTTCATTAAAATTTTTAGGTGTGTAAGCAAGATCAAAATTGAATGATTCTAGGTATTCCACCCACCTATGCTACCTTAGATTCATCTCTCACTATGTGGATATGTATTTGATACTTTTAGGGTTTGTGTGAATGATGAACCGCTCACCCAAAAAGTAGTGCCTCCAATAGCATAAAAAATAAATCATGACTACTACATTGAGGTCATGTGTAGGATAGTTCCACTCATGAGGCCTCTATTGGTGAGATCTATATTCCATGACTCAATCACCTTACATTATAACTACACCCTTCACAACTCCTAAAGAATAACAATAGACTATAAAAATTCTTCCTAGATCTCAAATAATCGAGATTAGAGCTAATTTGAGTGTTCTATTTAACTAATGGAATGTTATCTCACATAATTTAGACTATTAGAGCTTCACACCCTTATTGGTAATGCACATAAGTGGGTATTCAATGCTTGAAATGTATTGGATGAATTTCCTATAATATCATTCTTTCCCAATAAAGATACTTATTTCTAATGCATTTTTATGATGCTCTCATGAAACTAAAACAATTACCTTATCTGGGTTAGCTGATATGATTTCCTCATATATGATATTACCCAATAAGGGAACCTTAATGATCCAAAAGTAGCATTTGCGGAGATTTTTGTATAGCTGATTTCCTCTCTGTATAATCAACATGATCTCAAGATGGTTGGAATGGTCATGTTAGGTGCGAGAATACACTATGATGTTGTCTATAATGAATACCACAAATGAATCACAATATGGGTGGAAACCCTGATTCATCAGGTCTATGAAGACTTCTGGCACATTTTTTAGACCAAACAACAAAACCAATTAGTTTTACAAGCCGTAATTACTTCGAAATTATTTATATAGTATGTCTGATGGAATCAAAAGAATTTGATTATATATTGAACTAAAGTTGATCTTAGAGAAAATATTTGATCCTCATAGCTAGTTGAATAGGTCATCAATACTAGGAAGTACATAATGGTTCTTCACTGTAAGATGGTTCAGTTAGAAATAATTCCCACACAATCTATGGGTCACCTCCTCCTTCATGGAGAAAAGGATAGGTGAACCCCATGTAGATGTCCTAGGTCATATGAAACCCTTATCTAAATATTCAAGCAGCATCCTGAGTTTCTAGAGCTATTTTGGATCCATTTTACAGGGAGAAATGAACACTAGAGTCACACCTACCTCAACATCTAAGGTGAACATAATGTCCCCCTCAATAGATAAACCATAAAAATATTTAGGGAAGATGTCCATGAAATGATTCACCATAAGAGGGAATTACCTATATTTTATTCCATGATTACACAAAGAGAGACTGACCATTTGGGCTATCATCTCACCCAGCCTAGTACGCTTGAGTCCAGCAAGACTATCTTGATGATCCCATTCTCTCTTAGCGATATATGTGTTTCTATCAAGTGATATGCATGACACTCTGTGATAATAATAATACACCTAGGATCGATACAGAACTAGTCAGTCCATACCAAGAATGGTGTCAAATCCTATCATCTTGAGGATGAATAAACTCCACAAAAAAACGGTACCCACATATTTTAAAGGTAAATTCATTACACTGGGGTATACCATCATCCTAAAATCCCAATGGCATGTCATGGGTCATAACACCAATGGAGTATTAGATCAATAATCCCCAACATCCTATGGTTGCAGCAGATAGAATAGAATATGATTCACATGTATCGAATAAGGTAGATACTAAAGTAGAGGCTACCGAAATAGTAACTCTATCTATAAATGGTCGTAGACTCTAGTCCCCTAGAGTAGGATGAACTGCATACATATGGCATGATTCACGACCCTGGGACACTACCAATATAGCCTAAGCATGTCTATTAAGTTGTACATGGAATTGTGAAGCCCAACCACCTTAGATGCAACCACCTTATTGACCTGTAGAAGACCAACGTCATGAATGAATATGTGTCACTGACCAAGAACCTAAATGTTTTGTTAGTATAGAACCTCTCTGTACTGGCACTAGAGGAAAGGATCAGTAGAAAAATTGGAGGTGATCCATTCTTTCATAATCCTAAAACTCGATCAGGTTACCCATATACTATGGACTTCTTGAGACCTAGCCTTCCACATTGGTGACACACCACAATGCTATCGGGTTGGGAAACATAGCTAGTACAACCCTCACATGTACATTCGAAGCATCACTTCATGATACTGGATAAAACACTACTATTCATCTTGGAAGTTGAACTACCCTATTTCATGTCACCCAATTCTCTCAGGTTCTTCTCAATTATGAGGGCATGATTCACTATCTCAAAATTAGTGGTTAGACAAAATATATTCACCTACGAGTGAGTGGAATAATAAATCCCACCCTCAACGTGCCTCACAATAGTCAGCTCTTCACTGGTCATGTTTGGTGCGAAATGATGCAATTCAGTGATGTGAGATGAATATTACATCACTAACATGTCACATTGGTCAAGGTTAATTAATTCCCAAATGTGATCATTTAAAAAAAATTTGAGCGAATAAGAAGTCAAATTAGTCTTCCTGGAAGTCCACTCATACCATAACTTAATGTTAACTAGCTTGAGTCTGGACATACCACTCATGCTTGGTGGAGTAATGTAAAATATAGGTCACAAGCTTAACCCTACGCTCTATAGGAATCTCTATGTGATCGAATATTGTCTCCATAGCCTCAATCCATGATTTAGTATCTCGAGTTCTGCTGTACATCAACATGGTGCAAGTATACAGCTGCTGAAACACCATGGCCAGCTCTACTATAGAATGTTCAGGTCGCGATGAACCCTAACCTAATTGCACGAAGAAAAGTAAGTTATCATATAAATAGTCATCGACACCCAGTGGAGGATCTTCATGAGGTGCCTTATGTGTCACTACATGAGGTATCATTGGGGGATCAAGGCCCACCACATCAAGAGAATGCTGATCGCCACATTCCTAGCATACAACACGAGGTCGTCATGGTGGAATATGTCTACAAATACCAAGTGCATGCCTCAAAAAAATATTTACAAAATATAGGGAAATATGTAAAAAAGGATAGGTATAAGGATATCCAACTATATAAGAACACCCCTCTTCCTACTCTTAATTATAGGTCTTAGTGATAAGAATGACCAACAAAATAATCAAAGAGACACATCCTACTACCCACTACTACGGTTGGGTCAAACCAAGGTCTCACATATAAAGTAGCCATTTCATTTAAAGGTATATTCATTTTAATTTATTTATGTTCATTATTCTATAATTTGATATATGAATCATGATCTAGTTAATTTCATCACAAATTAAAATTCATAAGGGCCCATATACATTATGAATTGAAATTGGTGCAACAACTAACTTCATGATTACATTTACACAAAAAAATAGGTGTAATGGGCCATGGCTATGTTTTGATCAGATGAGATGCCATTGGAACTTCCCAATAAAACCAACCAATGTGGAATTATTGGTCAAAATAACCAATAATTCCATAATAGAGAGTAAAATCAACCTTTAATACATAACTAACAAGGAAATTACATAAATCACATACAACACCTGTAATGCCCACAGAAAAGAAAATATGGTATGACATAATACCTGATATTTTAAGTCATATTATGCCTAATATGATGAATGATTCATGTTATCCCTCATATCAATGGGCTAAAATAAAAAATATCTCATCAGGATAATGAAAAAGAAAAAAAGTATGTCACCATCTGTTGAAATCCATAAAAATGTAACAACACACGCAATAAAATCCTTCACCCAACCCATGAAATTTTGAATTACCCTGTACATATGATAAATATTTTCAGGAACAGGTTCTCATAAAAATTCTCATATCCAAGTATATTTTCTAAAATAAAATAGTTATAAAAAGGTAACCTACTTTGGTAAAACGTTGTAGTATCCCACCACAGATTCCACCCACTGGTTCCCTGAGATAATGGGCCAAAAGACTACAAGTGTGACCCCCCAAATATCATAGGCTTCTGATCTGTTGAGAGGGACTTGGGTATGTCCATGGGGAGACTATGACCTCATTGAATAGATTATAGAGAAGAAATATATATATATATTTATATATATATATAGGAAAAACATAAAATGAAAATATCCAGATAGCAGCAAAAACAAAAATCATAATCATGAAAGATAAAAAAATAAAGTGAAAAAGTTGAAAAAAATACAGAAGCACCTGATGATGCTATTATGACATGTGTCTATATAAAAAATGAACAATATAGGGTTAATAATACAATAATATAAAACAGGCTGAAAAAATATAAAATCCAAAAACTTCTACAGTTATAATCTCAAGCATAGGCTCGGTCCTCTACTCTAAAATCCAGCCTAGAAAGTTAAATCAAGCATTGGAAGGTGTCTACTTTGATTTATATGTTCCTGAAATCATAAAGAATACTCAAGAACCAAAGGCTACTGGGCAGGGTGTGAGATAATATCTCATTAGGTTGGTACCCATGGTGTCTAGTCCTTTCCATTTAATGCAATAATAAATAATCAGTGTACCTTGGAAATTTGAATGCAAACATAATTAAATAAATAATTACATTGGACGAGCTTCCTATTGGAAACCCACTCAATCTAAAATATTTTCCCAAATTATGATGTGTCTAAAACTAAAGAAACAATAATTTTTATTTGAGATTTATAACGTGCTAGGTAATGGACTGTCACTTAGGTTGTTCTTATGCTGGATGGAAACATCCCCAAATTTATTTCTAAAACTAGCATCATTTATATTTTAAAATCATTAATTTTAAATTTTTCATTTAAATGAAAAAAATCGTTATAAAATCTAATGAGATGCCCTAATCCCATTCATGGAAATCCATAGGTACATTCCATGTATCTCTTGAGGGGATACATTCATGACCAATGCCAAAGAGTTTATCCATGGTGACCCAGTAAAGGAGTCCCATGTGTCTCTCCAAGGATGTTATGAAAATGTCCAATACTAACCTCAGATTCTATACCCAGTATCCCACATAGGTTCTTAAGTCTCTCTCAAAGCATGGCTCAACCAATTGTGTCTTAGATCCCATCCAAGGTTTCTCCCCTAGGGAACCTGTGTCACACATGTTTTGGTAAAAATAGAGAAGGCTTGACGATCCCATCTCAGGAATTACTGATATCACCCTTGGCATGTTTGTAAGGCATCAAAATTTCTAATAGAAATTCATGAGAGTCTATATAAGGGTTCTTTAACTGAAAAACCCTTGTATCACTCTTTCCACTAAGGTGAATTGGTCAAGAAAACATCACATATATAAGGTTGAATTAGAGAACATTCCATTTAATTTAAGCAACTTGATTACACTAGGTATAATGGATAAGGCATGTTATTAGGTTAATCTTTTTAAGACATAAATCATAAGGAATAATCACTTATCTAATTCAATCAGATCAACCAACTCATTTATATAAAGGGAGTAAAGAATTAACCCTATGGTTTTTAGCCTAACCAACAATGTTATAGTGTTTGAAATTTTTATGATACCAAACCCTTAATGGTGGCCAAAAATTCAAATCATAAAAGAAATTTAATCCTAAAAGGATATGCGCACCCATTTGGGTATCATGGGTCAATTAAATCAACACAATGGGTTCCCTATATACTAAAATGGGATACCTACAACATGAGGATTGTATCGAATAAATTTAATTAAACATTTAGAGGCAAAATCGAAAGGGTATGATCCGTTAAAAAACAATGCATTTTATGGAGGATGATAAAAAAACATATAAATTCTAAAACCACCTACCTTAGCCATATAGATCATCCCTCATCTAATATCAACCATTGATTCAGGCAAGGTTGGAAGAAATTGACGAAACAGTCAAATTCCCTGAAAATGGGGCAATTGATCTTGCACCCAAATAGTGAAAAGGATGGGATAAATAAATTTAAATATATTACATGGGATTATGTATTGTATCTATATATTTATTTAGGATATGACCATAGAATAATCATAGGCTAGTTGGAGGAGATCCATTGATCCCTAGCTTGAAGGAATAGAGGAGCTTCGTCATTGGGAAGTAGTGGTGATGCTGCTAGAGGAAGAGGGAAATGAAATGAGAGGAAAAAATAAAGGTATTAATTGATTAAAGAGGGTAAAATCCATAATTTCACCAATTTTTTTTCACTTTTCAGGGTTTGGCTACACATTTTCCAAATTGTGTGCCAATTGTGTTCCCTTATCTGCTTCAAAGGGGCACATCTCACAGTTAGTCAAAAAGTTTGACTAACCATGAACAAACCGTGAAAATGTTCTCTATCAAAAACCTCTAAAAACTAACACGAACATGTGCCTTGGGTCACATGTTTTTAGAAAAACTGTGCAGCCCCAAGGATCCTAGTGTCTATAGCCACATGATATCAAAGAAACCGTGTGGTCTAGGCTGTATGGTTTTCTACAAACATGTGGCCCAATTTTCCTCTTTCTATATCAAGGCTCTGACTCCAAAAGATCCCCAGACGCACCCAAGTTATCCTCGACATGATTAGTCATTATTATTAGGTCCTTCTAAGGAGTTAAAACCACTGTTTAAACGATATTTACCTTTGGGAATACTAGTTCATTACACTTCTCATCCTTGAGAAGTGTCTGATAGACCTATATACAAAACCTAAACCTACCAAAAGTTTCAATTCAATAGGAACTCAATGTGTCCCATTTTTTACTGCTTACCATGCTTCCACTTCACAACTCCAAATATAAAATCCCACTATTCACTAAAAGTAGAGACACCCACTCACTCAAAATCATAAAACAAAGATGAAATTTACCACAACTCTCTATCCCAGTATATAATAGTGCCATCAACTAGTTCATATATTAGTTTATAGTTCACCCCACAATAAGACTCTTTTCATAAAGGCTAATTTTACCCCATGGTTCTCCACACCATTGGAATGACCTTATCGAAAATATAATTCTATTGGTTCATGAACCCACCTACTGCACTCAAAACAGAAATAATGATGTGGTTTTTGCCATACCATATCCAACTCAAAACAGGAACTCCAACCAAACCTTCGTCTATTTGAATTTCATATGAAATTCTCAGTTCCAATTTTTTATGCTTCACCACCCTACTCAATAATGATGCTTTAAATATTAGTGGAATAGAAATATGGAACAACACCCACACTGATTTCTAAACCCCGAATGTAAAGACTCTGACCCTAGTAGACTAGAGATGGTGCCTTATATCATTAAATTGGTACTATGAACAAGAAATCACATCCCAAAAGACCTAATAGTTTAGTATATTTTAAAAACAATATAAAAATATAAGTTTTAAATTAAATCATGAAATGAAATAAAATATAAAAACTCCATTGGAAGGATATTTATTTGTGTATATTATCCTTGATGGTCAATCATGACATACCTATTGGAATCCTAGGGAAAAATAAAATAAAAGAAAGAGGGATATTAGATCCTCATTAAGGGTAATAATACATTGTAAAATATCATAAATAACATAAACAATAAGGCAAGGTGAATAAAAAAAACAAATGAAATTAAAATTTAATCTTGAGGATAATATGGAATGCATAAAAGTTGATCAAATAACACTATATAATTTGTCACATGATAATGAAACTTAATCAAGGATATTCTACTAGTTGAACAATCACATGGATTATCAATAAATATTCTAACAATGTGGGAATTAATAACTTATGTTGTCTAAAACATACCATCATGGCATTGGCCAAGAAGTCTATATAAATTCGTAAGGCCTTTGATGAAACATTGTCTAGTTTTTCTCATGAGTCCTACCAATGAATTAACGGGCTATGGAGAGCCCCTACCAACACTTATTATGTTCAATTCATTTCCCATTTTAAATGGGTGAAACATAATAAACATATACACTCATATTAAAACTAGAATATTAAATGTAATTACATTCCCCAATCTTTAAACATAATCATAATCTATCCAGAGTAATATGGAAAATGGCATCATGATAGGACATCCCCATTCAAAATAATTATAAAACATTCAATAAAATATGGTATTTGGTATCATAATAAATTGCCTCAATTAAGCATAATATCCAACAAAGGGTGTTTTCTTAGATGAAAATACACTAATAAAATCATTGAAAAATTGTTGAGAAAAATACCAATATAATTTTTAAATTTTTATTTTAAAACGATGAAAAATTATAAAAGAAACCATTTTCTTTGAAAATAATCTTGTATTCTTTTAAGGAAAGCATAAAAAAATAATGCATCATGAAAGCCTAAAAATCCACTCATTCCATTATGAAAAACAATCCTTTTCAAATTTAAAAATTGTTATATATAAAATACATATAAAAACTCCATTAGAAAACCATTGAATGAAATTAATAATAGGCAGAAAATTTCCTTAAAAATAATTTTATATCCATATAAATAAATATGTAAAATAATATCATGAATATTTACATAGAGAAAAATATTTTTAAATTAAACCATTAAATAATCAATGTGTCCCATATGTAACTCACCGACCCCAGTTACCCAGAGTCGGTGCATTATTACATAACATTGACATGATCACAAGAAATATTAAATCTCCAAAGACCGATTAGTTTAGTAGCCTTGGAAACACAAGATATATTCATAAAGTTTTATATTACATCATAAAAATGAAAACTACAACAACGTAGTCTCCATAGTCCACACTCTTATCCCCTCATACTATCCCTACAGGTCATTCATAATTTACTTCTTCACATCCTGGGAAAAATAAGACATAGAAAAATGGTGAGCTCAAATGTCCAGTAAGGATAACAATATAGTGGAAACTTTCATAAATAAGAATAAACATTTATGGAAATGTATAACTAAAACAAAAGCCTTTTAAACTTGAACTTCAACATAGTATGGAAAAAATAAAATGAAATAATTTCATTTACTTATTCCCATGGATATTCTACTAATCTAATAATCACATCCAATATCAATAACCACTTTCATAATGATGGAATGCATAATGTCAGACTATTATAACCACATAGCCAAAGCCTCGTTCCAAGACTAAAAATAAGATTTTTCCAAGGCCTTGTGCCAAGACAATAGTTTGTCTCATGAGACCTACCGATTCATCGAGGTGCTAGAGCGGGCTCCACCCGTCACTTATTAAGTCCAATGCATTCCTAATATGAACAGGTTTAAACATACCAGAAACATTCGTATTAAAACCAGCATACGAAATGTTAATACTTTCTTCATAAACCATGAATGGTATAAAAATAAAACATCCATAGTCAAACATATCACAAAACAATCAATACAATATGGAAGTACTGTATCATAATAAATCAACTCCAAATAAACATAAAATCCACCAAAGGATGTTGACATAGATGAAATCAAAACTCTTTTTAAAGAAATATCTCTTTCTATTTTGAAACCATTTTAGAGTCATATATTTATAAAATAAAACATTTTCTTTGAAAATATTCTTAAAATATTGTAAGGGAAGCTTCAACAATTTTATAACGGCGGAAAATAGCCGCACCCGCCGTATAAGTTAAAAAAACATTCTTACCTTAATTATGTCGAAAAGGTTAAAAAGAACCTTGTTTGGAAAACGACAGAAATATTCCTTTATAAACCTCTTATAAAAAGTCAAAAAAGGGTATAAATGACTTTAACCCATATTCTTGTAAATATTATTTTTTTTGAAATACATTTTGAAGAAACATGGATGTGGATGATAAAGATATCCCAGTAAATTATTACGTATAAACAACCTCGGATAATAAAGAGATTGCGAAATAAACCCTTACATTGTACTTTTCCTTGGTTGGGGGTAGGTTAAACTCCTTTATAATGGTGAAATAATTGTTATTAAATTATACAAGAATCATATAAATCAATATTATATCATATATGATCTTTTAACATTGATTTGTTAATAATATCTTAGTATTATCATTGTTTCAGGTGTTAAATTACTCGTTTTCTTTTATATGTTTTGTTACATAAGACGTGTGTGTCACAGATAGGTTGTATATTATTCATATCCATAATGATATCAAGTCCATAGATACTATTATTAATCATCAAATGAGAATTATACTTGGATGGATACGATGGAGAATGAATCTCATCGCGTTCGGGGGGACGGTAGTCCGTACATACGCACGAGCGACAATATCATTATTTTGATATGAAAATAATATTTAATTGGATGGTATATAATATATACAGAATAATTATCATGTAATATTTATTATTTAAAAGAATTACAAATCATTATTATACCCATCCAAATAATAATATATTGAATAACAATTACCGCACGACGTGGAGACGCTAAGCTGTACGTACACACGTATGGTGACATGTCATTCAAAGGATGGATAGAATACTGAATATGGTTGTAACATATTTATAATAATATTAAAGTATATAGGAGATACTATATTCATTATTTTTGAATGGAAATAAAAAATAAAGTAGAAGTTGAAGAAGAAATTAATTTGAAAAAGGGTGGTGAAAAGATTACCTCTTCTTGGGGTTCTTCCTTTTGATTTGATCAAAAGGGCTCCATAGGTTGGCTTTATGATCAAAATAAGGCCTCTAGGTTGTAGTGAGGGATGTTTAGAGAGTAATGTTTCAGGGTTTGGTCGAAACAAAAGGCTTTGAAGGTGTGAATTAATGAGAAGGGGGAGTGCCCTTTTATAAGAGGGGTGAAAGGAACCATTGGAAAAGTTAGAAATATTATTTTATAATAAATTCATATTCAGTTATTAATGGCTCCAAAGTAGATTATCTAAAAGTTAAGGTGGGGATGGGTCGAAAACCACTCAACCAATATATTTTAGACAGGATTTGGTCATTATATTAACCTTATATTTTAGTTTTAAGTCTTAGTTAATTAGTTTGACACTTACCATGTCACTTTGTATTTTTATAATATATAGTTAATAAACATACTATATACCTCCAAGATACCACCAAGCGGTCCATTAATGCTACACCTATCATGATATAAGTCTCTTGGACGAACCTTATATTTTTAGGAATTTAATATCAATTAATAATATATTATTGATTTTAAAAACTCTTTTATGTCAATTTTGACAGTATTCAATAATTGATTTTTTAAAAACTCATAATAGAATGATTACTTCAAGAAAAGTTAATTAAACCAATACTAACATGTCATATTATCTTAGAAAAATATTTTAATTCATAAAAAGTCTCAAATTATATTTATTTGTGTGTTTATAATATCAATTATTTTAATTTTTCACTATTATGGTAATTACTGCATCATCATTGTGTCATAAATAAATTAAAATATTTAATGTCTAAAAATAATAAATAAAATAAAATTATTTAGGAAATATTTTTATCTTTCTAATGAATATTTACAATCTAATTTATCTTATGTATAACCTTATATTGAAAATGTTTTTGTAAATAAACTTTGATTTTAACTCTTTTAACTCTTCTTTGAATTAAATAATAATAAATGTCCTAATCTAATCCAAGTGGACTTAAATGATAATATTTTATTCCTAAGGTTGTTTTTGGTCGATATACACTTGTATAATAGAATTAGGACATGTGTTAGGGTAATATTAATATTATTTTTACCCTTAATTACCCTATTTACTTTTAACCGTGGTAAATAAAAGTAAAAAGTTACTATTCACCAAAAATTATTTTCATCTCATTGAACCAAATTTTACTCCTTGATATTAACTGTGTCTCTCCGATTTTTGAAATTCCACTCACAGATGTGGTAAAATTAAGTTTTATGAAAAATTCAGTTTTTTAACTACCACTTAGTGGTTTCACTATTCATCAAAAAAATGATGTTTTTCAGAAAAATACCAAAAATTCACCCTAGGCTAAATTTGATATTCCGAATCCAAAAATGAAGTCCATTTTGAAAAATAAAATTTATAAATTTCAAATAGTGGGTATTACTATTCATAGTGGCTAGTTTGATTGGTTGTGGTATGTTAGAGCTCGATGTTGCGTACAACACACGCTCTTACATTATTCAAAGAGAAGCGTATCGTAGAAGCTTGGGGTGTTACATTCTCCCCGCCTTCATATAATTTCGTCCTCGAAATTTCTATAATACTACCTAATGAAAAGACTCGGGTGTTTCTTCATCATAAGTTCCTCGGGTTCCCACGTCGCCTCTTCCATCTTATGGTTTCTCTACAAGACTTTTACTAGACGAGTCGTCCGGTTTCTCAGTACTTGTTATCTCGTATCAAGAATCTTGATGGGATATTCGCAATAAGACAGATCGGGTTCCAGTTCTAATTCCTTATAGGTGAGTACATGCGTTGGGTCAGGCATGTATTTCTTCAATAGAGATACGTGGAACACATCGTGAACATTGGAGAGACTTGGCGGCATTGCCAATCGGTAAGCTACAACCCCAATTCGTTCTAGAATTTCGAAAGACCCGATGAACCTGTGACTCAATTTACCTTTCATACCAAAATGTATGACTCCCTTCCATGGAGATACCTTCAGGAAAACATGATCACCGACTTGAAATTCCAAAACCTTCCTTCGATTATCGGCATAGCTCTTCTGCATACTTTGAGCTGCTTTGATGATTTTGGATTACCTTCACCTTTTCTATCATTTCCTCCACAAGTTCTGGGCCTACAAGTTTTCTTTCACCAACATCATTCCAACAGGTTGGTGTGCGACATCTCTTTCCGTATAACGCTTCATATGGTGCCATCCGAATACTTGAATGGAAGCTATTCTTATAGGAAAATTCTACCAAAGGTAAATATTGATCCCACATACCCTGAAAGTCAAGCAAGAAAGATCTAAACATGTCTTGTAAGGTTTGAATAGTCCGTTCTGATTGTCCATCTGTCTAAGGGTGGTAGGCAGTGCTCAAATGAAGTTCAGTATCCAGGGATTTCTGAAGACTCTTCTAGAATCTTGAAGTAAAATGGGGATCACGATCAGAAACAATCGATAGGGGTACTCCATGAAGTCTCACAACTTCATTAACATATAGTCTTGTTAGATGTTCCAGTGGTAGATCTTCTCTTATAGAAAGAAAATGTGCTGACTTGGTAAGACGATCAACAATAACCCATATTTCATCATTCCTTCTATGAGTCTTTGGTAGCCCCATGACAAAGTCCATCGTAATATTTTCCCATTTCCACTCCGGTATGGGAAAATGTAGCATGACTCCTCCAGGATGTTGCCTTCCAGCATTCACTTCTTGACAAACCATACATCTTGACACAAAATCAGCAATCCCCCTCTTCATGTTGTCCCACCAAAAATGTTCCTTCAAATCTCTATACATTTTGGTTCTCCTAGGGTGTATAGAGAAATTGGAACTATGAGCATCATCCAGCAATTCCCTTTTTAGATCAGGTATATCGGGAACACAAATCCTTTTCCCAAATTTCAAAATTCCATCTTCATACACAAAGTCTCTCAATCTCCCATCATTCACAGCTTTAATCTTCTTTTGAAATTATTCATCATTAGTCTGAAAACTCTTAATCCTTTCTAGTAAATATGGTTTGGAAACCATTTGAAAAGGAATTGATGTTTCACTTTCATGGTTATTCCCATTTCCATAATCACTAGATCCATGAAAATTGGATCCCTTTCAACTCTCATATTGTTCAAAACTCCATGATCTTTTCTTCTCAAAGCATCTGCCACCTTGTTTTCTTTCCCCGGGTGTTAGCATATCATACAATCATAATCCTTGAGTAATTCAATCCATCTTCTTTGCCTCATGTTGAGTTCTTTTTGTGAGAAAATATACTTCAAACTCTTGTGATCAGTATAAGTCTCACATTTTTCACCATAGAGGTAGTGCCTCCATATCTTCAAAACAAAGATCACAGCTGCTAACTCGAGATCATGAGTAGCATAGTATTTCTCATGAATTTTCAACTGTCGTGATGCATAGGCAATAACCCCATCACTATTCATAAAGACACAACCAATTCCATTATTCGATGCATCACTATAAATAACGAACCCATCATTCCCTGATGGTAGAGTCAATATAAGAGCATTGACTAATCTTCTCTTCAGTTTTTTGAAACATTCTTCACACTCTTTTGTCCAAACAAATTTAACCCTATTACATGTGAGATTTGTTAATGGGTTATCCAACTGGGAAAAATTATGGAAGAAACGTCGATAATAACCTGCTAAACCAATTAAACTATGTACCTCAGTTATACTCGTCGGTGCAGGCCATTCTTGGATTGCCTTAGTCAAAGAAGGATCAACAGAGATTCCATCTTTAGAGACAATATGGCCAAGAAATGAAATCTCCTGAAGCCAGAATTCACACTTTCTAAACTTACCATATAATTCATGTCTTCTCAGAGTCTTTAGGATAAGGCACAAGTGATTTTCATGATCTTCGTAGCTTTTGGAGTATACCAATATATCAACAATAAATACCACCAAAAATTTATTGAGATATTCTATGAAAACACTATTCATTAGATCTAGGAATACAGAGGTTGCATTAGTTAATCTAAAAGTCATTACTGTAAACTCGTAATGCTCGTACCTAGTTCGAAATGCTATCTTCAGAATGTCTTCCTTATTTACAAACAACTGATGGTATCCAGATCGAAGGTCAATCTTTGAAAAGTATTGATCTCCATGTAGTTGGTCAAATAAATCATCAATTTGAGGTAGGGGATACTTTTTCTTTATTGTTATAGCATTGATCTCCTTGTAGTTGATACATAACCTCATAAATCCATATTTCTTTTTAACAAAAAGAACAGGGGATACCCATGGAGAAACACTAGGGAGAATAAATCTCTTATTACTCAATTACTCTTGTTGTTTCTTTAGTTCAACTAATTCTATAGTGCCCATTCTATAAGGGATCTTCAATATAGGCCTTGATCCAGGAATTAAATCAATGTAAAACTCAACTTCTTGTTTTGGAGGATGTCCAGGTAAATCGTCCGGAAACACATCTACATATTCTTTCACAACAGGTATATCCTCTATTTGAACATTCCTTTCCTCACCCATACTCATTTCATTATCTTACTCCCCAATAATTGAATTTAGTTGAGCTACTAGGGGTGGATCTAGATAAGAATTAGGTGGTGAGGATTCTTCTCTAAAGATAAGGTTTTCCTTATCATCATCATCAAGGGTCATAACCTCTTTATTCTTACAATAAATATTCGCATCATGGTCTGAAAGACATTCCATACTGAGGATTATATCAAACTCAATCATAGGTATGATAATGAGATCAGCAGATAAATAACATTTATGTGCTCTAATGAGGACTGATTCACAAAACTTTGTTGCAATGATACTTCCCTTAAGAGTTTTAACTGACAACTCCCTTGTTAAATCAAATTGGAAATATCTAATTTTCTTTGCAAACAGGGAAGATATGAAACAATGCAATGATCCAGAATCAAATAATGCATTTGCTAAACTTGAGGAAACCATTAAATGACCTGCCACCACGTCTTTCGGAGCTTCTACCTTAGCAGTAGTGATAGCATAATCTTTTCCTTGATCCCTTGTCCTTTTCTGAGGCAAGTTCCCCTGACGCTTAGGAAATTCATTTGTATAATGTCCCATCTCCCTGCAATTGTAGCACTGAACATTGGTAGCTTCCTTCTTCCCTTTGCAATCATGAGCTTGGTGTCCTTTTTCACCACACTTGTTACAGACACCCATTCCCTTCAAGCAAGTATCAGGGTGTTTCTTCCCAAATTTACCACAGGATGGATATTCAAACTTTCCCTTCTTCCCCTTATTTCCATTCCAATATTTCTCAGCAGATCTCTTCTCTTCTTGCTTTTCTTTAAAGTCATAAGACTTAGAGAATTCCTTTTCTATCTTGATAGAACATGAGACAATGTCTTCGTACGATGAGAAGGATTGTGAGACTAATGCTCGATGGAGAAATTGTTTTACCCCATCAAAGAAACGATCAATATTACTTCTCGGGTTACGTATATAATCTCTATCATACCTTTCTAGTTTTGTAAAGTTAGCCTCATACTTTGTGACATTATCATCCTCCTTTTGTCTCAGACTCAGAAATTGCCTTTCCATATCTGCTTGATGGTCACGAGGAAAGTATTTTTCTAAAAACTGATCTTTGGAATCCCTCCATTACATATTTGATACTTCATCATCTTCCTTCGTGTTTTGAATCAATGAACACCATTGATCAACATCTCCAGTGAGGCGGTAAACTGCAATGATAAACTTTTCCCTTTCATTACTCCCCAAAGCCTAAAATACTTTTTCTAGGGAATTTATCCATTGCTCAGCTACTAAAGGATTTTTACTCCCATTGAACGTTGGTGGTTGCTGCCTCATGAAGTGATCTAACATTTATCCTCCACACTGTGGATCAGGGTGCTCCATACGGGTAAGGTTATTATTCATAACCTGAGTGAGTTGTCCCAGTATGGTGATTAGTTGATCAACACCAGTTGCATCACCAACTCCACTATAATTATCTTGAGTAGGAGGGAAATCCCTACATGGAGTGCGTGCATTTATAAGGTTTCCATTTCTTCCAATAGGCTCCATTTCTAAACAATGGCATAAACTAGATCAGTTTATGAATCAAAATACATAATTCCATACTTACAAAACACTTAACGTAAATTGAACTATTTATGGATATAATCCATAATCATAAAAATGTTTTCTTTGAGAAAGTATATACTTATAAACCCTTCATAATGATTTGTAAAGAAATTGATAGTTATCCTAAGCATATCCCCTGGGAGTGTCGTAACCAAAAGTGCAACAAGGCCCGTTGTCATGCACCAGTTCCCGTTCGAGTCTAGCTCAAAGCGGTGTTTTCGGGTTTTACCCCTAGGTACATCTGTGCTAGAGCCGCCTCCACCTGCTCGTATCCAGACAGGGATGTATTGCTCAGAAAACACACAAAATCTCTACAATACCAAAATTCTAGGAAGTTCTTCTATACTAATCCTAAAAGCCCATCTTAAATCTATGTGCTCTAATCAGAGTTTATCTAAATATAGCTTCCAAGGTTTGTACTAAACTTCCTATGATACCAACTCTAACGCTCCGACCCCAGTTACCCAGAGTCGGTGCATTATTACATAACATTGGCATGATCACATGAAAGATCAAATCTCGAAAGACCGATTAGTTTAGTAGCCTTGGAAACACTATATATATTCATAAAGTTTTACATTATATCATAAAAATGAAAACTAGAACAACAAAGTCTCCATAGTCCACACTCTTCTCCCCTCATACTATCTCTGCAGGTCATTCATAATTTACTTCTTCAAATCCTGGGAAAAATAAAACATAGAAAAGGGGTGAGCTCAAATGCCCAGTAAGGATAACAATATAGAGGAAACTTTCATAAATAATAATAAACACTTAAGGCAATGTATAACTAAAACAAAAGCCTTTTAAACATGAACTTCGACATAGTATGGAAAAAATAAAATGAAATAATGCCATTTACCTATTCACATGGATATTCTACTAATCAAATAATCACATGAAATATCAATAACCACTTTCATAATGATGGAATGCATAATGCCAGACTATCATAACCACATAGCCAGGGCCTCGTGCCAAGACTAAAAATAAGATTTTTCCAAGGCCTTGTGCCAAAACACTAGTTTGTCTCATGAGACCTACTAATGCATCAAGGAGCTATAGAGGGCTCCACCCGTCACTTATTATGTCCAATGCATTCCTCATATGAACAGGTTTAAACATAACATAAACATTTGTATTAAAACTAGCATACAAAATGTCAATACTTTCTTCATAAACCATGAATGGTATAAAAATAACACATCCATAGTCAGACATATCAAAAAACCACCAATACAATATGGAAGTATTGTATCATAATAAATCAACTCCAAATAAACATAAAATCCATCAAAGGATGTTGGCATATATGAAATCAAAAATCTTTTTAAAGAAATATATCTTTCTATTTTGAAATCATTAAAGAGTTATATATTTATAAAATAAAATATTTTATTTGAAAATATTCTTATAATCTTGTAAGGGAAGCTTCAATGATTTTATAACGGCATAAAATAGCCGCACCCGCCGTATAAGTTAAAAAAACATTCTTACCTTAATTCTATCGAAAAGGTTAAAAAGCACCTTGTTTGGAAAATTACAGAAAGATTCCTTTATAAACCTCTTATAAAAAGTAAAACAAGGGTGTAAATGACTTTAACCCATATTATTTTAAATAGTAATAATGTTTTTAAATACATCTTGAATAAACATGGATGTAGACGATAAAGAAATCTCAGTAGATTATTACTTATAAACAACCTCGGATAGTGAAGACATTGGGAAATAAACCCTTATCATGTACTTATTCTTGGTTGGGGGTAGGTTAACCTCCTGTAATATAGTGAAATAATTGTTAATAAATTATACAAGAATCATATACATCAATATGATATAATATACGATCTTTTAACATTGATTTGTTATTAATATCTTAGTATTATCATTGTTTCGGGTGTTAACTTACTCGTTTTCTTTTATATGTTTTGTTACGTAAGACATGTTTTTCATCGATAGGTTGTATATTATTCATATCCAGAATGATATAAAGTCTTTAGATACTATTATTAATCATAAAATTAGAATTAGACATGGATAGATACGATGGAGAATGAATCTCATCGCGTTTGTGGAGACGGTAGTCCGTACGTACGCACGAGCGACAATATCATTCTTTTGATATTAAAATAATATTTAATTGGATGGTATATCATATATAAAGAATCATTATCATGTTATATTTATTATTTACATGAATTACAAATCATTTTTATACCCATCCAAAAAATAATATATTGAATAACAATTACACCACGACGTGGGGACGGTAAGCCGTACGTACGCACGTATGGTGACATGTCATTCAAAGGATGGATAGAATACTGAATATGGTTGTACCATATTTATAATAATATTAAAGTATATTGGAGATAGTGTATTCATTATTTTATAATGGTAATAACAAAGAAAGAAGAAGTTGAAGAAGAAATGAATTTGAAAAAGGGTGGTGAAAACATTACCACTTCTTCAGGGTCTTCCATTTGATTTGATCAAAAGGGCTCCATAGGTTGGCTTTATGATCAAAATAAGGCCTCTAAGTTGTATTTAGGGAATTTGAGTGAGTATTTGGACCAGGGTTGGTCAAACCAAAAGGCTTTGAAGGTGTGAATTAATGAGAAGGGGGAGTGCCCTTTTATTAGAGGGGTGAGGGGCACCTTTGGAAAAGCTAGAAATATTATATTATAATAAATTCATATTCGGTTTATAATGGCTCCAAAGTGTATTATTTAAAGGTTAATGTGGGTATGGGTATAAAACCACTCAATAAATAGAAGTTAGACATGATTGAGGCAATATATTAACCTTATCTTTTAGTTTTAACTCTTAGTTAATTAGTTTGACACTTCCCATGTCACTTTGTATTTTTATAATATATAGTTAATAAACTTACTATATACCTTCAAGAGACCCCAAGTGGTCAATTAATGAAACAAATATCATGATATAAGTCTCTATTCCAAACATTAGATTTTTAGGAATTTAATTTCAATTAATAATATAATATTTGTTTTAAAAACTCTTTTATGTCAATTTTCACACTATTCAATAAATATTTTTTTTAAAAATCATAACAGAATGATTACTTCGAAAGAAGTTAATTACATCAATCCTAAGATGTCATATTATCCTATAAAATTATTTTAATTCATAAAAAGTCTCAAATAATATTTATTTGGGTGTTTATAATATCAACTATTTAAATTTTTCACTATTATGGTAATTACTACATGATCATTGTGTCATAAATAAATTAAATTATTTAACATATAAAAATTATAAATAAAATAAAATTATATATTAAATCTTTTTATCTTTCTAATTAATATTTAAAATATAATTTATCTTATGTATAACCCTATATTAAAAATGTTTTAGTAAATAAACATTGATTTTAACTCTTTTAACTATTCTGTGAATTAAATAATAATAAATGTCCTAATCTAATCCAAGTGGACCTAAATGATAATATTTTATTCCTAAGGTTGTTTTTGGTTGTGATACACTTGTACAATAGAATTAGGAAATGTGTTATGGTAATATTAATATTATTTTTACCTTAATTACCCTATTTACTTTTAACTGTGGTAAATAAAAGTAAAAAGTTACTATTCACCAAAAATTATTTTCATCTCATTGAATCACATTTTACTCCTTGATATTAATCGTGTCTCTTGGATTTTCGAAATTCCACTCACAGAAGCGGTAAAATTATGTTTTATGAAAAATTCAGTTTTTTAACTACCACTTAGTGGTTTCACTATTCCTCAAAAAAAATGAAGTTTTTCAGAAAAATACCAAAAATTCACCCTATGCTAAATTTGAAATTCCGAATCCAAAAATGAAGTCCATTTTGAAAAAAAAAATTATAAATTTCAAAAAGTGGATATTACTATTCATAACGGCTGGTTTGATTGGTTGTGGTGTGTTAGAACTCAATGTTGCGTACAACACACATTATTGTATTATTGAAAGAGAAGCGTACCGTAGAAGCTTGGGGTGTTACACCATAACAGAGAGAGAATGGCGCCACACTTTCCCATAGAGAAGCAACCATAGGGTTTCCACGTTGGTGGATTCCCCAACTGAGCATCGGCTCTTCAAACTAGCATCGACTTCACCCACCGGTGGTCTTTTCATCAGGTTCTGCATCGCGCCTCCAGCTCCATCCCATGATTTAAAGCGGTTTTCTTTTTTCCTTCCACCTTCATCTTTTTGAGCTTTTTTTCCATGCCGTGAAGAGTGGATCTCTCAAGAGTCCCTCTTCTTCTCCTCAGTCTACCGACTCTTGGATCTTCAGTGGGGCTCGGGAGTTCTCGGCGAGACCTCTTTCCAGGGTTTCACATGCGTCAGTCATTTTGCAGCGGACCAACTTCTCATATCTTCCACCAGATCTGTCTTTAGATCTTGACACCATTGAGCTTTCTGGTGGTGGTGATTCTTGGAGAAACATCTTCGGAGCTCTCTGCGCGACAGAGAAGGATTTCGAGTGGGCTCAGTCCTTCGAGCAGTGGTTTCTGCCGTATTAGAGGTGGGTTGTAGAATGTGATTTTATGGGGGGTTGGTTTCTTCATAATTGCTGAGATACCAGGGTTACTACCTGCTCGAGATGTGATTCTGTTTCTGCTTCTAGGTGACTCTGCTGCCATTGAAGGTTTTGATTTGGATGAGGATTCACTGCTGAATCTTGTTGAAAGAAGTTTGGATTGTTTTTTTGCTTCAATTTTTTTGTTTTTCTCTTGGTTTTCTCTGTATGTTTTACTGCATCACCTGTGGTTTTATTTGACAAATTGGATGTTGGTGGATTTGTGAGCATTGGATTCTTCCTCATTGCATTTGGAAGGAGTTGCTGCATCTTGTAGTTTGACGTTGGGTGGGTGACCTCGAAAGAGGGATGGGTGTGCTGACACTCATCATCAGTCATTTGTCCATTTGGATGGATGATCACTTTGTCAAATTTTCTGCACTGTGTTTCTGTCTGGTTTTGTCTTGCATCAGGTTGAGAGTGCTGTGTTTTTTCGCATGCACTGTCGGGTGGGCGGTTCGAAAGAGAGATAGGTGTGTTGGCACCTATCATCCGGTCTTCCATCTGCATCTCAGTGTGGATTGGAAGAGTTCTCTGTCACGCTGTGTTTCCAACATGATAAAACTTCTTGGTGGGGGGGGGGGGGGCGAGGCATCTCCTTCGATGGATCTCACCTTGCATGGTCTGACATAGGGGGTGATGAGGTTCTTTCTGATGCTTGTTTTTTCTTCTCCTTCCTTTTTGTATTCAAAGTTTTTTGTAAGCCTTCAGGCATTGCTTTATGAGCATCTGTGCCCTTATCATGTAATGGGTTGCCTCTTCTCCCAGTCCATTTAAGAGATTGTTTTTCTTTCTGCTTCAATAAAGAGGGCTCACCCCTCAACCTTTTTAAAAAAATGTGTCTCATACCACTTTTAACATTTAAATCATAAGTCCCAGGAAAGGATAAAATTTAACAAACCATTAAATATCCTAAGAATAAATAAATTCATGATATGATAACTCAAAGGGTATATATATACACCTCATAAAATAAGGTGGGTGTATAACATCAAAATATGCCTCAATGAAAGGGGATTGAGACTAAATCCCTTACCACTTTATAATGAGTCAAGTTGTGTGCCCCATAAATATTAATGACCATAAAATTAAAAATTTAATACCATTAAGATATATAGATTAATGATATGATAGATCAATGGGATGTATTCATACATCACACACAAAGAATAAGTGGTTGATAAGTCATATCTCACCAAAGTAAAAGAGAGATGATAAAACCCTTACCCTATGTCCAATAGCATTATGTAATTGTACTTAATGTCCTAGATAATAAAATTAGATTCATTAATTTGTCAATTCATAACATATAAAACATATATTTTATTTATTAAAATTTTATTATGTTAATTTATGACCATTTAGATGGGTTATAATCATAGTTTTTTTTGTACTAGGTGCATTTCTTTTCTTTGTTTTCATGATCAGTTTTCTTGTATAAAATTATAGAAGATCATGTAAAATGATAATAATCCTCTATAATTGATATTATATGTCACTATTAAACTACAATAAGATTAAATAGTGTTATTTATCATTTGGTTATATGTTTTTAGGGACATTAATTAGATTAAATGTTAATAAAAATGATTTAATTTATTTTTGTGGTTTTTACGACCATCAAAAATCTATATCATTTTATTTAATAATATGTTTATATAATTTTTCTAGAATAATAAATAAGTTTTAATACAATGATTATAATTTGTTGTAACCGTAAATTTTTTTATGAAAAAATATTGTGGTTGTAATTAAAAACAAAAACTCATCGTCCATGGAGGCGGTGAATCCACATCCCACATATACTATTTTAGTATTTAGATTAAAAGGAGAATAGAAGAGACTTGATGATGAATATTCAATTAAAATAATAAAATTATCATATATCTATGATAATGGAGTAACCATTATAATTTTGATAGAGGATTTGGGGGACAAATATGAAAAGAAAATAAATTAATAGAGAAAGTGGGAGGGTTTTACCTCTTGAGTGTAGTGTTCTAGATAACCTCCTTAAGGGGCTTGGAAATGGTCATTTGGTGAGACAAAAACAATAACATGGTTAATTTTTTTGGGAGAGGAATTGGATAGAATACAAGAAAAATCCATAGCTCATAATGTGTGATGAGAAGGGGTGGTATTTATTGTTGAAGAGAGGGGCGTTGCTGATTATTTTATTCATTAGTTTATTATATTGGCTGAAGATTATCAATAATACTGATTCTTGTGACTAAATATAGTAACTAGAACATATGAATTTGAGATAATGGCCACTTCATCATCCATGACATAACCATGACTCATAAATTCATTTATTTACTTATCGTGTTAAATAAAATAAATTACGGTATTTCACTATTCACAAAATTCAACTATTTTAAAAAAATCATAAAATTTCTCCTTAATTTTTTTTGACATTTAGATTTAAAAAATGGACTACATTTTATGAAATTAATTTTATAAATATGATAAATTAATGTTTTAATTAAAATCATCATTTATTCAAAAAATACCAATTTTAAAATTATAACTGATTTTATGGCACTTTCAAAAATTAATTAAGACATCATTAAATTATATTATAATAATAATAAAATTAAATATTAATTTATGAAAATATTTTATAGAAATAAGTATACTTTTAAATCATTACTTTAATTAAAAAATTTTATATAAATATTTATCTTTCACCAAAATATTAATACTTATTTTATTATTTTTAAAACATGTGTTTACATATTATGTGATATATGTATTGAATTTTTATTAATATGATACCTCAATTTTATTTATTCTCTGATAGGTGATGATATTATTCTATTTTCTAGATTAATATTCCTAATGGTCAAATTACTATTCTAATGTCCATGATAATATTTAAAAGTATATCAAAATTCATTTATGCTCAGTTTATAAGATATTAAAGTTACTAAATTTTCAAGAGATGAAACACAATTTTATGGGGTGTTACATTATCCCCTCCTTCAATAAATTATGTCCTCCCAATTTTGATATTTTCACTTTGACAATAAAAAGTTGATACTTGAAAATTCATTTGTGGGAAACCCACAATGTAAATAGGGTTAATAAAACATCCTCTTAATAATATGGAAAAGTAAATGCAAGGGTCACAACAAAAATAGGATTTGGAATAAGATAACATTTGAATAAAGTGAAAATATGGACATTGAAATGAAATATAACTATCAGGTTCTAATATAGAGTAATAGAGATCATGGTCATGAGAAAGTATACCATCAAAAAACTGTAAATTTTTGATCGGTTAAAAGAACATTTATTTATTAGTATCAAATGTAAATGATTAACATTTTTGTACCAAAACAATTTTCATAGAGTGGAGGGATTATTTTACTATATACCTAGAAAAATTAGAAAATAAACATACTTGATATATTTCCATACAATAATATCATCCTTTTTGGTCCTTTGATCTATAATCACATCATTTCTTAAATATGGAGATGGATCTTAAAGATTCATTTTCCTACCTAAATCACTTTTAATGGATCATATAGTTCTTATGTCATTCCTCCGACATTCAAAAGTAAATTGATTCTAAAAAAGATAACACATGTTATAAAAAAATAGTAATTTTTGATGTTTAACTAAATTCAATCCATAAGTATTTAATCTTAAGACTCACTCAAAACCTGTCTGTCCAAATTCAAATAATAAAATTTAGAAGGATGGTCACAAAATTTCCAAAAATCAACCTAACATAAGATTCCCCAAATATTATATCTCTTATTATAACATACAAAATATATGAATACCTTAATGTCCTTTAAAAATTTATGAAACATGAAGGATTCCAATACTAAAATCGCAAGTTCTTGAATATATTCCTTAAATACAATTATCTAATAATTCAATCATAACATAAGCCATGATACCAGTAACCACTTTCATGGTCACTAATACTATTCCATAAATGTATATTTATTTTTATCTCTTCATCAAGCACATATTTGTGGTTATCTTTCCCAATTCATTTTTTTCAAGAAGATTAACTTAGAAAATAATCACTTCTCTTGATTACTGGTGATATTCATCTCATACTACAAATTACATAAAGAATGAGTACTAGAGTACAATCCTTATATATATCATGATTATGTTAAACCAAGAATTATTGATAAAATACTCATATAATATAATCATTGAATCCAAAAACATAAATACTTTAATCCTTCCAATAAAACTTTTGTAACTACATAATCTCAACCTTGATCCATTTTATTTTTCTGATTTAGATTCCCTTGATGCTTGGGACATTCATTTGTGTAGTGAAACATATTTTTACAATTGAATCATGGGAAATAGGAATATTTTTTCCTTATCATTAAATCATGTCCCTTGTGACCTTTCTCTCCTGTATTTTACCAAACACCCAATCCCTTCATGGATGTACTGAAGTGTTTCCTTCCACAATTATCACATGTGGTAAAATCTTTGTTTCCCTTATTCCCTTTATCCATTATTTTCTATTTTTTCCTATTATCCTCTTTATTATTTTTGAATTCATAAAACAACAAGAATTATTTATTTTTATTTATATCACATGATACTGTGTCATCATATGATGAGAATGTTTGGGAGACTAGTGCAATTCATAGAATTGGATTAGAACCATCAAAGAAACTGTAATTCTTAATCTTTGGGTTGAATATGTATTCCTCAATATGCCTTCCTAATATTGTAAATTTATATTCATATTTAACAACATTCACATCCTCCTTTTTTCTCAGACTCAAGAATTATCTCTCCATATCCTCATACAATTCTTGATGGAAATATTTTTCCATGAAAATTTTCTTAAAATCATTCCATTCCATATTTACTATTTCTTCCCCTCTGTTAGGTTTTGAATTAATGACCGCTATTTATCTGTAGCTCCTAATAGATGATAATCATCCATGAAAACCTTCCCCCTTTAATTACTTCTCAACTTGAGAAATATATTCTCTAAGAAACTTATCCTTTGCTCAGCTACAAATGGGTTTGTAGTCTCACTAAATGATGGAGGTTGTTGTTACATTAATCAGTCTAACATTTTTATACCACATTGTGAATCGACATGATTCATGACATTAAGATTTTTTTTCATAATCAGAGTTAGTTTTACTGGTATAGTTATAATTTGTTCATCTCTAGATGTAGTTCTATCACCAAGATCACTATATTTGTAAGATCTTGGAATTCATTGAGGTATTTCTTTATTCAAATTATGGTTTAAATATATATTAATTTTGGTCAATGTAATGTTTAACATGTTTATGAGGAGGATAGAGGGTATTCTAGGGGTTCAAGAAACAAAATAAATGGAAAATTGGTCCTCCAGTTTATGTTGAATGGTTGGCATATGATTAGAGATAATTGTGCACCCAAACCATGCTGTCCAAAAGGAAGGGGTGTGCAGTTAAAAAAATTGTGCAAGGGGAGAGGCCAAACTGTGTGGTATTGATCAAAATAATTCTTCATAGTTGGAGAAAAATTTGTTACACCATGCTGAATCCCTAGGTAACTGTACGAATTAGGCCCCTCTTGGACAGAGGTAGGTGCATAGTTTGAAAAATCATGCGTCTCATTAAAAAGTTAGAAAATTTGAAACATCCACCTTGGGATTTTAATTTTCCAACCTGATTTCTTCCCTATTTATTCTCATGTATACCTTACATATGAACCATTTAAACCCAAGAATCTAAGGGACTCTTTTCATTCTATTTTTGGCTTTTTGGAGTGTTTTTGTGTGTAGATCAATGTTCTGTGTAAGTCTAACACTAAACTTTATTCTCTTTTTAAAATTAAGGATTATAAATTGGCTTATCTTATTTTGAATCCCTTATATCCTCTTTTTATAGTGGCTCATAGGTTAGGGATTCAATGGTTTCTTGAATCCAAATCTATGGCTATGGTGAAGGGTGAATTCATCTTCAAATTCGATGTAGGTGGTTTATAAATTATATCCCACAATTTTTTTTGAAGATTTGTGCATGTACGGTTATATTAATTATTATCTATTTTTTATAATTTTAGGCCTTCATTTGTTTTTTTAAATGGATAAATAAATGATTAAATTAACCCTCATGATCTCTATGGGATGCATTGAGGATGATTTGACCCACTTAGGGCTACCCATGGGGTGCACCGACATTCCCAAGGATGGAAATTATAACGTTAATCATATGGTTGATTTGTGTTGAATTAGAGGACATGATAAATATATTGACATGTTATCTTAAACCATGATAGGAACCAAAGGTAGTTGTGTATAGATTCGATAATGGCTTAAGGGGTTGTTTCGAATGATATGAAAAGGGTTAAATTGATTAATGTGAATGTGTCAAATGGATTTTGAATTTGTAATGGAAATGTATAAATCAATTATGGCATATTAAATGATGAATGTGCTAAAAGGGGAAAATTTATGGGAATTTTTTAATATACATTATGGGATAAGTCATGGGGATGTGAAATAATTAAATTGGCTATGAAAAAATGGTGAATGTATTAATAGGTTATGGGTTAATAATGAGTTATATGAGAATGGATGAAAATTGTGAATGTTATGTGTATTGTTTATGTTTGGCTTGTGATATAGTATTTTTAGTGAGTGATTAAATAAGAATGTGAACACAGATTTCTAGTTGTAGAGTATTGTAACTAAGGATATATTCCCAAGGGTTTAGTTAGACTAAGGCTTTAATCCCCATCCAATAAATAACAGTTATGGGAAGGGGGAAAAGGTTTTACGCCCCTAACAGCAGCATTTTATGAGACTTCCTAAATTGAGTCTCTAAGGTAAGTGCGATTAATTTGATTAAGACATGTTTATCCCTTAGTGAGATATGGAACTTGACTTATCTCATTATTCATGGTCATCGATCGGCTTAGGTTGTTTTTTAAATGATGTAAATTCTTAACCCATGGAACTTGTGATGCAAGATGAATTTTGTAGAGAAGAATTTATAAGTGATGAAAATGGAAATAATGAAGGAAATGGTTAAAGTGAATATTGTTAACTGATGGAACCCTTTTTGTCTTTTGGTTTACATTTTCATTTATTTTATACATGCATTCACCATCTATTTAGACTATAATTTTTTAAAACACCATTGGGTGTGGCCTACTAAGTTATACTCACAGCCTTCTTGAGCCACCATTTGGTACGTATGTAGATTTCATGGTTGTAGGTCAGGATAAGGGAAAAAGTCCTATGATAAGGAATTGAGTTGGTGTAACGCCCCGACCCCAGTTACCCAGAGTCGGTGCATTATTGCGTAAAATTGGCATGATCACAAAAGATCAAGTCTCGAAAGACCGATTAGTTCAGTAGCCTTAGAAACACTAGATACATTCATAAATGTTACATTACATCATAGAGTGAGAAACTACAATAACATAGTCTCCATAGTCCAGACTCATATCCTCTTCTGACTATCCCTGCAGGTCATTGATAAAATAATTCTTCACATCCTGGAAAATACTAAAACATTGAAAGGGGTGAGCTCAGATGCTCAGTAAGGATAACAATATTGCAGAAGCTTTCATAAATAAACATTAACATTTAAGGAAATGTATAACTAAAACAAAATCCTTTTAAACTTTAACTTAATCATAATATGGCAAAAATAAAATTAAGTAATTCCATTTACTTATTCACATGGATATTCTACTAGTCAAATAATCACATGCAATATCAATAACCACTTTCATAATTATGGAATGCATAATGCCAGACTATCATAACCACGTAGCCAAGGCCTCGTGCCAAGAATACAAATAATATTTTGTCAAGGCCTCGTGCCAAGACACTAGTTTGTCTCATGAGACCTGCAGATGCATCGAGGAGCTATAGCGGGCTCCACCTGTCACTTATTAAGTCCAATGCATTCCTCATATGAATATGTTTAAACGTATCATAAACCATAATATAATCGTATCACATAAAACATGCATAAAGGAAACATATCATTTCCACATTTCAATCACTAGATATCAATACAACATATTGATATAATAAAAACACTTTCAAAACCATTTTCAATACCAAAATAAAAGAAAAATAAAACTTTGTATTTATTTTTCATTTAAAAAAAAGTTATGGCTTGTAGAGGAAGCTGAAACTCAAATAATGGTCACAACGACGGAGAAGTTGTTGTCGCCGCATATATACGACAAGAAAAACATTCCCTTTTTATTGTTTTGTAAAACGCTTCGTATAAAAATATTCCTTTTGAATAAATGTAATAGTCAAAGGGGTTTATACACCGTATAAAAGAAATTTGAGTATAAAACAAAATATGACTCAATGAATGGAGATTGAGACAAGGTCCTTTACAAAGATCATTTTTTTAAATAAAAAAGATTTATTATGTGTATTCACTATAATTACACATAAAAAAGTAAAAATACAAGATAGGACATAATAATATCATGACATAATTTGAAATTAGGAGATTGACCCAAAGAACACAAATGGGGTTAAGAATTTCCCTTACCTTGTGTCCGACATGACTCGATCTTTCTTTAACCTCATGAATAATAAACTAGAGTTAATTTATATTTGATTAAGAACCTTTTACACGTTCATTATTCCTTTTATATCACTTATTACCATGTTATGAACATTATGTAATTATTTAAGTTAATAACGGTCATTTTGTTGATCTTTGGTACTTGAGTCAAAAATAAACTTCTTATAATTACAAGTTGTTCATGTGGGGAAATATCCATAATATCCAGAATTATATTCCTGATGTATATACCATATATATCATATATATCCATTATATACATACATTTATAATATTACATAACATTTAGAGGTAATAAATGAAATGCACCATTCATGGAGAAGGTAAGTCGTATGTACGCATGAACGCTACTATCATTTCTATTTCATATTTAAGGGAATGAAATTATAATTATATATAGGTATACTATAATTACAGTATAATATAATGTATAATACCATTTAATACATCCTTTATACATCCCACATATGGAATTAACGATTCATATCACTTTGAGGGGGCGGTAGTCCGCACTTCCTAAAATGAAAATATCGCGTTTACCCATAATGGAAACCATAAAGGTATGAGATAAATGAAAAATACAGAAGATTAAGTAAAACATAAACATATTATATATCATATATAAATATATTGAAATCTTAATGGCCACCTTTAACGGTGTTATATGAGTGTTGAACAATCATCATTTCGTGAGGCAGAATTTTCGCCATCCACAGAAATAGTATGTTCTTTAACAATTAGATATAGGTCTATGTAAGTGTAGCTCGAATCCTTATTATAAAAAAATCATAGTATATTGAGGATACTGGTGTTGTTACAAAATAAATTAATAAAAAGATTTTATGGGGTTGGAGAAGAAAAATAAAACATAAGAACACAAGAGAAAACACTACCTTTAAAACGGGTAACTCTTTTTGATTTGAGCTCAAAGGCTTCCTTGGGAAGACTTATGCCCAAAGTGAGGATTCTAGAAGTAATAATTGGATGTGGAGAAAAATAATGGGTAGGGGTTTGCCGAGCCAAAGGCTTTAGAGGTGTGGGTAAGGTGGTTAGAGGTGGGGGCCTTTTATAAGAGGAGAGGAGGGGCACTCTTCGAATGTTATAAAATGTTACATTATTATAAAATGGTTTTCGGATTTAAAAAGTCCCAATATTATATATTTAGAGGATAAAGTGATAAGAGTTATAACTACACCCATCCAATAGGTTTTTGACATGTTTAGGTCTTAGATTTTACATTATCTTTTCATTTTATTTAAATCGTTAAATAATGAGGTAATAGCTGCATCGTCATGGTGTCATAAATAATTTAATTTATTTAATATCTAAAAATTATAAAAAAAATATCTTGATGTAGGAAATATATTTAGCTTTCTAATAAATATTTATAGTAAAAATTATGACTTGTATAACCCCATTTAAATTTTTTTTAGTAAACCAACTCATGTTTGTGACATTTCTATTTTAACATTAAATAAAAAGTTTTTAATGTCATTTTCCTACCAAAGTGGCTCCATGGGGTCCCCAAGTTGACCCATGGATTTTCTTGGTCGGCCATGACTCATCCAATAGAGGTAGGACAAGTGTAAGGGTATTTTCATAATTTTATAATACCATTTTTACCTTAAATTTCACTAATTAACTTTAATCGCGATTAATTAAACTTAAAAGTTACTATTCACCAAAAAATTATTTTAATCCTATTGGACCGCATTTTACTTCCTAATGAAAACCATGTATGTCGGATTTTTTAAAATCTAATCACAGAAGTGTTAATGTTTCATTTAAACGAAAAATTAGTTTTTTAACTACCACTTAGTTGTTTCACTATACATCAAGAATTGAAGTTTTTCAGAACAATGCCAAAATTTCACCCTGAGCTATAATTGTTATTCTGAATTCAAAAAATGATGTCTATTTTACAAAATTCGAAACATATAAGTTGCATTAATTAATTTTATAACTAATTCCCGCTGTCACAACAAATAGCGTGTTTTTAAGAAACAATATTTATCAAAAGATTGACAATTGTTTATGTCCAATTTCAAAGTGAAATTAATTATAATGAACACCATTGGATAAAATGGTAAAAATATATTCTAATTATACTTTAAAACCACTCAATAGTATAATTTATCACTATAAATTATTTTGATTAAAAAAGTTGTTTTTAAGTATTTTTCACTATTCATAAAAAAATTGGAAGCTCTCAGAAAATTACAAAAAATTTATCTTAAGATAATTTCGATATTCCAAATACAAAAAAGATGTCCATTTGGAAAGATAAAATTTATAAAATTTCAAAAAGTTGGTATTACTATTCATAACGGCTACTTTGATTGGTTGTGGTGTGTGTTAGAACTCGGAGTTGCGTACAACACACACTACTGTATTATTCAAAGAGAAGTGTACTGTGGAAGCTTGGAGTGTTACATTCTCCCCTCCTTTAAATAATTTCATCCTCAAAATTTCATATAGTATCACTGTATAAAAAGACTCGGGTGATTCTTCATCATATGTTTCTCAGGTTCCCATGTTGCCTCCTCCATCTTATGGTTTCCCCATAGAACTTTTACCAGACGAGTCGTTCGGGTTCTCATCACTTGTTCTCTTGTATCAAGAATCCTGACGAGCTCTTCGCAATAAGACAGATTGGGTTCCAGTTCTAATTTTTCATAGGTGAGTACATGTGTTGGGTCAAGCATGTATTTTCTCAACAGTGATACGTGGAATACATCGTGAAATTTGGAGAGACTTGGAGGCATTGCCAAACGGTAAGCTACAGCCCCAATTTGTTCTAGAATTTCAAAGGGTCCGATGTACCTGGGACTCAATTTACCCTTCTTACAGAAATGTATAACTCCCTTCCATGGATATACCTTCAAGAAAACATGATCTCCTACCTGAAATTCCAACTCCTTCCTTCGGTTATCAGCATAACTCTTCTGCCTACTTTGAGCTGCTTTGATGTGGTTTTGGATTACCTTCACCTTTTCCATCGTTTCCTCCACCAGTTCTGGGCCTACAAGTTTTCTTTCACCAAAGTCATTCCAACATGTTGGTGTGCGATATCTCTTTCCGTATAACGCTTCATATGGTGCCATCCGAATACTTGAATGGAAGCTATTTTTATAGGAAAATTCTACCAGAGGTAAATATTGATCCCACATACCCTGAAAGTCAAGTGAGCAGGATATCAATGTGTCTTCTAAGGTTTGAATAGTTCTTTCTGATTGTCCATCAGTTTGAGGGTGGTAAGCAGTGCTCAAACGAAGTTCATTATCCAAGGTATTCTAAATAATTTTCCAAAATATTGATTTAAAACGGAGATCACGATCCGAGACAATCAACAGGGGTACTCCATGAAGTCTCACAACTTCATTTATATATTGTCTTGCTAGACGTTCAAGTGGTAGATCTTCTCTTATAGCAAGAAAATGTGCTGACTTCGTGAGACGATCAACAATGACCCTTATTGCGTCATTCCTTTTAGGAGTATTTGGTAGTCCCATGACAAAGTCCATCGTAATATTATCCCATTTCCACTCTGGTATGGGAAGAGGTTTCAATACTCCACTAGGCAGTTGCCTTCCAGCTTTTAGTTATTGACAAACCATACATCTTGACACAAAATCGGCAATCTACCTCTTCATGTTTTCCCACCTAAAATTTCCCTTTAAATCTCTATACATTTTGGTGCTCCCAGGGTGTATAGAAAAATTGGAACTATGAGAGTCATCCAACAATTCCCTCTTTAAATCAGGTATATCGGGAACACGAATTCTCCTCCCAAATTTCAAAATTCCATCTTCATACACAAAGTCACTCAATCTCCCATCATTCACAGCTGTAATCTTCTTTTTCAACTCTTCATCATTAGCATGAGAACACTTTATCTTTTCTAGTAAAGATGGTTTGGAAACCATTTGAATTTTTTTTGATGTTTCACCCTCCATGGTGATTCCCATATCTATATTTACTAGATCCATGAAAATAGGATCCTTTTCCACTCCCATCATGTTCAAAACTCCATGATCTTTTCTAATCAAAGCATCTGAAACCTTATTTTCCTTCCCCGGGTGGTAGTGTATCGTGCAATCATAATCCTTGAGTAGTTCAAGCCATCGCATTTGCCTCATGTTGAGTTATTTTTGTGAGAAAATATATTTGAAACTCTTGTGATAGGTATATATCTCACATTTTTCAACATAGAGATAATGTCTCCATATCTTCAAGGAAAATATTACAGCATCTAACTCGAGATCATGAGTAGGATAGTTTTTCTCATGAATTTTTAGCTGTCGTGACGCATAGGCAATAACCCTATCCTTCTGCATAAGGACACAACCAAGTCCTTTCATTGATGCATCACTATAAATAACGAACCCATCATTCCCTGATGGTAGAGTCAATATAGGAGAATTGACTAATCTTCTCTTCAGTTCTTCAAAACATTCTTCACACTCTTTTTTCCAGATAAATTTAACCCCTTTACGCATGAGCTTCATTAATGGGTTAGCCAATCAGGGAAAATTCTAGAAAAAACATCAATAATAATCTGCCAAACCAATAATGCTGTGTACCTCAGTTATACTCGTCGGTGCTGGCCATTCTTGGATTTCCTTGGTCTTAGAAGGATCAACGGAAATTCCATCCTTAGAGACAATGTGGAAAAGAAAAGAAATCTCCTGAAGCCAGAATTCACACTTGCTAAACATCCCATATAGTTTATGCCTTCTAAGAGTCTTCAAGATAATGCGCAAGTTATTTTCATGATCTTCATAGCTTTTGGAGTATACCAAGATATCATCAATAAATACCACCACAAAATCATCAAGATATTCCTTGAAAACTCTATTAATTAGATCCATGAATACAGCAGGTGCGTTAGTCAATCCAAAAGGAATTACTGTAAACTCGTAATGCCCGTACCTTTTTCGAAATGCTGTCTTCAGAATGTCTTCCTTATTCACACACAACTGATGGTATCCAGATCGAAGGTAAATCTTTTAAAAGTATTGAGCTCCATGCAGTTGGTCAAATAAATCATCAATGCGAGCTAGGGGATACTTGTTCTTTATTGTTATAGCATTGATCTCCCTGTAGTCAACGCACAACCTCATAGATCCATCTTTCTTCTTAACAAAAAGGACAAGGGCTCCCCATGGAGAAACACTAGGGAAAATAAATCCCTTATTACTCAATTCCTCTAGTTGTTTCTTTAGTTAAACTAATTCCACGGTGGCCATTCTATAAGGGGTCTTCGATATAGGCCTTGATCCAGGAATTAAATCAATGGAAAACTCAACTTCTCATTCTGGTGGATGTCTAGGGAAATCTTCCAGAAACACATATACATATTCTTTCACAATAGGAACATACTCTATTTGAATATTCCTTTCCTCACCCTTAATCATTTCATTCTCTTCCTCCCCAATAATTGAATTTAGTTGAGCTACTGGGGGTGGATCTAAATAAGAACTAGGTGGTGACGATTCTGCTCTAAAAATAAGGTGTTCCTTATCATCATCATCAAAAATCGTAACCTCCTTCTTCTTACAATAAATCTTTTCATCACAGTCCACAATCCAATCCATACCGAGGATTATATCAAACACAATCATAGGTATGACAATTATATCAGCAGATAAAGAACATTTATGTGCTCTAATGGGGACCGATTCACAAACTTTTGTTGCAATGATACTCCCCTTAATAGTTTTGACTGACAATTCTCTTGTTAAATCAAATTGGAAATATCTAATTTTCATAGCAAACTGGGAAGATATGAAATAATGTGATGATCCAGAATCAAATAATACATTTTCTAAACGTGAGGAAACCATTAAATCACCAGCCACCACATCTTTCGGAGCTTCAACCTCAGCAGTAGTGATAGCATAAGCTTGTCCTTGATCCCTTGGAATCTTCTGAGGTAAGTTCCTCTGACGCTTAGGACATTCATTTGCATAATGTCCCATCTCTATAAAATTATAGCATTCCACATTGACAACAACTTTCATTCCCTTGCAATCATAAGCTTGGTGGCCTTTTTCACCACACTTGTAACAGACTCCCATTACCTTCAAGCATGTACCAGGGTGTTTCTTCCCACATTTACTGCAAGACTGATATTCAACTTTTCCCTTCTTCCCCTTATTTCCATATCCATATTGATTAGAATATCTCTTCTTTTCTTTCTTTTCTTTAAAGTCATAAGACTTAGATAATTCCTTTTCTGTCTTGATAGCACACGAGACAATATCTTCGTACGACAAGACGGTTTGTGAGACAAAAGCTCGACGGAGAAATGGTTTTAACCCATCAAAGAAACGATCAATATTACTTCTTGGGTTACGTATATAATCTGCAGCATGCCTCGCTAACCTTGAATAGTTATCCTCATACTTTGCGACATTCTCATCCTCCTTTCTCAGACTCAGAAATTTTCTTTCCATATCTGCTCGATGGTCATGTGGAAAGTATTTTTCTAAGAAAATTTCCTTAAAATACCTCGATTCGATACTTGATACTTGTTCATCTTCCTTTGTGTTTTGAATCAGCGACCACCATTGATCGACATCTCCAGTGAGGCGGTAAACTTCCATGATATCCTTTTCCCTTTCACAACTCTCCAAGGCATGAAATATTTTCTCTAAGGAGTTTATCCATTGCTCAGCTACTAATGGATTTGTAACCCCATTAAATGTTGGCGGTTGTTGCCTCATGAAGCAGTCTAACATTGATCCTCCACGTTGCGTATCATGGTGCTCCATACGAGTAAGTTTATTATTCATAACCTGAGTGAGATGTCCCAGTATGGAAAAAGGTTTATCAACACCAGTTGTATCTCCAGCTCCACAATAATTATCTTGAGCAGGAGGGAAATCCCTACACAGAGTGCGTGCATTGATACAGTTTCCATTCCTTCCACTAGGTGCCATTTCTAAACAATGGCATAAACTAGATTAATTTATGAATCAAAATACATAATTCCATACTTGTAAAAAACTTAACTTTAATTGAACTATTTATGGATATAATCCAAAATCATAAAAATGTTTTCTTTGAGGAAGTATGTACTCATATGTCCTTAATAATGGTTTGTAAAGAAAATGATAATTATCCTAAGCATATCCCCTGGGAGTTTCGTAACCAATAGTGCAGCATGGCCCGTTGTCGTGCACCAGTTATCGTTCGAGTCTATCTCAAAGCGGTGTTTTCGGGTTTTACCCCTAGATACATCTGTGCCAGAGCCACCTCTACCTACTCGTATCCAGACAGGGATGTATTGCTCGGAAAACTCACAAAATCTCTATAATACCAAAATTCTAGGAAGTTCTTCTTTACTAATCGTCAAAGTCTATCTTTGGGACATGTGCTCTAATCAGAGTTTATCTAAATCGAGCTTCCAAGGTCAGTACTAAACTGCCTCTGATACCAACTGTAATGCCCTGACCCCAGTTACCCAGAGTCGGTGCATTATTGCGTAACATTGTCATGATCACAAAAAATCAAGTCTCGAAAGGCCGATTAGTTCAGTAGCCTTGGAAACACTAGATACATTCATAAATGTTACATTACATCATAAAGTGAAAAAATACAATAACATAGTCTCCATAGTCCACACTCATATCCTCTTCTGACTATCCCTGCAGGTCATTTATAAAATACTTCTCCACATCCTGGAAAATATTAAAACATTGAAAGGGGTGAGCTCAGATTCTTAGTAAGGAGAACAATATTGCGGAAGCTTTCATAAATAAAAATTAACATTTAAGGAAATGTATAACTAAAAAAATCCCATTTAAACTTGAACTTCGGCATAATATGGCAAAAATAAAATTAAATAATGCCATTTACTTTTTCACATGGACATTCTACTAGTTGAATAATCACATGCAATATCAATAACCACTCTTATAATGATGGAATGAAAAATGCCAGACTATCATAACCACATAGACAAGGCCTCGTGCCAAGACTACAAATAAGATTTTGTCAAGGCCTCATGCCAAGACACTAGTTTGTCTCATGAGACCTGCCGATGCATCGAGGAGCTATTGCGGGATCCAGCCATTACTTATTAGGTCCAATTCATTCCTCGTATGAATAGGTTTAAACATATCATAAACCATAACATAATTGTATCACATAAAACATGCATAAAAGAAACATAACATTTACACATTCCAATAACTAGATATCAAGACAACACATTGATATAATATAAACACTTTCAAAACCATTTTCAATACCAAAATTAATGAAAATTAAAACTTTGTATTTATTTTTTATTTAAAAAAAGTTATGGCTAGTAGAGCAAATTGAAACTCAAATAATGGTCACGGCGGCGGAGAAGTTTTTGTCGCCGCATATGTACGACAAGAAAAACATTCCCTTTTTGTTGGTTAGTAAAACGCTTCGTATAAAAAGATTCCTTTTGAATAAATGTAAAAGTCAAAGGGGTTTATACATCGTATAAAAGAAATTTGAATATAAAACAAAATACGCCTCAATGAATGGAGATTGAGATGAGGTCCATTACAAAGATCATTTTTTTAAATAAACTAGATCTATTGTGTGTATTCACTATAACTACACATAAAAAAGTACAAATACAAGATAGGACATAATAATATCATGACATAATTTGAATGTAGGATATTGACCCAAAGAACAGAAATTGTGTTATGAATTTCCCTTACCTCGTGTCCGACTTGACTCGATAGTTCTTTAACCTCCTGAATAATAAAATAGAGTTAATTTCTATTTTCTTAAGAACCTTTTCCATGTTCATTATTCCTTTTATATAACTTATTACCATGTTATGAACATTACGTAATTATTTAAGTTAATAACAGTCATTTTGTCGATCTTTGGTACTTTAGTCAAAAATAAACTTCTTATAATTACAAGTTGTTAATGTGGTGAAATATGCATTATATCCAGAATTATATTCATGATGTAGATATCATATATATCATATATATCCATTATATACATGCATTTATAATATTACATAACATTTAGAGGTAAGAAATGAAATGCACCGTTCATGAAGACGGTAAGTCGTACGTACGCATGAACGCTACTTTAATTTCTATTTCGTATTTAATGGAATGAAATTATAATTATATAAAGGTATAATATAATTACAGTATAATATAATGTATAATACCATTTACCCCATCCTTTATACATCCCACATATGGCATTAATGATTCAAATCACTTTGAGGGGGCGGTAGTCCGCACTTCCTAAAATGAAAATATCGCATTTACCCATAATGGAAACCATAAAGGTATGCCATAAATGAAAAATAAAGAAGCCTAAGTAAAACATAAACATATTATATATATCATATATAACTATATTTAAATCTTAATGGCCACCTTTTAAGGTGTTATATGAGTGTTGAACAATCATCGTTTCGTGAGGCAGAAATTCGCCATCCACAGAAACAGTATGTTCTTTAACCATTAGATGTATGTGTGTGTAGGTGTAGCTCTAATACTTCTTATAAAAACATCCTAGTATATTTAGGATACTGGTTTTGTTACAAAAGAAATTAATAAAAAGAGTTTATGGGGTTGGAGAAGCAAAATAAAACATAAGAACACAAGAGAAAACACTACCTTTAAAACGGGTAACTCTTTTTGATTTGAGCTCAAAGGCTTCCTTGGGAAGAGTTCTGACCAAAGTGAGGCTTATAGGAGTAATATTGGGATGTGGAGAGACAAAATGGGCAGGGTTTGGCCGAGCCAAAGGCTTGAGAGGTTTGGGTAAGGTGGTAGAGGTGGGGGCCTTTTATAAGAGGAGAGGAGAGGCACTCTTGGAATGTTATAAAAGGTTACATTATTATAAAATGATTTTCGGATTTAAAAAGTCCCAATATTATATATTTCTAGGATAAGGTGATAAGAGTTCAAAATCCACCCATCCAATAGGTTTTTGGCATGTGTAGGTCTTATATTTTACATAAGTTTTCATTTTATTTAAATTGTTAAATAATGAGGTAATCGCAACATCATCATGGTGTCATAAATAATTTAATTTAATTTATGTCTAAAAATTATAAAACAAATATAATGATGTATGAAATATTTTTAGCTTTCTAATGAATATTTATAGTAAAAAATATGACTTGTATAAACCCATTTAAAAATTGTTTTAGTAAAACAACTCATGTTTGTGACATTTTTATTTTAACATTAAATAAAACGTTTTTAATGTCATTTTCCTACCAATGTGGCTCCATGGGGTCCCCAAGTTGACCCATGGATTGTCTTGGTCGGCCATTACTTATCCAATAGTGGTAGGACAAGTGTAAGGGTATTATCATATTTTTATAATACCATTTTACCTTAAATTTCACTAATTACCTTTAATCGTGATTAATTAAACTTAAAAGTTACTATTCACCAAAAAATTATTTTAATCCTATTGAACCACATTTTACTTCTTAATGAAAACCATGTATGTCGGATTTTTTAAAATAAAATCAATGAAGTTGTAATGTTTCATTTAAACGAAAAATTAGTTTTTTAACTACCACTTAGTGGTTTCACTATACATCACAAATTGAAGTTTTTCAGAACAATGCCAAAATTTCACCCTGAGCTATAATTGATATTCCGAATTCAAAAAATGATGTCTATTTTAAAAAATTCCAAACATATAAGTTGCATTAATTAATTTTATAACTAATTCCCGCTGTCACAACAAATAACTTGTTTTTAAGAAATAATATTTATCAAAAGATTGACAATTGTTTATGTCCAATTTCAAAGTGAAATTAATTATAATGAACACCATTGGATAAAATGGTAAAAATATATTCTAATTATACTTCAAAACCACTCAATAGTATAATTTATCACTATAAATTATTTTGATTAAAAAATTTGTTTTTAAGTATTTTTCACTATTCATAAAAAAATTGGAAGTTCTCAGAAAATTACAAAAAATTCTACTTAGGATAATTTCGATATTACAAATACAAAAAAGAAGTCCATTTGGAAAGATAAACTTTATAAAATTTTCAAAAGTAGGTATTACTATTCATAACGGCTACTTTGATTGGTTGTGGTGTGCGTTAGAACTCGAAGTTGCATATAACACGCGCTATTGTATTATTCAAAGAGAAGTGTACCATGGAAGCTTGGGGTGTTACAGTTGGTCTTGGGACATGCATAGATGAGGAAATAGACATTGAGTCAGGTCATATTTGTAAGTTCATATGTTTGTATTTATTTTTGGGTTTTATTCACTTTTCACATAATTTGAATGACATGGAATACTTACTTGCTTCGTGGTGTCTTGTACCCTATTTGGGAAACGGTTGGTTATGATTTAATCCAGTTAGTCCTTATTATTTGTACTATTTCTTTAATTATATGACGTGTCTTACTCTGGTAAATAGGTTATAGTCTCTACTTGTGATTTATTAGACCCCTGTTGATAGTAAAAAACCTCTTGAATATGGGGAGGCATGCATGAGGTCATGTGGGAACCTGACTCAAGGCATAATCCAATGGATTCTGGGTTGGGGATGTTACAAAGTGGTATTATAGGTTGGTTCTTTTCTGTTCTCTTATTATTTGGGATGGTATAATAGAGATTATAATGTGGTGGGGCTTGGAAATAAACTTTTTCGTGGTATTAGATAACCCATGTATGAGGGAAAACCCAAGTACCCAGTGTGGGAGAATGTTGTTTTGGATATGAGTTGTTAACATTAAATGAAATTTCACCATTGGGTGATACAGTTTCTGTGTGGTGTGTCTATTCTATGATACTTTTCTTGTGGCTGGAAGGACATTAGGTTGTGAATTCATGCATCATGTTATGAATCTAGGGATATAGGTGGCATGAATTATGGTAGGAACACACCCTAAGGGTGTGAGGTTCATGGAGGATAGGATGCATTTTACATTCCTTAAGAATTGAAAGAAAGTAATTTCTAATAAAGATGATCCAAATGGGTACATATAAAGGATGTTATAGAATGGTTAGGAAACTATTCTTAATAAGGGGGTAAATTAATTAATGTGTTGGTTATAATAATAAGGTAATATGTTAAAATATTATTTTTAATTAAATTTAATTATAGATTTTTTCCTAAAGAAAAAATTTAGTGTTGTGAAAGTAGAAATGGTTTAAAAGAAGTGTATAATTAAAGGCTTGTGATTGTGTAGGTTGGTTTACCCAGAGTTAACCACGACCCATATTAGGAATGTTAGAGGGTAGAGTTCTAGATGTGGTGATACCCATTGGAATAGTGTTTGAGAAATGGGTTGTTTATGGGCGGTAGATGGATTTATTTCTATGTAAAATATCAAATCTGTAAGTTTTTTTCTCTAACAAACGTGTTTGAAATTATAGAGAAATATGACCATGATTACACATGTTGGTTGGGATACAAAAGAATATCATTGAGAATGATACTCCAGATGTGGGGAAAGAGGATCCAGTGGTTCAAGTGGATAGAGGAGAAGATAAGTTTCATTAAAACTATGCTCATTTTTCTAAGATGATGGAATAGGACCCAGTGTGGTTTGTGCCAAGTATGTTTGATCTGACCCAAGAGCTTTAGTTTCAGCATCCTCCCAAATTTTCTAGAGAGGGTGGACCTGAGTCTTTTGAGTTCTAGATAGAGTACATCCATATGATTTTGGGTCACTTGGAGACACCCATGGAGAAGAGAGTTAGGTTGGTGGCATATGTGTTATAGGGACTAGGAAATTGCTGGTGGGATATCATAGTTTTGACTCAATAGGAAAATATTATGCTATGAAATGGATTCTAGGAAAAGTTTTGGTAGAATTTATATCTAGATACCTTGATATAGGAGTGGAGTGTAGAGTTCATGAGGTTGAACCAGTGAACTATGATAGTGACGGATTAAATGGGAAACTTCATAGACTTGCAATGCTTTGTTCCAACATTGGAAGGGGATAAGGTCGTAATGGAGAGACACTTCCAGGATTGACTCAGGAATTAGATTAACACCTAAGTGAAAATATTTCATTTAAATAGGTTCGAATAAGTGGTTTATTAGGCCCTTATTACATATGGTACCTTAAAGGAGGCATCAAGAATTGGGTTTGTGGTTCTAATTGGATGAACCAATGGCGAAACTTATAAGGACAATAAGCATCATTTTGGAAATATTTAATAGGGAGGTAGTGTGTAGAGTATTCATAAGAGATGATAATCCTCCAAAGATGGATAAAAATTGTTTTGTTAATATTATGGTAGGCCTGGGTACATGCACTTACAGTGTCCCCAAACACATGTTGACTGTTGAGTGTGTTATAGAATGGGGTATGGATAGAGGTTCTATTAGGACCCTCAACAGCTGGGTACAGTTGGAAGATTAATGATAATGCAGTGTATAGGAAGGGGTTCAGTTACCCTTTATCATCCATGTAGTTAGATTTTCACTGGGCATACCTGTAGAGGTGGCGAATGTGGTACTCCGGGGCAAGAACATCCACATCAACTGGGTAACACAATACTAGGAAATCATACCGGGTCCCAGGGTAGTGGAGCTGGTCAACTTCATGTAGTTTAATATAAACCTAGAGGTGGTGAGGTAGGACCATCGACTGTTTGAGGTATGATTATTGTACCTTGCACGATTTCAAGTGCTTTTTTTTGATACAAGAGATTCACAGTATTTTATATATTCTAAATTTGTGGTTGTGATGGGCCTTGTAGTGGAATTTAAATATAATGTTATGTGGATTGGTACATATTTTTTTTAGGGGGGTGAGTTCTAGTCAAAAGACCAGAACATAGAGATTTATTCAAAAAGAATGAGAAATAAACAAGTTACAACAAACAGAAAGAGGGCAATTTTATAGAGTCTTTAATAAAAAAAGGTTTCAACTCCGGAGGGAGTTCATTCTTCCAAGTGATCTCATGTGAGACCCCCATGTTGGCAAGCCCATAAGCGATCATATTATCCTCACGATAGGTATGAGTGGAAAAAAAGTTGAGGCCATTGAGTGCGGCGAGGTAGTCCATCCATCGGGGGGTGAGAGACCTTGCAAGATGAGCATCACCATTTCAGATGGCTTGCACAATAGTAGTGGAATCACTCTCGATCCAGATATTATTCCAATTGAATGAATTTTCATAGGATTTGGCATGAATGGTAGTAAGAATTTCTGCCTCCAGCGCAGAAGCAATGTCGCGACTTCCAATGAAACATCCGAGGATCCGGTCCTGATGGTCTCTGAAAATTCCTCTGTATCCCGAGAGTTCAGGGCTGCCCTTTGAGGCTCCGTCCACATTTATCTTAATCCGTCCTAGAAAAGGAGCCTTCCAGAAGACTTCAATAGTGTATCGTAGCTTCGGGAAGATACCTTTGACACCAATTCGGCAGAGCGTATCAAAATCTATGACAGAAGTGTCACAATAGTCTTTTTGGATCGTATCTACTTCCTTTATAGCAAGAAGAATCCTCATTTTACCTGTATTAATATTAAAAGAGTTATTGATGAAAAAAGAATCATTTATATCATACCATAGTATATGCAGAAGCTCCAAAATAGCAGTAAGAAAGAGATTCTTGATATGGGGAGACCTTGGAAACTCCAATGTTCTTTTCAATTTTGAGAAAATAAATGCGTCTAAAATCCATCTACAAACAAAAAGGTCAAAGATGTAATTCCAAAGGGCCATAGCAGTATCACAAGATAAAAAAAGATGATTAATTTACTCGCGATGCTGATTGCATAATCTATATTTAGAACAAATATAAAATCCATAAGATTGAAGGCAAACAACAGTTGGAATTTTTTGATGAGCAATACGCCACATAAGAGTAAGACGAGAAGGATTGATCCAGGCTTTATTGAATTTGGCCATCCAATTAAAATTTTCATACTAATTAGGGAAGTGATGGTGATAAAAAAATTTAGAATCTAACAAGACATTATGAGCAGGTTCCCAAATAAGAAAATCCTCATTGGAAGTGACATGATAATTGTCAACAATCCCCTTGATAGGATTCAGAAGTTGGGAATCAGGGTAATTGATCATGTCCCGGATAGAGAAGTTCGCGATATTAGGGGAAAAAGTATAAGGCATCTCCAAAATGAGGGGGGAGCCAGTCCAGTTATCAAACCAGAATTTTAATGAATAATTCTTACTAACAAGCCATCTAGAATTTTCCAAGATAGAGTGAAAAGAAGCTTTGATCGATGGCCAGATAGAGGAAGTCATGTAATGAGAAGAACCAGATTTAATATTATCAAGGAAACAATTTTTGAGGAATATCATGGAATGAGAGTTATTATGAATGAGGGACCACGTGAGTTTGGCTTGGAGGGCCTCATTAAATATTTTAAGATTCTTAATACCAATGCCTCCATTTTCAATGGGTTTACAACATGTGGCCCAAGAGACCGTGAACAATTTTCTTTCCAGAGTTCTTCCACTCCAGATGAAGTTTCTTATAGCAGTATTTAACCATTTTATCCAGCCCAAAGGCCATTTGTAGACCATCATGGAGTAAACCAGCTTAGAGACAATAGTGTATTTCAGAAGTCAAATACTTCCAGCCATAGAAAGGGATTTACCTTTCCCGGAAGAGAATTGCTTTTGGATTTGATCAGTAATGTGGTGAAAATAACAAGCTTTGGGGCGACCCCAAAAGATGGGGACACCAATATAAGTAAATGGGAGGGTGCCTTCCTTATCCCCTAAGACATTGGTGATATGAGTTTTCCTATTAGAGGGGAAGTTTTTACCAAAGTAATTAAAAGATTTTTTCCAGTTAATACACTGGCCAGAAACCTCCTCATAGTGTGAAATGATGAATTTAAGATTATTGATATTTCTTTTGCATCCTTGAAGGAAGAGAATAATATCATCGGCCTATAGTAGGTGAGAGGGAGCATGAAGATTTTTGGAAACAATAATAGGTTTGATTCTGCCTTTATCAACATTGAGGGAGAGAAATATACTAAGGTAGTCTTCAACAATAGAAAAAATGATAGAAAAGACCGGGTCTCCTTGTCTGACACCTTTAGAGAATTTGAAGTATCCCCTAGGAGAACCATTAATTTGGATAGAGATATTGGCTAAGTTGAAGATGATTTTCATTTTACTGACAAAGGAATCATTAAAGACAAAACTAGAGAGTACTTTAAAAATGAAGGTCCAGACAATCGTATCGAAGGCTTTAGTGATGTAAACTTAAGAGAAATATTTCCACCTCTCGTGTTTCTATTCAATAAATTAGTGGATTCTGAGGCGAGGCAAATGCAATCTTGCATAGATCTGCCTTTAATGAAGCCAATCTGGTTCTAGGAGACAATTTTTTTGCTGATATTAGAAAGCCTATTCACAAGGATCTTAGTGATAATTTTAAAGAGGGGATTTAAAAGGGAGATGGGATAGAAAAGGTGAATTTCACCAGCATTATCAACTTTAGGAATTAACATGAGGAATTGATAGTTGAGAGCATGGGGGAGAACCCCTTTTTCGAAGAAAGTTTTAACTAAATTATAGACGTCATTTTGAAGGACATCCCAATGTTTTTGATAAAAACCATTGTTAAAACCATCAGGACTCGTGGCACTGTCTGGATTTAGATTGAAGACTGTAACGCCCCGACCCCAGCTACCCAGAGTCGGTGCATTACTTCGTAACATTGGCATGATCACAAAAGATCAAGTCTCGAAAGACCGATTAGTTTAGTAGCCTTGGAAACACTAGATACATTCATAAGTCTTACATTACATCATAAAGTGAAAAACTAATAACAAAGTCTTCATAGTCCACACTCATATCCTCTTCTGACTATCCCTGCAGGTCATTCATAAAATACATCTTCACATCCTGGAAAATATTAAAACATTGAAAGGGGTGAGCTCAGATGCTCAGTAAGGATAACAATATTGCGGAAGCTTTTATAAATAAACATAAAAATTTAAGGCAATGTATAACTAAAACAAAAGCCTTTTAAACTTGAACTTCAACATAATATGGAAAAAGTAAAATGAGATAATTCCATATACTTCTTCACATGGATATTCTACTGGTCGAATAATCACATGAAATATCAATAACCACTTTCATAATGAGGGAATGTATAATGCCAGACATTCTGAAACATTTTGTCAAGGCCTTGGCCAAGACGTCTAAAATGATTAAGGCCTTGGCCAAAACCATAAATCAAATTGGGAAAGGGCCTCGGCCAATTCCACGTCTAGTTGTCTCATGAGACCTACCGATGCATCGAGGAGCTATAGCGGGCTCCACCCGTCACTTATTAAGTCCAATACATTCCTCATATGAATAGGTTTAAACATATCATAAACCATAACATAATCGTATCACATAAAACATGCATAAAGGAAACATAACATTTCCAAATTTAAATCACAATATATCAATAAAACACATTGTTATAATAATAACGCTTTCAAAACCATTTTCAATACCAAAATAAAAAAAAGTTAAAACTTTGTATTTATTTTTCTTTTAAAAAGATGGTATGGCTTGTAGAGGAAGCCGAAACTCAAATAATGGTCACGGCGGCGGAGAAGTCGTTGTTGCCGCATAAGTACGGAAAGAAAAACATTCCCTTTTGTCGTTTAGCAAAACGTTTCGTATAAAAAAGATTCCTTTTGAATAAACGTAAAAGTCAAAGGGGTTCATACACCGTATAAAAGGAAGTTGTGTATAAAACCAAATATGTCTCAATGAAAGGAGATTGAGACGAAGTCCTTAAAAAGATCATTTTTAAAATAAAATAGATCTATTATGTGTATTCACTATAGGTACACATAAAGAATACAAAATAAGACATAATAATATCATGACATAATTTGAAAGTAGGAGATTAACCCAAAGAATGGAAATTGGGTTAAGAAGTTCCCTTACCTTGTGTCCGACTTGACTCAACCATTCTTTAACCTCCTGAATAATAAACTAGAGTTAATATCTACCTTATTAAGAACCATTTTCAATATCATTACCCTTTTTATATCACTTATTACAATGTTATGAACATTATGTAATTATTTAAGTTAATAACGGTCGTTTTGTCGATCTTTGGTAACTTGAGTCAACAATAAACTTCTTATAATTACAAGTTGTTCATGTGGTAGAATATCCATTATATCCAGAATTATATTCATGATTTAGATGTCATATATATCTTATATATCCAGTATATACATTCATTTATAATATTACGTAACATTTAGAGGTAAGAAATGAAATGCACCGTTCATGGAGACGGTAAGCCGTACGTACGCATGAACGCTACTTTCATTTCAATTTCATATTTAATGGAACGAAATCATAATTATATAAATGTATAATATAATTCCAGTATAATATAGTGTATAATACCATTTACTCCATCCTTTATACATCCCACATATGGCATTAACGATTCAAATCACTTTGAGGGGGCGGTAGTCCGCACTTCCTAAAATGAAATTATCGCGTTTTACCCATAATGGAAATCATAAAGTATGCCATAAATGAGAAATACAGAAGCATAAGTAAAACATAAACATATTATATATCATATATAAAAATAGCGACATCTTAATGGCCACCTTTGGAGGTGTTGTATGAGTGTTGAACAATCATCGTTTCGTGAGGCAGAAATTCGCCATCCACAGAAACCGTATGTTCTTTAACCATTAGATGTAGGTGTGTGTAAGTGTATCTCGAATACATATTATAACAACATCCTAGTATATTGAGGATACTGGTGTTGTTACAAAAGAAATGAATAAAAAGAGTTTAGGGGGTTGGAGAAGAAAAATAAAACAAAACAACATTAGAAAATACATTACCTCAAAATCGGGTAACTCTTTTTGATTTGAGCCAAAGGCTTCCTTGGGAAGAGTTCTGCCCAAAGTGAGGCTTCTAGGAGTAAGAGAGGGAAGTTGGGAGAGTATTTGGGCAGAGGTTGGCCGAGCCAAATGGCTTTAAAGTGTAAATGAGGTGGGAGAGGTGGGAGCCTTTTATAAGTGGAGAGGAGGGGCACTTTTGGAAAGATTGAAATGTTACATTATTTCACAATGCTTTTCGGATTCTAAAGGTCCCACACTTATATAATTCGAGGCTAAGGTGATAAGGTTTCGAAATCTCCTCATCCAATAGGCTTTGGACAAGTGTAAGCCTTGGATTTTTCATTATCTTTTCATTTTATTAAAATCGTTAAATAATGAGGTCATCGCTGCATCATAATGATGTCATAAATAATTTAATTTATTTAATGTATAAAAATTATAAAAAAAATACTATGATGTAGGAAATATTTTTATCTTTCTAATGAATATTTATAGTCAAAATTTGGACTTGTGTAACCGCACTTAAAAACTGTTTTAGTAAAACAACTCATGTTTGTGTCAATTTAATTTTAACATTAAATAAATATATATTAATGTCATTTTCCAACTAAAGTGGCTCCATGGGGTCCCCAAGTTGACCCATGGGTTGTCTTGGTCGGCCATTACTCATCCAATAGGAGTAGGACAAGTGTCATGCTCATCTCATATTATTAAAACATTATTTGTACCTTAAACTACACTAATTACCTCTAATCGCGATTAAGAACTTAAAAGTTACTATTCACCAAAAAAATATTTTAATCTCATTGAACCACATTTTACTTCTTAATGACAACCATGTATGTCGGATTTTTAAAAATCAAATCACAGAAGTGGTAATATTTCATTTAAACGAAAAATCAGTTATTTAACTACCACTTAGTGGTTTCACTATTCATCAAAAATTGAAGTTTTTCAGAACAATGCCAAAATTTCACCCTAAGCTATAATTGATATTCCGAATTCAAAAATGATGTCTATTTTACAAAATTCCAAACATATAAGTTTCATTAATTAATTTTATAATTAATTCCCGCTGTCACAACAAATAGCGTGTTTTAAGAAACAATTTATATCAAAAGATTGGCAATTGTTTATATCCAATTTCAATGTTAAATTAATTATAATGACCACCATTGGATAAAATTGTAAAAATATATTCTAATTATACTTTAAAACCACTAAATAGTATAATTCATCACTATAAATTATTTTGATTAAAAAAGTTGTTTTTAATTATTTTTCACTATTCATAAAAAATTAGAAGTTCTCAGAAAAATACTAAAAATTCAACATAGGCTAATTTCGATATTCCGAATCCAAAAATGAAGTCCATTTTGAAATATAAAATTTCTATAATTTTAAAAAGTGGTTATTACTATTCATAATGGCAACTTTGATTAGTCGCGGTGTTTTAGAACTCGAAGTTGCGTACAATGCAAGCTATTGCATTATTGAATGAGAAGCGTATCGTGGAAGCTCAGGGTGTTACATTCTACCCTCCTTAAATAAATTGCTTCCTCGCAATTTGAAATTTTTTTCTTTGAAAATAAAAGGTTGAAAAGAGAAAATACCTTTGTGGAAAACCCACATCGGAAATAAGATTAATAAAATTTAGCCTTAATAAGAGGGAAATGGAAATAAGAAAGTCACCACCAAATTATGATCTCGATAAGGAGAACATTGGTGGAAATTAGAGACATATAATTGGAGGAAAAACGTAAATATTTGTAGGGAGTGATTGAGGTCATCAATCACAATCAACTGTCAAATTGAGGGCCTCAAAGCCTTCAATCTATGTTGATTTAAAATATCATCCGTTCAACAAGACATAAGGTATTAGGATAACACATTTTTTTTTGTTTTAATATCCCTTTACTAAAGTTTAAGAATTAATTTATTCTTTGAATAAGAGATAGGTATATATATATTTATGCTTGACAATTAGAGTTTCAACCTTCAACTCATCTTTCACTCAAAAAGATAATAGAACTCAAAAATATTATACTTATCCTAATTGTATAAGGTTCAAATTTTAACACATACCATTTAGATTAGTAAAATTATTTTGTAATAACCAGGGACTTCCTGTAGGCTAGTGGTAGGTAATAAAGGCTTGTCGCACTATGGTTGTGGGTTTGATTCCTGCAGCTTTGTCCGACGCGACGGGTTATTCCCCACCCTGCAGGTTTTCCTTTTCCTAAAACTATAGTATTATAATATTCCAAAAATAATCTTCAGAAATTCTTTAACCTTAAACAATACTATCCAAAGATCAACTTAATCCATTCCAACCTTTATAGTTATCCAAAATTCTTCTGTCCAACTCACAGTCCAAATTTTTTAAGGAAGGTAAACATAATGAAGATCCTTTTCCCCATGTAATAACATGTGAACACCTTCATCATGTATTCTTTTTAAACATACTGAATTACCGTGATCCGTTATTCCTTATAGAATACTAGATATACTCCTTCTATCCGAAAATGTATACAAAACATCAATCAGTTTCAAAGAAGTTAAGTATATCCAATATAATTTATCCAAATCAATCACGTCTTATTCCAAAATCACAATCTCAGTATCTAAACCATATTATGGTCTATCTTTCTCTCAACCATATATTTTCCAAAAATTTAACCTACTGTGGAGTCACTTTTCTTGGTTCCACACAATCTCAAGTCCTTGATGATATAGTACTGCAGTACAATCCTTATATACTCCATAATTATTATAACCAGTACATCATTGATACAACACTCAAATTTCAAAATTATTTAATAACAACATAAGAACTCTAATCATTACTCCTCATCTGTGGTAGTATCATAACTTGATTATTATCCAATAACATCATTTGGGGCATACTCTGATGATTTGGACATTGGTTTGTGTAGTGTCCCCAATCCTTGCAGAAGAAGCATTGTAAATTTGAAACCATTTTCTTACCCTTGTAGTCACGCACTTTGTGTCCTTTTTCTCTACACTTATAACAAACTTCCATTCCCTTTAGGAAAGTTCCATGATGTTTCTTCCCACAATTACCACATATTGGAAAATTCTTCTTTCCCCTCATCCCTTTATCCATCATTCTCTCTTCCATCCCTTTCGTCTCTTGCTTCGCTTCAAAGCCATAGGGCTCAGAGAATTCTCTACTTATCTTATTAACACATGATACTATTTCTTCATATGTTGAGAACACATGGGAAACTATTTCCCTTCGAAATGTTGGATTAATACCGTGAAAGATATGATCCTTCTTACTCTTTGGATCATACGTACTGATGGAGTTCACATTCCTTCTACTGGGCGCCATTTTTATACAATGGCATAAACTAGATTAGTTTATGAATCAAAATACAAAATTCCATACTTATAAAATACTTAACATGAATTAGACTATTTATGGATATAATCCATAATCATAAAAATGTTTTCTTTGAGGAAGTATATACTCATAAACCCTTCATAATGATTTGTAAAGAAAATTAGAGTTATCCTAAGCATATCCCTCGGGAGTGTCGTAACCAAGAGTGCAGCAAGGCCCGTTGTCGTGCACCAGTTCCCGTTCGAGTCTAGCTCAAAGCGGTGTTTTCGGGTTTTACCCCTAGGTACATCTGTGCCAGAGCCGCCTCTACCTGCTTGTATCCAGACAGGGATGTATTGCTCGGAAAACTCACAAAATCTCTCCAATACCATAATTCTAAGAAGTTCTTCTATACTAATCCTCAAAGTTCATCTTAGGTCTACGTGCTCTAATCAGAGTTTATCTAAATCTAGCTTCCAAGGTTAGTACTAAACTGCCTCTGATACCAACTGTAACGCCCCGACCCCAGCTACCCAGAGTTGGTGCATTACTTCGTAACATTGGCATGATCACAAAAGATCAAGTCTCAAAAGACCGATTAGTTTAGTGGCCTTGGAAACACTAGATACATTAATAAGTCTTACATTACATCATAAAGTGAAAAACTAACAACAAAGTCTTCATAGTCCACACTCATATCCTCTTCTGACTATCCCTGCAGGTCATTCATAAAATACATCTTCACATCCTGGAAAATATTAAAACATTGAAAGGGGTGAGCTTAGATGCTCAGTAAGGATAACAATATTGCGGAAGCTTTTATAAATAAACATAAAAATTTAAGGCAATGTATAACTAAAACAAAATCCTTTTAAACTTGAACTTCAACATAATATGGCAAAAGTAAAATGAGATAATTCCATATACTTCTTCACATGGATATTCTACTAGTCGAATAATCACATGAAATATCAATAACCACTTTCATAATGAGGGAATGTATAATGCCAGACATTCTGAAACATTTTGTCAAGGCCTCGGCCAAGACGTCTAAAATGATTAAGGCCTTGGACAAAACCATAAATCAAATTGGGAAAGGGCCTCGGCCAATTCCACGTCTAGTTGTCTCATGAGACCTACCGATGCATCGAGGAGCTATAGCGGGCTCCACCCGTCACTTATTAAGTCCAATACATTCCTCATATGAATAGGTTTAAACATATCATAAACCATAACACAATCATATCACATAAAACATGCATAAAGGAAACATAACATTTCCACATTTCAATCACAATATATCAATACCACACATTGTTATAATAATAATGCTTTCAAAACCATTTTCAATACCAAAATAAAAGAAAGTTAAAACTTTGTATTTATTTTTCTTTTAAAAAGATGGTATGGATTGTAGAGGAAGCCGAAACTCAAATAATGGTCACGGCGGCGGAGAAGTCATTGTCGCCTCATAAGTACGGAAAGAAAAAAATTCCCTTTTGTCGTTTATCAAAACGTTTCGTATAAAAAAGATTCCTTTTGAATAAACGTAAAAGTCAAAGGGGTTCATACACCGTATAAAAGGAAGTTGTGTATAAAACCAAATATGTCTCAATGAAAGGAGATTGAGACGAAGTCCTTAAAAAGATCATTTTTAAAATAAAATAGATCTATTATGTGTATTCACTATAGGTACACATAAAGAATACAAAATAAGACATAATAATATCATGACATAATTTGAAAGTAGGAGATTAACCCAAAGAATGGAAATTGGGTTAAGAAGTTCCCTTACCTTGTGTCCGACTTGACTCAACCGTTCTTTAACCTCATGAATAATAAATTAGAGTTAATATCTACCTTATTAAGAACCATTTTCAATATCATTATCCTTTTTATATCACTTATTACAATGTTATGAACATTATGTAATTATTTAAGTTAATAACGGTCGTTTTGTCGATCTTTGGTAACTTGAGTCAACAATAAACTTCTTATAATTACAAGTTGTTCATGTGGTAGAATATCCATTATATCCAGAATTATATTCATGATTTAGATGTCATATATATCTTATATATCCAGTATATACATTCATTTATAATATTACGTAACATTTAGAGGTAAGAAATGAAATGCACCGTTCATGGAGACGGTAAGCCGTACGTACTCATGAACGCTACTTTCATTTCAATTTCATATTTAATGGAATGAAATCATAAAGATATAAATGTATAATATAATTCCAGTATAATATAGTGTATAATACCATTTACTCCATCCTTTATACATCCCACATATGGCATTAACGATTCAAATCACTTTGAGGGGGCGGTAGTCCGCACTTCCTAAAATGAAATTATCGCGTTTTACCCATAATGGAAATCATAAAGTATGACATAAATGAGAAATACAGAAGCATAAGTAAAACATAAACATATTATATATCATATATAAAAATAGTGACATCTTAATGGCCACCTTTGGAGGTGTTGTATGAGTGTTGAACAATCATCGTTTCGTGAGGCAGAAATTCGCCATCCACAGAAACCGTATGTTCTTTAACCATTATATGTAGGTGTGTGTAAGTGTAGCTCGAATACTTCTTATAACAAAATCCTAGTATATTGAGGATACTGGTTTTGTTACAAAAGAAATGAATAAAAAGAGTTTAGGGGGTTGGAGAAGAAAAATAAAACAAAACAACATTAGAAAAGACATTACCTCAAAATCGGGTAACTCTTTTTGATTTGAGCCAAAGGCTTCCTTGGGAAGAGTTATGCCCAAAGTGAGGATTCTAGGAGTAAGAGAGGGAAGTTGGGAGAGTATTTTGGCAGAGTTTGGCCGAGCCAAATGGCTTTAAAGTGTAAATGAGGTGGGAGAGGTGGGGGCCTTTTATAAGTGGAGAGGAGGGGCACTTTTGGAAAGATTGAAATGTTACATTATTTCACAATGATTTTCGGATTCTAAAGGTCCCACACTTATATAATTCGAGGCTAAGGTGATAAGGTTTCTAAATATCGTCATCCAATAGGCTTTGGACAAGTGTAAGCCCTGTATTTTGAATTATCTTTTCATTTTATTAAAATCGTTAAATAATGAGGTCATCGCTGCATCATAATGATGTCATAAATAATTTAATTTATTTAATGTCTAAAAATTATAAAAAAAACACTATGATGTAGGAAATCTTTTTATCTTTCTAATGAATATTTATAGTCAAAATTTGGACTTGTGTAACCCCACTTAAAAACTGTTTTAGTAAAACAACTCATGTTTGTGTCAATTTAATTTTAACATTAAATAAATATATATTAATGTCATTTTCCAACTAAAGTGGCTCCATGGGGTCCCCAAGTTGACCCATGGGTTTTCGTGGTCGGCCATTACTCATCCAATAGGAGTAGGACAAGTTTCATGCTCATCTCATATTATTAAAACATTATTTGTACCTTAAACTACACTAATTACCTCTAATCGCGATTAAGAACTTAAAAGTTACTATTCACCAAAAAAATATTTTAATCTTATTGAACCAAATTTTACTTCTTAATGACAACCATGTATGTCAGATTTTTGAAAATCAAATCACAGAAGTGGTAATATTTCATTTAAATGAAAAATCAGTTATTTAACTACCACTTAGTGGTTTCACTATTCATCAAAAATTGACGTTTTTCAGAACAATACCAAAATTTCACCCTAAGCTATAATTGATATTCCGAATTCAAAAATGATGTCTATTTTAAAAAATTCCAAACATATAAGTTGCATTAATTAATTTTATAATTAATTCCCACTGTCACAACAAATAGCGTGTTTTAAGAAACAATTTATATCAAAATATTGGCAATTGTTTATATCCAATTTCAATGTTAAATTAATTCTAATGACCACCATTGGATAAAATTGTAAAAATATATTCTAATTATACTTTAAAACCAATAAATAGTATAATTTATCACTATAAATTATTTTGATTAAAAAAGTTGTTTTTAATTATTTTTCACTATTCATAAAAAATTAGAAGTTCTCAGAAAAATACTAAAAATTCAACATAGGCTAATTTCGATATTCCGAATCCAAAAATGAATTCCATTTTGAAATATAAAAATTCTATAATTTTAAAAAGTGGTTATTACTATTCATAATGGCTACTTTGATTAGTCGCGGTGTTTTAGAACTCGAAGTTGCGTACAATGCAAGCTATTGCATTATTGAATGAGAAGCGTATCGTGGAAGCTCGGGGTGTTACAAAGATAGTGTCCTTAATTTTAGAATCAAGGGGGATGATATTGAGCAGAAAATTATCCTCAGAAGTAACCATGCAAGGAATAATGTTCGACATGATATCTTTGTTAATTTTAGGACCATTGAAAATGTCTGTGAATTAAGAAACAACATGATTAACAATCTGCTCCTCAGAGTCAATGAGATTACCCTCAACTCTTAAGCAAGAGAGAGGCTTACAAGCCTTCCTAACATGCTGAAGAGAGTTGTAAAATTTGGTGTTTCTATCTCCATCATTGAGCCATTTTGTTTTGAAAATTTGCTTCTTTAAGTTATCTTTAAAGTTAGGGAGAGAGATCAAATTAGTAGAGATGTTTATTTCATCTTGGGGATCAGAATTGAAACTGGATATGGTGTTATTATTCTGAATCAGAGACAAATCCTTTTCCAAATCCTGAATATATTTATCGATTAAAGGTGATTTATCAGAACACCAATTTTTGAGAATATTTTTGAGGGTTTTCAACTTAGTGGTGCAAGCAAAGGCATCGTTGTGATTGCCCATATTAGTCCAGGAAGAACTGATAAGAGAGACATACTCCGGGTCCGAAGACCAAGCCAAATTAAATATGAAAGCAAAGGAAGTTTTCCGAGAGTTTTGAGGAATGATGAATAAGATCAGATGATGATCAGAAGCAAGTTTAGTAAGGGTAGCACACAAGATCTGGTTCCATTTATCAAGAGAAGACTCATTAATGAAAGCTCTATCAAGTTTACTCGCCACCACGCTGTTCTAATGATGTCTGTACCAAGTAAATTGAGAACCTGTAAGGTTAATCTCAATAAGATTATTTCCTTCTATGGTAGCTTTGAATTATCTAGCGGAGATAGAGGAGAATGAGTGACCAATTTTTTCAGAGGGTGAAAAAATAGCATTAGAGTCACCAACCAAGACTCCGGGATCTTGAATCTTGGTATTGATGTCATAAATCTCATTCCAAAGATATCTTCGATCCAGGTAATTGTTTTTGGCATTAACAAAGGTATTGAACATGTGAGTTCTATCCAGGTAGTAATCACACGTCAGAGCTTGAACAGAGAGACTAAAAATGTTGACATTTTGCAGAGAGGAGTGATAGAAAATCCAAAGAGAGTCAACATAACCATTGTTACAAGAACCTAAGAAGGAAAAACCAAGATTACAAAGATGCATTAATTTAGGGGAAAATTTAACTTTAGGTTCATCAATGGCATTCATCATAGGAAGATGGGTAAAAATAAAACGCTTAAAAACAATAAGGGTGTTAGGGTTTGCAATTCCCTAACTATTCCAGTAGAGAATATGCATTATTATTTACTCTTGGGGTTTGACCCCCATTTTTTTATTACCAGCACTTTGACCTCTAGTTTTCGTAGGGGAAGTGTTTTTGTTGGGAGTACATATTTTATCCTTTTTATCTATGGGAGACTCAGATTTAGCAATATTGCTTCCTGCCTTAACTTCACAGTTAGTCAACATGCCTACAAGATTTCCAATAGGGGCTAGATCTGAGGGATCCAATTCTGAAACTGTGGCAACAACCAGATCAGGGGGGTTTCCATCCAAAACAGAAACCTCCTGATAAAGGGCCACTGACTCAGAAACTGGATCTGTTTCAATAGGTCCATAGGCTGAAGAATTAACATCAACGTCAACAGGGGAAGGAATCTGTATTGAAATAGTGTTAGAACAATCTGCAGACAAAGAAGATTGGTTACTGGGAAGAACAGAGTGGCTAATTGGAGAGGAGGGTCTGTTTTTGACCAAAGTCCCAGAGGGAACAACACAAGGTATTGAAGAGATAACTTTCCTATTGCATTCCATCTTATCAAAAGAGGTTGATTCTTAAAGACATGCAGGTGAACTGTCAGAAACCAGAGTGGGAAGGGGGAGTGTGAGCTGGGTTCTAGGAGATGGGCCAACCACACTTTTGGTCAAGGAGGACTCAACCTTATAAAGGAAAGTATGAGTTACAGAGGCTAGAGGAAGATCTTCAGAAATTGATCCATGTCCCAAGATTAGGGAAGAATCAGGGTCAGCTTTGTGGTGCGACTCATTCAAGGGGGTCTGATTATTCAGGTTGTCGACATTTTCCAGTTTTTTTAATAGACTATTCCTGTAATTCCTGATTTTGTCTCTCCACCTGATCAGCCCAAGTTACCCCAGGTTCTTTTGTTGATTTAGGAATCCATTTTCTAGGTTTGACTTAGGGAGGTTCAGATTTATCAGTTAAGGGGACTCTATCCTTATTATTTCTTCTGACTTGAGACCAATCTTTAGGGTTATGATGATTGGGGGCTCTATGAACCATTCTACAAATCTGAACAGAATGACCCACAATTTTACAGAAGTCACAAAAGGAAGGCATGTTTTCATACTCAAGGTCAATTACAGTCCTGTAATCTTTGGCATGAAAAGAGATTGTATTAGGAGGTTTGGTTTCAAGATTGACATCCACTATAACCCTTTCATACATACCCAAGTCATCATTAATGGTCCTTTAATCGATTTGGGGGGGGGGGGTACCAATAAAGGCTGATAAATCATTCCGTATCCTAGGGTGCCAAAAAAACCAGTTCATGTTATGGAACCTAACCCAAAATTATGCAGACTTGCCTTTTTGTGTATTCGGATTAAAAGAAAAATCCCAATCCGAGAGTCTCAAAAATCAAGGCTTCAAAAATAAGTTACCTATATTTCAAACAGAATTAATATCCTCCTGAGAGTAAAGAAGCAGATGAAAAAAACCTTTTCCCAATGGGATCAATTTCCATTTTGTTATACCCCAGCAGATTGAGATTCTTTGTTTGAGTTCAACATAGGACCAGGGTTTGTCACCTTTAGCATACGAGACACAACCCATTTAAGAAAATGTACAGAGATTTTGGCACTCTGAAATCACTTCAGGATCTACTTCAAAAGAAAAACCTCCATCATCCAATCTCTTAAAGGTCGAGCGCGGTTTTGCACCTGTAGAAGAGGAATCAAGAGATCCATTAAGATCATGAAGAAAATAAATACATCACGGAGCTCCACTAATTGGAGGGTTATATCCATAATCCAAAAGGGCATTCCCCAGGCCTGGATCTTCCAGATTAGAGCTTTTCTTTTCATGTTGCATTTGATGAAATGCAGCGAGTTCCCAACTAGCGTCAAAGCCAGACATAGCAAATCGAATCAAGGGGAGGACGAAGAACTTTGAATGATTTTCAATAGACTAGGGTTCGTCGAGCTCTTCGAAACGTGAAGCATTGCCTCTATCCCCATGTCCATAAAAAACACACCCATCGTCTGGATTGGTACATCATTAGTTGTGAGAATAGATAATATCAGGCAGTGTAGGGGTGAAATCTCAATGTTGGTGGGTACGATTTTCTGTGGGATTATTTCAGGATAGAAATGTCACATCTTGATCTGATTTTGGGAAAGGATTGGTTAGTGTTATACTAGACCAACATTGGATGTTACCATCATAGGATAAAAATCAAATCCCTTTAGGGAGACACTTATGTCTATCATGGTTAATGGGATGCTCTAGAAGGTCATGCAAAGACAATTTTTCAATATTTGGGTGAAATCATAGCCTAGGTAGCTTATATTACGCTTGATGACGAGGGAGTATAGCTGCATGTCATTCCTGCTATGGTGGATTAGTCCTATGATGTCTTTCCCAAGGAAATATTGGGACTTCCAACCAAGATATTTGTGGAGTTCATGAAAGATTTTCTACCGAGACCAGAACTAGTTTCCATTCCAGTATATAAAATGGAACTGAAAGAATATCAAGATCTTAAACCTCCATTTAAGGAGTTGGAGAATAAATTGTTTATTATTCCAAGTATGTAACCTTGGGTATCTACGGTGTTATTCTCCCATGAGGATGACAGATTGTTGGATTTGTAGAATGATTATAGGATGTTGAATCAGATAAAAATCAAGAATAAACATACTCCTCCTTGATTTGATGATCAGTTTGACTAGCTGAGAGGTGCTCCAGTGTTCGCCAAGATTGATTTGAGATTGGGGTATCATCATCTCTTGGTATGACCTTCTGATGTGCTAGAGATTTCCTTCAAGATTAGGTATGGATTGTATGAGTTTTTTGTGATGTTGTTTTCATTGAACAATGTACTAACAATGTTTATTCTTATAATGAATTTAATCTTTCCCTATTACCTAGAATAGTTTTTAGTTGTGTCTATTGATGAAATCTTGGTGTACTCTATGACTCGCGATGACCATACCAAACATACAAACATTGTCTTGAGTACAATTAGTGAGAATAGGCTATATACCAAGATTTCCAAATGTAATTTCAGGACTGATAGGGTTAATTTATTATGCAACTTTATCTCTAAGGAAGGCATGCCAGTGGACTCAAACAAAGTGCTGGTGGTTGAGTCTTGGGAGAAGCCCATGAATTTTTATGATGTTCAAGGTTTTCCAGACTTCTCCTGTTATTACTGAAGGTTCATCAAAGAATTCTACCATTTAGCAGTGACAGTTTTGGTATTGACCAAGAAGTGAATCAAGTTTGAATGGTTGGAATCATGTGATAATTATTTTTAAGAGATAAATAAGTAGTTGAATATTGTCTGATTCTGACCTTACCCAATCCATAAATGGGTATACCTTATTTTTTGATACATTTGGTATTGGTCTTATGGAGGTTTTGATGAAAAAATTATAGAGTGGTTGTTTATGGTTCACAAAATTTAAGGCCTCATGAAAGAAATTATCTTCCTCATGACCTTGAATTGGACATATTATTTTATGACCTGATGTGTAGGTGGAATTAAATATTGGTAGAACAATTTATGGTGTATAACAATCATTAAATATTGAAATACATATTATCTTAGTGCGATTTGAATCTTTATCTATGAATATGGGTCAAGTACATTCTACCTTTTGACTTTGAATTGGTTATATTCCAAGAAAGGGAAACAACATAGAATATGATTTGAGTCAGAAGACTCAAAATTGGGAAGTTTAGTAATCCATTTCTAATTAGAGAATGATGGTTTTGTATTTTGAGATACATTTGGAGGTGAAAGATGGCCTAGGTAAGATTAACCTTGCATCCTTGGCAGTTAAGTCCATGCTTCTGAGATAGATCAAGAACAAACAGTATGAAGATTATGAATCTCCGGACTTAAAGGAAACTCTTAATGGTGGGGATTCTCCTTCAGGTAGGACTATCGGTATTGATGGTATTATTTATATCTCTATCTGTGTTGTTGTTCCAACGTTTATGTGAGAAGATCTTATGCATGTGTTTCATGCATTGAGGTGGTTTTTCCTAAAAAACAGTTACCAAACACATATTAAGATGGAACTATTTGAGGCACTATATGTTAGGTTGTGTAGATCTCTATTATGTTGGATAGAGGCTGGGGAATGAGAATTATTAGGGTTGAGTTTCATGCAGTAGACCTCTGAAAAAATTTAGTTGATTTAGAAGCATATGGCTATAGCTCAGCACAGGCAGAAGTCATGCAAGGATTTCCTCTGTAGACCTCTTGAGTTTATGGTGGGTGATCGTGTCTTTATTTGAGTGTCGCAAAGGTTGGGTCACTATTGAATTTTAAAATAAGTAATGTTTCACCTAAGTATGTGGGGAAATTTAAGATTGTGGAGAGGATCAAAATGATGGAATAACGATTGGCTATTCCATAACGGTATAGTCGTATGCATGATGCTTTCATGTTTCACATCTTCAGCATTACCAGCCTGACCCCTAACATGTGATCAATTTTGAGGATGTGGATTTTGAGGCTGATGCATCCTTTTTGGAACATCCAGTTCATATTTTGGATCGAAGTGAGAAAGTCTTATGGGGAAATACTATTCTATTGGTTCAAAATTTGTGGTAGTATGGTAATGTTCAAGAGGAATCTTGGGAAATGGATTCGAACATGTGGGTATAGTGGATGAAAATTTTGACCTTGGAAGATCAGTGATGCTTGGGATGAGTGGACCAAGGACAAGCCATTATATGTTAGTGATGTTTTATGATCCCGAATGTTGTGCATGTTTTTCCTTGTTTTAATTTTGGTTTAAATATCTTAACTTTGGTCAATGTTATGTTTACCGAGTGTGTGATGTGGCTCGAGGGTGTTCTGTGGGTTTTGAGAAATTTATTAATGAAAAAAAGTTTCCTTATAGTGCATGTTTCATAATTGGCCCATGGTTTGAGATATCCATGCACCCAAACCATGCAAGTGAGGGGGAATGGGTGCATGGTTAAGAAAATAGTGAATGGGGGAGGCCAAACTATGTGGTATGGGATAGAGTCATTCTACATGACTGGTGAATGGTTTTTCAAACAATAAAAAATCCTTAGGTAACCGTGTGACTTTGACCCCTCTTGGATAGAGGATGGGACACGATTGGTGCACAGTTTGTCAAATCGGGCAGTCAAACCATGCACCTCATTAAAAAGTAATAAATTACAAAACTTCCCAATTGGGATTTTATGTTTCTATCTTGATTTATTCCATATTTCTTCTTTTCTCAACCCTAGTGATGAACCATTTCAACCAAAGATTCTAAGGTACCTTTCTCCATCAATTCTAGGCCATTTTGAGTGCTCTTGGTTGAGGGACTAAGCTCCATGTAAGTCTAACACTCATTTTTGTATTAAGGCATTTAGCTTGGGTTATCATCTTAAATATAACTTAAACCCTATTTTTCGTTGGATCTTAGGTTGGGTCTTCAAAGGGTGCTTGGATCCAGATATAAGGCTAAGGTGAAGGGTGGAGTCATCTTTATATTTGAGGTAGGTGGTCTACAAGTAATATCCCGCAGTTTCTTTGAAGATTTGTTCATGTGAGGTTGTGATCATGGTTATCTATTGTTGTGAATTTGACTTCTTTATTAGGTTTGTGTAAAAGGGTTGACTAGATGATGATATTAACCCCTCATGATCCCCGTGGGATGCATTGAGGATAATTTTACCCATTTAGGGACACTGATGGGTTGCACCAATATTCTTGAGTAAGGAAAATTATAATATTAATATTAAGATTGATATGTGCTGAATTAGATCCCATGATAAATATGTTAACATATTAGTTTAAACTAGAAGAGGAGCCAGTAATAGTTGCGTCTAGTATCGATAATGGAATAAGGGGTTGTTTGGAATGATGTGAAAATGGTTACATGGATTAATGTGAATGTGTCAAAAGGATTATGAATTTCTAATGGAAATGTGTAAATGGTTTAAGACATATTAAATAAAGAATTTATTAAAAAGGGATAATGTACGGAAATTGTTGAATATACATAATTGGTTAAGTTGTGGGGATGAGAAATATGTTAAATTTACTATGAAACATAAATGGTGAATTCATTAATGGGTTATTTCTTGATAATGAGTTATATGTGAATGAATATAAATTTTGAATTTTATGTGTATTGTTTATTTTTCTGTGATATGGTATATATGGTGAATGAAAAAATAAGCATGTGAACATGGCTGGGTTGTAATGGGGTATTGGAAATGTGGTTGTACACCCATAGGTCTGTTTCAAGTGAGGCTCTAAAGGACACCCCATAATGCCCTTGTTAGAGAAGAGGACTGAGGCTCTATGTGCCTAACAATTTAATTTTACGAAACTACATGACTGAGGCTCTAAGGTAATTGTGATGTATTTGTTTATGAAATTTTTATCCCTTAGTGAGATATGGAAGATGACGTTTCCCCTTATGAATGTTAATTGAATGGATATAGGAATTGTGTAAATAATATAAATTCCTAACCATAGAACTTATGATGAAAGTGAATTTAGTAGAGAATACAATATAAGTAATGAAAGGAAATGGTTAAATTGAATATTGTTAACTAATAGAACCTGGGTTGTGTATTAGATTATCTTTTCATTTATTTTATACTTTCTTAAACTATCTATTTAGACTAGATATTTTGTAGACACTATTGGTGGTGGCCTACTGAGTTATACTCACACCATGTTCATGTCTCTATTGGGTACCTGAGAAAATTTCATAGTTGTAGGTTAGTATAAAGGAAAAGGCCCTATGATAGGGAATTGAGTTAGGCTTGGGATATTTGTGGATGAGGATTCGAAAATGGAGTCTAGATATATTTAGGAGTTCATCTGGTTGTCTTTCTTTTGGGGTTTTATTCACTTTTCCCATAATCGACATTACATGGTATACTTACTTATTTCATTGTAACTTTTACCTTGTTTGGGTGATGGTTGGTTTTGATCATTTCTGGTTATTTCTTACAATTTCCACTATTTTTTTATTATATACTATGGATTACACTAGTAAATAGGGTATAGTCTCTACCCATGATTTATTAGACCCTCGTTGCTAGTTGACAACCTATGGAATATGGGGAGGTGTTCTTGAGGTCATGTGGAAACCTGAATCGAGGCACCATTCAATGGATTTTATGTTGGGGACATTATAATCTTAAATAAGATGAAAATACCTACATAGATTATGTGTGTTGATATGGGATTCATTCCTTCCAATAGGAACCATTTATAGACAATGTAATAAACTATATTACATTATAACATTATGAAACACAATGTATAATCTAAAACTAGTGAAACACTTAACCTAAAATAAAAATTTTGGTATAAATAATCTCTAAATGATAATATTGGTTACATTTGGAATATTCTCAAAGTATGTTGTTGGGTTATATTGCAACAATCTACGTTGTCCTAAATATAATTTTCAAAGATTATACCAAACTTTCTCTAACACCAACTGTGAAGACCACAACCCTAGTATCCCGAAGATGATTCCTTACTTCATTATAATGGCACTATGAACAAGAAATCACATTACAAAGTACCAAATAGTTTAGAAACATTGGAAAATCAGATACAAAAAAAGTATTACATTACAACAAGAAATGGAATTGAACATAGAAAATCCATTGGAAACATCCCTATTCTCTTATACTATCCCTACATTTAAATCATAATATACCTCTTGGAATCCTATGTAAAAATAAAACATTTTAAAGGGGTGAGTCCAGATGCTTAGTAATGGTGATAATATAGTGGAATCTATCATAAAAAAACATAAATAATAATTCAAGTTGATTAACTAAAAGCACATTCCATTAAAATATATTCTTGATCATAATATATCAGGAATATAAGTGGATCAAATAACTCCATATAAGTAATCACATGAGAATAATAACTAACCATGAATATTCTACTAGTCGAACAATCAAATGGATTATCAATAAATATTCCCATATTTTTCATGAATGCATAATGTGGGATTTCTAAAACATACCATCAAGTCCATATCCAATAATTCTACATAAGTTGGTAAGGGCTTATCCAAAACATAGTCTAGTTTGTCTCATGAGACCTAATGATGAATTGACGAGCTATAGAGGGCCCCACCCAACACTTACTAATTCTAATTCATTCCACAAAATAAAGAGGTGAAACATAATCAACATATACATTCACATTCAAACTAGCATATGAAATGTAAAAAATTCCCCCAATAAATAAACATAATCATAAAATATCAAAAGTAATATAGAGAATGGTATTAAGATAGTACATCCACAATCAAACTGATCATGAACTATTCAATAAAATTTTGTAGATCGTATCATAAGAGATCAACCTCAATTAATCCTATGATCTAACAAAAAATGTTTACATAGATGAAAGTTCTCTAAAAATCATTGAGAAATTAATGAGAGAAATAACACATTACTTTGAAATTATTTATTTAAAAATATGAACTCTTCTAACAGAAATTTGTTTATTTGAATATAAAATTTTAAAGATGTAATGTAAAATTCAAAAATTAAGGCATCATGAAAGTGGGAAAGTCTAATCATTCCATTTTAAAAAACATTCCTTTTAAATTTTAAAAACTGTTCTGTATAAAACACGTAAAAAGAAACTTTTCAAAAAAAATTGAATGAAATTGAAAACAGTCATACAATTACCTTTATAATAATTTTATTTAAATATAAATAAATTTGTAAAATAATATCAATATTTTTTAGTTGGAGAAAAATATTTTTAAATTAATTCTTTAAACATTCAAAGTGTCTCAAACCACTTTGAAAAATTAAATAATAACCCCATAAAAAAAATAAAATTTAACAAAAAATTAAATAAAATTATAATAAATAAATTCATGATATTAGAAGTAAAATGGTTTGTATACACACCTAATAATATAAGTTGGAATTATAACATAAAAATATGCCTCAATGAAAGTGTATTGAGATGAAATCCCTTACCACTTTGTAATCAGTCGAATAGTCTGCCCTATAAAATTAATGAACATAAAATGAAACATTGAGAACCATAATGATAAATAGATTAATAATATTATAGATCAAATGGAAGTATACAAGCACAACACACAAAGAATATGTTTTGTATAATGAATATCTCATAGAAATAAAATTGAGATGAGAAAACCCTTACCTTATGTCAAAAAGTGATCTACAGATGTACTGAATGTCCTAGATAATCAAATTAGATTCATTAATTAAATAATTTAGAACCTATACAACATATATTTTATATTATTAAAATTTATTATATACAATTATTCCAATTTATATGGGTTATAATATTTATCATTTTTTGTTCTAGGTGCATTCATATTCATAGTTTTCATGATCGGTTCGCTTATATAAAAGTATGTAAGTTAATGTTAAAAAAGAATAATATATTATATTGGAAATTATATGTTATTAATGAACTTTAATAAGTTTAAATGATCTTATTTATCATTTTATATGTTATTAGGATTACTCATTAGATAAAACATTAATGAAGACGGTTTATTTTTTTTTGTGTTTTTTACAACCATCACGAATTAGTATCGTTTTATATAGTAATATGTTTATATACTAGTTTCAGAATGATAAATAAGTTTTAATACAATTATAATAATATTTTTTAACCATTAAAATGGTTTTATGACCAGATTTTATGGTAGTAATAAAAAAAACTCGTCATCCATGAAGGTGGAGAATCGACACCTCACAGACTATGTTTTTGGTTTTATAATAAAAGAAGAAGAAAAGAGACCTGATGGTGAATATTAAATTAGAATAATAAAATTATAGTATATTAATTATAATAGAGTTACCATTCCACTTTTTATAGAGGATTGGATGGAAGGATATGACAATAAAATAAATTAAAAGAGAAAGAGCAAGAGTTTTACACTTGAGTGTCATCAACTTTGGAACCTCCTTAAGGAACATGGAAACAATCATTTAGTGAGAACCAAAATACAATAAAGTGGTTAAGAGGATTCGGAGAGGAATTTTTCAGAATTTAAGAAACATAAAAAGGTTAGAGTTTTTGAGGAGAAAGGGTAGTATTTATACTGGAGGAGAGGGAGTGTTTTTATTATTATTTTATTTATTATTTATTAATTTTTCTCAAGAATATAAATAGTATTGATTCTTGTGAAAAAATATAGTAAGTAGAGAATTTTATTTACATATAATAGACTTTTAAATCATTAATGACTCAAAATTAACTCAAAAGTTTATTTATTTACTTATAATGATAAGTACCGTAAATTACAGTATTTCACTATTCACAAAAATTCAACTATCTTAGAAAAATTCACAAAATTCACCCTAACAATTTTTTGATGCATAGATTTAAAAAATAGACTCCATTTTATGAAAATAATTTTATAAATATGTGAAATTTATTTTTTAATTAAAATCATCATCTATTCGAAAAAATATCAATTTTAAAACTATAACTGAATTTATAACACATTGAAATATTAATTAAGGTCTCATTAAATTGACTTATAATCACAAGAAAACCAAATATTAATTTATGACAATATTTTATGAATGAAAATATAATTTTTAATAATTATATTAATTATAAAATTGTAAATAAAAATTTACCTTTCAAAAAATAGCAATACTTAATTTATGAGTTATAAAACATCTATTTACTTATTTCATGATAAAAATTTTATATTATATTTTATTAGATACCTAAATTTTATTTATAATTTCATAGGTGAATTTACTATTCTATTGGAAGGACAAATATTCATAGTGGTCACATTACTATTCCAATGATCATGTTAATATTTAATAGTATATCATGGTTTGTTTAAGCTTGGGGAATAAGATATATATGATTTTAAATTTAAAAGATAAATACCAAAAAATAATGTGGTGTTATACTAAATCCATATATAAATATTTTTTGAGATCACCGAAAGAATCACTAGCTATTACACTCTCACCCTGAGCATCAATCCAACACTGATACGACTCACCCATAGATCAATTCAGCTACATACCAAGACCGATTCCAAAGAATTGAATTCAACTAACACTACATCCAAAAATAAAATCTAGTATTATTGAAGGAACCATACATCAATGGATCCTATAACACATTGAAATTTTTATGTCACCTAAACTATCTACCAACCAATCTCAACACCTGCATGACCCTTCAAATAAAAGGATTATTCACCCAAAAATCGATATAATTCTCACCATTATAAGAGTATTATTATAATTTTCCACCAACCAACATCAGATTTATATATCCCACACACTTTCCATTGCCGCATGTAATGAATGGATGTGAATGACTCACTCATCCTTGACAACAAACACAAAAAATACACAACCAATGGTGTGATCTCCACTATATAGAGTAACGTACATCACTACTTGAGTGAAAAAAAAAATAATTATATTCAGAACACCTCCATGAAAACACCCCTATCAAGGTTTCAAACCCTATTACATACCACATACATGTGTCTCACCACTATATTATCACTAAGTCACTACTCAGGTTCATCCACACTCAAAATAATTCCCAATAGAAATGAATATGTCCCATTCACCAATCATAAAATCAACCAAAAACACATATTAATAGTTTTGACCTTCTCACACACACTATAAATTTCCCAAAAACCTATTCCAACGACAACTCTCCTCCTTGAATAGAAGAGTGATCCACCTAGAACCCTATCATTGGTTTTATGTCATGATCAGACATAGTCCCACCCAAAACATAATAATGAATACTATTTTACAACCTAATCTCCAAAACCGAATCATGCTCCTATGAATTATGCCTCACTTGTGTCACCCTATGTTTTTATAGAACTACTTTTTTTGGAATAAATTTTCATTTTAATTTATAACTTTTAATGAACTAAGTCAAAGATTTATTTCACATGGGACTAACTCGATGTACGTTACATGCAACAATGACTTGGCATAAATTCCACACAACACCAAAATGGTATAAGTTCCATGCAAAACTGACTTGGAATACGATAAACACAACACTGAGTGGGTGTACGATATACACAACATTGAGTTTCTATGAAATATCTCTTTTTATTATTTCAATTATTTAAATAAAATTATTTTATCCTAGAGGTTAAACATAGAAATATGAAGAGTAAAAAATAGTTTTCCAAAAAAATTTATAAATTTTTTATATAAATAAAACATATTGATAAGAAAATATATGAATTTTGGTAAATTCTTTTTTATGTTTAAAAACATCATTTTCTCGAATAAACTGATTCTAATAATGAAAATAATTTTAGAAAATTTTATAAAATGAATTTGATAAAATAAGAATCATTTTTGAATTCATAACATAAAAATTATCTTATGGTAAATGTTTCATATTTTTTTGAGCAACATCATTTTTTGATGAATAGTGAAAATACTACTTTTTAGTTAAAAACCACTTCTTTTTATAATTAATTATTGATTATAAATGGTATTATAAATTATTTTTAAGGTGAAATTAGAAAAATAATACATCTAATAATAAAATGTAATTCATTATAATCAATTCCACTTGGTTCCTAAATATAAAATCTTAATAAACATTTGAACGTTTTCCTACTTTAAAACCTCGTTATTTCGCCCTGTATGTAAGATTAGAACTAATATTTATTTTTCAACTTATGTGATTGGAATTTCAAAAATATTACATAAACCATGGTATTAAGTCTAATATTTAGAGTCTAATAAGGCCATGTTAATTTTTGACCAAAACGATTAGTAAAATTGATTAAAATTAATCACATTAATTAATGTCAAATTAAGCTTAATTAAGAACTAAACTTTAAAATTAATGGCCCAAATGACCTATAAAATTGTCCAAAACCCATTTTATATCCATAGGTATTCCTTAAAACTTCGATTATTGAGTTTTTTAGGTAAGAACATGTGTGCACATAATTTGTTTCTAAAATGTCCATGTGAGTCCTTTTCCTTTCCCTATAAAAGGCAACCACCTCTACCCATTTCTCACACCTCTCAAGAATATTAATTTCGGAAAATATCTGCCAAAATTTCCTTCCCACAATCCTAACTTTGACCTTTAGTTATACCACTGGGCAGAAACCCTCTCAAGGAATTGTTTTGGCACAAACCGAAATGAGTTACCCGATTTAGAGGTAACGTCTTCTTTCAAAATCCTTTCCATTATTTTTTTCCTTCACCCATGAAATCTATTTATTCCCTTATTGTGTTAAAAAAGTATCCAAAATATCCTAGTATTTTTTATTCAAATTGTTTTTCCTACACTTACAAAAACCTCTATCTAATGGATGTTGAACAAAGTGAATATGTGTACAGCGAATTACTGCCTCACGAAACGATGATTATTTATTTCTCTTTTACCACCAATAATGGTGGAAATTATGATATAAAATGTATTTATATATGTAATATAATATATTTATTATTTATTTAATCTTCTTTATTAATTTTTTAACACATATATTTTACCTTTTATTTGGTGTTAATACGATAATCTGGTTTGAGGAAGTGTGGACTATCGCCCCTCAAAGCAATGTGATTACTTCATAAACCACATGGAATGTATAAGGATGGGTTTAATTAACTTATATGATATATATGATATATTAATTATACTGTAATAATTATATATACATACATACATAAATACATATATATATATACATATGTCATTTATCAACTTTCTTTCAACACGATAATAATAACAGAAACTACGTTCATGCATACTTACAGCTTACAATCTCCATGAGTGGTATATTCCATTTCATACTTATATATGTTATAAATTATTATAATATAAATATATGGTATATATATTATATTTATATAAGGATATATATTCTGGAATCATGATACAAGTATAAGGATCAATAATATAACAAATTAAGATATATGTGAATAACAAAGTGAATATTACCTAAAGTGAAGCATTAATATAAGATAATTAAAAGGTGGGTAATACAAGAACATAATAAAAAAATATATGTTATTATGTGTAATTATAAACTACCATTAAAGATTTATAATAAAATTATATTTATTATATACGAATCCTGTATGATTATAGAGAGAGTCAAGACACAAGGTAAGAGGATTTTTATCTCACTTTTAATTTCATTGAGATTCTTGTAATGATCACCGATATTTCATTTTTTGTGGTGTATGTACTTACCATGATTAAATTATGTGTATCTTATAACTAAATTTATCAGTATTCACGTATCCATTCTGCGATCCTTCTTTCATGTGGTTTAACTTTCAAAAGTTACCAAATTAGTAAAACAGTTTTGTCTCAATTTTCCTTCTTTGAGACTCATGTTTTGTTATGAACCACAACTCTTATTTGAGGCATATATAATTATATTGTACATGTTATATCATGAATATAATTCATTTAATGATTTATTAAGCTTCATGTAATTTCATTTCATTACCTGGAGAGTATGATCCCAAGTATCTAAGGTATACGAGTTTATTATGATAACTTAACATTTTTCAAGATTGTTTATTTTTATGAATCCATTGATGAAATATCTCAATATTATTAATTAGTTTCCTTCTCCACTATTTAATCAAAATATACTCATTTTCAGTAACATTTTCCCACTCTTTGGTAATTAAGATGATGTTATTAATAAAATATAACCTCCTCTCTCTTTGGTCGGAAATCTATTGTATAAAAAATGTCTTACAAAAATGTTTTTAAAATATCCTTGAAGATAATTATCAAGTAAAAATGGATTTAATTTTTTTAAAGTATCTTTTATAATATTTCAAATCTATTTTCAATGAAAAATGTTTTCAAATGGTTTTATGTAATAAAAAATATTTTTTCAAAGAAGAAATGATATTTTCCTCCTGAAGTGTTTTTAAAAGATCATTCAAAATTATTTCCCATATAAGATATCATCAAACTATGTTGATCATGCCTTTATGTTTTTATGGAATGATGTTTTGAAACCTGTTTATATTTCACAGGTTATATGCTTTTGAAACCCACTTTATTTTATGGGTTATGTTTATGATGAAATGATTATGACACCTGTATATTTCCACATGTTATGATATGTTTACATGTTTATGATGCCCATTTCATTTCATGGGTTATGATATGTTTATTTATGATCATGTGTCACATGTATGTATGATTTCATTACGTGATAGGTGGGACCTATTTCTCCCCTTAATGTACTAGGTAAATATTTATACGTCATGAGATAGATAGGGATAGAACAAAGGTTTACATAGTTCAGTAATACAGGGATCGAAGGATGGTTTACTAAGTTTAGTAATACATGGATGAAATGAGGGTTTACTCAGTTCATTAATACAAGACTAGAATGATAGCTTACAGGGTTCAGTAATACTGGGCAAGAATTTGGGTTCACCCAGTTCAATAAAGGACTTTTTCCACTAATTTGGTCTTGGAATTGATGGCTTCGCTACTATAGAAATAAATATATGCTTATGTGTTTCCAAAATTTCAAGTCTTACTCCTATTTTATGCATTCATGGATTATTTCCCTTACTTCCTTTTGATTCATGTATTATGAACTTCCAAGATTTATGCCACGATTCATGTGTATGATCTTTGATATGTAGGGTGTGACCTTCTATTTTTATGATCATGTTCTCATACCCTTATACTCATGTTTATACTTACATGTATGCCTTGTTTACCCTTACTGAGCATTTGAGCTTACCACTTTCCATTTTTTCACCCCCAAGTTATAAATATAAGTGTTATGTTTGATGTGTCTAAAAAGGGTTCTAGTCACGAAGAACCTAGTGGGAGATAATGTTGCTCACATAAGTACTAGTTTTATGTTTCAATGATTCCAAAGGCACGACACCAACTATGGTCTTTGGGAATATATTTTTATATTGTTTATGTATTCCTATAATGTTCTGTAACATTAATGTTTGTAAAGGTAGGGTCCCTATAGTTTGTATCTGAGTGATGGCATATTTATCCTTTGAAAACTATGATGAGAAAACATTAGTGATAAACCTAAGGACATGTCTAAGGATAAGTCAAAGGGCCAAGAAAAGTATACGAAAATGTCCTAGAATTTTGGTGAATGATTGAGTGAGTGGTTTCCTAGCAATAAATCCATGTGTGGATACTACAAGTGGATGTGGCTCTGGCCTAGATATAATTAGGGGTAACCACTCTGACAAGGTGTTCTGGGCTTAACTCAGGGTAATATGGTATATAATAATGGTCTTTTCTGCACACCGGGTTTGACATTCCCAAAGGATATTCTTTTGGAATTCACAAACTCTTAACGAAACTTTATGAAGGATTTTAATATAGTTTTTCTATGAATAAACTAGGATAAACCTAATGTGTCATAAATTAAAGAAGGTTTCATATGTTAGACATCCTATAAGTGATTTTTCATGATTATGTGGTTCCTTATTGTAAAAAATAGTTCTTAATTTATGCTTTTGGGTTTAGTCAATGGCTAGAACTAGAAGGAAACACATTAATGGTGACTGTGATGGAAAATGAAACCATTTTCCACATGAGGAACTAAATTCTATGGGAACTGGAATGAAAAATCTTATTATCATCACACGGATTTCTCAAGATATGAATCCTGGTGGACATACAAATGAGAAAAAGAGGGAATCTCATTTTGGTGAGTCCTTCATGAGGAAACATCCGCATTATTTTAGAGGGTATCCTAATCCACTTGTTGTGGAAAATGGTTTAGTACCACTAACAATATATTCTCTTTTCTTTAGTGTTCAGAGCACGAGAAAGTCATTCTAGTAGTTTATCGCTTGGAAGGAGAATCAGATTAGTGGTAGACTCTAATCAAGAATGTGACGAATCTTGATGATATTTAATCCATGCTTTGGTATGAGTTCAATTACATATTTTTCAATTAGTACTTTCCTTGAATTCTTCATACCAAGATGGAGAAATAGTTCCTTGAGTTGATGTAAAGGGATAATGAGTCTATTGGTAACTATGAAGCTAAATTCATGATACTTACGAGGTACGCTTCAGAAAATATCATCCAAGTTGAAAGTTAATTTGATAGGTTTTTTGTGGTTTAAAGCCATGTATCATAAAGGGAGTTTTCTATAAGAGAATTTAGTATATACTAAGTGATTGTGTGTTGTGTAATAAAGGTTGGAATAGAGGTGGGAGTCATGTATCAATTTCAGGGATTTGAAGGAAGAGGAAGATGGAGTTTAAAGGGAACTATAAGAACCATGGAGAAATGAATATTAACTTTATTTTATGATCTATGTGTGGGAAGAAGCATAGAGGAAATTTCCTTATAGGATCTAATAAATGTTTTAAATGTGGAAGGGAAGAACATATAACAATTAATTGTCAAAATGATGGGAAAGAAGTTTTCTCAAAATGCTAATGGAGAAAAATCCACAAAAAATACACCTCCCACTATTTAGTGCTACAAGTGTAAGGATTATGTGAATTTTTATAACCATTTCCCAAACCTAAGGGTTGGTGATGATGATCGATGTCAAAAACCTATTAAGATGAGAGATAAGAGGACATCTCATTCAATCACTACATCTGATGAGGGTTATGATAAAGGCGTGATGAAAGGTTCACTTACCATCCACTCTAGAACTGCTAATGTCAGATTAGATTTTGGACCTACCCACACATTCATATCTAATTAATTTTTGAAGGGTGTTACGATTCCTCCAAAATAATTAGATGTTAAATTATCAGTGAAAACCCCTAATGGTATGATGATTTCATCTCAAGTTTATGATTCATCTCCAGTTGATGTTTTTGGGAATGTGATTCCGACAAATCATATCATTCTTCCTTTGGTCTAATTTGATGTTATATTAAGAATGGATTGGCCTTCTCTACATAAATCCCATATCAATTTTCAAGTCAGGGAAGTTACGTTCGATATTTCAAGCCCTTCGATGATCATCCATCAATGTGAAGATAATTCTGAACTTATTATGGAGATTACATCTAGTGCATGGGTATTAATTCCCATTTAAAAGGTTTTTTTATCCCAAATGGTTGGGGAGAATATCATCATTGATGATATTCTTGTTTTTCAGGATTTTGTGGATGTATTTCCAGAAGATTTTCCTAGACTTACATGAAAATGTGAGGTTGAGTTGTCAAAAAAAATTATACCTGGTTCCTCACCAATTTTAAAGAATTATTATAGAATGGACCTGATTGAATTGAATGAATTTAAGAAGAAACTCCCTGAAAAAATTGATAAGGGACTCATTTTTCCAAGTGTGTCACCTTGGAGCACACCTATTCTTTTTGTTAAGAATAAATATGGATCAATTATACTCTGAATTGATTAATAATAGTTTAACAAAATCAAAATCAAGAACAAGTATCCTCTACCATGTATTGATGAACTGTTTGATCAATTTTGGAGAGATAAATACTTTTACAAGATTGAACTTCATTTTATATATCATCAATTGAGGGTAATGAATAAGGATATACCTAAGATGACATTCCATGGAAGGTATGGACACTGTGAACATATAGTGATTCCTTTTGGTCTCACTAATTCCCCTACTATCTTTATGGATTTATTAAATAGATTGTTTAGAGATTATATTGATATGTTTTTGGTAGTATTTATAGATGATATTCTTATATATTCAAAGATAAAGTAAGAGCATGAAGATCACTTGAGAATTTTACTAAAGACCCTTAGGAAGAGGAAGTTATATGAAAAATTTATAAAATGTGAATTTTGGATACAAAAGGTTTCTTTTTTGGGTCACATAATCTCTTGAGATGGTATAACAGTAGATCCATCAAAGATTAAGGTTATTGAAAGCTAGATCAGACCTTCCATGGTGATTGAGATCCGTAGATTTTGTGGTTTAACTGGATATTATCGATGGTTTATGGAGAATTTCTCATGTTTATATAATCCTCTTACTAAGTTAACTCGAAAGGTTGTGAAGTTCTTCTTGATAGACAAATGTGAGGAAAATTTAGAGGAACTAAAGACATGGTTGGTCAGTGCACCTGTGCTTACATTACCCTGTAGTGGTGAAGTGTTTATAATATATAGTGATGAATCTAAGAAGGGATTGGGATGCGTTTTTATGAAAATCAACATGGTTATACCCAATTACTCATGAGAATTTAAGATTCACAAGAAAAATTCCCCAACTCATGATTTGAAGTTAGCAGCAGTAATCTTTGAATTAATGACATGGAGGAATTATCTTTTTGGTGAAAAATGTGATATATATTTACCGATCATAAAAGTACAAAATTTATATTCACATAGAATGATTTGAACATGTTCTAGAGAAATGGTTAGAGTTGATAAATTATTATGAATTCTCAATAAATTACTACCCTGGGATAGAGAACAAGGTGTAAAATGCTTTGAGTTGGAAGGATCATTCTAGATTATCCATGAAGAGGATCACAAAAGATCCAATATTTCTAGATTTTCAAGGGATGGATCTTGAAATCCTAAAGTAAGGGGAAAAATATTATCTTTATAAAATGATTGTTCGAAACTCTATCCAAGTGAAGATTAAATAAGAGAATAATGAAGATGAGGATATTTAAAAAAAGGTTACAAATATTCCCATGTTTAACCATGATCAGGATGGAATGACAAGGTTCAAGAACTGTGTATGTGTTACTTCAATACCATTTGTGAAGAAGGAGTTGTTAGAGAAAGCTCATAGTTTATCATTCTCTATTCACCCTTTAAGCACGAAATGTTTTAGGGATTTGAAAGAATACTTTAGGTGGGATGGCATGAAGAGAGATATCGTGGAGTTTGTATCTTGGTGTTTGGTATTCCAGCAAGGTAAGGTTGAAAGATAAAATTCCAAAGGGATGGTGAATCCATTACCCATACTAGAATTGAAATGGGGGAAAACACTATGGATTTTGTCATTTGTCTAGCCAAAACCTCTAAAGGGTATAATTATATATGGGTGGTAGTCGATCACCTTACTAAGTCAACACACTTCATTGCTATCAAATATTATTTATCTGTAGATCATCTTTCTGGAATATACATTAAGGAAGTGGTAAGGATGCATGGAGTACCCAATTATATTGTATCATATCGGGATCCAAGGTTTACCTCAAAGTTATAGAAAATTATTTCGAAAGCACTTGATAAAGAATTGAGATTAAACACTACTTATCATTCTCAAATAGATGGTCAGTCTGAAAGATCAATTGAAACCATATAGGATATTTTGAGATCTTTTTCTCTTGATTTCAAAGGTGGTTGGGATCAACATGTTCCTCTAGTTGAGTTTTCATAAAATAATAAATTTCAACCATAAATTAAGATGACACCTTATGAAGCCTTATAAGGGGAGAAATTTAGAGCTCCAACTTCTAGGGATGTGGTTGGAGAAAGAAAGCTATTAGGGCCTGAGATCACGAAAGAAATGGTTTTGAAGGTTAGAACCATTTTGCAGCATATCAAGGCATCTCAAAGATGATAGAAAAGTTATGATGATAACTTTAAGTGCGATCTAGAATTTGAAGTTGAAAAAATGGTGTTTTTATGAATCTAAACCTATAAGAAAGTTATGATATTCTAGAAGAAGTGGAAACTAAACCCTAGGTATATCAGCCCCTTGGAAATTCTTGATCATATCAAGGCGCCTATCACATGGAACTTCCTCCAAATCTATATCAAGTACATGATGTGTTCCATGTATCAATACTAAGGAATTAAATCCCCAAACCTTAACATGTACTAAAATAAGAGGTCATGCAGCTAGAGCATGATCTTTCTTATGACGAGAAAACTATTGAAATTTTGGACTAATCAAGGAATGTTCTATGAAACAAGACCACTCGCACGGTCAACGTTTTGTAGAGAAATTTCCAGTTAGAGAAAGCTACAAGGGAACTTGAGGAAATGATGAAGCATAATTATACTCTCTGTTTGTCCTAAGTGATGAATTATGAGGGTGAAATTCATTTTAAGGGGGGTATAATGTAACACACTGAGATTTTATGGACTAATTTTTTCCAATAAATTTAAATTTTCATCTATATCTCTCAATGAAGTAAGTTAAAGATTACTTTCACATAAAATAGACTCGAAATATATTACATGAATCATTGACTTGGAATAAATTCCACGAAACACTAACTTGGACAACATTCCACGCAACACTGACTTGGCATACGATGCATGAAACACTGAGTTGGTGTACGATACACACAACACTATGTTTCTACGAAATATATCTTTTTATTGATTTAATTATTTAAATAATATAATTATAACCTATAGGTTAAAATTAGTAATATTAATAGTCATAACTACTTTTCAAATATTTTTTAATATAGTTTTATATAAATAAAACATATTGATAGTAAAAGATATGATTTTTTGTAAAGCCCTTTTTATGTTTGAAAACATCATTTTCTTGAATGAACTAATTCTAAAAATGAATGTAATTTTTGAAAAATTTAGAAATTTAATTTGATGACATAAAAATAATTTTTTAATTTATAATGTCAAAAATAGATTAAGGGTATTTTTTGGGAATTTTCTAAGAAACATTATTTTTTGATGAATAGTGAAAAGTACTGCTTTTTAGTTAAAAAATGCCTTTTTTATAATTAATTATTATTGATAAATGATGTTTAAAATTTTTTTATGGTAAAATTAGATAAATATGAAATCTAATTATAAAATTAAATTCATTAGAATCAATTCCACTTTGATACTGAATATAAAATCTTAACAAACGTTTGAACTTTTTCCTACTTTAAAACCCCGTTATTTTGTCTCGTATACGAGATTAGAATTAATCTTAATTTTTCCAATTTTATGATTGGAATTTTAAAAATCTAACATAAAATAATTTATTCCTTATAAAATTTAGATTCAAATGAGACCATGTTAATTTTTTCTAAATTTATTAGTAAATGTGATTAAAATCAATCACAACAATTTAAGCCAAATTAAGTGTATTAGGGAGTAAAACTTAAAATTAAGGGCCCAAATGAACTATGAACTTGTCCAACACCCATTATATATCCATATATATTCCATAAACCAACAATTATTGAATTTTATTTGTTTTTTAAGACATGTTTTAGGTAAAAACATGTTCCCACCAAATGTGTTGCTAAAATTTCCATGTGAGTCCTTTTCCTTCCCTATAAAAGACCACCGCATCTACCCATTACTAACACCTCTAAGGACACTTAAGGTTGGAAAATATCTACCAAAATGGACTCCAAAACCCCTGACATAGACTTTTAATCCTCCCATTGTGCATAAACCCTCTCAAGAAATCCCTTTGGCACATACCAAAATGAGTTACCTAATTTAGAGGTAACATCATTTTTCTCGCTCCTTTCCTTTATTTTATTTCATCACCAATACACTTTATTTATTACATTATAAAATTATAAATACAATATCATCAATATACTAGTTTTTTAGGAAACTTTTCTAAACTACACTTACACACACCTCCATATAATGGATGTTTAACATATGGTTTTTGTGTATGGTGAATTACTTCCTAATGAAATGATGATTGTTCATTTCTGGTTTACCACCAATCATAGAGGAAATTATGATGGAATATATATTTATATATGTAATATATTATATTTATTATGTCTTTAATCTTATTTATTATTTTTTTAACACACATCATTTCCCTTCCAATTAGCTTTAATAATATAATCTCGTTTGAGGAAGTGTAAACTACCGCCCCCTCAAAGCGATGTGATTCATTCACACACCACATGGAATGTATTAACGATGGATTTAATAAAATTATATGATATATATGATATATTAATTATCCTGGAATAATAATATATATATACATACATATATATACATATTTAATTTACCTAGATTCTTTCAATATGATAAAAAACGGAAACAATGTTCATGCATACGTATGACTTACCATACCTATGAACAGTGTATTCCATTTCAAAATTATATATGCTATAAAATATTATAATATAAATATACTAGATATACCTTATACTTATATCATTATCTAAATTCTTTAATTATGATATATTTATAAGGACCAACAATATAACAAATTAAGACACATGTGAAGAACAATGAAAATATTACCCAATGTGAAATTTTAATATAGGGTATTTAACAAGATGGTAATATAAGATCATAATAAAACCATATATGGTATTATGTATAAGTATATTACTTTTTAAAATATTTATAATAAACTTATATTTATTAAACATGAAGCTTTTATGAGTACGGAGAGAGTCAAGACACAAGGTAAGGGGAATTTCATCTCACTTTTAATTTATGAGAGATTCATGTTATGATCACCCATATTTAATTTTTGTGGTGTATATTCTTCCTATTAATGAATTATATGTATCTTATACCTAAATTTAGTCTTATTAACATATCCATTCTATGATCCTTCTTTCATGTGGATTAATGTTTAAAAGTTTTCAAATCGGTAAAACAGTTTTCTCTCAATTTTCCTTCTTTGAGACTCAGGTTTTTATGCACCTAACATCTTTTTTTAGGTGTATATACTTACATTTTACATGTTATATAATAAATATATTTATTTTAATGATATATTATGCTTCATGTAATTTATATTTTTTACATGGAGATTATGTTCCCATGTAACCAAGTTTTAAGAGATTATTGAGACAATTTAATGTTTTTTGAGATTGTTTGTGTTTACACTTCCTTTGGTGAAATCTCTCAATATTATTCATGAGTTTCCTTATACTCTATTTATTCAAGATATCCTCATTTTTTATTACCATTTTCTCACTCTTTGGTACTTAAGATTATTTTTTTAATAAAATTTGACCACCCCACTCTTTGGTTAGAAATCTATTATATTAAAAAAATGATTTAAAAAAATGTCCTCAAAAGATACTTGAAGATAATTGTTAAGGGAAAACAGATTTTAACAATATTTTATTGTTTTAAAAGTTTCCTTTATAAGTTATAAAATCTATTTTTAGTGACAAAGGCTTTTAAATGGTCTTATGTAATAAAAATAATTTTTAAAAGAAGAATGGATATTTTCCTTAAGAAGTGTTTTCAAAATATCATTCAAAATTATTTCTCATCTAAGATTACATTCAATGATGTTGACCATGCCATTATGGGGAAATTATTCAATGTTTCCATTCATATTATTTCTTTGAATGGATTATATTTTGATGGAATGATGTTATGAAATCCATTTCTCATTCAAGAGTTATATGATTTTGAAACACACATATTTTAAAAGGTTATATATATGATGAAAAGATTATGAAACCCGTATCTTTCCATAGGTTATGATATGTTTAAATGTTTATGAATCCAATTTAATTTCATGGGTTATTATATATTTATTTGTTATCTTGTGGAACCAGTATGTATGACTTCATTTTGTGAAAGATGGGACCTATATATCCCTCTAATCCATTAGTTAAAGATTTATATCTCATGAGATAGATAGGGCTAGATCAAGGGTTTACTCGATTTAGTAATACATTACTAGAATGAGGGTTTATTCGGTTTAGTAATACATGGCTAGAATGATGGTTTACTCGATTCAGTAATACAATGCTAGAATGAGGGTTTACTATGTTTTGTAATACATGTCTAGAACGGGGGTTTTCCCAGTTCAATAATGGAATTTGTCCACAAAGATGGTCTTGGAATTTATTCCTTGGATACTATGGAAATCAATATATTCTTATGTGTTTCCAAAAGACCATGTATTACTCATATGTTATGATTTTATGGCTTATTTATTTTAATTACTTTTGATTCATGTGCTATAAACTGCTATGTTTTATGTTGTGATTCATGTATATGATCTTTAATTTGAAGGGTATGATCTTTTATTTTCATGATCATGTTTTCATACCCATATACTCATGTTTATGCATACATGTATCCCTTGTTTACCCTTATTAAGCATTTTATCTCACCCTTTTCTATGTTTCCTTCCCAAGGTTTTGAAGATATGTATTATGTTTTATGGTTCAAAGTAGGGTTTTAGTTGTGAAGAACCTAGTGGGAGATAATGTAGCTCACACATGTACTAGTTTTATATTTCCATGTTTCCAAAGGAACTATACCAACTACATTCTTTAGTGATCTGTTTCTATATTATTTAAGTACTATGAAAAGTTAATGTAATGTTAATGTTTTTATTGAAAGGTTCTCTACATCAGTGATCCTAATCACACACAGTTAACCCAATTACTATGCTCGTTACACATTCCAGGCTCATATAACATCCTGAGGCATATTTCTCATGCCATGTGCAATTGCTTAATCAACCACCACATGGGATTCATTCACAAATCCATGATCGTCAACCCATTATCCAATTTTTATTTCAAAAATGCATCCAAAACCAATATGGATGGACATAAAACTTATACAACCCTCTAAAAATAGCCTTAATAACAAGAGAACCTCAGATGAACTACATGTTATGCCCATGAAATATCACTCATACCTTTATCCACATCAAACCATGAGTGGTTTTTTACATCCATAGGGTAAGTCATTCTCATCCTTAGATCACATGTCAGGAATTCCATATTCTGATTGAGTAATACAAAGGAACCAATGCCTACACAGACCCATGAAGGGTCTACATACATAAAAAAATGAATGAAAAAAATTACCATCACCAGAGAAACTCCCTCCATGAGATCCACATGATCATTCATAAAAATGAAATACACCATGTTCCAATTGGGTAGAATTCCACCAAAAAGTTATATGGGAAAATACATATAAGTTATTTTTGAAATGTTAAATACCTAAACCTACTAATAGGAAAAAAAATATGAAAGAACACATAATTCATGTGAGTCATGCAGGAATAATAATTATTCATATTCAATTGGCTACTATTAACAAGGCGAGATCCAAAAAAATAATGATCTCAAATACCCAAATAATATTTGAAAAAATATCCAGATCATAATAGAGAAAACCAAATATAAACTTGTCACCCATATAACCAAAATTTCCCATTGGAATGGTGTTCATAACACTCCAGTTCATGGTCCATCACAAGCCCCAAAAATTCTTATAAATCCATCTAACATCTTATAAAATCATAAAACAAAACAATCATTTCATACCTCTTTGTAACACCCTGGCCTTAATACACTAAGTAATGTTCAGATCAAGGTCTCTGCCTGCCCTCAAGCATGATTCACCATACACTAAAGGATTTTGACTTGTAGAAAAGGCCTAAAAATTCATTGGTAAGACTATTATATCAATATCGAAATAATAAATAATGTTAAATAACAAAGAAACATAAAAACTAGATCAAACAGAAAAATAAATGCATCAAATATCATATATGATGTTATCATAAAAAAAATATTGACCACCCTCAGGATAAATCTAAAACTAAAAAATAAAAAAAGATAAAAACATATGCACACTAAACCTACATCCAGCCCTAGTTATCATCCGAATATCATGATACTCTCGATTTTTCTAAGCCCAATCCATTATATGTCCCCTTCTAGGACTTGATAGAAAACATAAGGCCTACACAAACTATATTTATAGCATTAGGGGTTAATATGTAACATAGTAGAGTCTCACTAATCACCCGTAATAAATACTTTCGTATGGATGTATATGAATGATGAAAATAAATATCATATAAATATTATCATCAAGTCATCATGTGCTTGGAATCCCACCATGGAGTGTGATGAGATACACATGCCCATTATGTCATCAGGTACTAAATAGGCCTCCCTGATATCTAACTATGCCTACTTTGATGCCATGATTAAATCCAATTGTCACCTCATATCATAAAACCCATCCCAATCTAGATGAATTGGGGTAGGGAGACATCCAAGCCTCAACCACTACTCGAAGTGGTATTGTGGGGTCATGCATCCAAGATCCAAACTCACCATATCACTCATTGTGGTCCCATATCCAAACCTTGGAAGCTACTATCTCACTCTTGATACGGTCTATCCGTATAATACTGCATTGAATCTAGATTGTATGTCACTCTTGGAGGCATAATCATCTAATATCATATCACTACACATCATAAACCCTATCTCATTCATAAAAGTCCATCCTATGATCTGATCACATCAAATCTAGGATCTCATCTCTTTCATTGCGATACAAAAATTATAATATGACTTATGGTAGGGCCCAACCATCTTGTATCACTAATAGATATGCCAAGTGGTCTTAATTTTTAATATCTAAGCTGGTCATCCCAGAATTTATTCCCAATTATAACTCCAACTCTATCATTATAGTCTAACCAACACTATCTCACTCATAGTGGACTAAGGCCTCAAGACCCATTTCGTACATCGAGTAAATTTTCTATAATAATTATATGAACATGAATCAAAATAAAAATAGGCATCACAACGCGTAATATAGCTCAACATATCAACATCTAAGACGCAACCCTCTTCTAGCCTCTCGTGTCACAACACATAAAATATCTCCAATTAGGTAATCCACTAGGGTCCTCAAAACCCTCCATAGTATCTTCTAATAGATATAAACTCATTCAGGTCACCCCCATGTGACACCATAGATCATAGGCTCATAATGACCTTATCATCATCAATCATTCCCAATTCCCATCCAAACCCCTCATCACACTAAGCACTGCTACCTAGGGATTGTCCAAAGCTACCATGGTCCAAGCCCCTTGAAACCCATTTCCAGTTTCAGATCAAATACCATGACCCTCAATTCGGTCTTGAATCATATCTTTTAAGGGAGACATTTTAACCCGTTACCCAAAGGAAACTCCTCTTCATCAGTACACCCATCCCCAAGTGGCTCATCCCACTCAATCCACACACTGATAGTCCAATCTACCCTCAAGAGTGGTCTCACCAGCACACCTGAGATGGAATACCATCTCATTACTCTTATCTAGCCACAATCCCTTAATTCTTTCTAAATAGACCTAGGGAACCACTTGGTATATTATTGTAACTTATCTTATACCCCAAGGCAAACCCATGGTTTGAAGTCGTCTCATCCAATTCCTTCACCCCTTGGCGACATAGTCACCGAGAAATCCTAATTCTTCTATGTGATAAAGATCACTTATTCCAAGAATAAGTGTACAAATACAACATATCCCTTCTTCATAAGTCACAATTTTTCCCTAATAACTTTTATTGACCCCCATTAAGTATGAAAACATACACACTAATGAATAAACAGACATATGGTTTTATATTAATGGGGACAGCTATATGAAACATGAAGTTAACCCATTGTTGAGTTATAATTATCTGGATCCATGATCCTAATAACCTGCCTCATGATAAGAATCATAATTAATTAGTTATTAAAAATTAATGAAATGGGCATAAATTTCTAAAAACACATCGCACGCCCACATCACACTGAAACTGTTTCTACTACAATGTCATCAACCGTGCCCGGCATCATCTACCTAAACCATTTGAAATACACCTAGTTCATTCCCAATTACACCATAATTTGATGAAATCGACACAGAAACCCTATCCAAATTCATCAAAAATTATTGGGTATTAAAATAAACCAATATAATGTGATAAAATGGATAGACTCACCCTAAATTATTGCAAAATCATACAAAATATCACCCCCACCATTTTGGGATTGACGGAGGAAGATGGATGGGAGAACTAGTTGATTAATTCCCCTCCCAAAGACACAACGACCTTAAAGAATGAGGGGAAACTATAAATTATTATTCCTTAAGAGATGATTCCTTGGTCAAAAGACCAAAGCAAAAAAATATATAATGATGGGAAACAAGATTATAAAATCCAGAAAGAGTGAAATTTTTTTAAATCTTTTTCATGAAGTGGGATGAGAATTTTTGGAAGGTCATATATCTATGAAATATCATTGTTAACTCCTTTATTTTTATGAGCATATGCCACCATGTTTGCCTCATGGTAACCATGGGTGATAATATGATTGAGCTCAGCCAGATGTTGGAGGCACACCATCTATATTGTTTTAAGGGGCCACAACCTGTGAACCACACCATGTCGAAGAGCATGAACTATAGTAGTGGAGTCACTTTCAATCCATATGTTATTACATTTTTTTCTTGATGAGACTGATAGTGATAATGAAACTGTACAATTTGGCTTCTATGGATGAGGCAAAACCACATGTTCCGTAGTAACATCCCAAAATATGCCCGTGGTGGTTCCTAGAAACTACTCCATAGCTAGTGGGGTCAGGGTTTCCCTTGGAGGCCCCATCCACATTTATTTTTATCCATCCTAGAAGAGGGGGTTTCCATATGACTTCCAACATACATTTCATCTGACTGAATCTTCCTTGGATTCTGATCTGATGAATAATAATAAGATCATTGATAGTGTTGTGGAAGTAACTTGTTTGCATCATTCTAGCATCATTGATAGAAATGAATACCTTCAACTATGCTACATAATGATTTAAAGTATTATTTGTTTCAATGATAGAATTCCTCTCATACTAGATGATGTGTAACAATTCTGCAGCTGTAGTAACAAAAAGTTGTTCAACCTGAGGAGAGGCATCCATAGCCGTGCATCATTTAAGATGAGACTGAATGGAGTCCAAACCAACCCATCTAAGATAAAAAATGTCAAATATCTATTTCCATAACACACAAGAAGAAGAAAAAGATAAGAACAATTTGTCATCACACTCTTAGTTTTAATTACACATACAACATTTAAAACGGATTTGAATTTCAAATAACTGAAGACAACAATCAGTGGGGACTCAATTATATGCTATTCTCCAGACCAATGTGAATCTGGAGGGTCCAACCCATGGATTCTTAATTTTTTTTGCCTAGGATAAATCTTGGATAGAATTACTTTAGTTATTATTTTAGAAGAGTTTCATGTTTAAAGCACCATTATGAGCTAGTTCCCAAACCAAAAAATCATCAGTGATCACAAAAGGTTAATTGGTAATAATGGCATTGATCTCATTAGGTAAATCCATATCCAAAGAGCAGAGATATTCATTTATGGACATATTAATATTAGTATAAATTTTCATGGAATCTATCATAGAGGAAAGAGAGAAACCATTCCAGTTTTACAGCTAAAAATTATAAGAAGATTCTTTATTGACAATCCATCTAGAGTGGGACATTATTTTAGAAAAATGGTGATTAATGGAAGGATGGATATAAAAGTCCATGTGAAAGGTCCTACATTTTATTAGATTTTTATAAAATGTGTCTCTATGAAAATTCAAGGCCAAAGAATTATTTTTTATATGGTTCCATGTGAACTTAGCTTGAAGGGATTTATTGAAGTGGAAAAGGTAATTAATACCAATACAACAATTATCAATGGTTTACAATAATTATTCCAAGGGATAGTGACAAGATTCCTCTCAAGAGTTCTTCCACTCCAGAAAAAGATTGTTATTCTACTGTTAATATTTTTAATTAATTAAATAGTATATTTATAAAACATAATGGTGTAAGCCATTTTAGAAACAATGGTTTATTTGACAAGACAAGTCCGGCCTACCATGGATAAGAATTTTCCTTTCTATGAGGAGAGTTGATTATTAATCTGGTTGACTATATTGGAGAAGTAAGGGATTTTAGGATTTCCCCAGAAGATGGTAACTCCAAGGTACATGAAAGGAAGCGATCATTCTTTTAATCCAATTTCCTTTATTATAGAAGCCTTTCTAGTTATAGGAAATATTTTAACGAAGAAAAGGGGGGATTTTCTCCAATTTATGGATTTCCCTGATACCTATTCATAGTGAGAGAGGGAATCTTTGGGATTTTCTATGTTCCACTTGTCCCCTAAAAGTAATAAAATAATATCATCCTCATATAAGTGTTTAGAGGGAACAATCGAGTTTTTAGATTCAATAAGGTTCTTAATTTTACCTTGGTTAACGAGCTTGTTGATAAGTATTCTAAGGTAGTCCTTAGCAATAATGAAAAGTATGACAGAGAGAGGGTTCCTTTGTCTAACACCTTTTGTGCAATTGAAGTCCCCTTGTCTCGAGTAGAACTTAGTGCCACAATGAGGGCCCCATAGACATGGAATGGAGGAAGGATCTAGACCATAGTCCACCTCGAGTATCCCATTAAGTTCACTAATTCTACATCAAAACCCCAAAGGTTACTTCATAGCCATTATGCCAGGTCATGCTACAACATAGCCTTATTTGATATAGTGTAGCCAACCCTCAGGTGGAAGGGCCTACATCACAACCCTTATCCTCTTTAGTACATCATAGACCATCAGGACATTCCATGGACCTCCTTTTCTAGGATAACAAGAAACTATAATGAAACCTCTATCCATGGTGTAGACAGCCCCCAATAAGTAGGGGATACCCTACATACCTCCACCACCTCACTACTACACAGAACATCATCTACGGAATGGTATTTGACCTTGACCAGATTCCACGCCACAGAGCCTTTTACTACATGATGGTGGCCACCTATAGCTGAAATTTCAGCTCTAGGATACCCTTAATATTTCTCTATCACTCATGAAATCACCCAAATAGGCTTCTATACCCCATTCAACATCCATAAACACATCTTAAGTATGTAAAAATGATATGATTTTGAATTTAATTCTTAATTAAAAATGATACCCCCTTTATAGGGTAAAATTCGAAATCTATTAAGAATTCACAACATAAATTGAAACACGTCATTACGTGGAAGAAAACTGTTAAAAGATTATCAAAAACCATTCCATCATGTAGGATCAAGAGAACTCCTGAAAATAGTAGAAAAAAATATAATTATTCTTGTAAAATACTTAAAATAAATCTATTTATTATCCTCACAAAAATCTTTATAGTGAATCCACAATATACTCACTAAACCCAAAATAAGAGACAATCATGGCCTAAATTAGAAGCATTATAGTACATCACCTTAAGAAGTCTCTTCATTTTTAAATTTAGGACAAATACTTTTTTACTTATATTTAGATAATTATACATGTTTTTTATCATTGATAATTTCTATTATGGAAACAAATTTTCCAAAGTGAATCCATCATTACTAAAAATATCTAAGTTCCCATTGTACTCTAACTATTTTCTTTTAATCACAGTGATCCCACATATTAAAACACCCTCTAGTGTAAGTATAATATGCGAAAACGTATTTGAATAACTCGAAAATTCAAAAATAATACCAAAATGTCCTAGAAATCCCACAATCACGAGTTTATTATTTTCAATCAAATCATAACATTAAAGGGTATTAATTTAAAAATCATTGATGAATTACTCTATCACTCTATAGGGAATCAATGCCACTACATAACATAACCACTATCTAATTTTACTCAAGTCATATAAATTTACTTATTTAGATATATGACACAATGTATCATTTATTGTCTCCCTCTCAAATTAATATTTAAAATAATGTATCCTAATCTCAGCAATCCATTACCATTGTCTCCATGACTATATTATGACCTTGATCACATAGAAAATGATAAGGATTTCAATATATATCTTAATACTATATTGCACAAAAACTACCCATAGACCCAATCGAACAAATCATGGAATTAAATATCATGTCCTATATATATATGATGCATTGTACCATCTTATAATTCTAGTTTTTAGACTAATAGCTCATTCATGTATCACCAAAAAGAGTTATGCTAAAGAATAATTCTACCTTTACAACCATTCCAAAGTCCTCTATTATGACTATATATACTGTAGATCATTAATAAGGATCAGAATAAACTATTTTAACAAATCCTCACAAATTTAATACTCTAAAATCTATCCTATAACTCTAATATTAATATATAATTTCCCATATTAATTATAGGTGAACTCCATAACCCATGATCAATGGAGTCATTACCTCTAAAAAACATTCCCCCACCCATCATACGTCCACATCAACCATGAAATTTATGAAATAATAATTAATCAATATAAAAAATGTTGTATAAATCATTCATAAATAATAAACAAAAATTTATAATGTGAAAAGTTAAATATGAATCCCCATGTTTAATCACAACATCCTGAACATATTCCATACCAAATATCAATGGCACAATATTGTCCATTATAGTTATATATCCAATCCACTAGCTCTCTAGATCAACCATCTCTTAGATATATGACCATCCACCATCCATATATATTGATCTACATAGACACATAGTGAACAATGTGCAACTTATAATAAAATTTCATGTATAACAATACCTAGTATGACCATCTAAAGTTGTGATCCAACAATATAATCATTTTGTGTCGACATGAATCAACCACATATAAATTGAAAACAATATAACATAATCTGATTTCATCATCATAGATAACCAAATGATGACCAATATTGATCAATAACCCATGATTAACTTTCAGTTTCCTCAGATAGTATTAATTATTCTTTATAAATGAACAATAATCAAATATCCTAACCCAACATTGATTTTTCACTCGAAAATTTACCCTAGACGAACCTATCTCGAGGTACTAGAGGAAATAAAAATCTCTAAATATATCTAAAGTGTTAGAGGAAATACAGATATTAAAATATATAATCTATATATATCTTGAGATGCTAGTGAAAATATTTATATCTAGGGTTTAAATTATAGACTAGTTAACTATATTAAATAAACATATCCATGGTTTTTGTGGTATGTATGATCCTCCTAATCCTAGATTTTTGTGTAGGCTAATAGTTCGTATCTTCAACATCACCACTCACCTCAATCAAAGAGCTATGGGAGAGGAAAAGTGTATCCACTAAGGTAAAATATCATATATATAATTCTTGTATCATAGGATATTAGAGTTATTTCCCCCCTACACTTATCCCATCCACCATATTCTCTTATCTAGTTTACAAGAGGAATTACCCATCCAATTATTTCCCATACATGATATTTTTGTGGAATTTAATGTCTCTAACTATATCCTATTAATATCTGATATATCTCATCTTAGAGTGTTGGGAGAGTATGGGAGTATATATATATATAAATATAAGACCTTGAAAATCTCTTCCCAGATCAGGGGTTGAGAATGGTAAGTCACTATCATCTCCCTCCACCCCTAGTTAGTGGTGAATGTAAGTATATCCACCAAAATATCCCATACACAGGGATATATATCAATCATATGCTACATCACAAGATTGAGTAATATTACAAATACCAATCACTTCAACCAAAATCTAGGATGATCCAGTCTATCCGACATGACTTTTGGTGTAGTAATCTTGCTTCTACATTATCTTCAATATATTCATACTTCCCATGATTATAGAAAGTGAATGATATTTTTATTTTAGATATATTTTTTTATTTAATTATAAAAATATCAACATCATAACATAATATATTTTAACATACCTTATTGTATGACTGGTTCCTTCTATTATAAGTGAACTAAGGTAGTTCAACTATGTTTTCTAGAAACTAACATGCTATCTGAATCTTCATCATAATGATTCCATTAAATTACTCTTTTAGAATCAATTATACCATTCCTGATTATTTTATATCAATTATATAATCTTTATTAGGGACTTCAATCCCCTTTAATGAAGTGTTTTCATCACCAGGATAGTAATTGATCATCAATAATATTCCATCAATTTGATTATTTCAATATATTTCAACATTAGCCATCTTTACCAAAATTTACCCTTTTAATTCTATAACCACATTTATTGATCCCAAAAAATATTTTTCCATAATATAAAAAAATCATATTTATTATCTAGATAAATTTAACGATTTCATTCATGATAACACTTCATCATCATTCAAAATTACTTTTATGAGATTCCTTCAAATCAAGTACTTAGCTTACTTCAGTCAGATATTATTGAATGATATTATAATATTATTTTATTCCTATTAATTTTCATGATTAATATTTTTTAATTCTCTCCATCTTGGTCACCCATGATGGCCATATGAAATCAATCATTTCATAAAGTATTCATAGCCTCCATAAGTGTTGAAATTATACTAAAGAAATAACTAATGTAGAGGTGATGATTTTCTTTTGTTTTTTGTTGACATCCTATAAACACCACTGAATCATCAATGTTGATTAATCATCACCTCTCATAGTAAATTAATCCATACAAGTGATTAATTTAAGTGTCTCAAATAGTCCTCAAAAATATTTCCTCATATATTATTATTTAATAATAATAATATAATCAATACCACCCAAGAATTATTGAAATCCCGGTCCAGAAATTCATATCCCCTTGAGTTATTGTCATTCGTCAAATTCATATATGATGACTGGCAAAGAATAATTGTGAAATCGCGTGTTTAAAAAAGATTAAATTATAATTATGTTAATAATAATAATTTTTTTTCAAAATAATAAAAAATTCAATAGCTTAATTATCCCACAAAATTCTTCAAAATGACCCAAACATGGATCCATTGGGTTCAATAAGTCCCAAGCTTTCAAAACAATTGGGTATAAAAAATACTATATTTATGTAGCCCCATTCATGGATATATGGATGAGCCAATTAGGGTGTACCAAATTGAACCCCATGCATCTTATATAGCCCTATCCATTCACATGTCATGCTACTAATGATGGGTGGTGATGGACATCCAATACATGATAAAAATACTTGGAGATAAAAATTAAATTTTAGCTACATCGACACCTATATAGCTGATATGGCCACACATTTTTCCATTCGATTAGATTGATTAGAGGATTTTATTAAATTAAGCACCATGCAACCACCTAGACAACATTAAAATGTGGGGAAGTATCAAGATCTTTTATCAATCAATCATCCATGCACCAAAAAACACACAACATATTACCTTAGTTGGGAAGATATTTCACCTATTATGCCATTTGATGAAGTTATTAGATGGTTTAGAAAACCATGAACTATTCCACACCCTCAAAATCAGCTTGGATTATATAGCACCATAAGGTTTGTTCACTACGAGATCTAATGGTTGTGAATCCACTTCCGCGTACCCACCAATCTCTATCCATTTCTACTACCATGTTTTTTATAGCGTCGGTTCGAAGATGCTTACCTTCTATAACCTATAATAAAAATAATTACATAGTAGTTCTCGATCCTAGAGTTTTTAATCCAACCTCTATTCCCCATGATTCCCTCATATGTTTGTCAAATCTTTGAGAAAATATTTAATTCATAGAAAATTTACTCAAAATTTTCCATTAAAACATAAATTAAATCATACAAATTTAAATACCAACAATTTCATCTTGTTGAGACATTTCTAATGATATATTATAGGTCTTGTGAAATAATCAATGGAATAATATATCAACAGATTATAGAAATTAGACCTAAATATCTCTCTAGGATTTATTTAGATCCATTAAATTGATTTTGAATATTCTAAGGGAATTAGAATCTATTAATCAAATAGAACATAGGGAATTATTAGTACAATAAAATTATATGAATAAGGCCTCAATATTAAAGAGATTATTATTTCTCTATTAAAATTATCTATGTTATTTCTTGGAATATGTTTATCATTTTTATAAAACTTTTTGGGATATATATTCTTTAAACATTAATAATTTCATACTTTGATTTTATAGTTTAATTTAATGAATATATATGAAAATAAAAAGGGATAATATTATCCTTAAAATGGAATCATCTGTCAAAAAACCATACTAGATTTTCTGAATTCCATAGATTTACGAGAAATATATTTCTTTTGGTTAGACAGCTATATGGTGGATCCATCGCCAAAAAACCCTATATCCCCCTCATTTCCTCTGAAACGATCTTATAAGGATAGAGGATATGTCTTAATTTAATTTGGGGATTAATATTTACTTTAAATATTTAACTAAAAATGTATCGCGACCACTACACAATAATTAAACATGATCTAAAAATCACCAGAATATTATCTTATGGTAAAATACCCTTTCTAGAATCCACATATTAGTATGTTTCTCAATTTTATATTTTCATAATGCAGAAGTTTTTTTATACCCTTTTTACTCAAAAATTAATATTTTTTACTTTAAATGTCCCACATATATTAATAAAATCAGAAAATAAATTAATTTATATTCATATGATTATTAATAAATCCAATGATACTAAAACCTTCATTAGGTATTTTTCATAGAAAAATTAATAATCAATTGTTTTTTTATTATCTACCTATATTCGACACTAGATATTTACGTTTAATTTCCCACAAGAGTCACACCACTATATTTCATTATTCACTAATCATATTTCTCTTTATTATAAAATGTGAATTCACTAATGCGACTACTTTTGTAAGAATTCACTTGTATTCTTACACCACTATCCAAAAATCTCAATTATTAGAATGAAAATCTTAATCATAATTTAACATGATATATATATTGTTTCAACCAATTAATAATATATTAATTATATTTTTTATTCAAATTTTTTCCCTATTAGGCTTCTAATTTAGGTGATACATCATTTTCTTATATACATACTGTTGAACCTCTTTTGAGTATTGAAATACATATAAGTATTTTTATTCTAATTGAGTGTATGATTTAGCGTAAAATTTTATTTTTTTATCCCTTAAAAACATTATCTTCATGTACATATAGATAATAAGACCCCAAAACAATTAGATTTTTCGAGGTGATCATTATAAGAGTTGGCAAATTATTTTCGAATGTAAAAATCAAGAATGAAACTATCATATAGGCATTAGGTTTTTATATAACCCTTTAAAATATTCATGTAATTCTTGATTATGGGAATACATATTAAATAAAACAGACCACTCATTTCATACATCCTAATTCAAATTTACGGTTTGGTGAATCACTTATTTTCAAGATTAACACTCAAAAATTCTGAATTATGTATTTGATGTTTCTATATAATAGCACATGTAGATATTTTTCTATTAATGGGTTCTCATTATGTACTTAAATTATGTTCGATGATAGTTAATTTTTTATTTTTTGGTTCGTATTAAATTTTAGATCACTGTTCACAAGGGAGAAATGGGTTGGAAAGAGTAAAAAACATATTCAATTCAAAGGGATAACTTTCCATAGGATTATACAAGACATTATGATATAAGGTGATGGCTTAACTAATAGAAATGGTAAAGGGTAGGATACATAAAATAATTTAATCTTGGTGATGAGAAATTTAAGACGAAGAATACCGGGATAGGCATCCCAATGTAGTGAATATAATTCTTAACACAAATAGTCTTTAATACATCATGATGATAGTGATAACTAGCTGATTTGATAAGAGACATGGGGTGTTTAGGATGGTGTTTCCAGGGATGTATGTACTTTACAACATTGATGTGGAGGGATGAAAGAGAACCACCCCCAAATAAAAAGTGGATATACACTATATACCCAAGTGGTTACACCATGTACCTTTCCAATATTATCAACAAAGATCCCCACTGTATTCCATCTCCTTGGTCCTACTAGATAATGCAGATTACTAATGCCCACTAAAAATATATGATCCAAACTAAGAATGATATCCTTATTGTTATGGTTACATATGTAATTTTTAATGTAGATATCTCTCGATGAACACATTGGATAAACTATGGCCTTTTCATCTTCAATATATTCAATATTATCAACTATCATTAGTCATGATCATATATTTAAATCTCAAATACCCACTATAGATATTCAACTGTCTATAACTCTCTATATCTTCAATGCTCGATCTCACAAGTATCCCAGTTTGTGAATTAAACCTATCTTTAATATCTTCTCTCTCCATGATACTAATGTGTATCACGTTATCATATTCCAAATTCCTTCAATTTCCTATTAATTTTATATACATTTATATTTACATTTTAATATTATAAAATATTGGGTTACATAATGAAATTATGGAATCTACATAACATTCACTAGATAAAATCTCATATCTTTTTAAATCGTTCAAATGAAATTTCAATATAATTTTCTTATTAAAACTATTTGGAATTCTTGCCATGTATCCCCTTTTTAAATCCCATAAGACTCGATACAATTTCCTTACATGATAGTTAAATATCCTAACTTATACTTCCTATAAAATATGTATCAAATTTTATTCCTTCTAAATTTAATCCTTGTATGAATGAAACTATGACATGGATATATAAAATATAATTTTGAACTCATATCTTTCTATTTGAATCAAATTTTCTTTGACCCATTATCTCAACATAAATTACAATCTATTTGTGATATTATTTCAATGATATTGATGAATCATTATCTAATTTAAATTTTCATTTATTCAGGCTAATATTTTTATAATTTTTATTACCAATTTAAGTATAAATAACCCCTTTATGTGGTTCTATCTATATTTATAACCAACTATGGATCCCCATAGGTTGATCACCACTCTGTTGTGGATCTCCTTAAGTTGATGACTCCTATGTTGATTCATTTACATGGTTTAATTCTAATAAATCCCCATACATGGTGGATTTATTAAGAATTATCATATATCTATTTCCATATACGAATATGCATATGTTATTTTCTATATATTGATCTACTTATGGATATCCGTATGAGTTGGTGGTTTTTTTATGTTTCCAAGGAATTTCAGCTTGAAAGAGGTGAATTTTTGAGTTTTCTAGTAATGTAAATTTTTCACACATGGTTTAGGAGAAACCATGTTGTTATATCTACTCAGTTATATTTTTATTCAATTTTATTCTACTCATGGATTGTTATCATATGCGGCACAAAGATGATTTCAAACCATGAAGGTCCTAATTGAAACATTGTGGGACCTCTGGCGATTTTGGTTTGTAGTGCATGTATTACACATGGTTTGGTAAACAATACAACACACATATGAATCATATCTTTAATTTCATCATTCCATTTGAATAATTAGCGAATGGTTTTTAAAAATATACAATTTCCTAGGGTAAATAGTGCGAGTGAGTTTTGGATAGAAAGTGAAATGTGCATGGTTAGAACATGGTTTAGAAAAGCATGTGAAAAAATTGTTAATCCTTCCCAGATTCATTAAAAATAAAAATTACTATTTCCCACCTTCTCAAATTAAATCCTCCAAACCTCAAATTTATTCCCCTCTCAATTAAATGGACTAGGCATACCCTATATTAGAGTTTCTTGCTTCCTCCTTCAATTTTTTATCCTTTTACATTGTATTCATGTGGTTTTCTTCATGTTATGTCCCTCTAAACCTCTTCGTCCCTTATATTATTTCGTTCCATTTATTTTTAACTCATCCCATGAACACAAATCTTGATGTGGTAAGATTTTAGGATATGGATCTGTCCACATCATAGTCCTTTGATCATTTTTGGGGTTATAGAATGAACATATTATCCTGTGGGAGCATTCTCTACCATAAGTAACAAATTTTTGCATGGTATCTATTGAACCATGGTAGATTTTTCTTTTTCACAACTTCTAATTTCATGTATTTAAATTCTTGATGGATAGAGAATATATTTTAATTCAAATTATGCGTATATGTATGACTACGATGGAAAAAGATAATTTAAAGTTATTTTAATCCTTGGAAAGGAATGATATTCCTTGACAAGTGTTAATGAAAATTACAAAATACATTTTAAAATTTGATTTTGGTTATTAAATTAGTTTTAATATTTAAATTTATGTTTAAAAAGGTTTCATTGTATTAATTTTCATCCAAACCATATTTTTATGTGTTTTAAATTTTTTTATAACATTTTACATTGATTTTTTTTTATTTTAAAGGGGGTGTGTTAATCCTTGTACACTATATTTTAAACCTTTTTATGACCTTTATTTATTTTAATATCAATGTTTTGGAGTGTTTAAATCTTTTGAGCTGATAAAAGTGAGTTGAATGGTTTATAAATGGTTATTTATTCTATGTGGATTATTTTTTGAAACTGTTTTGTGGATTTTAATATTTTCATAGGTTGTTTAAAGGGATGTGTAAGCTCCCATTGAGGTTTAGATGTGTTTTGATAATTTTTTTTCAACAGTAGATTGAAATATATTTTGAATATTATGGGATTGATTGGAATTAAAAAAATGTTTTTTAAAGATAAGTATTTTTTCTCATTTTATGAAGATTGAGTTTTCGTAAATGGTGTGAGACACTCCTAATCCCCGTGTGAAATGGTGTTCCCATGGTGGCTTATGACCCCAAAATGGGTTGTTTCTTATTGATGAATTTGAATATTATTCTTATGTTTAGACATATATGAGGATATTTCACTGTGAGGGTATGATATGTAACAGAGGTGTGATTTCAAATATGTTATATTTTATGCATGAAATGATTGATTTTTCTCACCTCCTTCAACTAGTCAAGGTAGACCTTTAGGTATGTGGTAGGTGGTGTAGGTGGTTAATTACCTCACCTAGGTTGATGTGTGCTAAGAGAAATTTCCTTGATATTGAGAGATCCCTTAGAGTGGATGTGTCCCCCTAAGATCGACTGTGATTGTGAGAGGTGGGGAATAAGAGATCCTAGGTGGGGAATTAGAGATTCCCGAAAGGAATGGGTGAGATTCCAAATTCGATAGGCTAATTGGGTGATTTGGGAACCTGGGGTTATTCTAATCTATGACCATGATCATTTTTAGAGCCAATTGGGTAGATACAGGACACTAGGATCAATTTTAGGATTGTTTTAGTAGATTTGTCATGTGTATCAATTGTATCCCATGTTTCATAGAATATTTTTTGGTCAAATGTTCTTATTGTTTATTTATACTTATTGTATGAACTAACATTGTTGTTCATGAAAATGTTCTTCCTTCCATATTTGTGTATTTTACTTCTCCAATGTTTGAAAATAGTAAATGAAAGGTTTTAAAAAAGATAAGTGAAAGTGTAATCATAAATCTCTATAAAAAAATATAAATGGTTTTTAAAGGGGTGTGTTCTTTAAGATGTAGAATATTGTTTTCTAAATATCTTTTGAAATGTCTTATTGTAAACCCTTAGTTTTATAGTTTTCAAAAATCATAGAGTGTGTGATTTTGAAAATTTGTCTCTAGGGGGATGTGCCATGTTTTATGGAAAGATTGGGCTTCAATGTTGTTTTAAAAAAACGTGAAAATTGGAAACCACTTTTGAATAACTAATTTTACTTTCAAAAGGAATTGTTTTTGAAATAGTTTTAGTGAGAGGATTTTGAAATTGTTTTTTTACAAGATGTATTGGCTAGGAAAAAATGTTTTCCAATTTGTTGTTATCATTTAGTGAAAATCATTTAAAAGGGTGTTTTAACACAATTTTGATGTGTGGTTTTTTCTTTTTGTAAATCATTATGATATTTTTATTTTTTCTATTTTATTTCAAACATAAATTCGTAAAATGTAATATGGAAGATACTTCTTATATTAAATGGTGGAGACCTACTAGGCTATTTAGTTCATGCACATATTTTAATGTTCTAGGTTTATTCTAGTTTCGTTCACTTATTTCATCTTTTGGGGAAGATGTATATTTGGATGGTGGTCATGGGTCACATAGAGGCTCATTAGTACTAGTTTGGCCTTTAAATTTGGTTTTGAAATTTTTATTAACAATTTAGACTAATATATCTGAATCCTTATATTATGTAAATATATTTCCATTGTTTCATTTTCTATCTATTGGTTAAATATGTTTTTAGGTTATTCAATTATGTTTACCCCCAGTTGGATGTTTATTGTTTTTATTTACACTACTAATATATTATCTTTTCATGTGGGGGAAATAATTACCATGGTATGTTATGTGATTCCCAGAAACTAGTCACCATCCTATTGGGATTATGAATTTATTTTGGGCGTTGTGGAATATTGGTTTGGGAGATGGGTTAGATGGAACCTTGGCCCAGTTCATTACAATCCCCTAGCACATGGAATTTTCCATTTTTCATAATTACACTACAATTATATTAATAACTCTTTGAACTGACTTGGAGTAAAAATGAATCTTCAGAACTCAAGGAATGACTCTTATAAAGTGTTATTTTACCCTTTCAAAGTACTGGAATTACTGCTATGAATTCACCATTTACTATTCCAAAGTCTACTACTTAGATATATTATTCTACAATTTTAAAATTCCAAATTTCCCTCAAATAACATCAGAATGTATTCATATATTCTCAATATGTTCTAAATAACATTAATATATCTCAAAACATCGTCCAAAGGTATTCCTCAACTGGTATATCATCTTCCATTTACAAAATTGCTTTGATGGTTTATCATCTTCCTGAAAAATATTAACCTCTCAGATACTTATTCTTCAATCTACCCATTAGTTGGAATCATCCAATATCTACAAAATGTCATAAAAAACATTTCCTTATAATTAAAGCTTATATTTAACACTAAGAGAACCTCATAAATCATCACATATAAAAAACTTTAACTTTACTTCTTCATAGTTTTATTGTCAACAAATATAACTCAATATTTGGGGAACTATAATCTCACACTTTTTATTTTTTTGGAAATACCTATTTCATATTCACCATAGCCAAAGTAATTAATCTCTCCCTTACTAATAATAAATATAAAGGGAATATAGGGTTATAAGTATTTTATCTTTATCATATTCTTTCTAAACATATTCTCCCACACTTTTAATTTCAAAACACAGTTTAATCCACTTTTGAGAGAAATATGACACCACATGTTTTTCTTGACAATGAGATATTAGTTTTACAACTTTGAGTTTATATGGGTAAGCTCAGTGTATAAGAAAATATATATTTAATAAATTTGATCAATGCTGTACAGAAATCCGCAGACATGTGAGACCAACTCAAATTTCATTTTTGGGTCTTTTTAAAAAAAAATTACTGTGAAGCATATCCTACACTCATCTTAAAAAATAATAGAAATTTGAAGTGCCTGACCAGTAACACCCTCATTTTCTCATATTTATATCAATAAAAACTCATTAAAAAATATGTCTGAAAATTTTAATAACTAGTGATTCATGTTTGATTCTTATACTTCATTAACTACCTTTTTAAATATTTCTAGAGATTCTAGATTTGTTGTATTATAATATTGTGACATCTTCACTTCAACTTTTCTCCCCCTTAGGGGATACAATCACTTCTACTTCTTCATGAATGTTAACATACTCTATGAATGATGCCATATTTTTTTATAATGTATATGACTTTCATCTTTCTCCTTAAATTTCATGCATGTTAGTAGAAAATAACAAGAAATAAAGGAATAAGGAGGGACCTACAATTACCCCACTATAAATTTAATGGCTAAGAGTTTCCCATCAACTAAGCCTTATTATTAGTCTCAATATTATTATGGGAATCTATATTAATGTATTTTTTCCTGTAATAAACCTTAAAAAGTTTCATTCTCATCTTCTTGACTTAAACTATTTCCTTATACATTGATTTTTTTTACTTTAGTTATTAATGAAAATTTATTAGCTCATTATTTCATTATATTTACCATAAATTATTCTTAATATGGAATGATGGTCATAAATTCCTTTATTCCATGTCAATCTTAGTACCATATATCACAAATATTTCCTTAAATCGTAAGGTATTAACATGTATAATACCCAAAATTAACTAGAATTTAATAATGTGAATCCTCTTGTTTTTCTATAGTAATATAGATTATTTTTTCTCTCTCTATTTTCTTGTCCATATCGAGTTGAGAAAGAAAAATTTTAAGTATTAGTTCTTTATAAGCATAACTCCCTTGGACATTTCAAAGGATTTTATTTCAAATTTAATGCACCATTAATTTTCATCCATTATATCATAAATTTTGTTCCCTTTCACATTATAGAAAATTTATCATGGCAGCCTAGTAATACAATTTTCATCTTTATAAACATTCTATGCATATCTTATAAATTATTTTTCTAGACATCCAAATCTCATTTGTGTTAACTGATTTGATGTGTTATTATTCACATATTACATTCTTTGAAAATATATTATAATCTGCCTGCTATAGATGCCCATTGGTTCATGCCTCTGCACTATAAATGTCTTTTTATACTATATGGAGTATAATTTGTGTTCATACCATCCACAACACCAATATAAACCAATGAAATTTTATTTTCTATATTTTATAATAAATCTACTCAATAAACTATTTTTATTTACCTTATTCAAACAGATCCAACTTTTTCTTATGGGAAATTGGTTTTGTTAAACTATTCATAAAGCCTTATAATGTATAAGAGTGAGTCAAACTTTTTTTTGTCAAAACATGTTTATATATAATTTTTTTACATATGATATTAATAATTATAGATTAACTTTGTGATTCAATAAGTTAAAAATTACTTTTCCTATTAGTACCATTCATCTCACCAACTTGAGAAGATTACCCTTTAAACTCTATTACCTTAGTTAAGTATTATTTGATCTTTTTCAACTCATTTTTAGCTCATAGACTCATAGACAATGTCTCAACTATCTATCCTTCTTTCCTAGATATTTTTTCTTCAAAAACCCTTAGAATCTTCTCTTGATAACTCCCCATCATTTTGATTCCATAATGTCATTAATGTTTTCCACTTATTTCGTGATATGATCTTCATTTTCTTATATAGTGTTATTATTATTTTAATCAAATTTATTTTATCCTTGTTGATTTCTATGTTTTTCTAAAGATATATTTTTTACTCATATTTAATTATGTATTTAATATCTGTTTTTCTAATCCATTTTCACTTCTTAAGGCATCAAAACACTCTAAACATAAGAAAATAATTTATCTTCATCATTTGGTTGAGTATGTGATCATAATAGTTATTTCTCAAAAAAATAATTATTTTTTTGGATTCAATATTTATTTCATTATTTTTCCCCATTTATATTTTTTTTGAGGTTTCTCATATTCCAATTTTGTTTTCGATTCTACTGGCTTCTTATTTACTAGAATTTTAGAAAAAAAAGTACACTTACATTATAGTTATAGTGCCTTTGTGGGTTTCCCCCTTTTATTTCCAATTTCCATTTTTGAGACCTTTTTATATAAAGAAAATATATCTCTTGATGTTTTCATCATCTTTCTAATCTTTTGAATCACTTGATTTTATTTCTTTATCTCTGGTTTTATGATTTCTTATTGCCTCAAATTCCATCTCATCATTTTATTTATTCTAGAAATTTGGGATCATTCTCATTTTATAATATCTGATTACATTTTTTGTTTTATCTAGAGAATGGAATTTTTTATTTTCTATGTCCAAAATTTTAGAGTCAGACCTATCTAAAAAGTTCCTTATTACATTTTAATAAAAATTAGAATCCTGCTTCTTCTAACAATACCCTTGGATATTAGGTTTAATGTAATTAACTCATGTGAAGTAGTTATCAATATATTCAACATCAAAAATATTTATATGTTTATACTTATTAAAACTTATAATTTGGATATATTTACTTTAAAATTTCATTTTTAACTCTTATTAAATTTTAATCAAATTATCCTAGTAGTAAAGTGTATACTTACCTCTATGAAAAAGATTTCTCAAATATATATTTGAATATCATTTTATTATTTTCCATATATATTAATATTTCTATTACTAGTAAAATACATTAGAGAAAGTATCATGAAATATGTGAAAATCCCACTCTTACAACGTCACTAGGCTCTTGACCAAGTGATAAAAGGTTGGGCAACATCATATTACTATAATTGTGATAATTATTAACATTGAATATAGGGAAACTCATGTTATTCACATAATTTATGTTCTCCATAATCACTAACTCCTAGTATCCTTCATTGGGAAACTGGATTAACTTTTATACAACTTATATATCCAATATCTAATTAGGTACAACTGGGGGTAAATGTAATGCATCAACCCCAGTTACCCATATTCGGTGAATTATTACATAACATTGGCATGATCAGAAAAGATCAAATCTTGAAAGACCTATTAGTTTAGTAGCCTTGGAAACACTGGATACATTCATAAAGTTTAGATTACATCAAAAAAGTGAGAACTACAACAACATCTTGTCGCCACACTCATATCCCCTTATACTATCCCTACAGGTCATTCATAAAATACTTTTTCACATCCTGGAAAAAATAAAACATAGAAAGGGGTGAAGTCAAATGCTTATTAAGGATAAAAATATAGCGCAAACATTCATAAATAATTATAAACATTTAAGGAAATGTATAACTAAAAAAGCCTTTTAAACATTAACTTCATCATAATATGGCGAAGATAAAATTAAATAATTCCATTTACTTATTCACATGGATATTCTACTAGTCGAATAATCACATGAAATATAAATAACCACTTTCATAATGATGGATTACATAATGCCAGACTATCATAACCACAATGTCAAGGCCTTGTGCCAAGACTACAAATATGATTTTGTCAAGGCCTTATGCCAAGACTCAAGTTTGTCTAATGAGACCTGCCAATGCATTGAGGAGCTATATCGGGCTCCACCCTTCACTTATTAAGTCCAATTCATTCCTCATATGAATAGGTTTAAACATAACAAAAACATTCGTATTAAAAATAGCATATGAAATTTCAATACTTTATCCATAAACCATTAATGGTATAAAAATAACACATCCACTATCAAACATATCACAAAACCATCAATACAAATATAGAATTTTTGTCTCATAATAAATAAACTTCAAATAAGCTTAAAAATCATCAAAGGATGTTGACATAGATGAAATCAAAACTATTTGAGATAAATATCTCTTTTTTCAAATCATTTAAAAGTCACATAATTATAAAAGAAAGCATTTACTTTGAATATATTCTTATAATATTGTAAGGTAAGCTTTGACAATTTTATAATGGTAGAAAATAGCCGCACCCACCGTATAAGTTAAAAAAGACATTCTTACCTTGATTTTGTCAAAAAGGTTAAAAAGGACCTTGTTTGAAAAACGACAGAAATATTCTATTATAAACTTATTATAAAAAGTCAAAAATGGTATAAATGACTTTAACCCATAGCCTGTAAAATTTTAATAATGATTTGAAATACATTTTTAAGAAACATGGATGTGGATGATAAAGATGTCCCAATAGATAATTACATATAAACAACCTCGGATAATGAAGAGATTGTGAAATATTCCCTTAAGTTGTAATTTTACTTAGTCAATGGTATGTTAACCTCCTTTATAATAGTTAAAACATTGTTATTAAATTATACAAGAATCATATACTTAATTTTGATATCATATATGATCTTCTAATAATTCTTTGTTAATAAAATTTTAGTATTATCGTCGTTTTGGGTGTTAACTTACTCGATTTCTTTAATATGTTTTGTTACATAATCCGTGTTTGTTATGGATAGGTCGTATCTTATCCATATCCAGAATTACATCCAGTCCTTAAACATTATTTTTAATCAAAAAATGAGAATTATACTTGAATGGATACAATGGGGAATGAATCTCATCACGTTCGTGGAGACGGTAGTCTGTACGTACGCACGAGCGACAATATCACTTTTTGATATTAAAATAATATATAATTGGATATTATATAATATATGAAGAATAATTATCATGTTATATTTATTATTTACATGAATTAAAAATCATTATTATACCCATCCAAATAATAATGTTTTTAATAACAATTACACCACGACGTGGAGACGGTAAGCCGTACGTACGCACGTATGGTGACATGTCATTCAAAGGATGGATATAATAGTGAATATGGTTGTACCATATTTATAATAAGATCAAAGTATATAGAATATACTGATGTTATTATTTTAGAAAGGCAATAACAAAGAAAGAAGAAGTTGAAGAATAAAGGAACTTGAAAGAGGGTGGTGAAAACATTACCTCTTCTTCGGGTTCTTCATTTTGATTTGATCAAAAGGGCTAAATAGGTTGGCTTTCTGATCAAACTAAGGGATCTAGGTTGAATTTATGGAAGTTTAGAGGATATTTGGGTAGGGTTTGGACAAGCCAAAAGGATTTTAAGGTGTGAATTAGAGAGAAGGGGGAGTGCCCTTTTATAAGAGGGGTGAGGGGTACCTTTGGAAAAGTAAGAAATATTCTTTTATAATAAATTCATATTCAGTTTCTAATGTCTCCAAAATGTATTATTTAAAGGTTAAGGTGGGGATGGGTCGACATACTTTCAACAAATCTATTTTAGATAGGTTTGAGTCACTATATTAACCTTATTATTTACATTTAACTCGTAGTTAAATAGTTTGACATTTACCATGTCTCTTCGTATTTTTATATTATATAGTTAATAATCTTACTATATATCTCCATGTGACCCCCAAGTGGTCCATTAATTATATAAGTAATTTTTCTGAACCTTATATTTTTAGGAATAGAATATCAATTAATAATATATTATTTGTTTTAAAAATGCTATTATGTCAATTTTGACACTATTGGGTATTTTGTTTTTGATAATTTCATAAAAGCATTATTAATTAAAAAATAATTTATATAACCAATACTAATATGTAATATTAACCTATAAAATTAGTGTAATTCATAAAAAGTCTCAAATTACATTTATTTTGATATTTATAATATCAATTATTTTAATATTTCATTAATTAGGTAATTACTGCATCACTGTTTTGTCATAAATAAATTATATTATTTAATGTATAAAAATTATAAATAAAATATTTTTATGTATGAAATATTTTTATCTTTCTAATTAATATTTATAATTGAATTTATCTTATGTATGTCCCTATATTAAAAATTATTTAGTAATTAAACTTTGATTTTAACTCTTTTAACTCTTCTTTGAATTAAATAATAATAAATGTCTTAATCTAATCCAAGTGGACCTAAATGATAATATTTTATTCCTAAAGTTATTTTTGGTCGAGATACACTTGTAAAATAGAATTAGGACATGTGTTAGGGTAATATTAATATCATATTTACCCTTAATTACCCTATTTACTTTTACCCATGGTAAATAAAAGTAAAAAGTTATTATTTACCAAAAATTATTTTTATCTTATTGAACCACATTTTAATACCTGATATTAACCATGTCTCTTGGATTTTCAAAATTCCACTCATAGAAGTGGTAAAATTATGTTTTATGTGAATTTCCAAATTCTCCTAGGAGGTGGGTAAAAGACGATGAAAAGTTCCATAAAATTTTTATATATCTAAAGTTATTCTAAACTAACACCAATGAATTACATTGAACTTATATAGTTATTATGTATCCATTTTGACCTTAATTAAATTTCAATAAAATAAATAATTATTTAAATAAAAATTCGGTTTATAACAATAACTCAGTGTTTTTTAACTATTCATCAAAAAATTGAATATTTTCCGAAAAATACAAAAAATTTACCCTAAGATAATTTTGATATTCCGAATAAAAAAATGATGTCAATTTTTAGAGATAAATTTTATACAATTTCAAAGGGTGGGTATTACTATTCATAAAGGCTAGTTTGATTGGTTGTGGTGTGTGTTAGAACTCGAAGTTCTGTAGAACAATCGCTACTGTATTATTGAAAAGGAAGCATACCGTGGATGCTTGGGGTGTTACATTCTCCCATCCTTCAAATAATTTCGTCCTTGAAATTTCTAGAATAATACCGCATGAAAATACTCAGGTGATTCTTCATCATAAGTTCCTCGGGTTCCCAAATTGCCTCTTCCATCTTATGGTTTCTCCATAGAACAATTACCAGATGAGTCTTCTAGTTTTTCAGCACTTGTTCTCTGGTATCAAGAATCCTGATGGGATCTTCATAATAAGGCAGAACAGGTTCTAGTTCTAATTCCTTATAGATGAGTACATGCATTGGGTCAGCCATGTATTTTCTCAACAGTGATATGTGGAACACATCGTGAACTTTGGAGAGATTTGGTGGCATTGCCAAACGGTAAGCTACAACACCAATTCGTTCTATAATTTCGAAAGGTCTGATATACCTAGGACTCAATTTACCTTTCTTACTGAAACTTGTAACTCTCTTCCATGGAGATACCTTCAATAAAACATGATCTCCTACCTTAAATTCCAAATCCTTCCTTCGATCATCAGCATAGATTTTCTGCCTACTTTGAGATTCTTTGATGTGGTTTTTGATTAACTTAACCTTTTTGATCGTTTCCTCCACCAGTTCTGGGCCTACGAGTTTTCTTTCACCAACGTCATCCCAACAGGTTGGTGTGCGACATCTCTTTCCGTACAATGTTTCATATGGTGCCACCCGAATACTTGAATGGAAGCTATTGTTATAGGAAAATTCCACTAGAGGTAAATATTGATACCACATACCCTGAAAGTCAAGTGAGCATGATCTCAACATGTCTTCTAAGGTTTGAATAGTCTGTTCTGATTGTCCGTCTATTTGAGGGTGGTAGGCAGTGCTCAAACGAAGATCAGTATTCAAGGCCTTCTGAAGATTCTTCTAGAATCTTGAAGTAAAATGTGGATCAAGATCAGAAACAATCGATAGGGATACTCCATGAAGTCTCACAACATCATTAATATGTAGTCTTGCTAGAATTTTTAGCGGTAGATATTCTCTTATAGCATGAAAATGTGCTGACTTGGTAAGACGATCAACAATAACACATATTGTATCATTTCTTCTAGGAGCCTTTGGTATCCCCATGAAAAAGTCCATCGTAATATTGTCCCATTTCCAATCTGGTATGGGAAGAGGTTTCATGACTCCTCCAAGCTGTTGCCTTCCAGCTTTCACTTGTTGAAAAACCATACATCCTGACACAAAATCAGAAATCTCCCTCTTCATTTTGTTCCACCAAAAATGTTCCTTCAAATCTTTATACATTTTGGTGATCCCAGGGTGTATATAGAAATTAAAGTTATGAGAATCATCTAACAATTACCTTTTCAGATCAGGTATATCGGGAACTCAAAGTCTCTTCCCAAATTTTAAAATTCATTCTTCATACACAAAGTCTCTCAATCTCCCATCATTCAAATCTTTAATCTTCTTTTGAAATTCTTTATCATAGGTCTGAGAACTCTTAATTATTTCTAGTAAAGTTGGTTTGGCAACCATTTGAAAAATCATTTATGTTTCACCTTCCATGGGGATTCCCATATCCAAAATTAATAGATCCATGAAAATGGGATCTCTTTCAACTCTCATCATGTTCAAAAGTCCATGATATTTTCTTCTCAAAGCATCTGCCACCTTATTTTCCTTCCCCGGGTGGTAGTGTATCATGCAATCATAATCCTTGAGTAGTTCAAGACACCGTCTTTGCCTCATGTTGGGTTTTTTCTGTGAGATAATGTACTTCATACTCTTGTGATCAGTATAAATCTCACATTTTTCACCATAGAGATAATGTCTCCATATCTTCAAAGAAAAAATTATAGAAGCTAACTCAATATCATGAGTAGGATAGTTTTTCTCATGAATTTTCAATTTTCGTGGTGCATAGGCAATGACCCTATCATTCTGCATAAGAACACAACCATGTCCTTTCTTCGATGCATCACTATAAATAATGAACCCATCGTTCACTGATGGTAGAGTCAATATAGGAGCATTGACTAATCTTCTCTTCAGTTCTTCTAAACATTCTTCACACTCTTTTTTCCAAAGAAATTTAACCCCTTTACGTGTGAGCTTCGTTAATGGGTTATCCAATCGGGAAAAGTTATGGACGAAACGTTGATAATAACCTGCTAAACCAATAAAACTCCATACCTTATTTATAATCATTGGTTTAGGACATTCTTTTATTGGCTTGGTCTTAGAAGGATCAACAGAGATTCCATATTTAGAGAAAATATGGCCAAGAAAAGAAATCTCTTGAAGCCAGAATTCCCTCTTCGTAAACTTCCCATATAATTTATGTCTTCTCAGAGACTTCAGGATAATGCGCAAGTGATTTTCATGATCATTGTAGATTTTCAATTATAACAAAATATCATCAATAAATACCACCAAAAAATCATCGAGAGATTCCTTGAAAACTCTATTCATTAGATCCACGAATACAGAGGGTGTATTAGTCAGCCCAAAAGGCCTTACTATAAACTCGTAATGCCCGTACCTGGTTCAAAATGTTGTCTTCGGAATGTCTTCCTTCTTCACACACAACTGATGGTATCCATATCAAAGGTAAATCTTTGAAATGTATTTATCTCTATCCATTTAGTCAAATAAATCCTCAATGTGAGGTAGGGGATACTAGTTCTTTATTGTTATAGAATTGATTTCCCTATAATCGATACAAAACCTCATAGATCCATCTTTCTTCTTAACAAAATAGACAGGGGATCCCCATGGAGAATCACTAGGGAGAATAAATCCCTTATTACTCAATTCCACTAGTCTTTTATTTAGTTCAACTAATTCCACAGTGTCCATTCTATAAGGGGTCTTCGATATGGGCCTTGAACCAGGAATTAAATCAATGGAAAACTCAATTTCTCATTCTGGAGGATGTCTAGGTAAATATTCTGGAAACACATCAACATATTCTCTCAAAATTGGTACAAACTCTATTTGAACATTCCTTTCCTCACCCATAGTCATTTCATTCTCTTCCTCCCCAATAATTGAATTTAGTTGAGCTACTGGGGGTGGATCAAGGTAAGAATTAGGTGGTGATGATTCTTCTCTAAAGATAAGGTGTTCCTTATCATAATCATAAAAAAATAGTACCCTCCTTTTTATTAATTTTTTTTTGCATCATGGTCTGAAATCAAATCCATACCAAGGATTATATCAAATTCAATCATAGGTATAACGACGAGATCCGTATATAAAGAAAATTTATGTGCTCTAATGGGGATTGATTCACAAAACATTGTTGCAATGATACTTCCCTCAAGAGTTTTGACTAACAACTCCCTTGTTAAATCAAATTGGAAATATATAATTTTATTAGCAAAATGAGAAGATATGAAACAATGTGATGATCCAGAACCAAATAATGCATTTTCTAAACTTGAGGAAACCATTAAATTACCTTCCACCACATCTTTCAGAGATTTTACCTCAACAATAGTGATAGCATAAGTTTGGACTTGATCCCTTGTCCTTTTCTGAGTTAGGTTATCCTGACGCTTAGGAAATTCATTTGAATAATGTCCCATCTCCCTGCAGTTGTAGTATTGAATATCAGTAGCTTCTTTCTTCCCCTTTCAATCATGATCTTGATGGCCTTTTTACCACACTTGTAACAGACTCTAATTCCCTTAAAGAAAGTACCCGGGTGTTTCTTCCCACATTTACTACAGGATGGATATTCAACTTTTTTCCTTCTTCCCCTTAGTTCAATTTCCAAAGTGATCAACAGATCCCTTCTTCTCTTTCTTTGATTTAAAGTCACAAGACTTATAGAATTCTTTTTCTGTCTTGATAGAGCATGATACAATATATTCGTACAATGAGAAGGTTTGTGAGACTAATTCTCGACGGAGAAATGGTTTTAACCCATCAAATAAACGATCAATCTTACTTATTGGGTTATGTATATAATCTTCAGCATACCTTTCTAACCTTGTAAAGTTATCCTTATACTTTGCGACATTCTCATCCTCCTTTTATCTCAGACTTAGAAATTTCCTTTCCATATCTGCTCGATGGTCACTAGGAAATTATTTTTCTAAACATAGATCTTTGAACTCCCTCCATTCCATATTTGACAATTCATCTTCTTCCTTCATGTTTTGAATCAATGACAACCATTTATCAGCATCTCTAGTGAGGTGGTAAACTGCCATGATAACGTTTTCCCTTTCACTACTCTCCAAAACTTGAAATATTTTCTCTAGGGAACTTATCCACTGCTCATCTACCAATGGATTTGTACTCCCATTGAATGTTGGTGTCTATTTCCACATGAAGCGATCTAAAATTGATCCTCCATTCTACGGATCAGTGTATTTCATACGGGTAAGGTTATTATTCATAACCTGAGTGAGTTATCTGAGTACAGTGATTAGCTGATCAGAACCAGTCGTATCACTAGCTTTACTATAATTATCTTGAGTAGGAGAGAAATCCCTAAATGGAGTGTGTGTATTGATACAGTGTCCATTTCTTCCACTAGGCTCCATTTCTAAACAATGGCATAAACTAGATTAGTTTATCAATCAAAATACATAATTCCATACTTGTAAAACACTTAACATAAATTGAACTATTAATGGATATAATCCATAATCATAAAAATGTTTTCTTTGAGGAAGTATATACTCATAAACCTTTCATAATGGTTTGTAAAGAAAATGAGAATTATCCTAAGAATATCCCCTGGGAGTGTCGTAACCAATTGTGCAGCAAGGCCCTTTGTCGTGCCCCAGTTATCGTTCGAGTCTAGATCAAAGCGGTGTTTTCGGGTTTTACCCCAAGGTACATCTGTGCCAGAGCTACCCCTACCTGCTCATATCTAGACAGAGATGTATTGCTCAGAAAACTCACAAAATCTCTACAATACCAAAATTCTAGGAAGTTCTTCTACACTAATCCTCAATGTCTATCTTAGGGCTATGCGCTCTAATCAGAGTTTATCTAAATATAGCTTCCAAGGTTTGTACTAAACTTCCTCTGTTACCAACTGTAACGCCCCGACCCCAGTTACCCAGAGTCGGTGCATTATTACATAACATTGGCATGATCACAAAAGATCAAATCTCGAAAGACCAATTAGTTTAGTATCCTTGGAAACACTAGATACATTCATAAAGTTTACATTACATCATAAAGTGAAAACTATAACAACATCTTGTCTCCACACTCATATCCACTTATACTACCCCTGTAGGTAATTCATAAAAAACTTCTTCACATCCTGGAAAAAATAAAACCTATAAAGGGCTGATCTCAAATGCCCAGTAAGGGTAACAATAGAGCGAAAACCTTTATTAATAAGCAGAAACATTTAAGGCAATGTATAACTAAAAAAAGACTTTTAAACTTGAACTTCATAATAATAAGGAAAATATAAAATAAAATAATTCCATTTACATATTAACATGGATATTCTACTAGTCAAAAAATCACATGCAATATTAATAACCACTTTCATAATGATGGAATGCATAATTCCAGACTATCATAACCACATATTCAAGGCCTTGTGCTAAGAATAAAAATATGATTTTGTCAAGGACCTGTACTAAGACACTAGTCTTTCTCATGAGACCTTCTGATGCATCGAGGAGCTATAGCGGGCTCCACCCGTCACTTATTAAGTCCAATTCATTCCTCATATATCAGGTTTAAACATGATATAAACATTCATATTAAAACTAGCATATGAAATTTCAATACTTTCTCCATAAACAATGAATGGTATAAAAATAACATATCCAAAGTCAAACATATCACAAAACCTTCAATACAATATTCAAGTTTTGTATCATAATAAACAAACTTCAAATAAGCTTAAAATACATCAAAGGATGTTGACATAGATGAAATCAAAACTATTTGAGAGAAATATATCTTTTTGGAAATCATTTAAAAGTCACATAATTATGAAAGAAAAAATTTAATTTGAAAATATTATTATAATCTTTTAAGGGAATCTTCGCCGATTTTATAACAATGGAAAATATCGACACCCGCCGTATAAGTTAAAAAAGAGATTCTTACCTTGATTCTGTCGAAGAGGTTAAAAAGGACCTTGTTTGGAAAATGACAAAAAGATTCCTTTATAAACTTCTTATAAAAATTCAACAAGGGTATAAATGAATTTAAACAATAGTCTTTAAAATATTAAGAATGATTTGAAATACATTTTTAAGAAACATGGATGTGGATGATAAAGAGGTCCCAGTAGATAATTACGTATAAACAACCTCAGATAATGAAGAGATTGTGAAATATTCCCTTACCTTGTACTTTTCCTTAGTCGATGATATGTTAACCTCCTGTATAATAGTTAAAACATTGTTATTAAATTATTCAAGAACCATATATATAATTATGATATTATATTTGATCTTCTAATAATGCTTGGTTAATAATATTTTAGTATTATCATCATTTCGGGTGTTTTCATACTCATTTTCTTTTATATGTTTTGTTACATAAGCCATGTTTGTTATGGATAGGTTGTATATTATTCATATACAGAATTATTTCGAGTCCTTAAACATTATTTTTAATCATCAAATGAGAAGTAGACTTGAATGGATACGATGGGGAACGAATCTCATCACGTTCGCGGAGACGGTAGTCCGTACGTACGCACGAGCGACAATATCACACTTTTGATATTAAAATAATATATAATAAGATATTATATCTTATATACAGAATAATTAACATTTTATATTTATTATTTACATTAATTACACATCATTATTATACCCAACCAAATAATAATGTTTTGAATAATAATTACACCATGACGTGGAGACGGTAAGCCGTACGTACACACGTATAGTGACATGTCATTCAAAGAATGGAAAGAATACTAAATATGGTTGTACCATATTTATAATAACATAACAGTATATATAAGATACTAGATTTTATATTTTATAATGGGAATAATAGATAAAGAATAAGTTGAATAAGATAGGAACATGAAAGAGGGTGGTGAAAACATTACCTCTCCTTCGTGTTCTTCCTTTTGATTAGATCAAAAGGGCTCCTTAGGTTGGCTTTATGATCAAACCAAGGCCTCTAGGTTGATATGAGGGAAGTTTATAGGATATTAGGGCAGGGGTTGGCCGAGAAAAAATTGTTTTAAGGTGTTAATTAGAGAGAATGTGGAGTGCCCTTTTATAAGAGGGGTGAGGGGAACCTTTGGAAAAGCTAGAAATATTATTTTATAATTAATTCATATTCAGTTTATAATGGATCCAAAATGTATTATTTAATAGTTAAAGTGGGAATGGGTCTAAATAATTTAATCCAATAGATTTTAGACAGGTTTGGGTCACTATATTTACCTTATCATTTATATTTAACTCTTAGTTAAATAGTTTGACATTTACCATGTCTCTTTGTATTCTTATATTATATAGTTAATAAACTTACTATATACCCCCAAGAGACCCCCCAAGTGAACCATTAACGATAAAACTATCATTATATAAGTCTTTTTGCAGAACCGTAGATTTTAAGTAATTGAATATAAATTAATAATATAATATTTGTTTTAAAAACTCTTTTATGTCAATTTTGACACTATTGGGTATTTTGTTTTTGATAATCTTATAACATCATTATTACTTAGAAACAGATTTATATAACCAATCATCATATGTAATATTAACCTAGAAAATTATTTTAATTCATAAAAAGTCTCAAATTACATTTATTTTGATATTTATAATATCATTTATTTTAATATTTCATTAATTAGGTAATTACTGCATCACCATTGTGTCATAAATAAATTAAATTATTTAATGTCTAAAAATTATAAATAAAATACGATTATATAGTAAATATATTTATCTTTCTAATGAATATTTATAATTGAATTTATCTTATTTATATCCCTATATTAAAAATGTTTTAGTAATTAAACATTGATTTTAACTCTTTTAACTCTTCTTTGAATTAAATAATAATAAATGTCCTAATCAAATCCAAGTGGACCCAAATGATTATATTTTATTCCTAAGGTTGTTTTTGGTCGAGATAAACTTGTCCAATAGAATTATGACATGTTTTAGGGTAATATTAATATCATTTTTACCCTTAATTACCCTATTTACTTTTAACCGTGGTAAATAAAAGTAAAAAGTTACTGTTCACCAAAAATTATTTTTATCTTATTGAAAAACATTTTACTCCTTGATATTAACCGTGTCTCTAGGATTTTTTATGTTTCACTTATAGAATTGGTAAAATTATGTTTTATGTGAATTTCCAAATTCTCATAGAAGGTGGGTAAAAGATAGTGAAAAGTTTCATAAACTTTTTATATATCCAAAATTATTCTAAACTAACTCCAATGAATTAAATTGAACTTTTATAGGTATTATGTATCCATTTTGACCTTAAATAAATTTAAATAAAAAAATAATTATTTAAATAAAAATTCGGTTTTAAACTATTACTTAGTGTTTTTCCACTATTTATCCAAAATTGAATGTTTTTAGAAAAATATAAAAAATTCATCCTAAGATAATTTCAATTTTCCAAATCCAAAAATGAAGTCCATTTTGAAAGATAAAATTTATAAAATTTTAAAATGTGGGTATTACTATTCATAACGGCTAGTTTTATTGGTTGTGGTGTGTGTTAGAACTCAAAGTTGTGTACAACACACGCTACTATATTATTCAAAGAGAAGTGTACTGTGGAAGCTTGGGTTGTTATAGTAAATCAGTGGTACAATCTATTAATGAGTACTTTTTTAAATCCACCACATAAATTAATTAATGTCCCAATACTAATAATCCTGAATTAAATCATCCAAACCAGATTTTTAGCATAATATAGAGAAATAAAAGCTCACAAGGATAATCATGGTTTGTTCCTAAAAATGTTAATCCTTTCCAAGGTTGGTTAGTCCTTTTTGTCATGGATTATCTACTATATATCCAAGTGGTTACACTAAGGAAATTACAAGTATGATAAACATAGTTTCTCACTATGTTCCTAATCTATATTCTCATATGAGAATACAAACTCCAACTACCAACAACAAATTTGTTATATAATCTAGGAATTATCTCATTCTTCAATGGGATTTTTCTATACATATAGATGTAGATCTGTCTCCACGAACACAATGGATCATATATGGTCTACCCATGTAAAATATCCTCTAAAACATTTATATATTATAATAACAATCATATTTACCAATATTGAACACTAAATACATATCTTAAATGATTTTTGTCTCCTATATTCTCAAATTCGCAGGCCTGTAGTGATCCTGATTTGTGAATGGCTCCCAGATTCAATATCTTCTCTCTCCACGATACTATTGTATATCAGGTAATCATATTCTCATTTATCTCCCTGAAATTTTCATTTTTCAAAAATATATATTTAACATGTAATATAAAAAATATTAGTTTCCATAATGTAATTATGAAAAATTCATAATGGAATTATAGAAAATCCATAATCCAAGGTAGAAACAATCTTATATCTATTTAAACCAATCAAAAGAAGTCATAATTTTATTATCTTATTGAAAAAAAATTTGAATTATTTTTTAATATCCCCTTTATAAATTCTATATAACTCAAAATAGTTTTCTCATATGATATTTGAATACCATGAATTATTCTTCTAACACAATTTGCAACTTTTATCTTCTTTTTGAATTTTACACAGGCGTGAATGTAACTATGATGTGGATACATGGAATGTGATGTGGAAGTCTTCTATCATCATTTGGATCAACTTAATCTCTATCTATTAACACATATTTAATAAAAATATCATTGTGATATTTTTTCTATAATGATCAGGGAAACATCTTTTTATTTTAGTTCACATTTCTCAAGAATATAAATTTTGAAATTATGATTACCAAGGTATGGATATATAATCCCCATACATAGTTATCCTTATGTATATATCCATCTTCAAATACTCATACACCAACCACCACTTTGTAGTGGATCCCATTACATGGATGATTTTGAGGTGGATCTCATTACATTGTAGAACAATTGTGAATCCCTTTATGTGGTGTCTTAATTATGAATATTGTCACACTGATCTCCATATGTGGATTTTCATTTTTGAATATAGATACAAGTATCTTCTTACATGTGGATACCCTTATATGATGAATTTTCTATTTTTTGGAATTGCACTCTAACCATCCAAATACCACTTCCAAACAACTCAGAGTCAAAATAACTCTTCTAAACTCAATGAATATCTATTTTTAATTAAAATTTTACACTTCTGAAATACTATACATACTCTTCAAAAATCACCATTAAATCTTCCAAAATCCTGGACTTTTAAAAATTCTTCTCTAGCTCCAAATTCTTTATTTTTATCCAATGAATATATAATGTCTTCAAATATTCTAATGTTTTTTCTTATTCACTTTTAAACATCTCAAAACACCATCCAATGTTATTCCTTCAACTAATATATAAATATCCATGTACAAAACTCCCTAGACGGTTTATTCATCTTTTAATCTAGTATGAACTATTGAATAATCATTATTCAATGTATCAATTAACTATATTCATTTAACATCTTTAAAAATTTGTAGAAAACACCTCTACAGATTCAATACATGTAATTAACACCAAGAAAAACTCATTAAGCATCACATATAATATAATTTTACTCTCTTTATTCACAACATTATTAGAAACAAACACAACCAATTCCTTTTTGAAAATTAATGTTATGTTGAATCCTGATTTCAATATTTTTTTAATGAAACCTGAACAAATATTATTACAACTTCATAATAAACCATTAAAAAATTACTAGATTATCATAAGAGCATAGAAAAGAAAAATGAATAGGTTTATTTATTAGATATAGTGGATTTTGTTTAGGTAAATATAGATTTATTTTAATTTTTTAATAAATAATGTTTTAATATATTCTTATAAATTTCTAATATAGAGATAACACTTAAGTAGATATAATATACATTACATGTTTAATAAAAATATTTCATTAAGTGTTATAAGTAATAGACGTTATAAAAAATATATAATTTATTCATTATACTGATATATTGAGATAAATCATCCAATACATAACTAATTTAATCATATTTAATTTCCTCAAAATATGTTCCTCTATATTATTGTAAATAATATCAATAGAAAAATCTAATTTTAAATGAGTTAATTTAATTATATATCTCTTACAAACAATATGAGTCTAAATAGCGCTTCAAATAATTTAAAGTATATGTTGTAAAATTATATGAATATAAGTTTTCATAGTAATGAAAATAATGTTAATTTCTAAATTTAAAATTATATGATATAATTTAATTATCTCTCAAAAACATAAAATGTGATTCTCAGTTGTACCTCAAATAATTTTAATATAAAAATTTAGATTTAGACAAGGTAATTTAATGATCACACCTAACCGAGTGTAGATGTTATCAAAAAATTTGTGGGTGAGCTTGAGAATTATATAAAATCATAAATAGATAGGGAAATCATCATAATATTTATTACATAGTGTTGAATTGTTTTTATAGTGAGAAAAAATATTTATAGTGGGAATCAAATGTGATTTTATGTGTGGGTGATACATGATTATTCTTGATAGAGACTCAATTGTATTATTTTCCATAATTCTGGGATAATGGGAATTTTGTGTATTTAGGGGTTTCATTAGGCTATGACAAAACTCTCAATTTAAAGTATACTTCTATATTTCACTATTTTGGTTTTATGGATTTATCCTATATTGGTGTAGAGTATTCATTATATTAGTGTTATTAAAATGATGAGATACTCATCAATTTTTCAATGTTATTTCATGACTGTGTTGGTTCTCCCGATATGATAGAGGTCCCCTAGAATCCATTTTTCATTGATTATGGAATTTTTTGTTTTTATTATCAGTTTTACTTTTTGATGGAAATGCTATATTAAATGAAGAGATTACTAGAATTTAGTGATGTCATAGATGCTCTTCGTTGGAGGTGATGGAATGTCAGTGTTGGATTCTTGTATGGAAGGGGTAAGACATGTCATCAATAAAGGGTTTTAGAATCTGTGGTTTATGGTGTTGGAACAAGGTCTATGGTTTAGTGTAAGATAAGGCATGAGTTTTTACATTTGGGATTCTCCATCGGTAATTGTGGGATTTAGACTATGTGTGTTTCAAGGCATAGTTCTATTTAATGTATCTGGGCACAATAGAAACATGTTATCTTCCAATAATTATTTTTTTCTAAAAATAATCCATTATTAAAATTCCCAAGACATTTAGGTTTGGAATTTTATAGGATTAGTATACATAACCATACAAATATATGGTAAATTACAGCTCAATTATTATCATACCTGAGATTCTAAATTAGATATTCCATTAAATAACATGTTATTTCATTTCTTTATAACATCACCACAAAACTAAAATGTAATATTTAATAAAACAAATATGAATAATAATTTATAATACCTCATATAAAGTATAAATACACACCATAAAATAAAAATAGTATAATTTGACAAAAAACATGTAAATAATAAAACTAGTATAAAATAATCCCTAGGCATTATGATCCCCTAAAATTATAACTGACATGAAGAACACTGTAAAAATAAAAAAACTATTATAAACAAAATTGTAAATTTATAAATGATGTACAAAAAACCATGAGAATATTTTTAGTGAATGGTTAATGATATAAATAATAGGTATATTTGTGATTTATAAAATTCTATGACCATTGGAATATGACTATTGGATTTATAACGTGATTGTTTGAGTAATAAAAATTTCTATTGGGGAAATGATGAATTAAACTTATAAATAATATTTACCCTTAGTGAATTTAGTAAATTATTGTTTAAAAATATTATGAAAAAAAATTTCTATCAATATAACATAATGTAAGTAAACGTAATCATTGTTAAGAAATAATGTTTTATATTATTTAATATAACTACAATTTTTATATCAAAATTAAATATTCAAATTACATAATTTATAAATTTATTTTTTGAAAAATGAATTTAATTAATGGAATCATCATTTGAAAATCTGGTAAGGTTGATTTTATTAAAATGTAATCAATATTAAAATATGAAATTGAATAGTGAAATATAGTAGTATTCATTACAATTTACATATATGATTAATTAAAAAATATATGATTTAAGCATCCATTATCTTATACTCACGTAAATAAATTTACATCCTATGTCAATACAATTATAACTATTTAGAGACTCTATAGAAAATAATAAAATAATAAATATTTTATTTTAAAAAAACCCTATCTGCCTCTTATAAATACCATAAAATGCCACTATACATCTTCTTAGGACATAAAATTCTTAAACTTAAATGTTCTAAAAAACTATCTCCCAAAAATATCATTTATATATTATGGGTGGTATGGTCTTCACAAAAGACAATTTTTTAAATCTTTGGTAGAATATCAAATCTGGACATCTTTTGGAAGTGGTAAATTATACCAACCCAACACTTTTATGTTTTATTCCTCTTTTACATACTATAAATATCTTTTCTGCATCTTGATATATTTTCACCAATATCAAAAGTATATTAAAATGTAATTATGTTATTGTGATATCCATTATGAGGTAACCTAATCATGACATACATAGATATTTCAACATTTTAAATGAATATTCATTACATATCATAATAATACATTCCCAATAAGTGTAAATGTATAGGGTGATTGGATACTAGATACATAATCGTACTACTTCATGAAATATATTCAACATATCCCGCATAGTTCTTCTTGTATACGACACTTCTTATACATAACATATTTAAAACCTCGGTTCATAACCTAGGGAAATAAAATATAATAAATTGTGAGATCAAATTCACCATAATGGTAAACATAATAGATATAAAACAAGGATAATAAGTGATAATAAGATAATAATAATGGTATGATAACATGATCATAACTTACAATAATCATACCAAATCAATTAAATATCATTAATCATAATTAATGGTATAATAAATTATCATAAAAAAGGAATAAGTCATAATTATTTGGAATCATAAATAATCAATAATTATCCATGATAACTTATTATAATAATAATACATAAGTCTATCACATATAAAAAATCATAGAAAATCATTTCCTCAGTTAAGGATCACTATCATGGCTATCATGGCGGATTGGGTTCAGACCCCAATCCATTTTCCTTAGTCAAGGTTCAAACCCATGTACATCATAGAGGACACATTATATTATTAAATTAGTTTACTCCCCATTATAGTACTTATTATCTCATGAGATATGCTTCTATACCAATTCATTGAAGGGATATATAATTTTGATCCCACCCATCACTTAATGAAAACCATATATATGTGTACCAAAAGATCATAAAACATTCATCTTATCATTATATCATATCCCAATGAAATTAAATAGGTTTTATAATCATTTAATAATTTCATCATATCATAACTCATAGAAAATAAATAGATTTCATAAAGGTGTGATTATAACATAATTAACTTATAGGAAATAACTGGGTTTTACAGAATTATCCTTAAATAATCATCATCATAATAAATCTGAATAATGAAATATGATGGTTTCATAGTATCATATCGAAAATAAAGTATAAAAATCATTAATTTATTTATAGATAGATTAACTATAACATTGAAATATCATTCTAACCATTATTTGAAAACTTGAAAAAACGTCCTTTCCTTTGATAAAATGTTTGGTAAAAATTTCATGAATATTGATAAAATAATTTTCTCTGAAAATAACCAAATAAAATTTTAATGTAATATTAAAAAATTTATGGTCATGCTTTTTGGGAAAATACATTCATTCCATATAAGTTTAAATAAAACATTCCTTTCACTTCTTTTTAAATAGTGAAAAAGAATTTTTGAGATAAACATTCTTTAAAGTGATTCATATTTTAAAAATCTGAAAATAAATTAAAAGGTAGTGAAAATGAAAATTTTAAAACATTTAATATATTTTCAATAAATTTTATAAAACAATTTTGAAGAGTATGGATATAAAAGAAAAATTTCAATGACCAATGAAGAAATAAGGTCGTCTTCTCTTTAAAAAAAATTTCTTGATCATGTAATTAAGAAATAGTGGAATATTATTACACTACATAAAAATTTAGAATTAAATATAGGATAATAAAAAAATTATGTTTAATGGTTAAGATCCATATAATTTTCCTCAATGGAAGTTTATTATGGACAATTCTCAAAAGAAATGAGATTATAATATAATCCCTTACCTCATGTTTCATCTTGCTTCATACGCATTAAAATATCTTATATAACTAATATATATATATATATTATAACTATTTTCATATATATTATACTATTTATTAATCCTTTATAATTTCCAATTTTCCCTTTATTAACAATTTCATCATTAAAACAAACATTTCAGTGAAAACTGGTACATTTTCCCTGCATTTTTCGGTTTGATGGCTCTATTACTTGAACCATGGTCACATATTCATCGTATATATAATATTATTAATTTAATAATTATAATATTTATTCATAATATACAATTATATAAATCTTTATATAAATCAATGATGAAAACAATCACATCACTATATAAAGGGGGTAGTCCACACGTACATACAAGTGTGGTTATGATTTTATAAAAAATTAAAATGTATGAAGGTATAAAATATATTATAAAAAAATATATATTTCATAAATATCATATATAAAGATAAAAACCATTATATTAACCAACCATGGATGACAGAAATTGAAAATGAGTTATATCACTATGTGGAGACAATAGTCCACATGTACGCACGAGTGATAATTTTGTTTAAAATTAGATTCAAAGGAGGTGGAAAATGGTTGATAAATAGTTATAATAACATTTAATTATATCTAATATACTAAACTAATTCCTTTATAATGTATGAAACATATTTATTGTGGGAAAAATAATAAATAAAATTGAAAATACTCAGTTAAGTGTTATACCACTTCTTTGAGAAACCTCCTTTGGATTAAACCATTATTTTTAAAAGGATAGTAATATGATCAAAATTTGAAATCAAGGACATGAGGAGGGATATTAAGAATGGAATTTGGTAGGTATTTTATGATATATAATGATCATAATATTTAGGTAAGGTATAATAGTTGGAATCCTTTTATAAGGGAGGGAGAGGACATATTTGTAATTTTTTTGAATGATTAAAATAAAATAATATCTCAGTCAAGTGAAATGGATCCAAAATGATAAATAATTTAATACATGAAGGAAAATTTATAAATACCATCCACCAATAAAATTAAATAACATTTTTTGTGATATTTTAAACCTTATCTCTTAGGTAAACCTCTGATAAACTCATTTAACCCTAACCATAGTAACACAATTTTATTCATTTTACAATTAGTTTTTAAAAAATAAGTTTAAATTTTTAAATTATATTATTTATTATTATTAAAAATGGTATCCATTTTACAAGATTAAATTATTATATGTTCTAGAAATTCTTTTTAAAATAAACATTTGAAACACATTGAAAAACATTTTTAGTAAAAATGAGTTTTTAAGCATAAAATAGAGTTTAACTTCATTCATTTCCATGTAAAATATATTAGGTGAATGTAAAAATATTCTTTGAATATATTATATAAAAATATAAAAAGAATTAATTATAAAATATATTAATTTAATATATCTATATAAAAACACATTCTTTGGAAAATAATAATGTTTTTTTGATTAAATCATCTCTTTTTTCCTTCCATTGATTTTATGTTCATTTATAACCCATAAATAACCAATTATTTCATTGAAAAAAATAATATTTCATCGTTTAGTTTGTAAAATTTAGACCAGACAATCAAATATCAAGGTAATAGCTGTCACATTAAAAAATAAAATTTTAATAGTATATCAATGTTCGTTTAAACTCCGTGTTGCATATAAATAAAGATAAAAAAATATAATAATATATATATATATATATTAATTTTTTTTTTATTTTTCACAATATGTCACACTCTCTAATTGATTCTAAAATGAAAATTTCACTTGTATTATGGTCAGTTCACCACCTCCTAGGGTGATGAATTTATGTTTTCATCATTTCCTCCATGGCTAGTTTAAATATGTTATTCATGAATAATTACAGTATAAGTGAATAAATGATAAACTTTACAACATATATAATTATAAAAATCAATTTTTAATTTAAAAAATTATAGATAATCTTTATTTTTTGAATAATATACTATAAGTATGATATTTTATAAAAACAATTACCTCATTAATGGATAGTTATAATAAATAATTTTATGTTTAAATGTAAACATTAACTTGATGTTATATTATGATTAATATTTTTAAATTGTTAAATAATAATGTACTTAGATAAAAAAAATCAAGTTCATCCTGGTTGATAAAACCACTTAAATGAACATACCATTGTATGATAACATTTATTCTCAAGGAACCATGATTATGATTGAAATAATTTAGATACATGGAACCATTATAAATTATATAAATAAATAATCTATATATCAATAAATTTATTAATATTTTAGAACTTTTTTACATATACCTTTGTCCATTACATTTATACCAAAGTGATCTTGGACATGTAGACCATATTCCAAAACAATCAATGAGGGAAAATTAGTATAATAATTGAAAGGAATATGATAATAAATTCGTTATAATATAATAAATAATAATTATTTAAGTTACAATAATGAAATAATAATATATAATTCATCTATTTAGGAGACCGGAGGAGCATATGAGCAAGTTAAGACTCAAGTTAAGAGTACCTAATTATCATATTTTTTTAAATGCAATCCTTTTTCAATAATGTATTTTTTAAATTACTATTTATATACTTCTATGTATATAATTACATGGTATTATCATCCTTTTACTTATCATCAATTAGATTTTACATAATCCACATCATTATACCCATTTACTAAGACATTATTATGTTGAAGGTTTTCTCTTCTAAATCCATTTTCTTTTTATGAATTTATTCTCTATTATCATTATTTTCTTCTATGAATTATCAGAAAATTAGTAAAATAATACCTTACTTTTTTACTATAAATATTTTTTTATTTTATTTTTATTTTTACATCTCGTTTTGATTTCATGGGTCACTCATACTAATTTATTTTGATTATGCTTTATACCACTCCCTATATCTCAATATAGACTTTAGTTTTCTTCCATGTACATGTTCTTTATATTAGTAATATATTCAATAAATACTTCCCTATTTGTATGGTTTCACAACTACGAACTTAATATTATACCCTTCACTCTATATAGTGTGAACACCCAATGTTTATTAATCTAGTTTAAAGGGAGTTAAAATATAAAGTTATTTTATTTAGTTGATTGGTGAAACATTTACAATATGTATTCCCATTATTTTAATGTGGAAAATTATTGATTATGTAACCATATTTATGTACAAAATTCCTTTGGTAAAATTAATTATTTTATCATCTATCCATTTATTCTTTTCACAAGATGATTACATTGGACCTATTAGGTGATTGATGGGACACATAATTATATAGACCCTTGTTGCATCAATATGACTCATGAGATAATGTATCTATGGTATTTGGTGTATTCCATACAATTTATGTAGGATTTATTAGCTAACACATTGATGGTATGGTAATGATGTCTAAAATTATTTATTTCATCACTAGGAGATTATTTATTTATATTCATGTGATTATTTATTTCTATTGTTATTTCACCTATGTATATATTATTCTTTGGTTATTAGTTACATGCAATTATTTTTTTATTTATTCATTCTATATTATGCATGTATTATTGATTTTTTGATAACTTATTCTATGAACCACCCCTTACCGAGCATCCAAGATCACTAATTTGTATTGTTTCCAAATTTACCTAGGAAATCACAATGATTAGTATGAATGGTATAAGGATAAAATAAGTATGAATAATAATATATCATGAGTTGTAATGATGTTTCCCATGTAATGTATTATTTTTTATTTAGTTTCTTCAAACTAATAACCTCTAGATATTATGTAATTAGATTGTTTAAATAAAAAATGTAGCACACATTTGGGCATGATGGTCCTAATATAATCCTTAGTCGAATGACATTATTTGAGTTGAGTTGAAGATGAAGGAGTACCATAATTTGTGAAGAAGACACAATTGATGTCTCAATGTGTCACCTAATTTCTCTTCTACCAAGGGTTGAATTTCCATTAAAAACATATCCCAATCTAGGGATGTAGTGGTGATGAACTCCCACTAGGATTAGGCCATAGATTTCAATAAATTATTTATAAAATACAGTGGTGTATATCATTTTCAATATTTTACATGATATCCCCTTGAGCAAAAATAGACTTATGGATAAAAATATAAGATCAATTGAATTTGTAATTTTATAGAGCAAATTTTACAAAGTCTACAACCACATTGAGAATTTTGTTTGCGTGAAAACTTTAGAAGGTTCCCAATATTAAACCCATGTGGCTGAAAACAATGTTACTCTAGCAGTACCTTGTGTACATAGGTGACTCGCTGTCAACATCACTTGACTAGGTGAGTTTCACCCAGGTTTCTTGTGAACCCAGTCACAGACCTAGATATAGTCATGCTTATACCCAATAGAAATATGTGTTGATACACAAAATAATTCATGTATATTAACACATGGGACAATAGGATACCTTGATAAGTTAACAATAATTAGTACCCATTGATGGTATATCCACCCAAGCCTGTTACATATATTATTACATGACTTCAATCATAAATATCCAATAAATACATACCAAGTTTTGAGAGTCCATGTGGTTTTTGGATACTAGGTACATAAAACAAAAATATTAAACAAAAATAAAACTTAATTATTTTAATCTTTATTATGATATTCTAATTTCATTTTAGCTCCTAAAAATTTATAGCATAACCTACGAAATATATAAACAAAAGTGGTGAGCTAAAAATCACATCAAGGGAATAAACATGGTAATGAATTATATAATATGATGAAAAATAAATAAAATGATATTATAAATGAAAATGATAATGAATAATCATATAGTAGGATAACACAATGAACATAGGATCATAATATCATGTAAATATAGGAATGTGGGAACAATATAAAACAATACATAAGCATAAGTGAATTCTAACTTCCAAGAAAACATCACATGGTGGATAGAGTCCCATCATATATTAGGTTTACCCCATAATCCTATAAATATCATCTCATGATACATAACAATTACCAAAATCATTTGATAACTATCTGGTACCACTAATCATCATATGTACATGAATATGTGTACCACATAAGGAATCAAACATGAGGCATAATTATTAAGATTACCCATGGAAAGAAATGTGTTTTATAATCATATCTTATATCATAACCACATGGTATAGAATAATGGTTTCAGTGAATGTAGAGATTAAAAAATTTATGGATTTTAATGGATGGAGAATAATTATGGTTCACAAAAATTATGTACATAAGAAGTGAATATGTGATAAAGAGTGGATATGTAACTTTTTAAATTCACCTCTTGTGCAATATTTAGGGAAAAGGGTAATGAGTCTTTAAAAAGGGAAATATAATATTAATTTATATAAAACCAAAAGTGAATAATTTTTTTTAAAGTATCAAATGTGTAGTCTTAGAAATCCATTATGTTTTGAAACATTATGTGGAATAGTACTTGAAATGTGGTAAGAGACATAGAAGTTCACTTTAATCTGGTATACATAATAAATAAAATAGTTAAGGGAAACATAAAATCATATATATCCATATAAAATATATGATGATTAATCTAGGTATATATCTGGGGGAAATATATACATAATATATAATAATCAAATAAAAATAATAGGGATATAATGTTTTGTAAAGATATAGAAAGTGTAACCCAAATAATATAGGGTGGTTTAGATATATCCCTTACCTTGTGTTTCAGAATCATTATTTACATGCACATAATATCATAAATAATAAAAATATCTTCATAAATTTCATAATTAAGAACCATTTACATCAATATTATATTTAATAACATTATATTTTTTTACTTTAAAAACATTCCAATGAAATATAAGGTTTAATTTCACTATTCTGATGTCATTTGATTCATAGTTCTAGGGTCATACCATGTAAGGATAATTAGGAATATTAATATAAAATGGGACTAAAACACTAGAAGTAATATGAAATGATATTAATTTCCATATCAAAATTTAAATGTTCCTAAATAACCATATGTGTTTTAACGCATGGATGGTTAATTTAGTTAAAAATTATATTTTATGTGGTTTGTTTATTTTTTATAGACAATTTAAAATTATTATTTTTTATTGAATATTGTGACCATATATTCATCCCATAATGTGAAAAAATATGATATAAATATTTTGGTAATTTTAACTCATTATACGTGAATTTAAACCTTCCATGAAGGTAATAATAGAAAATTAAAACTCATCATCCATAGAGGTGGTGAACCAACATAATATGGACAATGGTTTCATTTTAAGAGTAAGAGGGGAAGAGAAAATGAAAAATGGTAGATATCCCATTAAAACAATAAAACTATATCATATATATGATACTGGAGAAATTATTACATGTTGGATGATAGTGGTTTGGAGAAGGTAGAGCATTATAATAATTTAAAATAGTTAGTTTGAGAATATTACATCTTGAATATCATCACCTTGAAAAACTACACAAGGTAGTTAAAATTGGTAACTTTTTGAGACCAACATAACTAGTCTATGGGGGAGAGGATTGGGAAGAAAATTGGGTAGATTTTTTACAAGATGTAATGCTAATATGGTTTGAGGAGGAGTGGTGAGAGGTGGTATTTATAAGGGAAGGAGAGAGGTATTTTTGAATATTATATTCATTACTTTATTTTTTTCCCAATACTACCAATAATTATGATTATTAGTACTATATATAGAAAATTATACATTTATTTTTGAACTTATTTGTTATTACAACATCCCTTATTCAATTAGTCTCGTATTTAACATATAATGTTAAATATCATATTTCTCTAATCACAAAAATATATATATTTTATAAAAGTACATAAAACTATCCATAATATTTTTTAAATGTGTAGACTATAGAAATGAAAATTATTTTATAAATTTTTTTTATATATGATAAATTTTATTTTTAATTTAAATTCTAATTTATTTAAAAAAATAAAAAATTTAACATTATGATAAATTTTTAGTCCATTTTAAAAATTAATTATGATCTTATAAAATTATATTATCATTTTAATAAATTTTAATTTTAATTTATAAAAAAATTTATTTAATAAAAATTTATTTTATATTATTATATTTTTTATAATAATTAAAATAAAACATATATGGTTTTTATAAATACAAATACACATTTTATCTATTTTAAAACATTTATTTACTGGAATCCTGATATAAATCTATCATATTTTCATTTTATAAGATACCTAAATATAATCCTATAATTCCATCAATAAGGATACTATTATAAAAGTCATGTTAATATTAGTAATGGTCATATTACTCTTCCAACAGTCTGATTATAATGGTTAGATTTGTATTACAATGATCATATTTTTAACAATCATATGGGCTCCCAGATTAGATACCTAATATTCCATTCATTCATCATTAAATAATATTTCTTATCAAGGTAATATATGTTATCATTTTCAATATGAATATTTCATTACTAATATTATGCTTCATTTCTATAGGGTTGTTCATGAGTGAATTTATTCTGGTGAATTTAGCCGATCAAAATTTTCATATTTGAGATATCTTATTTTATATTTTTTTATCCCATTGTAATATTTTAATATTTTAATCATTAATTTGTTTTCTAAATATATTTTTCAATTTATTATAATTAAATTATTCTAGTGATGTCATTTGCTGCATATTATTTATATAATACTACATTACCAAGTATGACAGAAATGTATAATCATAATTGAAATTCCATTGATTAAATAATGTTTCATTAAATTATCCCTCCCAAAAGAAATATCTTATTCAAAATATCATGACCCTATTACATGGATATATTTTTAGAAACACTTTTTCTCCACTATCAAACAGAAGGAATCATCATTTATTTTCATCATAGCTCTTTTATCGACTTTGAGCAGCCATGATGTGCTACTAAATGATGTTAACCTTGTCTACCATTTCATTTACCATTTCAATTTATAACATATTTTGTTTTCAAACATAATCATAACATAGAGTTTTTAGACATATATTCATGTAAAGGGATTCTTATATATCCATTTAGGCACTTTAGTGAAATATATTATTGTTTGAGAACTTGACTAGAGGAAGATGTTGATCTCATCCTCATTTGAAGTCTGTTGATCATTCTCTCAACATGTCTTGCAATGTCCAAATAGTTTTTTTCAAAATGGCAATTAGTTTCGGATTGATAATATTTAATTATGTTCAACTTAGTGTTTATGTAATGTTGGGGACTCTTCTATAATGTGGAGGTAAATCTCAGATCTTGATCCAATATGATTGATAATGGTGTCTCATATAACCACACCACTTCTCTAATGTATATCCTTCAAGGTCAATTGGGTGATAACTCCTCTAAAATAACAATTAAGTGAGAAATATTTTAAATAAGATCTATCAAAACCCATATAAAATTATTTACATTGGATTTCATTGTAATAAGTATGAAAAAATATATTATGATGTTCTCCCATTTCAATGTGAGTATGGGTAATGGTTCCATCCCATTATAATTTTTCCTTTCATCTTTCACCTACTAACATAATATTTAATTTTATTAATATTCTAAAATATCCTTCTTCATTTTTTTCTACCAATAGTACTCTTTACGTTCTTGATAAATCATTCTTCTCCCAATGTGGATGGATAAGTTCAAGATTTGTGCATCTTTAAAAAACTCCTTTATCTCGTGATTTTTTTTACACATATTCATGAACCAAATCTTAAAATTCATTATTAATCAATTTTTAACTCTAACAAATTCCATTTTCTTATATCTTACACCTTATTTTGAATTTTCACATCATCTCTTCGAGCATACGTTATCTTCTCCAGAATGGATGGTTGAGAAATCATTGGATAAATGAATGATTTTTTATTTCATTTATGATTAACATGTATATAATTTTCATGTATAAGATGATAAGATCCATCTAAATTTTAATCATCGACAAGGATTCAAGATTGTTTATACTTTGAGGATCTTCCACTTTATTTTTTTTACTCAGGAAGGTAGTGTATTGAGATGTCAAGATCCTTTTTCAGCTCTAACCATCTTCACTGACATATATTAATCTCATTATATGTTAATATATATTTGATTCTCTTATAATACTTATATATATTACTCATATACTCATAGAATTAATTCTTTTGAATCTCAAATGTTATGATTAATGAATCAAACTTTAGATCATGGATTGGATAGTTCTTGTAAAACCCGAGATTTTTATGAGTAATATTTTGCTTTTATGTTATATAAATCATCAAAGGAATCTTTTTCTACACAACACTTTCTTGGCTTGATTTACACGAAATCGCGACCTTCCTCGATAGCTTGCGTCGTACGCAATACCTAGTTTCACTAAACAACGATATGCTATTAAAATATTATTAAAACTAGCCGTTATGAATAGTAATAACCACTTTTTAAAATTTTATAAATTTTATTTTTCAAAATGGACTTCATTTTTGGATTCGTAATACCGAAATTAGCCTAGGGTGAAATTTTGGTATTTTTCTGAAAACTTTCAATTTTTGATGAATAGTGAAACCACTAAGTGGTAGGTTAAAAACTGAATTTTGCATAAAACATAATTTTACTGCTTCTGTGAATGGAATTTCGAAAATCCAAGAGACACGGTTAATATCAAGGACTAAAATGTGGTTCAATGAGATGAAAATAATTTTTTGTTGAATAGTAACTTTTTACTTTTTTACCGCGGTTAATAGTAAATAGGGTAACTAAGGGTAAATATGATATTACTATTACCCTAACACATGTCCTAATTCTATTGGATAAGTGTAATTCGACCAAAAATAACCTTATGAATATAATATGACCATTTAGGTCCACTTGGATTAGATTATGACATTTAATATTATTTTATTTAATGAATAGTTAAAATAGTTAAAATCAAGGTTTAATAACTAAAACATTTTAATATGGGGTTATACATAAGATAAATTCGACTATAAATATTCATTAGAAATTTATAAATATTTCCTACATAATGATTGTTTATTTATAATTTTTAGACTGTAAATAAATTAATTTATTTATGACACAACGATGATGCAGTAATTACCCTTTTAAGGAAATGTTAACATAATTGATGTTATAAATTATCAAATAAATGTAATTTGAGACTTTTTATAAATTACACTAATTTTATAAGTTACTATGATTTATTAGTGTTGATTTAATCAACTTGGTTCGAACATATAATTCTGTTATGACTTTCACAAAAATCATATATCAAATAGTGTCAAAATTGACACAAAATAGTTTTTAAATAAAAAATTATATTATTAATTGTTATTTTATTCCTAAAAATCTAAGGTTCGGCCAAATGACTTAGATAAGGATATATATATTAATAATAAACAACTTGGGGTTCGTTTGGCATGTTATAGTAAGTGTATTAACCATATAGTGTAAGAAAACAAAAAGTCACGGTAAAAGTTAAATTATTTAACTTAGAGTTAAATCTAATTGATAAGGTTAAAATAATAACCTAAACTTGTCTAAATCCTATTGGTTGATAGGATTTCGACCCATCACCAATTTACCTTCTAAATAAGACCCTTTGGAACCATTATAAACCGATTTTTACTTTAATATAAAATAATATTTTGAGATATTCCTAAGGTGCCCCTCTCCTCCCATATAAAAGGGCACCTCCTCCCCCTCCTCCTCACACCAATTTGAGCACTCAAGCTCGGCCAACCCCTGACAAAATCCCTTCTCCACTTCCCTAGAATAATCCTAGAGGTCCTGGTCTTCTTCAAAGACCAATCTTAGTTCCCTAAGTGGAGGATTCAAAGAGGTGTTTCAAAGAAGAGGTAATATCCATTACCGATCTTTTCAATTTCATTCTTCTTCAAATTCTTCTTCTTTAGTTGTTTCAGGATAAAGTAATAACATCAGTATTACTTACATACTGATATGCTATTATAAATATGAAACAACCCTAATTCACCTTCTATCCATCCTACGGAAAAATGAAATCACCGCGCGTGCGTACGTACGGAATACCGTCTCCACGCCGTGGTGTAATCTATTTTCCACCATCACCTTACAAGGATGGGTATAATGGTGTAATGAGTAACTATATATGATTATTATAAAGTGATATTGTTACTGAAATAGTATAAATACACGTAAATACAATTCCACGATCATGGGAACAATATCATCGCTCGTGCGTACGTACAGAATACCATCTCCACGATGTGATGCGACTCGTTCTACATGATCATCATTACATAGTAATTATATAAATGAATTTAATGAATAAATATGATATATGTTACACTAATACCATTCTGGATATAAGGTATCTATAACCTTAAAAGAATAATAAGAATTTATTCAGCAAAACTCGCATAAGAACAAAAGGCAATAAAGACCCGAGTAACAAGTAACAATGAAATATTACCAATAAGAAGCCAAGAATATGACCATATATGATATAATATCAATATGTATGATTCTAGAATAAGTCAATAACATTATTTAAACCATTATACAGGAGCTTCGAACACGTACGAAGCAAATCGGACCTAAGGTAAGGGAAAATATCACAATCTAATTTTTTCCGAGATTGTTTATACTTTGGTATTTACTGGGGTGTATTTTATCATCCACATCCATGTTCCCTCAATATGAAATATTGTTTCCATCCACTTATAATAGTTTAAATCCAATTTTACCCTTCAGTGAGTTTTTAGTAAAGAATATGAAAGGAATCTTTTGTCATTTTTCGTACGAGGTACTTTTTTGACTTTTCCGACAAAAGTAAGAAGAATGTTTTTTAACTTATACAGCATGAATGGATTTTTAAAACATTATTTCCAAGAAGATTCCTTTACAAGTTTTCAAGTTTATTTTTAATGAACTTCTTTTAGTTTATAATTGTATGACATGTTAAGAAAAGAAAAGTGTTTTTGAAGAAGAAAGGATATTTTCCTCATGAATGGAGTTCAAATGTTTTATCAAAATTATTTTCCATCTAAGATAATATAGGGTTCTGTTTTTAACCCTATTATTACAATGATTTGATTATGTTTTGAGGGAATTATTTTTATGAAGTCATTTACCTTATATGATTTGTTTTATGATGTCATGATGTTTCAAGAATCCCATTTTTGTTACATGTGTTATGAGATTATGTATGATTTATGATTATGTGGCACACATAAGAAAGGATTCATTATAAGATGGGTGGGACCTATATCTCCCTCCAATGCATTGGGTAATGATTTATATCTCATGAGATAGACATGGCTGGAACGGAAGGTTATTTTGGTTCAGTGATACAGGACTGAAACGAGGAGTGAACTCGGTTCAGAAATGGACTTTGTCCGCTAAGATAGTCTTGGCAATGAGTCATGACTAACAAGAAATGATTTTCCATTATTATGTGTGCATGCCACAAAGTTTGAAGTTTTACGTTATGATTATGGGGATCTCATTTTCACTTCTATGATTTATTCCATGTTAAGATATTATGATCTCTTTTGAAGGTTATGATTTTCAAAAAGATATGATATGATTTTTATTTCCTTTATTTGCCCTTGCTGAGCATTTGAGCTCACCCTTTTTTGTATGTTTTCTTTTCCCCAGGTCAGGAAGTTGGATATTATGTAGGATATGCTAAAAGGGACCCTAGATATGATGAAATAAATGGGAGACACTGTAGAAGATTTATGAACCAGTTGTTTATGTTTCCCAATTTCTAAAGACACTATACCTATACGGTCCTTTGTGGTTTTCTCGTATGTTGTAATAAGTGTGCTTCAATTTTGAAGTATTAACAATGTATGTAAAGTATGGGTCGTTATAGTTGGTATCAGAGGAAAGGTATAGTCAACCTTTGGAAACTAGGATGTGAAAGCCTTAGTAAGAACCCTAAGGATAAGTCTAAGCATAGAACACAATCTTAGTGTTTTAGAAATGTCCATGAATAACATAGGATAAGACCTTAAGCGTGAAAATTTTATTCTTGAATTATGTGGTTTTATTATTATAATTAGTGTTGCTCACACTATTCTTCTTGGTTTTAGTCAATGGCTGGAACCCGAAGGAACCGTGTTAATGCGGAATGCGATGGGCAATGCAATGATTGTCCCCCTGAGAAACTAAACGACATGGGAGCTGGAATGCAAAATCTTGTAGCCATGATCACACAACTTTCTCAAGCTATGAATCATGCAGGACTTCCAAATGAGCAAAGGAAGGAGCAACATTCTGTTGAATCCTTCATGATGCAACGTCCACCATCTTTCAGCGGGTCTACTGATCCATTAGTTGGTGAACAATGGATTAGTACTACTGAAAAGATATTTTCTGTTCTTCAATTTTCTGAACATGATAAATTCATCCTAGCAGTGTATCGTTTGGAAGGAGATGCTGATCAATGGTGGAATCTTATTAAGAATACGAGGCAAAGGGATGAAATTGAGTCCATGGAATGGGACGAGTTCAAGAACTTATTTTTCAATAAGTACTTCGCTCATATTCTCCGAACAAAGATGGACAAAGAGTTTCTTGAACTGAAGAAAAGGGATGATGAATCTGTTGGTACCTATGAAGCAAATTTTACAAGACTTGTAAGGTACGCTTCTGGTATTATTATCCAACCTGAGAGTAAGATCGATCAATTCTTTAGTGGCTTAAAACCAAGTCTTCGAAGGGTGTTAGCCATAAGGGACTTCAATAGCTACGAGGAAATCGTTCGATGTGCTCTCAAAGTCGAGATGGAGATTGGAGTAACCCATCAGTCATATGGGTTTGATAAGAAGAGGAAAATGGAATTCAAAGGAAAATCTAAAGAGCACACTGAAAAGAAGATGAGCTTTCCCTTATGCTCAAAGTGTGGAAAGAAACATGGAGGGAGTTGTCTTAAAGGGACAAGTAAATGTTTCAAATGTGGAAAGGAAGGTCATCGGTCATTTGAATGCCGCGATAATGGGAAGAAGATGTATAATGATGCAAACAAAGGAGGGGATACACAGAATTAACCTACTACACTTCAATGTTTCAAGTGCAAGGAGATGGGGCATTATGCCAATCAATGCCCAAATCCAAGGGTTGATGATGATGGTCGACGTCAACAAACTCTTAAGGCTAAAGACAAAGGAATGTCACATGCAATTTCTATCAGCGATGTGGAGTACGATAACGAAGTGGTGAAAGGTACACTTACCATCCACTATAAAGTAGCAAATGTTTTATTTGATTCTGGATCCACCAACTCTTTTATTTCTGATGAATTTTCTAAGGGTATCACCATATTACCTCAACAATTAGATGTTGAGTTAGCTGTGACAACACCTAATGGCACATCAATCGCATCAAAAGTTTATAATTCTTCTCCAATTGATGTTTGTGGGAAAGTGCTTTCTGCAAATATTGTGATCCATCCTTTAGTGGAATTCGATGTGATTCTTGGCATGGATTGGCTTTCTTTATACGGAGCTCATATCAATTGCCAAAGAAGGGAAGTCACATTTCATATTCCAGACCAATCTATGATCGTCTATCAATGCAAGGATGAACATAACCTTCCAGTGGAAATTTCTTCCATTTTATGGGTATTGATTCCACTAAATGACGGTTATTTATCTCAAATGGTTGGTGAGAAACTCGCGAATAAGAATATTCCCATCGTACGGGAGTTTGATGATGTCTTTCCGGAGGAATTACCGGGTCTTCCACCAAATCGTGAAGTTGAGTTTTCAATAGAACTCGTACCGGGTGATTTGCCTATTTCAAATACACCTTATAGAATGGCCCCAATTGAGTTGCAGGAATTGAAGAAGCAACTCCAAGAGAATCTTGATAAGGGATTCATACGCCCTAGTGCGTCACCTTGGGGAGCACCTGTTCTATTTTTTAAGAAGAAAGATGGATCAATGAGACTCTGCATTGATTATCGAGAACTTAACAAGATCACTATCAAGAACAAATATCCTCTCCCACGCATTGATGACTTATTTGACCAACTACGAGGAGCTCAATACTTTTCAAAGATTGATCTTCATTCAGGGTATCATCAATTAAGGGTCAAAAGGGAGGATATACCAAAGAGGGCTTTCTGTACAAGGTATGGACACTATGAATTTATAGTGATGCCATTTGGTCTTACTAATGCCCCTTCTATCTTCATGGATCTAATGAATAGAGTCTTTAGAGACTATCTTGATCAATTTGTGGTAGTCTTTATAGTTGATATTCTTGTCTATTCAAAGAGAAAGGAAGTACATGAAGACCACTTAAGAATTATATTGAAGACCCTGAGAAAGGAGAAGCTTTATGCCAAATTTACCAAGTGTGAATTTTGGCTTCAAAAAGTTGCATTTTTGGGTCACATAATCTCAAAAGAGGGGATATCTGTGGATCCAGCAAAAACAGAGGTTATCGAAAGATGGTCGAGACCAACAACAGTAACTGAGATCCGAAGTTTTCTTGGTTTGGCTGGATATTATCGACGTTTTGTGAAAGATTTTTCACGATTATCTAATCCACTCACCAAGTTGACTCGAAAAGGAGTTAAGTTAGTTTGGACAGAGGAATGTGAAGAGAATTTCAAGGAGTTGAAAAGAAGGTTATCCATTGCACCTGTGCTCACACTGCCTTATAGTGGAGAAAGGTTTGTGATCTACAGTGATGCATATAAGAAGGGATTGGGGTGTGTTCTTATGAAAAATGATATGGTGATAGCTTATGCCTCACGACAGTTGAAAATCCATGAGCAAAATTACCCAACACACGATTTGGAGTTAGCTGCGGTAATCTTTGCATTAAAAATTTGGAGGCATTACCTTTATGGTGAAAGGTGTGATGTTTATACTAATCATAAAAGTTTAAAGTATATTTTCACACAAAAGGAGGTGAATATGCATCAAAGAAGATGGTTGTAGCTGATTAAGGATTATGACTGCTCAATCCATTACCACCCTGGGAACGAAAACAAGGTGGTAGATGCATTAAGTCGACAGGACCATGCCAGTTTATCAATGATGAGGATCACAAAAGATCCAATATTTATGGATTTACAAAGAATGGATCTTGGAATTATAATAGGGGAAAAATATTATCTTTCTCAAATGAATGTTCAACCATCTATACGTGTGAAGATTAAAGAGGCACAGAAAGAAGATGTCGAGTTACAAAAGAAGGTGAGAAATGTTCCTGAATTCATCCTTGATTGTGATGGGATAATAAAGTTCAGGAATAGGGTTTGTGTTCCTCCCATCCCCGAATTAAAGAAGTAACTGCTGGATGAAGCTCATAGTTCTTCATTCTCTATTCATCCTGGAAGCACGAAGATGTATAGGGACCTGAAATAGTACTTCTGGTGGGATGGCATGAAAAGAGATGTTGCTAAATATGTCTCTCGATGCTTGGTTTGTCAACAAGTTAAAGCTGAGAGACAGAAGTCTAAGGGGATGTTACAACCATTACCCATACTCGAATAGAAATGGGAAAACATCACTATGGACTTTTTGACAGGACTTCCTAAAACATCCAAAGGCAATAATGCTATCTGGGTCATAGTTGATCGTCTTACAAAGTCTGCACATTTCATTACTATTAGAGAGGATTTCTCTCTGGATCAGCTTGCCAGGATATATTTAAAGGAAGTGGTAAGATGGAATGGAGTACCACTTTCTATTATCTCTGATCGGGATCCGAGATTTACCTCGAAGTTCTGGCGAAGTCTTCAGCATACTCTGGATACAGAGTTGAGTTTCAGCACTGCTTATCATCCTCAGACAGACGGTCAGTCTGAAAGAACAATTCAAACTCTAGAAGATATGTTGAGATCTTGCTCTATGGATTTAAAAGGTGGTTGGGATCAACACCTACCTTTGGTGGAATTTTCTTATAATAATATCTTTCACTCCAGTATTCAGATGGATCCTTATGAAGCTCTCTATGGAAATAAATGCAGGACTCCAACTTGTTGGGATGAAGTTGGGGAAAGAAAGCTATTAGGACCTGATCTCATTGATGAAATGGAAGAAAAGGTCAGATCTATTAAACAACACATAAGAGCAGCTCAGAGTCGACAGAAAAGTTATGCCGACAACCGAAGAAAAGACCTAGAGTTTCAAGTGGGTGATAAAGTGTTCTTACGAATATCTCCCTGGAAGAGGGTTATGAGATTTGGAAAGAAGGGGAAGTTGATCCCTAGATATATCGGTCCTTTCGAAATACTGGATCGTGTTGGGAAGGTAGCTTACCGATTGGCGCTTCCACCGAATCTCTCTCAAGTTCACGATGTGTTCCATGTATCTCTCTTAAGAAAGTACATACCTGATCCTTCACATGTACTCAGCTCAGAAGTTGTACCGCTAGAGCAATATCTTTCTTATGAAGAACAGCTGATAGAGATTCTGGATCGTAGTGAAAAAGTCCTAAGAAACAAGACCACTCACTTGGTGAAAGTTTTATGGAGGAACCACCAATTAGAAGAAGCTACATGGGAGCTTGAGGATATGATGAGGGAAAAGTATCCTCATCTGTTTGTTACAAAGTGATGAATTTCGAGGGAGAAATTCTTTTTAAGGGGGGTAGAATGTAACACTAGAGATTTTTATGAGTAATATAATGATTTTATGTTATATAAATCATCAAAGGAATATTTTTCTACACAACACTTTCTTGGCTTTCTTTACACGAAATCACGACCTTCCTCGATAGCTTGCGTCGTACGCAATACTGAGTTTCACTAAACAACGATATGCCATTAAAATATTATTAAAACTAGCCGTTATGAATAGTAATTACCAATTTTTGAAATTTTATAAATTTTATTTTTCAAAATGGACTTCATTTTTGGATTCGGAATACCGAAATTAGCCTAAGGTGAAATTTTGGTATTTTTCTGAAAACTTTCAATTTTTGATGAATAGTGAAACCACTAAGTGGTAGGTTAAAAACTGAATTTTGCATAAAACTTAATTTTACCGCTTCTGTGAATGGAATTTCGAAAATCTGAGAGACACGGTTAATATCAAGGACTAAAATGTGGTTCAATGAGATGAAAATAATTTTTTGGTGAATAGTAACTTTTTACTTTTTTACCGCGGTTAATAGTAAATAGGGTAACTAAGGGTAAATATGATATTACTATTACCATAAAACATGTCATAATTCTATAGGATACGTGTAATTCGACCAAAAATAACCTTATGAATATAATATGACCATTTAGGTCCGCTTGGATTAGATTATGACATTTACTATTATTTTATTTAATGAATAGTTAAAATAGTTAAAATCATAGTTTAATAACTAAAACATTTTAATATGGGGTTATACATAAGATAAATTCGACTATAAATATTCATTAGAAATATAAAAAGATTTCCTACATAATGATATTTTATTTATAATTTTTAGACTTTAAATTAATTAATTTATTTATGACACAACGATGATGCAGTAATTACCCTTTTAAGGAAATGTTACCATAATTGATGTTATAAATGCTCAAATAAAGGTAATTTGAGACTTTTTATGAATTCCACTAATTTTCTAGGTTACTATGATATATTAGTGTTGATTTAATCAACTTGGTTAGAACATATAATTCTGTTATGACTTTCACAAAAATCATATATCAAATAGTGTCAAAATTGACACAAAATAGTTTTTAAATAAAATAAAATATTATTAATTTTTATTTTATTCCTAAAAATCTAAAGTTCGGCCAAATGACTTAGATAAGGATATATATATTAATAATAAACAACTTGGGGTTCGTTTGGCATGTTATAGTAAGTGTATTAACCATATAGTGTAAGAAAACCAAAAGTCACAGTAAAAGTTAAATTATTTAACTTAGAGTTCAATCTAATTGATAAGGTTAAAATAATAACCTAAACTTGTCTAAATCCAATTGGTTGATAGTATTTCGACCGATCCCCACTTTACCTTGTAAATAAGACCCTTTGGAACCATTATAAACCGATTTTGACTTTAATATAAAATAATATTTTGAGATATTTCTAAGGTTCCCCTCTCCTCCCTTATAAAAGGGAACCTCCTCCCCCTCCTCCTCACACCAGTTTGAGAACTCATGCTCGGCCAACCCCTGAAAAAATCCCTTCTCCACTTCCCTAGAATAATCCTAGAGGTCCTGGTTTTCTTCAAAGACCAATCTTAGTTCCCTAAGTGGAGGATTCAAAGAGGCGTTTCAAAGAAGAGGTAATATCCATTACTGATTTTTTCAATTTCATTCTTCTTCAACTTCATCTTCATTAGTTGTTTCAGGATAAAGTAATAACATTAGTATTACTTACATACTTATATGTTATTATAAATATGAAACAACCCTAATTCACCTTCTATCCATCCTATGGAAAAATGAAATCACCGCGCGTGCGTACGTACGGAATATCGTCTCCACGCCGTGGTGTAAACTATTGTACACCATCACCTTACAAGGATGGGTTTAATGGTGTAATGAGTAACTATATATGATTATTATAAAGTGATATTGATACTGAAATAGTATAAATACACTTAAATACAATTCCGCGATCATGGGAACAATATCATCGCTCGTGCGTACGTACGGAATACCGTCTCCACGATGTGATGTGACTCATTCTACATGATCATCATTACATAGTAATTATATAAATGAATTTAATGAATAAATAGGATATATGTTACACTAATACCATTCTGGATATAAGGTATCTATAACCTTAAATGAAGAATAAGAATTTATTCGGCAAAACTCGCATAAGAACAAAAGGCAATAAAGACCCGAGTAACAAGTAACAATGAAATATTACTAATAAGAAGCTAAGAATATGAACATATATGATATAATATCAATAAGTATGATTCTGGAATAAGTCAATAACATTATTTAAACTATTGTACAGGAGCTTCGGACACGTACAAAGCAAATCAGACCTAAGGTAAGGGAAAATATCACAATCTCATTTTTATCCGAGATTGTTTATACTTTGGTATTTACTGGGTTGTATTTTATCATCCACATCCATGTTCCCTCAATATGTAATATTGTTTCCATCCACTTACAATATTTTAAATCCAATTTTACCCTTCAGTGAGTTTTTAGTAAAGAATATGAAAGGAATCTTTTGTCGTTTTTCGTACGAGGTACTTTTTGACTTTTCCGACAAAAGTACGAAGAATGTTTTTTTAACTTATACGGCATGAATGGATTTTTAAAACATTATTTCCAAGAAGATTCCTTTACAAGTTTTCAAGTTTATTTTTAATCAACTTCTTTTAGTTTATAATTGTATGACATGTTAAGAAAAGAAAAGTGTTTTTGAAGAAGAAAGGATATTTTCCTCAAGAATGGAGTTCAAATGTTTTATCAAAATTATTTTCCATCTAAGATAATATAGGGTTCTGTTTTTAACCCTATTATTACAATGATTTGATTATTTTTTGAGGGAATTATTTTTATGAAGTCATTTACCTTATATGATTTGTTTTATGATGTCATGATGTTTCAAGAATCCCATTTTTGTTACATGTGTTATGCGATGATGTATGATTTATGATTATGTGGCACAAATAAGAAAGGATTCATTATAAGATGGGTGGGACCTATATCTCCCTCCAATGCATTGGGCAAAGATTTATATCTCATGAGATAGACATGGCTGGAACAGAAGGTTATTTCGGTTTAGTGATACAGGACTGAAATGAGGAGTGAACTCGGTTCAGAAATGGACTTTGTCCTCTAAGATAGTCTTGGCAATGAGTCATGACTAACAAGAAATGATTTTCCATGATTATGTGTGCATGCCACAAAGTTTCAAGTTTTAAGTTATGATTATGGGGATCTCATTTTCACTTCTATGATTTATTCCATGTTAAGATATTATGATCTCTTTTGCAGGTTATGATTTTCAAAAAGATATGATATGATTTTTATTTCCTTTATTCTCCCCTGCTGAGCATTTGAGCTCACCCTTTTTTGTATTTTTTCTTTTCCCCAGGTCAGGAAGATGGATATTAAGTAGAATATTCTAAAAGGGACCCTAGATATGATGAAATAAATGGGAGACACTGTAGAAGATTTATGAACCAGTTGTTTATGCTTCCCAGTTTCTAAAGACACTATACCTATACGGTCCTTTGTGGTTTTGTCGTATGTTGTAATAAGTGTGCTTCAATTTTGAAGTATTAACAATGTATGTAAAGTATGGGTCGTTATAGTTCTACACCTGACATTTAACAACCATGATATGTACACTATGACTGTATCATTCCGAATTATTAAAAAGCATCATTCCCTCTTTGAATAATATCTATTTACCAAGAAGTGTTCCCCACTTATGGGTAGTGAATGTATTAGTGTATTTATAAGCCTATTTTTTAATTACATGAATCTCTCTTCACCATAATTAGTCTATAAAAACATTACCCCTTCTGAGTTTGTTTGGTTAACAGGTTTTAAAATCATGTGAAGTCTCTAAAAATCATTTGTAATACCCAACTATTCCAAGGAAACTATTTATCTAGATTAAAGATGTTGTTATGGGATACTCTTAAATTTTCGTATACCTATAAGGTTTTATATATATCCCTTGGATGGTGATAACGTATACCTTGGATAAATCATCCTCCATATAAAACCCACTTTTACTATACTTTTAATATAACTTTGAAAAGTCTCTAGTATTGTATTCATATTATCCTCATGATCCTCCTTTCTTTTTGTGTATATCAAAATATAATTTATAATGACAAACAATTTTTTGGCATAATCTATAAAGAATATATTCATCATGTAAATGAATATTGAAGAATAATTAGTGAGTTTGAAGGGATTCACTACGAAATCAAAGTTTTCATACCCCATTAAAAATATTGTCTTGGGAATATCATTATTTTACACCTTTAATTAGTGATATCTCGAAATTAGTTCACCTTTAGAGTTGTACTAGGCCCCATGTAGTTGATCGAACAAGACGTCAATCTGTTAGAGGGGAAATATTTTCATTATTGTGATTTTTTTGAGTTCACAATTATTAATAAATAGATGAATTTTCCAATCCTTCTTATTGATGAAAATGACCAGAATGCCCTATTGTGAACCACTTGAGAATATAAAACCATTTTATACATTCTAATATAATTGATTATTTAGTTATACTGACTTTGTGGCTTTAAATATATAAATATTCCAAGATATTGGTATAGATATATGTATAAGTTCAGCTGACAACCCAACTTCTTGGTCAACATGAAGACCATTAAACTCTTCAAGGAACACATTAGTATAGTCCCTCACAAAGGGAATGAATTCAAGGACAACTATATCCTTTTTATAAATCATTTATATAAGATATTTATTTTAATAAGTAAATATTATCCACAGTTGAGATAAAGGTTTCAAAAGTATATTCTTCACCCTCCTAAGACCTATATAAAATCAAAGTATGACTCTGGATGTGAAGAGCGATCTCCATCTCTTGATAGTTGATGTTGGATTTATATAAATAGAGTCAATACATGCCCAATATATCATAAAATTACAATATAGGATGTGTGAAAAGATTTACTGGGTGGTTTATTCAACAAATATTGATTATGGAAGAGTTGTATACTTGATATGAAACAATTGTTCCATTTTTTTCCATGATAGATCAACCCCCATGGTTTGAGGTGGTGTTTGAATAGTTCTACTAAACATACAAGATATGATAGAATTTGTTGAACTAGAATAAAAGAAATCTATTATTTAATGAATATAAAGAATTCCAATCACTAAATTGTTTTTAGGATCCACCTTAGTATTACTGATAACATATGTTCTTCCTTACACTCTAGGCCATAGAGTGTGTTGTCACTAATTTTCACAGATTACCCTTGACTTAGGGAATTAGATATGATAATTACTGAATTACATTCAATTTAAACATTTTTCCATATATTTACTATTGATCTGAACCCTCTTTTCTTATATCACATTATTAGGTTTGTTCATCTCTCTTTAAAATTGAATATCTCAATGCCCCTATTTTCTAAATATGAAACACATGTGAGTTCCCTATAGGTTTATTTTGTGTTGTTACTTCCCACATTTCAACTACATGGTAAGTTGAGTTTTCTTTCATACATGGTATTTATCCATTTATGCTCCCAAAATGAACTAAATTTTATGATTTTTATCTCCAAATGAGACTATTGAGGGTTTCCAATATCCAACACAAAATAGGGGTATAATAGGCAACTTTTTTACAACTGTCAAAGTATCAAATAACCAATGTTTTTAATATAATCTAAATTAATCCACAAAATATGTGGTATACCTTACTTTCAATGTGGATGACCAAGCCGGAGCCATACAATCTATGCCTTGTGAAATTTTCTCTATATGACCTTATATGATCTTCCTCGTTTTACTTCATTCTGAATAACTCCCAATCCATTTTAAGATGGTTTTTAAGGAAAATGGTTATTTAGAAAATATTTTCTTGGATGCTTCCCATTCCATGGAATTAGTTTCCACTTTGAACATCATATTCTTGATCCATGTGCACAACCTCTCAACTTCCCCATATATTCTATAAACAACTAGTTTGAATTTCTCTTATTCTGATAATTGAAGGGAAAATAATATATTCCCAATAGAGATAATCCATTATTCCATGATGGGGGATCATAATATACACTAAATGTTGGAGGCCATTGTTTCCTAAAGGACTAGACCTAAAATTTCTCATTCTTAAGAGATGAAGGTAATTATACTTGATTCATGTTAATATTATAACTTGAGACAATTTATCCATCACTACCATGATGTTATTAGACCCTAAACCTATTATGTTATAAATATCATTTTGGAAATCATCTCATTGCCTATCATGTTAGTTGTTATCAAAGTTTCTCATATTTCCCAACATTTACTAGAATAAAGGAAATTAAAATTATTGATGACAATACATAAAGATAAAAATAATATAAAAATGGAAATTATAAAATAGAAGGAATAAATTATATTTGAAAAGTATATGATAACATATGATTATGTATGATTAAATCTATATTATTCATGGTAAATTTCATACTATTTTTTCTAATCTAAAAATACATCCTTTATAATGGTTCATATAGAGTTTATAAATTAGAAAAATTATGTCCCCCATGAGTATCAAAACTATTGTGAAGCATGGTATCTTTTTCATGAAATAGGAAATTATTGAGTTAATATCCAATCCTCCCATTTTAAAGTCTTCACCCCAAGTTACTAGTCTTCCAATGCAACATACACATGTAGTATAAAAAAAAGTATGTTATTTCATTGAAACCATACACTCTATACATCACGAAAATTTCAAGATACTCTCATATACTTATACTTAGCCCTATAGTTCTCACTAATGTATTCTAGTACTAATCCCAAAAAATAAATATACCTTTTTTGATACCATCTATAGTGACCCAAACCTTTTACACATATTATTTCATGATTTTTAACATAAATATCCAATAGAAACAATCCACGAATTGAGAGGCCTAACATCATGGGGAGACTAGGTATATAAACCAAATAAATGAAACCCAAATAATACATCCCTATAATAATATCCTTAAAGAGATCCTAAATCCCTTTTTTCTCAAAGAACTACATAAGATAACCTGGGGAATACATTAACAAAATATGTGAGCTAAAAATCCTAATAAGGGAATAAACATGAGAATGAATCATATCATATGAGTTAGAAAGAATAACATGGTATCATTAATTACATGGCTCATGAATAATAATATTAGATAATAACAGAAATTAAATTTAATAATAAGTTTATGTAATAATAGGTATGTGGAAACAACATAAAACATGATATATTCATAAGTTAAGTCTAACTACCCAGACAAAGTCACATGGTAGACATAGTCCCATCATGGATAAGGTTTAATCTCTAATATCATACATATAATCTCATGAGACATACCCAATGATTTGGTGAAAAATATCACTGTACCCATTATAAAATTTACATGCATATGTGTTCCATATAATGAATCTAACATATAGATTATACATAAAGATCACCAATGGAATAAATGGGTAGCATAATCATTTATTATAGAATAATCTGATATAATAACATATTAGTTTCCATTAAAATATGTATGATAACATTATTGGGTGTTCATAGATAAAATATAAGCATATTTTATGAAAATGATGTCATTGTGAAGTGAATATTTGAAAAGGAGAGGATAGGTAACTTTGGAAATACACCTCTTAAGTGACATTTTAGGGAAAAGGGTAAAGTGACATTAAAAAGAGAATGAGAATATTTATTTACATAAAAAAAGAAATGGAATGAGGTATTTATATTATAAAATTAGAAATTGCAGAAACCATGTATGGTTTAAAATATTTTACTGAGTGGTGCTTGAATTAGGCTAACAGACTGAAGAATTCCCTTTAATACAGATTTTTTAAATTAAATTGAGAAGAAACCATTTTAAACATATATATCCCCATGAAATAATGAATAATTAAGAAAATAATATATGTGGGGGGAAATATATAAAGGATACATAAGAATTGAATAACAATAATAGATAAATAAAGTTTGGTAGATGGGGTTAAAGTGTAACCCAAATAAAATATGGTGGTTCTGTGAGATATGTTACCTTATATTATAGAGTCATTATGCACTTTCACTTAAGATCATGAGTAGTGAAATTAATTGAATTAATTACTTAATTTATAATCTTTTAGATCTATATTTTTTTTACATTTATAATACATTGTTCATTTACAACCATTTTAATGAGATATAATGTTTAATTTCATTCTTATTAGGGTGTTCGTTACATGGTTTTTGAGTCGGATCACGTGAGGATAATTATATATATTCATTTCAATTTAGACTAAAAATTTTGAAATAAAATTAATGGATTTAATTTACATCTAGAAATTTAAATGATCCCAAATACCAATATGTGCTCTGAAATATGGATGATTCATTTAGTAAATGATTGTTCTAGGTGCAACCGAAGCATTAAAAGGTGGGAGATATATTAAAATTTATTTTAATAATCATTGACTAAAACCAAGATCGATGATACTTCAAGAAATTTTTTTAATTAATTTATACAATATTTGAATAAATAAATACCAAGGTTTGGGATATTTCTCCATTGGTGAATGTTGATCATTAGAAAAGACCCTTTTAGTTTACCTTCGTTGCACCATGAGGATCCAATGATAGAATCCCCCTAGAAGTGATCCAAACATACTCGTATGATCTATGAACAACAGCACGTGATCTTCGGTTACTAGCATAGTTATTTTAAATTTCATGGATTTTTTGTTGTTGATCACATATTATTAGATCTCAAAGAAATCTCTCGGGCACATATCATTATTGAGAGGGAGAGAGGAGGAGGAATTGAGAGACAAATCATTATGCACTACAATTCTCTATTCTAATTTTTGGATTCCCTACAAAATATAAATAACCATTTATTTATAGAGGTAAAATTTAGTATAAAATACTATTAAATTGAATATCATCCTTTAAATAACTTTTATTACTTATAATAAACCTCATGCCATATAATAATAATTATATTATTATAATTTTGTGGTGCGCACCGACTTGTGAAACAAAAAATATTATGTCACAATCATATTAATTAATATCTATCAGTCATATCAATCTTGGACCATTAGAAATCTTCTATAATTTATTGAACTACCATACAAATACTATATTCATAAATAAATATTTCATTCATAGTCTAACAAATAAATATTTATTAAAATATTCAATGAATAAAAAAATATATTATTCACGTGTTGGAAAATAAATATTTTTTAAAATTTATGAGATCAATATAACATGAAAACAAATATTCCTCAAACTTGAGATAAATAATTTTTCCATTAATTAAACCCATATACAATTTAATCGATATCAATAAAAACACTTAGTGTGTGACTCTCTAGTATTCTTTATCATTGGCATTCGGTGGGATTTCTAAAAGTCCTAGATTATGATCTAGAAATGAGTTAAGTCACGCAATAAAAATAACTTAATATCACAATGTCTACAACCCCAAAATTAATCTAACGTTTTATTATATATCCCTTTGTCACAATATTTCATCAAGAAGATTTCATTACCGTGTCACCAACCTATATTCTCTTTATGTATTTAGTTGACTATTTGAAATAAAAAAAATCATTACACAACGTCCATAGAATTTAATGTGATGATTATATTCCAATAAAAGGTCATCATATAATCTTCCATAAAGATGTAAGGTACAAATACTTCCTCTAATTATTCATTAATGAAATGTTACTCATGACGCACACAACATAGATAAATTTTCCATGAAATCTTGTCATCATTGTTTATGAAATACATCTATGTACAGAAATTGTAACATGCATTAATAATAATATTAAAGTATAAGGATCATCACACATGCTTGTAGATAGAAATATGTGATGGAACCAAAACATGAATAATTCCTATTTGAGGGTTTGTTCTCATAATTTCCCATATTGGAGATTACCAAGTGGAAAATTCATGATAAGAAGCCTCATCTTCTTATGTGTAATCACACCTGATAGTCTATTCACTATGTGTCCCATCATAGTAAATTGTCCAACCGTAGAACATTATTTGAGAATATTGTCATAGTACATCAAGGTTCTCATCATAGCGGGGAACTGTTATAAACTTCTCAATGTGGTGTATAATTTATGAAATTATTACATTTGATTCATGAAGAAAAAACAATATGTGACAACTATTTTTATTAATATTCAATACATCAAATATTCATGTAATCAAAGTACAAACAGTTGGTCTTAGGACCCCAACTTCAACAAACATCCTCTTTGACTATAGTGAACTACTTATATCCTTCAGTCCCCTAGACCTCACATGATAGTCATGTTTCTACTGAGTCAAGTATTTATTCAATGGGTCTTTCATGTTATCTTCTCTAGGAAAACATCTCACCACAAATTCACCTCTTCGAGATAAATACCTCAAGAGAATATACTTTTGAAGTATGTGCTTCTTCTACTGATGTGACCATGGATCTTTTCCAGAGCCACCACCTCAGTATAATCACAATAGAGTGTGATATGATATTTAAAAATAGGTAGAACATCAATATCTTGGATAAATATTTGTATCCATAATAATTATTTATATGCCTTAGAAGCAACAATATACTTGGAATCTTTTATAGAATCAGTAAGCATAACCTACTTTGAGCTCTTCCAGCTCTTAGAACCTCCATTCAAATTGAAAATTTATCTCGTTTGTGACTTCATATCATGTTGATATGTTTGGAAAATAGAATCAATATATCTTATAATGGCTAGTTCCACATCTCCTCCATGAACCAGAATTATATCCATATTATTCCTTAGATACTTAAGGATAGTGTTGACTATCATCCAATAACGGTCACCTGGATTAGATTGATATATTTCCACCAAAAATAATGTGTATGTGATTTCTAGAATATTAAATAGCATAACATATATGATTTACCCAATCATAGATGCATATGGAATCCTTGTCATTTTATTTCTTTCCATATGTTTTTGTGGACACATTTTCTTGGAATGAAGAATTCCATATAATGGTTGCAACAATCCCCTCTTTGATTGTTCCATATTGAATATATTTAGTATCCTATTAATTTATGTACTTTGAAATAGGACAAGAAACATATTTGATCTATTATTATGAATCTTGATTCAAAGAATATATGATCCCTCACCCAAGTCCTTCATATAGTATAATTTATTCAACCATTCCTTAATAGACTATAATAATGGTATTTCATTATCAATAAGTAACATTTCATCCAAATAAACTATTAAGAAAATGACTACACTCCCACTAAACCATTTACAGACACATGGATCACATTTGTTATTCATGAAACCAAATTCTATTATGGCCTCATTAAAATGAGCATTCCATGACCAAGATGATTTCTTTAATCCATAAATGGATCTTTTCAACCTTCATACTTTGTTATAATCATTTGGAGTCACAAACCCTTCGACATGAGTCTTTTATAAATCTTACTAATGGTTCCCATTATGGAAGGCTATTTTGACATCCATTTTCCTAATATCATAATCATGGAAATCTGCAATGGTAAGTAAAATTTTGATGGATTTTACAATTGAAATCAGGGAAAAGGTTTTTTCATATTCAATGCCTTAAGACTATTTAAAACATTCTATAACAATTTGTGCTTTATTATTAATAACTTCCCCTTCTACGTCTAGTTTTTATTGAATACCAATTACCAAATAATGATATATACATAAATTGGAGCATCTATCAAAATCCAAATTGGGTATTGGTTCGTGGAATCAATTTCAGAATCCAGGACTTCTTACCACTTGGAAACATCTATGCCACTTAATACATTATTATAGGTTAGATGATCATTATTATCAACTAATAATGAGTCACCATCCTCGGTTACTATAAAAACAAACTATTTAGGTTCTTTAAACTCCCTGGTACTCCTACTTAGTAATTGCGTCTATGGAACAATTTCCGCTTCCACGGGGCTTTGAGGAATTTTTTCTTATACCCAATATTATGTTTCTTGATCTGGGACATTATCAAGGTCTATCTTACTCCCACAATATCTTTTATAGATAATATCCTCTTAAGAAAATGTGGGGCCTCTTTCAACCAAAAACTTTTTGACTAAAGGATTTTATAGGTAGTATCACTTAGTTTCTTTAAAACATCATATAAAGACACACTTTGTTCCTCAGGGAGTAATATTTTTACTGAATAGGCCTTATCAAATGCTTCTTAACCCCAAACATTAATTTAAGACATCACAGTTTTCATTCTAATCCATAATTGGTATGGTATAATATTTTTTTCTTTAGTTGGAAGTTATTTTGTTACATATGGTGTATTTTGTAATGTCTATCACCAAAAGGATAGTGGAAGACTGACATGTCTCATCTTTGATCTCACCATATCCAAAAAAGGTATGGTTCCTCCTTTCACTTACACTATTCCATTAAGGCTTATAAGTAAAAGTGAGTTGATATAAAATCATGAACTACCGTAGATAATCAATGAATTCATCATTAAGATATTCATTACCACGGTCTGAGGGAATATTCTTAATCTTCTTAGCAATCTGTTTGACAACATTTTTCTTCTATTCATTGATTTTTTCAAAAGAATCTGAATTATACCATATTTAGTATACATATCCATATCTACTAAAATAATTAATAAAAGTTACAAAAAATGAATACTCAACACTTTCTTTGTTACGAAATGGTCCACACACATGGGTATGAAATAATTAAGCTCTTTGGACATTTCACCTTTCCTACTAAATTTGGGTTCAACAAATTTTACTTGTAAACATGCATGAAATACACTAAGTGGTTTTTTTAAAATAATCCAAATATCCTTCTTAATGTAATTTAATAAGGATGTTTTCATTCATGTGACCTAACTGGTGATTCCATAGTTGGGTGTGGTATGATTCAAGTGGAGTAACTTTTTTATCCATTTACACTTTTGGTTCATGTAATCAAACACGTAAAAACCATTATTTAAATGTTCTATTCCATAAAAATTTAATCCATATAAAAGAATGAAAATTTATTACCAAATTTAAAAAAAAATCCATCTATTGTAAGGGTTGGTGTCCTAAGAACCAACTGTTTTGTACTTTGATTACATGAATATTCACTTATTATATATTGTTCATTGTTCTACATGACTATAATATAATAATGTCATGGAATATTTGTTGCATTGATAAGGTCATGGCAGATCCCCACTATAATGAGAACCTTGAAGTGATATAACAATATTATTAAATAATGTTCTATGTTTGGATGACATACTATGATAGGACACAAAGTATACAGACCGTCATGTGTGAGTACTCATAAGAAGATGAGACTCTCTCTCATGGAGTTCGCACTTGGTAATCTCTAAGATGGGAGATTATGAGAACAGACCCTCCAGTAGCAATTCCTCATGCCTTGGTGTCATCAGACATTTCTATCTACGAGCGTGTGTAATGGTCCTTAGACTAGAATATTATCATTAACTCATGTCATGACTCACGCACTTAGATTTACCGACGAAAATCATCACAGAGACAGTTGGCGGCAAGTAGGGTATGTTGGGTGCTTCACGCATGACATGTTGTTAATGGATAAGTCGAGGAAGGATTTTTCCCTTCCATTTATGGAAGTTGATATCTTGGACCTTTGATTGAAATAGAACTGTCACATTAAATTCCATGGCCATGGTGTAAATGATGAGTTTATTTCAGGTAGTCAAATAATGAAGGATCAAGCATATAGGTTTATGACACTACCAAGAAACCTGCATGATGATATATCCAGAAAAAGTGATTAAATTACATAGTAAGTGTTCGTATGAGGTGATACGTCAATGTGGCGTCATCTTATTTCTCTTGGGTGCCTTGAACCATTGCTAGACAGCAACCTTGGACTTTAGGCAAGCTCGCCTAATGCCAATGAGAAAGAGACCTAGAGGGTCACACACTACGTGGATTCATGTATCTCAAGTAGAATAAAAATTATTCCCATACATGGTTTAATAATTATTCAAGGAAGCCTAAATAATTTTAATGATGGAGGAAGAAGGAAACGAAAAACAAGATATACATGCCGTGTATTAAAGATTACACGCCATGTAGTTTTTCATGGAGAACAAGTACACACCATGTATTAATAATTACATGCCATGTAGTTTTCTTTATGGAAAGGAAATGAATAAATGAAAAAAAGATATACACACCATGTACATTGAATGTACACGCTATGTAGTTTTCAAAGAAAAACAAGTACACAACGTGTATTTATTAATACACGCCATGTAGGTCTTCTAGTCGGGATTTTGAGGATATAATATTGTTTTAAACGATATTTATTATAATCAGCAAGGGCACATGTCAAGGAATTAATTATTCTACATGGAGTTTTAAATAAGAGTCAATAAAATAAATAAAATGCGTAATGCGCTTATTTATTGTCATAAATCTACAACCTCAAACCTGATTATAAATATCCTCACAACTTCAACTCTTTTCCAGCACCCAAGAGAATCGTTGTAAAAAACAATTCTGGAGAATTCTTTCAAGGCTGAAAGAACCTCTTCCTCCAAGAATGCTCTCAATACTGAGAGATATCCTCTTCCATCAGATCAGGACGATCTAAGGTAGAAAATGCAAGCAAAGGTTTCTCCACACTAGCACCTAGAGACTCCTTTGGCGATGTCCCGAGATATGAGGTACACGTGTGGATCACCGATAAAGGAAGTATACACTTGGATTCTATGACGCAATGACTAATAACATCGGAACGTGATCAAGAACATCAATGAAGAAATAACACCCAAAAGGTATTTCTTTTCAATTGATTAAATTAATTATAATCAACTTGTAACGATCCTACTTTGTGGTTTCGGGACTTTTCTTATCTTTGTCCATTTCTATGATTCGATCCATGGAGTCTTGTGTTTATCGTCGTATTGATCCCGGATTGACCATTGTTAATGAAAAAAATCCAAGTGGGAACATCCACCCACGTGCTTCTGCCACGCCCGAAACCTTCAATTGGTATCAGAGGGAGGTTACAACATTGATTATAGTTATTTAATTTTCGTTGATAATTTATGCATTTATATTTCATTCAATTCGAAATAAATCATTCTATAAATATGAATAAATGAGATCTGTTCTTCCTCCATCATTTCTCGATTCATATCATAGAAATGGACTTTTAATATTAACTTTGATGAAAATAAAAACGAAGAACTCGTCCAGAGGAGCCGCTCTTTCTGTCTATACAACACGGGATTACACTGAGTGTAATTAAAACTACACGCTGTGTACTTAGGTTCAACGAACTGGCACTGGTCTGCCAAACCATGCCATGTGAATTGATTATGCTTAAGTTTTAATCACATTGTGTTGACCAGAATTGAACGGCGTGTGGAAACCAGAATACATAGCGTGTATGTTGGAGCAACATGTCGTGTAGTCCGATCTGGACAAGGTGAAACCATGTACAAGGAGAAGCCGTGTTCCGCGTACATGGGATCTCCAGACTGATTATTGCGTAACAAGGAAGTACACTCGGTGTATGATTTATCTACACTCTGTGTACTCCAAAATTTCCAAAGTATAGAGAACACACCAAAGCTCCCGGCGTGTACTTTGGATAACAGGTGAAAATAAATACATGTCATGTAAATATAAACTACATGTATTGTACTTTCTATAAATGGAATGTTAGAAGTTTTCCTCTAAAAGTACAAAGACTTGTACAAGGGTTATGGATGAGAATAATCTCAATGAAATTCAGAAAGGAATTTAAGATAAAGAATTGATTAATTATAGGATCATAAATAATTATTTTCCAGCATGACTTATCTTAAATAATTGAACGATTAAAATAATTTGAATGCTAAATATGCGTAAATGTCGTTGCATGATATGGATGATCATGAGCTAGAACAAAGACCCTTTGTATGTGTGTTTGGTTTCATTTAAATTTTTTTAAATTTTTTGGCATGTGAGCCTTCTTCCAATAAAATGTAGGGCCTACATTCCCATGGTTTCTTTAATGTAAACACCATGTAATGGAGGATCTCCCAAGATGGAGGAGACCGTTCAAAACCCAAAGTTGAGGTGAAACCAACCCAAGAAGATACAAATGTGGACATGTGGGAGCTTTAAAACACAAACCATCAGGTTCAAGGTGTTTTCCCTAGGTCAGGGTTATCTTATCAAATCGCTAGATAAGGTAACCAATAGAAGCTCATGATCGTTCCATCTTATTTTATTTTTTTCTGATTGCATGGTTTATTTATTATGTATGTGTTGTCGCAATAATATAATTAATGAAATAAACAAGCATGCAAAGATGGAATAAAATAGAAACCGGACTATGTGTAAACATTATCAGAACATGGTTAATCACTAGCATCACTTAATATTAACAAGCATGTGATAATGAAAAATTATGCATAAATAATAAAATCCCTCAAATACCATATTCAGTTAGACCAAACATTCTGTTACTTGATTAAGGGAAAGACTCAATAAAACTATGTGTTTGACCAACCCTTTTTGGGACACTTACATTTATAAAGGAAGAACTTCCAAAAGGTTTCAGGTTGACTTAACCATATTACATCAATAGAAGTAGCCCTTAATAGACATGATGTAATATTGGAGGCAAGAGTTGAGGAAATCCAAGTCAGGATTTTAGGATTGGGGAGTCCACTCAACAGATCAAGGAGTTGTAAGCTCACAGTTGGCAAAGACCTGCCTACCTAAATACCTTCAAATAGATTGACTAACCCTTGTTGGGTTTATGCGAAGTGGAATATGGATCCTTGCCACTAGAATGTCAAAGAAACTGGACATTCTATTTCAACGGTGAGGGCCATTGGGACTTGATAAAATAGTGGGAGAATTAATAAATAAATTTATTATTTCTCATAAAATGTAATCAAGAAAGTACTAATAAATCTGCTCTTTTAAATTATAGAATCAAGATGTGAAACTCATCAACCACATTTTCTCTGCAATCAATTCTAGAAAAATACAATATCCTCACCGGCAGTTACATTCAGGAATGGTTTAGGAACCTTTGGGTTGTCCTATGCCATGAATGAAAGTATTACGTGTGGGAGTCCTCACTTCCTGATCCTCCTACCCAAGGGGAAAGTGATGAATATTTCCTAGTATATGATCAACATTTTAGCGATGCACTTGAAATTCAATGTTTGATGCTATCATCAAGGTCATGTGAGCTCATGAAGTCTCATGAGGACATGGATTCCTATACCATGCTCAAGCACCTCAATGGTTTATACCAGTATTAAGCAAGACAGGAACTTTTTGAGATCTCCAATGCTCTATTCCAGAGAATGCTTGGAGAAGGTGCCCCAGCTGGGCCTCGTGTAGTCAAGCTCATTGGCTACATTGAGCACTTGGAGGTTCTAGGATTTAAACTCCCCAAAGAACTGGGTACCGATATCATTCTTGCATCGCTTCCCCAGAGCATCTCAAAATTTTTTGTGAACTTCCACATGAACAACATTGAGAACTCTCTATCTGATGTTCTTATCCTCATTCGCCAAGTGGACAATGACATGAAGCATGAAAAGCCTTCTGTCCTCATGGTGAATAAAAGGAAAGGGAAGGAGAAGATCCTTAAGCCCAAATCTTCTTCAAGGCCCTAAAAGAAAAAGAAGATCAATGGGGAGGCAAAGTAATAGGATGCTGTTTGTTTCGCATGTTGTAAGAAGGGCCACTAGAAGAAAAATTGCACCCAGCCAAGGAAGAAAGGGGAAGCTTCAAGTGCGTTTTTTTTATGTAATTCAATCTATCTATTTCTACTATTTGGGTATTAGACACTACTTGTGGTGCTCACATATGTATCCAAATATAGAAACCATGTAGATTCAGAAAGATTGACCAAGGTGAGGTGGGTCTATGAGAAGCCAATAGAGCCAGACTCACTACTGTAGCTGTCGGAGACTACCACCTCACATTGCCTACTGGGATGATCTTGGTATTAAAGGGTTGTTATTATGTGCCTTCTATTGCTAAAAACTATATTTTAGTATCCAGATTCTATACCGATGGATTCATATTCATGTTTGGAAATGAATGTTGCTACTTTTATAAAGATAGCATTTTTTTTGGCAGGGAACATTTATATAACGGCCTTTATGTGTTAGACTACACAAAACAAGTAATGAAAATCAATGAAAAAGTAAATTCACATGACTCATACCACACCCAACTTTGGAATCACTGCCTAGGTCATGTCAATGACAAACGTTTTACAAAATTATATCAAGATGGGTATTTAGATTCTTTGAACTAAAACCACTCGGTGTATGTCATGCGTGTCTACAAGGAAAAATGACCAAAGGCCCATTTAGTGGGAAAGGTGAAAGGGCTAAAGAGATTATAGAACTAGTTCACACAGATGTGTGTGGACCATTTCCAGTTGAAGCAATGGGTGGGTTCTCGTACTTCATAACTTTTACTGATGATTTTAGTAGATATGGATATATCTACTTAATGAGGTATAAGTCAAATTCTTTTGATTGGTTCAATGAATACAAGAATGAAGTTGAGAACCAGCTTGGTAAGAAGATTAAGAAAATCTTCTAAGATAGAGGATGATAATATCTTAATCGGGACTTCATTGATTTCTTATGGGAGTTTGGGATTCTATCTCAACTCACTCCTCCTTATACACATCAGTGGAATGGTGTAGGTGAAAGGAGGAACCACACCCTGTTTGACCTGGTGAGATCAATGATGAGTCATGATAATCTTCCAATATACTTTTGGGGATATGCATTACAAACAGCAGCATACATACTAAACCAAGTACCAAATAAATTGATAAATGGTATTCCATACGAGTTATAGAGTGGACGCAAAGCCATGATATCAAATTTACATATATGGGGTAGCGAAGAATTTGTTAAGGCCTCTTCATGTAACAACCCTGCACCCTGAGGCACAAAGTGTATCTTTATAGGATATCCCAAAGAAACAAGAGGATATTACCTATACAACCCCTAAGATAAAAAGTTAATAGTTGCAATACATTCTATATTCCTTGAGAGGGAGCACATATCCAAAAAGGATAGTGGGAGTGAGATAGACTTTGATGAAGCCGAGGCTCAAGATACACAAAAGTTGGTATAAGAACAGATTCCACAAATCCCCATGGAAGAAAAATCTGTTCCAGAGACACAAGAACTACATAGGAGCATGAAAGAGGTGAGACACCAGAACGATATGATTTTCTTGTCACTGAGGATGATGACTCATTATTGGTTGGCAATGATGATCCTCTTACCTACAAGGAAATAGTTGAAGGCACATACATTTCCAAGTGGCAAGAAACCATGAATTCTTCAATGGATTCCATGTACCAAAAAAAGTCTGGATTTTGGTAGATCCTCCAGTTGATGTAAAGCCTATTGGTAATAAATGGGTATTCAAGAAGAAAATAGACATGGATGGGCAAGTCATCACCTATAAGGCATGACTAGTTGCAAAAGGTTTTAGACAATGTGAAGGAATTGACAATGATGAAACTTTTTCACCAGTTGCGATGCTGAAATCCATCAGAATCCTATTGGCCATTTTCGCTTACCATGACGTTGAAATTTGGAAAATGGATGTCAAAACAACATTCCTTAATGGGAACCTCCAAGAAGATGTCTACATGACACAAACTGAAGGGTTTTTGACTCCAAAAGTTTCCAACAAGGTAAGAAAGTTGCATAAATCCTTTTATGGATTAAAGAAAGAATCGTGGTCATGGAACATTCGTTTTGATGAAGCTGTAACAGAATTTGGCTTTGTTAATAATGAATGTGAGCCTTGTGTCTACAAGGGGTTTAGTGGAAGTATAGTCATTTTCCTAATAGTATATGATGATGACATATTACTAATTGGAAACAAAGTACCTGTCTTACAGTTAGTTAAGGAATGGTTGAATAAATGTTTCTCCATGAAAGACTTGGGCGAGGCAACATATATTCTTGGGATCAAGATCCATCTTTATAGATCCAATAGAATGTTGGGCCTATGTCAAAGTACATACATTGACAAGATACTGAAGTGATTCAGTATAAAACAGTCCAAGAGGGGATTGATTTAACACCCCAGGTAAATAAATAATATGACATTTTCATATTTATCCATATTTTGGAATAAAATATTAATATTACTTTAAATGTAGTGCTATGCTCGAGGGTGTACCCAATATGCAACAACGAGTTTCTTTGAAATATTATGTTGCACACTAATAATAAAATAATATTATTTTAAAACGTAGTTAACGCCTAGCCATTGTAATGGAGGGAATTAATGGAACTAACTAAAAAATGATTATATATGTTTGTCAAATATTTTTACTTTTATCCAATAAATGTTGGAGGCTTAGAATGAAAATGAATCCAATTTTAAGCATAAATCTTCCAATATTATTTAAAAGGTCGATTAACTGCCTTTTGAGGGAGAACCCTTTTTAAATATACTTTTGAAAATTTTATATGTTTTATATGATAAAATAGAATCCTTCTGTTGAATCTGGACATCAAAATTCACTTTGTGTAAAATTTTGTTATTTTTCGGATAAAGATCATTTTTATTTAAAATGTTTCATTTTAATTCAAAAATTCTTTTTAATAAGATTTATTTATATGGATAGATTATATTTTTAATTTATATTATAGTGTACAAAGAATATATTTTTACCATTTAATCTAATTGTGGTCATTGTAATTAATTTTACTTTGAAATTGGACTTAAACTAGTGTTAATCTTTTAATAGATATTGTTTCTAAAAAACACGCTATTTGTTTTGACAGCGGGAATTAATTATTAAATTAATTAATGCACATATATGTTTTGAATTTTTTAAAATAGACATCATTTTTGAATTTGGAATATCAAATATATCTTAGGGTGAATTTTTGGTATTTTTCTAAAAAACTTCAATTTTTGATGAATAGTAAAACCACTAAGTGGTAGTTTAAAAACTGATTTTCCGTTTAACTGAAAATTTACCACTTCTGTGATTTGAATTTCAAAAATCCGACATAAATGGTTGTCATTAGTATTTAAAATGTGGTTCAATGGGATTAAAATAATTTTTGGGTGAATAGTAACTTTTAAGTTTTAATCACGGATAGAGGTAATTAGTGTAATTTAAGGTAAAAATAATGTTTTAATAATATGAAATGACCTAGACACATGTCCTACCCTCATTGGATGTGTCATGGACGACCAAGACAATCCATGGGTCAACTTGGGGACCCCATGGAGCCACTTTGTTTGGAAAATGACATAAATAACTTTTTATTTAAAGTTAAAATAAAAATGTCACAAGCATGAGTTTTTTTACTCAAACAATTTTTAAATGGGGTTATACAAGTCATATTTTTGACTATAAATATTAATTAAAAATATAAAAAGATTTAATACATCATGATATTTTTTTATAATTTTTATACATTAAATAAATAAAATTATTTATGACATCATGATGATGCAGCAATTACCCCATTAATAAATGATTTAAGTAAAATGAAACTATAATGTTAAAAAGATAACATAAACTTGTCAAAGACCTATTGTATGAGTATATCTCGAACCCTTACCACCTTATCCTCGAAATACATCAATGTGATACCTTTAAAATTCAAAACTCATTTGAAAATAAAGTAACATTATGTAACTTTCCAAGAGTGCCCCTCCACTTCTCTTATAAAAGGCCCCCACCTCTACCACCTTACCTACACATCTCAAGCCTTTGGCTCGGCCAAACCCTGCTCATTTTGTCTCTCCAAATCCCTATATTACTCCTAGAATCCTCAATTTTGGCATAAGTCTTCCCAAGGAAGCCTTTGAGCTCAAATCAATGAGAGATACCCGATTTTAAGGTAATGTCTACACTTGTGTTCTTTTGTTTTATTTTGCTTCTCCAACCCCCTAAAATCATTTTATTTATTTCTTTTGTAACAAATCCAGTATCTTAAATATACTAGGATGTTTTTATAAGAAGTATTAGAGCTACACTTACACACAACTACATCTAATGGTTAAAGAACATACTATTTCTGTGGTTGGTGAATTTCTGCCTCAAGAAACAATGATTGTCCAATATTATTTTAACATCCTCAAAGGTGGACATTAATATGTCACTATATTTATATATAATATATAATATGTTTATGTTTTACTTAAGCTTCTGTAGTTTTCATTTATGGAATAACTTTATGGTTTCCATTATGGTTAAACGTGATATCTTCAGTTTAGGAAGTGCGGACTACCGCCCCCTCAAAGTGATTTGATTCGTTAATAACATATGTGGTATGTATAAAGGATAGATTTAATGATAATATATATGATAAAATACTGGAATTATAATAATATTATGTATCATTATGTTTTAATTCCATTAAATAATATATAGAAATGGAAGTAGCGTTCATGCGTACGTACGGCTTACCGTCTCCATGAACGGTGCATTTCATTTCTTACCTCTAATTGTTATGTAACATTATAAATTCATGTTTATAATTGATATATATGATATATATGATATCTAAATAATTAATATAATTCTGAATATAATATATATTTTACCACATGAACAACTTGTAATTATAAAGAGTTTATTTTTTTGACTCAAGTAGAAATGATATACAAAACGACCATTATTAACTTAAATAATTACATAGTGTTCATAGCATGGTAGTAAGTGATATAAAAGGAATAATGAACTTAAAAAAGGTTCTTAATCAAGTATAAATTAACTCATGTTTATTATTCATGAGGTTAAAGAACGATCGAGTCAAGTCGGACCCGAGGTAAGGGATCCTACCCCTCTCTTTCTTTTTAAGTACACTCTTTTATGCCATTCCATTTAAGATCATATTTATTATGATTGGGATGTTATTTTATATTAATCTTACATTTATTTTTATGTTCATATGATGAGATACCCTATTTTCTCTCATCAATCCATCTTGGAAGTTTTAATTGGCGCCGTTAGGCTGCCGAAATTTCGTAAGGGGATTTTATCTCACTTTTTGTTTTCGTGAGATTCATCCTACATTTTCCAATATTTCCTTTTGAGAGGTGTATTTAATATACATCATTATACTATTTGTGTAACATAATTTCATTTATGAGTATTTACATCAATGTTGTATAGTCCTTCTTTCATGGGGTGTACATTTCAAAAGTTACCCAAATCGGTAAGGGAACCTTTCACCCTCCTCTTTTTAAAAGACTTCTTTTGTTATGTCTTTTAATTTTCATCTTATTATGTGAAGATATGTTATTATATATCCTTATTTCCATAAATTTTATTTCCATGTGATGATATACCCTTTATCTTTCTCATCAACTATTTTTCTGAAATTTGATGTGACGCCGTTAGGTTGTCAAGGGATCTTCTTAACCAAATTTCGATTTCTTTGGGTTCAACATGTAGTTATTGAATATGTCATCCTTTTAATATGTGTGAATGACCATTTCTTATTTTACACTTAATATCCACTTATATTGGGTTTATTTATTTTTTTCTCACATAATTATGAGATTGATTTATCCTTAATTTATAGATACCATCTTTATAATGGATTTCATCTCAATTTACATTTCCATTGAGACTTTATTGTTGTTAGGAACCAATTCACTCTTATATGGTGTATATACTATCCTTTGGAATATTATATCATGAATCCCTTTATTCTCATGATATTATAATGTTTTGATTAAATTTTATTCCTCAATTATTGTATTCAAGTGTCTCTAATTTGGTTAAAAACCGTTTAACTAAAATATCGTTTTAAATGTTTTAATGATTTAATCTTATAAATATTTATCCTTAATAAAAATGTTTTCAAAATGGGTTTAAGGATTTATTTATATGGATATTAATGGTTTAAAATGTTAAATGCTTCAATGTGGTATGGGACACTTTGATTTAGAAATCTATTTATTAAATGTTTTATATGGTTTTGAAAATGGTTTTTAGAATGGATTCATTATTTCAATATATTAAAATGTTATATTGTTTTTGCAATGTGGGAATGTTATATTTCCTTTATTCTTAAGTTATGTGCTATGATTATGTTATGGTTCTTGGGCATTTTTATGAAGACGGGTGGTTCCGTAGTAAACTAAGGGCGGGTGAGCCCGATATAGTTCTCCAATGCATTGGGTAACACAAAGGAGTTAAACGTTAAGGTTTCTCCGAAGAGATTTAGGGAATATATAGTGATGGTTATTACAAACGTAACCAAGAGGGTTACTCCCTACATAAGAATGTTATGAATGCCTCAAGTTACCTTTATGTCTTATGATTTCTATGATTTATTCAAGATTTTATGAGGTATGTTAAAGTGATTATGTTTTATGGGTAATGTATGATTTCATTATTATGTATATCTATACTCATGTTTCCTTTCCATAATTTTTATAACCCTTACTGAGCTTTTTATGCTCATCCCAAGTTTTTGAAATGTTTTCACAGGTCAAGGGATTGGTACATGATATGATGATAGTGTCAAGGAAGTGTCAAGAAAGAATCCATGTTTTATTTTAAATATGTTTCCGTGGATGGGAAAATGAATACTATCTTTTATGTAACCACTTTGTTTAAATGTGGAATGTAATGCAAGTTTTATGATCTAATTATCTAAAACTCTAAACCTAAAAAGATCCTCAATATGTAATCATGTAATAACTTGATATTAAGTAAGGTTTAAGGATGAGGCCTTATAGTTGGTATCATAGGTCGGTTTAGATAACTCTAGAGGTTAGAGTGTTGTTTAAGAAAAAGTGACAAGTTGTGTATAACCACAATGGTTAGTATATTAGATGGAGTCATCATTTTTTTAATGTTAGAATGAGTTTGAATTAACTTGGATAAGTATATCTTGGTGTTTATCTTCCTCTTTTTTATTTGATGATTTTAATGATATACTCACACTGACCTTTTTGGTTTTAGTAAATGGATGGATCTAGCAAGCACTAAAGTAACAATGGATTTGAATAAAACTATGACGATTTTATGAATGAACAACTGAATGATATGGGAGCTGCAATGAGAACTCTTGTGGTTATCCTCAACCAACTATCTAGAGTCATGATTGACCACCTGAACCTTAGTGATTTTTATAAGGCATTGTATATGCGAGAAAAAAATCCCTACGGATGTTTAGGTAATAATCATAAAGGTAAGTATATTCAAAAACCTATGTGTCAAATATGTGGAAAGAAACACATAGAAAAATGTTTCAAGGGTACAGAAAGATGCTATAGATGTGGAAATGAAGGTCATAAAGCAAGAACCTGCCATGGAAAAAGGAAGCATCTAGTTGACTCTAGGAAAGGGAAAGAAGTTCATTCTAAAGGATCTATTGAATGTTTTAAATGTGGTGTGCATGGTCATTATACAAACATATGTCCTATGAGAAAGTTTCAGGAATGGGGTCACTAAGATCGTACAAATATTCATTTACCAATACCTAATGCCATTCCAAATGAGGATGAAGAAACTGACAATGAAGAATGAAAGGTATGGATTATTTCTTAACATATGTTTTCCTATTATTGGAATCTTAGGATATGATTCATGATTTTGTTTGTAGGAAAGAAGTATTTCAGAATAAGTTGAAAAGGAATGGCTAATGGATCATGAAGAATATTGAATGAGTAAGAAGTCATCATATAAGGGATTTAAGAGTTATGATAGATTTTAGGATGGTGAAATTCTTAGATGTATTAAGTCTCTTTTGATGATGGGGTTACATTAGAAGACTTTTTATAGTAACCCTGATGTTTGATATACAAAAAATTTATTCAAGGAATAATTATCCTTTCTTTTGTGGATATAGTTATAAAGAACCATTTGGGTTTATATGATCCTTGAATTTGAGGCAATTACTGGTTAATACATTTTGGGTCGCAAAATAGAAGTTATCAGATAACCTTTGTGGTTAAAATATATTATGGTTATTTTTTATGAATTTATCTCTTTTTGAAAAATGTTATAAAAGTATATAGTTTTTGAAAAGGGACAACACGCAGACCGTGTGATAACCCGTCACATCGGACGAAGCTGAGGGAATCGAACCCATAACCAAAGTGCAACTGGTATTTATCGCCTACCACTAGACTTCGTGAAGTCCCTGGTTATTTTGAATGATTCTTTTTAGTTAAGTGATTTTATGAATTAAGAGTAAGTTGTTTTCTTGGTTATCAATAGAAATGATTAGCCTATCACGGATGATAAGTGATTAGGTTAATTACTTTTCAGTATGAGACTATATGAGTAACTGATGTTATTTTGGAGAAAAATGTTAAAATTTATCTTAGGAGACTATGTGATTAAATCATTCAGAGAATTGGGTTTCAATCATAGTTTGGTTTACTTTGTAGAATTTTATGGATAAATGTTTATTGAATGGTCTTTGTTGAACTTTGGGTTTTAGTTTTGGTTAAGGTCTAAAGACCTGGGAAGTATATAGTTCTCTTTTGTGGATTAGGTGATTCTCTAGAAGTTGATTATAGCTCTCTTAATGTAAACAATTCATCCTAAATACTCGTCTTTTAGAGAAAATATGAGTTCGTGTAAGAAATATAGTAAAAGTTGAAAGTCAACATGACAATTAAGTATGATTCCTAATGTTTTAGTTAAGTTTAGAAGCAAATTATTCAATGAAAAGTAACATAAAACAAAAATGTTTTCTGTTAATTTTTCCTACTGGGGAATCAAACACCGTTTAACCCATCACAAGTTTGTGATTTTCTTGTTGTTAACTTTATCCTAGACATGTTTACTATCACTCTCCATCAGAACATGACCCTTTGTTTTCTCCTCCATATCCATATTTTCATACTTGGAATCCTAGTATGTGTTAACTCGGGTGACATTTGTACTTCTCTCCCATCCTTTTAAAGTGATAGTTTTACTGAGTCTTGTTCCGATGTGGGATTTTCAATGAAGCTTCCAACCGCAATTTTAAAATTACGAAGACGCAATTCCCAAAAGGGGGGAAGGATATAACACCCCAGGTAAATAACGATTATGGAATTTTCATATTTATCCATATTTTTGAACAAAATATTAATATTACTTTTAAGGGAATGCTATGCTCGAGGGCATACCCAATACACAACAACGAGTTTCATTGAAATATTACATTGCACTCTAATAATAAAATCATATTATTTTAAAAGGTAGTTAACTCCTAGCCTTTTTAATGGCAGGAATGAATGGAACTAACTACAAAATGATTATATATGTTTGTCAAATATTTTTACTTTTATCCAATAAATGTTGGAGGTTTAAAATGAAAATGAATCCAATTTTAAGCATAAATCTTCTAATATTCTTTAAAAGGTCGATTAACCACCTTTTGAGGGAGAAACCTTTTTAAATATACTTATTACAATTTTATATGTTTTATTTGACAAAATAAAATCCTTCTTTAGAATCTGGACATCAAAATTTACTTTGTGTAAAATTTTGTTATTTTTCCGATAATGATCATTTTTATTGAAAATGTTGCATTTTAATTCAAAACCTCTTTTTAATATGATTTATTTATATGGATATATTATATTTTTAATTTATATTAGAGTGTATTTATAATATATTTTTACCATTTAATATAAGGGTGGTCATTGAAATTAATTTCACATTGAAATTGGACTTAAACTAGTGTCAATCTTTTAATAGATATTGTTTCTTAAAAATATGCTATTTTCTTTAACAAAGGGAATTAATTATTAAATTAATCAATTCAACATATATGTTTTGAATTTTGTAAAATAGACATCATTTTTTAATTCATAATATCAAATATATCTTAGGGTGAATTTTTGGTATTTTTCTGAAAAACTTCAATTTTTGATGAATAGTGAAACCACTAAGTGGTAGTTTAAAAAGTGATTTTTCATTTAAATGAAACTTTACCACCTTTGTGATTTTAATTTCAAAAATCCGACATACATGGTTGTCATTAGGAGGTAAAATGTGGTTCAATGAGATTAAAATAATTTTTTGGTGAATAGTAACTTTTAAGTTTTAATCGCGGTTAGAGGTAATTAATGTTATTTAAGGTAAAAATAATGTTTTAATAATATGAAATGACCTAGACACAAGTACTAAACTCATTGGATGTGTTATGGACGACCAATACAATCCATGGGTCAACTTGGGGACCCCATGGAGCCACTTTGGTTGGAAAATGACATAAATAACTTTTTATTTAAAGTTAAAATAAAAATGTCACAAGCATGAGTTGTTTTACTAAAACAATTTTTAAATGGGGTTATACAAGTCATATTTTTGACTATAAATATTAATTATAAATATAAAACGATTTAATACATATTTATATATTTTTTATAATTTTTATACATTAAATAGATTAAATTATTTATGACATCATGATGATGCAACAATAACCTCATTAATAAAGGATTTAATAAATATGAAAATATAATGTTAAAAATATAACTTACACTCATAAAAGACCTATTGGATGAGTATATTTAGAACCCTTACCACCTTATCCTCGAAATACATCAATGTGGGACCTTTAAAATCTGAAAATCATTTGAAAATAAAGTAACATTTTGTAACTTTCCAAGAGTGCCCCTCCTCTCCTCTTATAAAAGTCCCCCACCTATACCACCTTAACCACACCTCTAAAGCATTTGGATCGGCCAAAACCTGATAATTTTGTCTCTCCACATCCCTATCTTACTCCTAGAAGCCTCACTTTGGGCAGAGGTCTTCCCAAGGAAGCCTTTGAGCTCAAATCAATGAGAGATACCCGATTTTAAGGTAATGTCTTCACTTGTTTTCTTTTGTTTTATTTTGCTTCTCCAACCTCATAAACTCATTTTATTCATTTCTTTTGTAACAAATCCAGTATCCTAAATATACTAGTATGTTTTTAAAAGAAGTATTAGAGCTACACTTACACACACCTACATCTAATGGTTAAAAAACATACTGTTTATGTGGATGGTGAATTTCTGCCTCACGAAACGATGATTGTTCAATATTCTTTGAACACCCTCAAAGGTGGCAATTAAGATGTCACTATATTTATATAAGATATATAATATGTTTATGTTTTACTTAAGATTCTGTATTTTTCATTTATGTCATACCTTTTGGTTTCCATTATGGTTAAACACGATATCTTTATTTTAGGATGTGCGGACTACCGCCCCCTCAAAGTGATTTGATTCGTTAATACCATATGTGGTACGTATAAAGGATAGATTTAATTATATTATATATGATACCATATTATAATTAAAATACTATTATTTATCATTATGTTTTAATTCCATTAAATAATAAATAGAAATGGAAGTAGCGTTCATGCGTACGTACGGCTTACCGTCTCCATGAACGGTGCATTTCATTTCTTAGCTCTAAATGTTATGTAACATTATAAATGCATGTATATAATGGATATATATGATATATGTGATATATAAATAATGAATATAATTCTGGATATAATATATATTTTACCACATTAACAACTTGTAATTATAAAGAGTTTATTTTTTTTGACTCAAGTAGCAATGATCTACAAAACGACCATTATTAACTTAAATAATTACATAGTGTTCATAGCATGGTAGTAAGTGATATAAAAGGAATAATTAAATTGAAAAATGTTCTTAAGAAAGTCGAAATTAACTCAATTTTATTATTCAGGATGTTAAAGAACGATCGAGTCAAGTCGGACTCGAGGTAAGGGATCCTACCCCTCTCTTTCTTTTTTAAGTACACTCTTTTATGTCATTCCTTTTAAGATCATCTTTATTATGATTGGGAAGTTATTATTTATTACTCTTACTGTAATTTTTATGTTCATATGATGAGAGACCCTATTTTCTCTCATCAATCCATTTTGTAAGTTTTAATTGGCGCCGTTAGGCTGCCGAATTTTCGTAAGGGGATTTTATCTCACTTTGTGTTTTCATGAGATTCATGCTACATTTTCCAATATATACTATTGAGAGGTGTATTTACTGTCCATTATTATACTATTTGTATAACATACTTTCATTTATGAGTATTTACATCAATGTTGTATAGTCCTTCTTTCATGGGGTGTACGTTTTGAAAGTTACCCAAATCGGTAAGGGAACCTTTCACCCTCCTCTTTTTAAAAGACTTCTTTTGTTATGTATTTTAATTTTCATCTTATTATGTCGAGATATGTTCTTATATATCCTTATTGCCATAAATTTTATGTCCAAGTGATGAGATACCCTTTATCTCATTCATCAACTCTTTTTCTAAAATTTGATGTGACGCCGTTAGGCTGTCAAGGGAACTTCTTAACCCAATTTCGATTTCTTTTGGTTCAACATGTAGTTATTGAATATGTCATCCTTTGAATATGTGTGAATGACCTTTGATTATTTTACACTTAATATCCACTTATATTGTGTGTATTTATATTTTTCTCACATAATTATGAGATTGATTTATCCTTAATTTAAGGATACCATCTTTATAATGGATTTCATCTCAATTTACATTTCCATTGAGACTTTATTGTTTTTTTGCTCCCATTCACTCTTATATGGTGTATATACTATCCTTTGGAATATTATATCATTAATCCTTTTATTCTCATGATATTTTAAAGTTTTGATTAAATGTTATTCCTGAATTATTATATTCAAGTGTCTCTCATTTTGTTAAAAACCCTTTAACTAAAATATTGTTTTAAATGTTTTAATGATTTAATATTATAAATATTTCTCATTAATATCCATGTCTTCAAAATGGTTTTAAGGATTTATTTATATGGATATTAGTGGTTTAAAATGTTAAAAGCTTCAATTTTTTATGGGACACTTTGATTTCAAAATCTCTTTATTAAATGTTTTAAATGGTTTTGAAAATGGTTTTTAGAATGGATTCATTATTTCAATATCTTAAAAGGTTATATTATTTTTGCAATGTGTGAATGTTATCTTTCTTTTATGCTTATGTTATGTGCTATTATTATGTTATGGTTCTTGGGAATTGTTATGAAGACGGGTGGTTCCGTGATAAACTAAGGGTGGGTGAGCCCGATATAGCTCTCTAATGCATTGGGTAACGCGAAGGAGTAAAACGTTAAGGTTTCTCCGAAGAGATTTAGGGAATATACTGTGATGGGTATTCCAAACGTAACCAAGAGGATTACTCCCTACATAAGAATGTTATGAATGCCTCAAGTTACCTTTATGTCTTATGATTTCTATGATTTATTCATGATTTTATGAGGTATGTTAAAGTGCTTATGTTTTATGGGTAAAGTATGATTTCATTCTTATATATATATGTACTCATGTTTCCTTTACATACTTTTTATAACCCTTACTGAGCTTTTTATGCTCATCCCATGTTTTTGAAATATTTTCGCAGGTCAAGGGATTGGTACATGATATGATGATTGTGTCAAGGAAGTGTCAAGAAAAAATCCATGTTTTATTTTAAATATGTTTCCGTTGATGGGAAAATGAATACTATATTTATGTAACCACTTTGTTTAAATGTGAAATGTAATGCACGTTTTATGATCTATTTCTCGAAAACCTTAAACCTGAAAAGATCCTCAATGTGTAATCTTGTAATAACTCAAGATTAAGTAAGGTTTAAGGCTGAGGCCTTATAATTGTTTCCAGTGTCACATGGAAGTCATCTTTACCAGAAAATGTGTCCTCAGACACATGAGTAAAGAAAGATAATGGAAATGATCCCTTACGTATCCGCGATTGGTTCAGTCATGTATGCTATGCTATGTACGAGGCTAGATGTTGCTTACGCATTAAGTGCAGTAGGCAGATATCATGTTGATGCAGGAGACATCCATTGTATGGTAGTCAAGACGATCCTTAAGTATCTAAGGTGTACTAAGGAAATGTTCCTAGTTTTGGAGGATATGAGGAACTAGTCATCAGAGGACATGTAGATGCTAGTTTCCAGACTGATCAAGATGACATGAAGTCACAGACTGGATACATCTTCAGTTTGAATGGAGGTGCAGTGAGCTTGAATAGCTCAAAGCAATGTGTGGTGGCAGATTCTACAGTAGAGTCCGAGTATATCGTAGCTTCTGAGGAAGATTAAGAAGCAGTATGGATGCGAAGCTTTGTCCAAGATCTGAATGTAGTACCAAGAAGTAAAGATCCTATCACACTATATTTTGATAATACAGTAGCGGTGGCACTTGAAAAGGAACCATGGTCACATCAGCAGACAAAGTACATACTTCGTAAGTGTCATCTCTTGAGTGATATTTCTCAGAGAGGTGAAGTTGCAGTGAGCAATATTTCCACAGAAGACAATGTGGCAGACCCCTTGACTAAAGCCTTGACTTAGCAGAAACATGATCATCATGTGAGGTCTAGAGGACCAAAATTTGTAGGTAGTTGTCTCTAGTACAAGTGAGAGTTTGTAAGGGTTAGTGTCCTGAGAACCAACTGTTTTGTACTTTGATTACATGAATGTTCACTTATTATATATTTTTCATTGCTCTGCATGACTATAATTTAATAATGTCCTGGAAGATTTGTTACATTGATAAGGTCATGGATGATCCCCGCTATAATGAGAACCTTGAAATGCTATAACAATATTCTTAAATAAAGTTCTATAATTGGATGAAATACTATGATAGGACACATAGTATACAAACCGTCTTATGTGAGTACTCGTCAGAAGATGAGACTCTCTCTCATGGAGTTCACACTTGGCAATCTCCATGATGGGAGAATATGAGAACAGACCCATGAGTAGCAATTCTTCATGTCTTGGTGTCACAGGAAATTGCTATCTATGAGCGTGTGTAATGGTATTTAGACATGAAGATTATCATTAACTCATGTCATGAATCGCACACTTAAATTTACTGATGAAAACCATCACGCAGATAATTGGCAGGAATTAGGGTACATTGGGTGCTTCACGAGTAACATGTTGTTAATGGATAAGTCGAGGAAGGATTTTTCTCTTCCATTTATGGAATTTGATATCTTTTCCCTTTGATTGAAATAGAACTGTCACATTAAATTCTATGTCCATGGTGTAAACGACGAGTTTATTTCAGGTAGTCAAAGAATGAAAGATCAAGCATATATGTTTATGGCACTACCATGAAACCTGCTTGATGAGATATCATGACAAAGAGATTAAATTACATAGTAAGCGTTCTTATGAGGTGATACATCAATGCGGCGTGAACTTATTTCTCTTGGTTGACTTGACCTGTTGTTAGACAATAAGCTTGGACTTTAGGCAAGCTCGCCTAATGCCAACGAGAAAGAGGCCTAGAGGGTCATACACTAAGTGTATTCAAGTATCTCAAGTAGAATAAAGATTATTCTCGTAAGTGGTTTAATAATTATTCAAGGACGCCTAAATTGATTTAATTATGGAGGAAGAAGGAAATGAAAAACAAGATATACACGCCGTGTATTAAAGATTACACACTGTGTAGTTTTTCATGGAAAACAAGTACACGTCGTGTATTAATAATTACATGCCGTGTAGATTTATTTATGGAAAGGAAATGAATAAATGAAAATAGGATATACACACCATGTACATTGAATGTACACGTCATGTAGTTTTCAATGATGAACAATTACACACCGTGTCTTTATTAATACACACAGTGTAGTTTTTCCAGTTTGGATTTTGAGGATATAATATTGTTTTAAATGATATTTATTATAATCAGCATGGGCGATTGTCAAAGAATTAATTAGTCAACATGGTGGTTATAAATAAGAGTCAATGAAATAAATAAAATGTGTAACACATTTTTTTATTTTCATAACTCTACAACCTCAAACTTGATTATAAATATCCTCACAACCCCAACTCTTTTCCAATACACAAGAGATTCGTTGTATCATTGTACACAACAATTCTGTTGAATTCTTTCAAGGCCAAAAGAACCTCTTCCTCTAAAAACACTCTCAAGACCAAGATAGATCCTATTCCATCGGATGAAGATGATCAAAGGTGGACAACACAAGAAAATTCTTCTCCACACTAGCACCCAGAGACTCCTTTGGTGACGTCTAGAGATATGAGGTTCACGTGTGGATCACCGATAGAGGAATTCTACACTTGGATTCTACGACGCAACGATGAATCACATCAAACGTGATCAAGAACATCAACAAAGAAATAACACCCAAAAGGTATTTATTTTCAATTGATTAAATTAATTATAATCAACTTGTAATGATCCTACTTTGTGGTTCTGGAACTTTTCTTTTCTTTTTCCATTTCTGTGGTTCGATCCGTGGAGAATGGCATTTATAGTCGTATTGATCCCTGATTGATCATTGTTGATGACAAAAATCCAAGTGGGAACATCCACCCACGCGCTTTCGCTGTGCCCGAAACCTTCATCTATATCATGTTTGGATACATAAATAATGTTTTTAGTAACTAAAGGAACATAATAACAACCATTTAAAATCAATAACATTTCAGTCGGCAATGTGGGGTGGTAATCCCATATAGACACTACAACAAGTCTCTATCTGTTGGCCACTTGATGATCAATATATCCTAGGTCAATATTTCTAAATTTCATTGGTTCATGTATTTGAATACATATATGAACACCATAAGTTGTATCTAATACCAAATTTGTAGAAACATATAAATTGAACAAGATAACAAATGCACTTAAAGCCTTCCCTTGCTTCTTTGGATGGGTGTAGTTTTTTCTAGTGGCCCTTCATTCCACATGTGAAACATACACCATCATGTTCCCTTGATTTCCCATTTATAATCCATTTCTTGGAAGGGCATGAATAATCTTTGGGATTAAACCTCTTCACTTGCTCTTTAATCTTTTTAGCCATAAGTACAGAACATTTTTCATGATTCATATTTGTATCTATTTTGAGAAGAAGAGTAATAATATCTGGAAGAGATTTCTCAATGTTGTTCATATATAATTAATAAAAAATATTGAAGCTATGTGGGAGTGATGCCAGAATGAGTTCGGTTCTGAGTTATTCGGGGAGTTTAATATAGCCAATGAGCTTGACTATGTGAGGCCTACATGGGGAACCCTCTCCAAGATTTCTTTGAAAGAGGTACTTATAAATCTCAAATCGTTATTGTCTATCTCTCTTTCGGTAAAGACCACATAGGTTCTCAAGAATTCTATACACATCCATGTTTTAGTTGTAACACCCCAAGCTTCCACGATACGCTTCTCTTTGAATAATACAATAGCGTGTGTTGTACAGAACTCCAAGTTCTATCACACCACAACCAATTAAACTAGCTGTTATGAATAGTAATACCCACTTTTTGAAATTTTATCAATTTTATCATTCAAAATAGACTTTATTTTTGGGTTTGTAATATTTAAATTATATTAGGGTGAATTTTTGGTATTTTTCTGAAAACATTTATTTTTTGATGAATAGTGAAAAATAATAAAACTTAATTAAAAACAACTTTTTTAATTAATATAATTTATAGTGATAAATTATACTATTGAGTGGTTTTATGTATAATTAGATTAAACTATTACCATTTAATCCAATTTTGTTCATTTGACGTAATTTTACATTTAAACTAGACATAAGAAAGTGCCAATCTTTTGATAGATATTATTTCTTAAAAACACGCTTTTTGTATTGACAATGGGAATTAATTTTAAATTAATTTCTGCCTCTTATTTGTTTTTAATTTAAAAAAATGGAATCCATATTTTTAATAAGGAGATCAAAATTTTCTAAATAGGTATGTTTTACTTTTAGACATTAGGAATATTTACTTCAGTAAATATTTTATTTACCGTGGTTAAAAGGGTAAATTTAGTAAACACTGTTAAAAAATAATATTATAATAATAGTAAATTACTTTAATACATATCATAAACCTATTGGATGATACATGTCCGACCCTAGGCATCCTTGGGTTGATTTTGGGACCCCATGGATCCACTTGGGAGTGATAATGACATTATATATTAAATAATTTAAAGTAAAGACCAAAATAACCAAAGCAAATATCTTTTAGTAAAACAATTTTATATGATGTTATATAATTTATCTATTCGACTATAAATATTCATTATAAAGCTAAAAATATTTATTACCTCATTATATTTTATTTATAATTATTATACATAAAATAAATATATTTATATATGATACAATAATGATGCCATATTTTCCTTATTAACGAAACAATCAAATAAATGATATCATAAATACTAAAATAAATATAATTTGAATGTTTTGATACCATATACTAATTGTATAGGTGACTATTACATGTTAGGGTTAATTAAATTTATTTATTTTGAATTAATAATGTTTTTAAGACTTTATCATATATCAATTATTAAATAATGTTAAAATTGGCATAAATGAGTTTTTAAAACAAAGACAATATTATTGGTTGATATAATAATCCTAAAAATATAAGGATCAGAAAAATAACTTATATAATGATAGGTGTATCATTAATGAACCACTTGGAGTTCTCTTGTAAGTTTAAAGTAAGTTTATTAACTATATAATATAAAAATAGAAAGTGACATGGAAAATGTCAAACTATTTAACTAAGAGTTAAATTTAAAAGATAAGGTTAATATAGTGACCCAATCCTGTCTAAAAACTATTGGTTGATAGTTTGGCGACCCATCCCTACCTTAGGATTTGAATAAATATTTTTTGATTCATTAGAAACCGAAAATTATTTTATTATAAAATAATATTTCTAGCTTTTCTTAAGGTGACCCTCACCCCTCTTATAAAAGGGCACTTCCCCTTCTCTCAAATTCACACCTTCAAAGCCATTTAGATCGGAAAAAACCTTCCCAAATACCCTCTCAACTATCCTCGCCTTATTCTATAGGCCTTCCATTAGTCAAAAATCCAACATAAGTATCCCTTTTGATCAAATCAAAAGGAAGAACCCGAAAAAGAGGTAAATATCTCACCACCTCATTCATGTTTTTTTCTTCTTCCACTTCTTCTTTCCTTATTCTTACCATTATAAAATAATAACACCAATATATTCTATACACTGTGATGTTATTATAAATATGGTACAACTATATTCATTATTCTATCCATCCTTTGAATGGCATGTCACCATACACGCGTACGTACAGCTTACCCTATCCACTTCGTGGTGTAGTTGTTATTCAATACATTATTATTTGGATGGGTATAATAATGATGTATAAATTATTTAAATAATAAATATAACATGAGATTCATTCTCCATCGTATTCATTTAAGAATAATTTTCATTAAATGATTAAAAATAATGTTTAAATACTTAATATAATTCTTAATATTAATAAGATAAATCCTATCCATAACAAACATTACTTACATAACAAATCATATAAAGGTAAACAAATCAGTTAACATCAAAAAGAAGATAATACTAAAATATTATTAACAAAGCAGTATTAAAAGATCATATATGATATCATATTAAAGTATATGATTCTTGTATAATTTAAAAACAATTATATAACCATTATAAAGGAGTTTAACATACCCTATAACAAGAAAAAGTACAAGGTAAGGGTTAATTTCACAATCTATTTATTATCCGAGGTTGTTTTTACGTAAGTTTCTAATGGGACCTCTTTATCAACAACATCCATGTTTCTTAAAAATGTATTTCAAATTTTTTTACTATTTAATAGACAATGGGTTAAAAGTAACTTAAAACCTAATTTTACCTTATATGTTTTTGAAAGGAATCTTTCTGTCGTTTTCCAAACAAGGTACTTTTTGACCTTTATGAAAAATTCAAGGTAAAAATGTTTTTTTAACTTATATAGAGGGTGAATCTATTTTCCACCATTATAACATTGTCAAAGCTTCCCTTACAATATTATAAAAAAATTTCAAAATATGTGGTTTCTTTTATAATTATATGACTTTTAAATAATTTCTAAATAGAAAGAGATATTTCTTTATTTTTTTTTGACTTCATCTATGTCAACATCTTTTGATGGATTTTAAGCTTATTTGAAGTTGATTTATTATAATACAAAACTTCCATATTGTATTGAAAGTTTTGTGATATGTTTGATTGTGGATGTGTTATTTTTTAACCATTCATGGTTTATGGATAAAGTATTGACATTTCATATGCTAGTTATTATAAGAATGTTTATGTTATGTTTAAACCTTTTCATATGAGGAAATAATTGGACGTAATATGTGACAGGTGGAGCCCTCTATAGCTCCTAGATGCATTAGTAGGTCTCATGAGACAAACTAGTGTCTTGGTACAAGGCCTTCAAAAAAATCATATTTGTAGTCTTGGCACAAGGCCTTGACTATGTGGTTATGAAGTCTAGAATTATGCATTCCATCATTATAAAAGTGGCTATTGATATTCCATGTTATTATTAGAATAGTAGAATATATATGTGAGTAAGTAAATGATGTTATTTTTATTTTTATTTTCCATATTATGATGAACTTTATGTTGAAAAGGATTTTGTTTTAGTTTTATACATTTCCTTAAGTGTTTATGCTTATTTATGAAAGTTTCAGCTATATTATTATCCTTACTGAGCATATGAGCTCACCCCTTTCTATGTTTTATTTTTCCCAGGATGAGAAGAAGTACATTAGTACTGACCTACAAGGATAGTCTATGGGATATTAGTGTTGTATATAGAAACAATTTTGTTGTATTTTTTCATTTTATGATATAATGTAAACCTTATGAATGTTTCTAGTACTTACAAAACCACAAAACTAATCAGTCTTTTGAGACTTGATCTTTTGTGATCATGCCAATGATATGTAATAATGCACCAACTATGGTTTTTTGGGGTCGGTGCATTACAGTTGGTATTAGAGGAAGTTCAGTATAAACCTCAGAAACTAGATTTAGATAAACTATGATTAGAGAACATAACCCTTAGATAGACTTTGAGGATTAGTATAGAAGAACTTAAAATAATTTTGGTATAGTAGAGATTTGGTGAGTTTTCCAAGAAATACATCCCTGTCTGGATACGTGCAGGTAGAGGCGGCTCTGGCACAGATGTACCTAGGGGTAAAACCCAAAAACATCACTTTGAGCTAGACTTGAACGTGAACTGGTGCACAACAATGGGCCTTGTTTCACTCTTTGTTATGACACTCCCGGGGGATATTCTTAGGATAATTATCATTTTATTTACAAACCATTATGAAGGGTTTATGAGTATATACTTACTAAAAGAAAACAATTTTATGATTATGTATTATATCCATAAACTCTCCAATTTAAGTTAAGTGTTATAGAAGTTCTGATTTATGTATTTTGATTCATAAACTAATCTAGTGTATGCCATTATTTAGAAATGGTTCCTAGTGGAAGGAATGGAAACCATATCAATGCACACACTCCATGTGGGTATTTCCCTTCTACTCAAGATAATTATTGTGGAGCTAGTGATACAACTGGTGCTGATCAGCTTATCACTATACTAGGACAACTCACTCAGGTTATGAATAATAACCTTACTCGTATGGAGAACCCTGATATGTAGCGTAGAGGATCAATGATAGATCAATTCATGAGGCAAAAACCACCAACATCCAATGGGGGTACAATTCCACTAGTATCTGAGCTATGGATAAATTATTTAGAGAAAATATTCCACACCTTGGGGATTAGCAAAAGGGAAAAAGTTTTCATGGATGTTTACCGCCTCACTAGAGATGCTGATCAATGGTGGTAATTGATTCAAAACCCAAAGGAAGATGGTGAAGTACAAATATGTAATGGAGAGAGTTCACAGAAATTTTTGTAGAAAATTTATTTCCTCATGACCATCGGGTGAATATTGAAAGACAATTTCTGAGTCTAAGGCAAAAGGAGGATGAGAATGACACAAAGTATGAAGCTAACTTTACAAGGTTAGAGAGGAATTATACAGATTAAATATCTATCCCAAGAAGTAATATTTATCATTTCTTTGATGGTTTAAAACCATTTCTCCATCAAGTATTAGTCTCATAATCGTTCTCATCATATGAAGATACTGTCTCATGTGCTATCAAGATAGAAAAAAATTCTCTATGTATTACAACTTTGAAGCAAAGAAAGATAAGAAGAGACCTTTTGAACACTCTTGAAATAAAAATAAGGTGAAGAAGGAAAAAGCTGAATATACATCCAGTAGTAAATGTGGGAAGAAACACCCTGGTACTTGTCTGAAGGGAATGAGAGTTTGTTACATGTGTGGTGAAAAAGGCCGCCAAACTCGTGATTGCAAGTGGAAGAAAGAGGCTGTTAATGTTGAATTCTACAATTTTAGAGAAAGAGGACATTATGAAAATTAATTTCTTAAGCATCAAGGGAACATTCCTCAGAAAATTCCAAGGGATCAAGTCCAAGATTATGATATCACTACTGCTGAGGTTGAAGCTCCAAAAGATGTATTGGTAGGTAATTAAATGGTTTCCTCAAGTTTAGCCAATGTTTTGTTTGATTCTAGATCATCACATTGTTTCATATCTTCCCAGTTTGCTAAGAAAATTAGATATTTCCAATTTGATTTAACAAGGGAGTTGTCAGTAAAAACTCTTAAGGGATGTATTATTGCAAGAATGTTTTGTAAATCAGTTCCCATTAAGGCATATAAACGTTATTTATCTGATGATCTCATCATCATACCCATGATTGAATTTGATATAATCCTTGGAATGGATTGGGTTTCAGACCACGATGTGAAAATTTATTGTAAGAAGAAGGAGGTTATAATTTTTGATGGTGATAAAAAGTACCTTATATTTAGAGAAGAAACTTCACCACCTAATTCTTATCTAGATCCACCCCTAGTAGCTCAATGAAATTATATTATTGGGGAGGAAGAGAATGAAATAACTGTGGGTGAGGAAAGGAATGTTCAAATAGAGGATGCACCTATTGTGTAAGAATATGTTGATGTGTTTCCAGAGGATTTATTTGGACATCCTACAGAATGAGAAGTTGAGTTTTCCATTGACTTAATTCTTGTTTAAAGGCCCACATCGAAGACCCCTTTTAGAATGACCACTATGGAATTAGTGAAAATAAAGAAACAACTAGAGGAATTGAGTAATAAGGGATTTATTCTCCATAGTGTTTCTCCATGGGGAGCCCCTGTTCTTTTATTTAAGAAGAAAGATGGATCTATGAGGTTGTGCATTGACTACAGGGTGATCAATTCTATAATAATACATACCATGTATCCCCTACATCACATTGATGGTTTATACAACCAAATTCATGGAGCTCAATACTTTTCATATATTGACCTTCGATCTGGATATCATCAGTTGTGTGTGAATAAGGAATAAATTCTGAAAAGAGGATTTCGAAACAGGTACGGGCATTACGAGTTTATAGTAATGCCTTTTGGATTGACTAATTCACCCTATGTCTTGATGAATCTAATGAATAGAGTTTTCAAGGAATATTTTTATGACTTTGTAGTGGTATTTGTTGATGATATCTTGGTATACTCTAAAAGCTATGAAAATCATGAAAATCACTTGCACATTATTCTAATGACTCTTAGAAGACATGAATTATATGGGAGGTTTATCAAGTGTGAATTGGGGCTTTAGGAGATTTTTTTTCATGGAAATAGTGTCTCTAAGGATAGAATTTTTCTTGATCCATCTAAGACCAAGGCAATCCCATAATGGACAACACCAACGAGTATAACCGAGGTAAGCTGTTTTATTAGTTTATCCGGTTATTATCGATGTTTCATCTAGATTTTTCCCAGTTTTCTAACCCATTAACAAAGCTCACATGAAAAGGGGTTAAATTTGTTTGGACAAAAGAGTGTGATGAATTTTTGGAATAATTTAATAAAATATTAGTCAATGCTTCTATCTTGACTCTAAGATCAGGGAATGATGGGTTTGTTATTTATAGTGATGCAACAAAGAAAGGACTTGGTTGTGTCCTTATGTAGAATGATAGGGTTACTGCCTATGCATCATGAAAGCTAAAAATTAATGATAAAAAATATCCTACTCATGATCTTGAGTAAGAAGATGTAATCTTATCTTTGAAGATATGTATACATTATCTTTATGGTGAAAAATGTGAGTTATAAAACGATCAGAAGAGTTTGAATTATATTTTCTCATAGAAAGAAGTCAGCATGAGGAAAAGGAGATGGCTTGAACTAATCATGGATTATGATTGCACTATAAACTATCACCCAGGGAAGGAAAATAAGGTGGTAGATGGTTTGAGCAGAAAGGATCATGGAGTTATGAACAAGATGAGAGTTGAAAAGGATCCTATATACAATGATCTCATAAAGTTGGACTTGGGGATAACCTTGGAAGGTGAAACATCAATACATTTTCAAATGGTTTCCAAACCATCTATACTAGAACGGATAAAGTGTTCTCAGACATATGATGAAGAGTTTCAAAAGAATATTAAAGCTGTGAATGATGGGAGATTGAGTGACATTGTGTATGAAGATGGAATTTTGAAATTTGGGAAGATACTTTGTGTTCCTGATATACAAGATCTAAAATTGGAATTGTTGGATGATGCTCATAGTTCCAATTTCTCTATACACCCTGGTAGCACTATGATGTATATAGATTTGAAGGAACATTTTTGGTGGGACAATATGAAGAGGGAGATTACTAATTTTGTGTCAAGATGTATGGTTTGTCAACAAGTGAAATCTGGAAGGCAATATCCTGGAGGATTCATGCAACATCTTCCCATACCTAAGTGGAAATGGGATAATATTACGATGGACTTTCTCGTGGGACTACCAAAGACTCCTAGAAGGAATGATGAAATATGGGTCAATATTGATCTTCTTACCAAGTCAGCACATTTTCTTGCTATAAGAGAAGATTTACCACTTGAACGTCTAGAAAGACTATATATTAATGAATTTGTGAGACTTCATGGACTACCTCTATCAATTATTTTGAATCGTGATCCATGTTTTACATCAAGATTCTGGAAATATCTTTAGAAATCCATGGATACTGAACTTTGTTTGAGCACTTCCTACCACCCCCAAACTGATGGAAAATCAGAATGGACTATTCAAAACTTATAAGACATGTTTAGATCATTCTCAATTGACTTTAAATGTATGTGGGATCAATATTTACATCTGATAGAATTTTATTATAACAATAGCTTCCATTCAAGTATTCAGATGGCACCATATGAAGTGTTATATAGAAAGAGACGTCGCACACCAACCTGTTAGGATGATGTTGCTGAAAAAAACCATAGGCCCAGAACTTGTGGAGGAAATTATGGAAAAGGTGAAGGTAATCGAAAAACACATCAAAGCATCACAAAGTAAGTATAAGAGCTATGCCGATAACCGAAGGAAGGATTTGTAATTTTAGGTATGAGATCATGTTTTCTTTAAGGTATCTCCATGGAAGGGTGTTATACGTTTCAGTAAGAATGAAAAATTAAGTCCCAGGTACATTAGACCTTTCAAAATTTTAGAACTAATTGGGGTTGTAGCTTATCCTTTGGCAATGCTTCCAAGTCTCCCCAAAGTAGATGATGTGTTCGACGTATCATTGGTGATAAAATACATGCATGACTCAATGCATGTACTCAACTATGAGGAATTAGAACTAGAACCTGAACTATCTTATTACGAAAACCTTGTAAAGGTTCTTTATAAAAGATAACAAGTGCGGAGAAACTGGACGACTCGTCAGGTAAAAGTTCTATGGAGAAACCTTAAGATGGAAGAGGCACCGTGGGAACCTGAGGAACTTATGATGAAGAACCACCCGAGTCTTTTTATGAAGTAATATTATATAAATTTCAAGGACAAAATTATTTGAAGGAGGGGAGAATGTAACAGCCTAAGCTTCCACGATATGCTTCTCTTTGAATAATACAATAGCCTGTGTTGTACGCATCATCGAGTTCTAACACACCACAACCAATCAAACTAGTCGTTATGAATAGTAATACACACTTTTTGAAATTGAAGAAATTTTATTTTTCAAAATTGAATTCATTTTTGGGTTCGTAATATCGAAATTAGCTTAGGGTGAATTTTTTATATTTTTCTAAAAACATTCAGTTTTTATGAATTGTGGAAAATAATAAATTTTAATTAAAAACAAATTTTTTAATCAAAATAATTTATAGTGATAAATTATACTGCTGAGTGGTTTTGAAGTATAATTAGATTATATTTTTTCCATTTAATCCAATGTTGTTCATTTGACGTAATTTCACATTTAAATTGGTCATAAGCAAGTGTCAATCCTTTGATAGTTATTATTTCTTAAAAACACGCGTTTTGTTTTGACAATGGGAATTAAATTTAAATTTATTTCTACCACTTCTATGTTTTGAATTTATAAAAATGGATTCCATATTTGGAATCAGAAGGTCCAAATTGTGTAAATAAGTAACTTTTATTTTTAGACATTAGGAATATTTTAATTCAGTAAATATTTTATCTACCATGGTTATAGGGGTAAATCCAGTAAATAAGGTTAAAAAATAATATTATAATCATATTAAATTACCCTAACACGTGTCCTAACCCTATTGGATGATACATGTACGACCATGGAAATCCTTGGGTAAATTTTGGGACCCCATGAAGCCACTTGGGAGTGATAATGACATTATATATTAAATAATTTAAAGTAAGGACAAAAATAACAAAAACAAATATCTTTTAGTAAAACAATTTTTATATGAATATATATAATTGATATATTAGAATATATATAGTCATTATAAATATAAAAATATTTCATACCTCAGGATATTTTATTTATTATTTTTAGACTTAAAATAAATATATTTATATATGACACAATAATGATGCAACATTTTCTTTATTAATGAAACAATCAAATAAATGATTTTACAAATATGAAAATAAATATAATTTGAAAGTTTTGATGACATAGAAAAAATTTATAGGTGAATATGAAATTATAGGGTTTATAAAATTAATTTATTTCTATGTAATAAAGTTGTTAGGACTTTAAAAAAAATCAATTATTAAATAATGTCAAAATTGACATAAATGAGTTTTTAAAAATAATACTATATTATTGGTTGATATAATAATCCTAAAAATATATTTTCGGCCAAAATACTTTTATAATGATATTTTTATCATTAATTAACCACTTGGGGTTCTCTTGGAATTTTATAGTATGTTTATTAACCATATAATATTAAAATACAAAGAGACATGGTAAATGTCAAACTATTTAACTAAGAGTTAAATCTAAATAAAAAGGTTAATATAGTGACCCAAACCAGTATAAAACCTATTGGTTGAGATTTTTTAGACCCATACCCACCTTAGACTTTGAATAATTAATTTTGGAGCCATAATAAACCTAAAATGATTATATTATAAAATAATGTTTCTGGCTTTTCCTATGGTGCCCCTCACCCCTCTTATGAAAGGGCACTTCCCCTTCTCTCTAATTCACACCTTCACAGAAATTTGTCTTAGACAAAACCTAACCAAATACCCTATCAACTATCATAAATTCAGCTTATAGGCCTTCATTTATTCATAAAGACAACCTAAGGATCCCGTTTGATAAAATCAAAAGGAAGAACCCGAAGAAGAGGTAAATATCTCACCACCTCTTTCATGTTTTTTTCTTCTTCAACTTATTCTTTACTTGTTGTTTACATTCTAAAAAAAATCCAGTATATTATATACAATTTGATGTTATTATTAATATGGTACAACCATATTCATTATTCTATCCATCATTTTAATGACATGTCACTATACGTGCATACATACGACTTTCCGTCTCTACGTCATGGTGTAGTTATTATTCAATAGATTATTATTTGGATGGGTATAATAATTATGTATAAATAATGAAAATAATAAATTTAAAATTATAATTATTCTTTATATATGATATACCATCCAATTATATATGATTTTAATAAAAAAAGAATGATATTGTCGCTCGTGTGTACGTATGGATTACCGTCTCCATGAAAACGATGAGATTCATTCCCCATCGTATCCATTCAAGACTAATTTTCATTATATGATGAAAAATAACATTTAAAGACTTAATATAATTCTGAATATGAATAAGATAAATCCTATCCATAAAAAACATTACTTACGTAACAAATCATATAAAGTAAAATGAATCAGTTAACACCCAAAACGATGATAACACTAAAATATTATAAACACAACAATATTAAAAGATCATATATGATATCATATTAATGTATATGATTATTTTATAATTTAATAACAATTATTTCACCACTATACAGGATGATAACCTACCCTCGATCAAGGAAAATTACATTGTAATGGTCAATTTCACAATCTCTTTATTATCCGAGGTTGTTTTTAAGTAAGTATCTACTGGGACCTCTTTATCATCCACAACCATGTTTCTTAAAATTGTATTTCAAAACATTTTTAATATTTAATTGACAATGGGTTAAATTCACTTATTCACTTATTTTACCTTATATGTTTTTGAAAGGAATGTTTCTATCATTTTCCAAACAAGGCACTTTTTGACCATTTTGACCAATTTAAGGTAAGAATGTTTTTTTAACTTATACAGCAGGTGCGACTATTTTCCACCGTTATAACATAGTCGAATCTTCCCTTACAAGATTATAATAATATTTTCAAAATAAATGTTTTCTTTTATAATTATATGACTTTTAAATTATTTCAAAATAGAAAGAGATATTTCTTTAAAAAATGTTTTTATTTCATCTATATCAACATCTTTTGATGGATTTTAGGCTTCTTTGAAGTTGATTTATTATGATAAAAAACATCCATATTGTATTGAAATTTTTGTGATATGTTTGAATGTGGATGTGTTATTTTTACACCATTAATGGTTTACAGATAATGTATTGAGATTTCTTATGCCAGTTTTTGTAAGAATGTTTATGTTTTGTTCAAACCTTTTCATATGAGGAATGAATTGGAATTAATAAGTGAAAGGCGGATCCCGCTATATCTCCTCGATGCATCAGTAGGTCTCATGAGACAAAATAGTGTCTTGGCATAGGGCATTGACAAAATATTATTTGTATTCTTGGAATAAGGGCTTGACTATGTGGTTATAAATTCTGGAATTATGCATTCCATCATTATGATTGTGACTATTGATATTGCATGTGATTATTCGACGAATATAATATTCATGTGAGTAAGTAAATGGAATTATTTTGATTTATATTTTCCATATTATTATGATGTTTATGCTGAAAGGGATTTTGTTTTAGTTTTATACAATTCCTTAAATGTTTATGCTTATTTATGAAAGTTTCCGCTATATTTTTATCCATACTAAGCATCTGAGCTCACCCCTTTCTATGTTTTATTTTTCCCAGGATGCGAAAAGTATATTATTACTGACCTGCAGGGATAGTCTATGGGATCTCACTGTTTTCTATGGAAACAATGTTGTTATTGTTTTCCATTTTATGCTGTAATGTAAACCTTATGAATGTATCTAGTACTTCCAAGGATACTAAAATAATCAGTCTGTCGAGACTTGATCTTTTGTGATCATGCCAATGATACATAATAATGCACTGACTCCGGGCTTCTGGGGTCGGGGTGTTACATTAGTGAGACTTCATTAGTTTACTAGACATCGATGAAATAGTCAAACATTGAATACCCACTACATAGGTCAAATGTTTTTCATAGATTAGGAACACTTCATCACTCTCCTCTTTAGTAGGAGAATCAAGCATTAAGGATTCTAGAACATAAGATTTGTGTTCATGACATATCACAATTTGATGGAAACTAAACCACTCCTAGAAGTTACGACTAGTTAAGAGGTTATCATTCTCCAATATTTATCATAGTGATAGTGTGGATGATGAAGTTTTAATTTTATTATTCAATTAAATGTTAAATATTATTAGTATTTTCTTGAATTCAAAATAAGTGAGATATAATTAATTAGCTATTTTTTATTTATTTGTCAAATCTCCCCTATTTTATCAAGTATCAATATCCCTCATCATTAAACTCATAATTTCTAGTTGATTTAACATTCTATTGGGAAGGACCCCTACATTTCTGAATGATCCAAACTTTTTCCATAAAAACCATAATAATGTAAATAGGTAGGCGGTCTTTCCAATTGCAGACTTGAAACTTCTTGATCCATTGAGTGGATTACCCTATCCTGGAATCCTGACATTGATTTCCTCAAGACTAGCCTCAAAATATTATTGAACATACTTTGGATATTAATCTCAATAAAATTTTAGTAAGTTTACCCAAAAATCTCAAGAGAACTCCCTGATAAATGTATGTTTACAGACATTTTCCATGTACTACACTTTTTTATGTGGTTTTATTCCCAATCAAGTAATGGAAGGCCTAATATGACATAATGTAACACCCTATGTTTTTTAAAAATAAATTGAAATTCAAGAAACATTGTTTTAAGTATATAGTTATTACTATCCTTGAAAAATAATTTTTTCACTTCTATAATTTGAATTTCAAAAAGCAGTCCTCTACCGTTGTAATCCGTAAGTTATTTGGAATCTAATAGAACCAACTTGTTTTTGGGGTGAATATTTACATACCATTATGAATAGTAATATGAATAGTAATATGACCCATATTAATAGTAAATCATATTATTATTTTATTTTCTTAAGGTTATAAAATAAAGAGATTTTGATAAATTTTTCAAGGTGTTAAAAAATGAGTTATAGATTTAAAATTGTTAATTTTGAATAAATTACGATTTTATTTAAAAACTAATTTAATAATATTTATAAAATTATCTTCTAAAAATGGAGGTCGTTTTTGAATTCTACACATCAAAAAATGGTTAGGGTGATTTTTTTGGATTTTTATGAAATTTTTGAATTTTGATGAACAGTAAAAGACGATAAATTACGATAAATAATAAATACTTTTTTTACAGTATCATAGGTGATGAAATACTGATGTAATACCACATGGTTCGAACCCACATTAAATATTACTATTTGGGGTCACATGAAGTAATAATATTCATATTCTTGAGAAAATATATTATAATAATGCTTAAAATAATGTAAAACCCTTTATTTCCTCCACTATAAATACCACCATTATTCCCCTCTTCCTCACTCACCTCCCAAGCATTGAGAATTGTCTATGTTCTAAAAAATACCCTCCACGAGGCTCTTCCCCACGTCTAATACCTATTGGTTTCACCAAAAGGCCAAAAAGGCCTTAAGGAGGATCTCAAGGAGAAGAGATCAAGAGGTAAGAATCCTCGTCCTTTTTCATGTGTTTTCTTTCCAATTACATTATTTTTATATACTCTCTTTACCTACACTTATCCAAGATTTTGTAAATATCCATAATCATATATATTCAATATTTTTTCATGTTAATGTAAAATATTCATCATATTTCTTCCTCTCCTCTCCCTCTTATTCTAAAAAAAACATCACCTACGATGTGCCAATTTACCAGAATCGTGGACGATGTGCTTCCAATTTCCATTACATACTTTGAAGTTGATCATAAAACCCTTCTAATGGTTTAATAATAATTTAATGTTTTTGTTTTATACTATTTTATGTTCTATTATTAACTTATATTCATGACATGAAACTATATGATGAAACAAGATCATGATTATTAAAGAACCACAAAAAATGATCTAAACAAACATCATTAATATTTTATCTAATGATCCATCATCATATATTATAAAATACTATTTATGCTATCATTATATTTTATGGAAACATATTAATACCATTTCATTCAACTTCTATAATTAAATTTCCATATGACAAGAAACTCAAATACAAACCGGTCATGGATATATTCTAAAGAATGCACGTGAAAGAATGGAAGGAACAAAATACTAATAACTAAATGGTGATATTATTTTATAAAATTATCATATATGGTGTAATAAACATGAAACTTTTCTTATAGAATATTAATAACACTATTTTAACCATTATAAATGTGTTTTAAAGATGTTTTAATTAAGACAAACCCGAGGTAATGTAATGCTTAACTCAATTTCCATTCTTTGGGTTAGCCATACACTTCCTAAATTATGTGGTATTAAATTTGTTTGTTTGGTGAATTTTATTTATATTATGTTAAATTATTTGTTTTTATAGTTTATACACATATTCCATCCACTCTATTAAGTATCACTTCAATTGTATGATATTTGTAAGTGGATTTTCTTTTAAAATCCTCTTTTAAAATTTTGTTTTACAAAATTCAAATGATATGTTATTATTAATTATTAATGTAGTATAATTGTGTTATGGTTTTGGGACTCATTTATGATAAAGGTTTTGACATATTTTTTTTCTAATTCATTGGTTATGTGTAAGTTTTAGGTCATCCGTATGGTTAATCAAAGTGTTACTAAAATGGTTTCACAATAAGGTACCTGAGAGGGTTACATTGTAAGGTAGCTGTGAGGGTTAAATATTTTAAGGTAGCCAAGAGGGATACAATATTATGTATGTAAATCACTAATATACATTTATGGTTCTATTTATATTCTATATGTTTTGTGTAAATATCATTGAAATTTTGAGTTTCAAAAAGTTAGTTTATATGGGTAACAAGTATGTCTTTTTTAAAAATGATTTCATACATTACAAGTATTCATAGAAAAATATTTTCATAACTTATTTTTATATCCATTACTGGGATTTATGTCTCATCCCAATTTTTTAATTTATTTTCATAGGTTATAATGTTTTGTATGAAAAATAAGAAATCCAGGGTAAATTTTATGAATACTTTCAATGAAATCATTTTTTATTTGATTTTTTTATATTATGGAAGAAATTAATACTATTTTTATGGTATCTAATATATATAAATGTGAAATGTTATGAATTTATTATTTCCCAATTATATAAATATATAAACAAGAAATAATACTAAATGTGAAAGGAAGCGAGTTCTTGACTTAATTCAAGATTATGAAATGTAATAAGGTCAGGTCCTAATATTTTGTATCAGAGGATGTTTTAGATAACCTTAGTGGTTATGATGATGTTAATAGAATACCATAAATGACTATTACATTATGGTTAATTTGAAATGATATATCAATTAAATATTACCATGTTTCTTCGACTAAGATATGTTTGTTCATAATGGTTTTTCGTAGAAGAAATAGGATGCTAAAGAAGAGAGGCCTCGATAGAACAATATCCTTTCGAATAAGAAGCATGTAATGGTAGGGATTCAATGTGAGAATTTTATGAAAGTAATGTATTAGATAAAATAGGAAATAAATTGTGGTGTTATCCCTATAGGAGAACAACTAGACGTACCATAACTGAACCTGATGATATTGGAACATCTTATGAGACAACACCCTCCTGATTTCAATGGATCTTCTGACCCAGTAGGAGATGAATGATGGATTAAGGCCCTTGAAATGATATTTTATGTTATGGTCTATTCAGATAATCAAAAGTTAAGCCTTTCCATTTATCATTTTGAAGGTGAAGCTGATAAGTGGTGGTCAAAGGTCAAAAAAATGTGGGATAGAGAGAAGATTGATGCCTTAGAGTAGGATAAATTTAAATGTATTTTCCTTGAAAAATATTTTCCTTCAAAAATATTTTCCTAAGGTGGTTAAACATAAGATGGAGAATAAATTACATGAATTGAAGAAAAATAAGGAAGATTCAGTGGATGTGTATGAAGAAAACTTCAACCTAATGGAGAGGTCTTCCCCAAATCTTATTTTGTATCTTGATAGAAAATCAACCTCTTTTACTCGGGAATAATGCCAAGGCATCGAACGACATTGGCCTCCTGTGAAATAAAAAATTATGAGAATTTTTTTTGATGTGATGAGAGGTTAGATATGGAGTTTTCTGATTATCACGTGCACATTGACAACAAGGAGAAGAAGTGGTCTACATGGAATGTGATGGGTAAGAATCAACAACATAAATTTTATGGTATGAAATTATACATTCTAGTTTTTAAAAATTGTGGAAAAAATCACCCTAGGGTATGATTTACTAAAACTGGGAAGTTTTTCATATGTGGTAAGGTTTGACATATGGCCTGAGATTTTAATGAAAATTATCTTAATACTAATCATGATAAGAAAACTCTTAAGTGTTTTAAATGTGGAGAGATGGTTTATTCTAAAAATGTTTGCAAAAATAGAGATCTGAATGATGCAAAGAAACCAAAATATAAGACGAAATGTGTAGTGAGATCCTTTGAGACTACGATAATATACATCGGGCCATCCAATGAGTTGTATCAGGTACCTTGTTTGTTTACTCATATTTTTCTAAAGTTTTTTTGATATGGGGTCTACACGTTCTATTATTTTGGAGGAATTTTCTAGTAAACTGGAAATATCACCTCAACAAATGAGATCAGAACATATTGTCAAAACACCATGGTGAAATATTATAGAAAATATGAATTATAAGAATCTTTCTATTATGGTATGTTAAAAAGATTTACCTTATAGAATTGTTGTTTTCCCGTAGTATAGTATGTTGTCATTATAGGAATGGAATGGATTTATGTTTATCCTAATAAGATTGACTATAGAGCTGAAGAAGTTTTTTTTCATAAAGAGTTTCATTTTGTATACACGAAAGAACCAATACAATTGATAAAATATCACAAAGTTGAGAAACTGTTGAATGGTTAAAATTAATGTTATCTTGAACATATTGTTTAAAATAATGAAACAGTTCAGATTAATGATATTCTAGTAGTAAATGAATATCTTTTTTTTCGGATGTGTTTCCTAGTGTCATACTGAGCTGGGAAGTCAAATTCACAATTGGCTTAGTTCATGATGATAATCCAATTTCAAAACCCCCATATCGAATAGATCAATCGAAACTTATTGAACTGAAAAATTTGTTTCATGAGTTGCTTGATAGAGACTTCATTCATCATAGCACTTCACCATGGGGTGCTCTGGGTTTGTTCGTTAAATAGATAGATGGTTCCATGAGAATTTTCATTGATTATAGAGACTTAAATTCCGTCACAATTAAAAAAAAGTATCCTTTTCCACATATCGATGGCTTGTTTGGTCATCTCTTGGTAGATCAGTACTTTTCCATCATTGAATTGAGATCCAGATACCATCAACTGATGGTGAAGGAGGATTTCATCCTAAAAATAACTTTTCCTACATGATATGGGAATTATGGATTTTTTGTTATGCCATTTGGGTTAACTAATGCACATGATTTATTCATTGATCTTATGAATAGAATATTTCACGAGTTCTCAGTGTGTCATAACATCCTGAGAGCCACTGAACAGTGTTCCGATCCTGTTGTCCACATTCCTTCAAGAACGCCTCCCTGTATGCCAGAGGGTGCCGACCAGTAGTGAGGATTAGGTAAGTCTATCATTGGAAGACTATACACTCTGTTATCAGAACAGAACACTAGTAGAAGAAAATAAAAATACCCAACTATATAATCAAATAAATAACCATAACAATACAATGAATATGATGGTCAAAACCAGGAAATACAATAATCAACTAAATTATAATACATGCTATGAAAATGCATGTTCCAAGTTTCTACAATGAAACTCAATGTAAAGACACAACAACTCCAAAATGAGTCCAGAACCATGTCTGGTTCCCTCTCCCATGCTCTAATCCCAAACTCGAATCTATCACTGGGCCATTCCCTTATCCAGTCATGCAAAAACAAAGTTTGCTCGAGTTTTGATCCTGAATCCCGAATAGGGTGTGAGTACAAATCAGTAGGCCACCACAAACGGTGTCTAAAACGAGTCTAGTCAAAAGAATGTGAATCCAGATTTATGAATTAGTAAATATGATGCATAATTTAAATAGTTATTAAATTTTTAGGTAATATTTAATCATCACATGAGGCCAATTCAATTCATGTTTCCTATTTGAATCATCATTCGTTATTATCATTCATTTGGTTTAGGTCGTCGTGCCTATCACCCCAAATATTAGTTGAAACATCATTCATTATTCTCATTCATTGCATGTATGTATTCATGCCTAACACCCTAAATTTTGTTGAGTGAAGGTCGTCATGCCTAGAACTTCTTTTCACAATCGGTGTCGGTCATCATGCCTTACAACCCATAATTTTATGCTTGGATAACTATTAGGGAGGAACCCCATGTCCAAGTACCAACTTCTAATCTGTCTATGACACCATGCCTAGGACCAAAAAATTTTATCCACTTAATCATTCATTAAGTCGTAATAATTTTCCACATTATTCATTTACTAATCCAATGAATAGTTAAAAATTTCAAAGGCCTTTAGTTAATTCAACAATTAACTAAGCATATAACCCATTAATTAATTCATTAATTAATTAATAAATCAACACAATTACCTTTCCACAATTAATTCTTCAAAATTAATTATCCAAATCAAAACACATAAAGCCGTAATTTATTCTGACAATTAATTATCTTAGATCACATCATGGAACATAATTATTTATCACAATTAATTAACTTACATAGCCAAACATTGTTCCATAATTAATTTCCCCTAATTAATTATCTTATCACAATCAAATCAATATCTCAATTAAAATATCCCTACCAATATAAAATCTCTAAAATAACTATTTGAAAACCCCCCATTCATTTGTTTCATGGTTCAATTATCAATTAAATCACCAAGGAAAATCAATTGAATTTCACATTCCTAAAAAATCCAATTTATGAAATCAATCATCAATTGAATCGATAATATCAAAAAATCACATTCACTTATCATACAAAATGACTATGGGTGTTTGAATTATACCAAATACCTTAGTTTATTTATGAATGATAGCCCAATAGAAATACCCAAAATCTGAGTGGCACAATGTCATCAATCAAGCTTTTGATTAGGTGGTGAGTAGATCTTCAATCCGGAATTTCAATCTTGAAGAATGGTGTTATGATCGCCTTGGAAACTCTCTAAGAGGATTTGAAAAAACCTTGAATTATCAAATCTTGATCCAAGGTCAAAAATATTGATGTCTCAGGGGTTTGGGTGGTTTTAAAAAGGATTTTTGGAATTAAAATCCAACGATCACAGTTTCACGGGCATAGGTTCACGATTAGGGAAAACCATGCGCTAACCATTCAAGCCCCTCTATCTATTTTTTCATGGACAGTATGGTTTGGTCGCATGGTTTTTTAAACCGTGTGCTAAGCATGCATACCTCTTAGTCTAGTTTTGCACACTTGGCATGGTTTGGTTGCACAATTTGTCAAACCGTGTACAAACAATGCACAACCCACTTTCCTTTAGTTTTCATTAAAATTTCACCCAAACACACACCATTATGCTACTCTAAGTTAAAGGTAATTAAGAGCTTCCAAAAGTACTTAAAAATGCACCAGATAAGACTCTAGAAAAGGCTGGGATCTTACAATCTCCCCACCGTATAACAGCTCGTCCTCGAGATGTACTCCCGAAATTCTCTAATATTATGAGCCAAAACGAGTTGGCCATTGAGCCCTCATGTCTACTTCCAATTCCCATGTTTCCTTTTGAAAATTTACATGTTTCCATAACACATGAATTAATGATATGGTCTTTCCCCATAACTCTTTCTCACTACGACCCAACACACATACCAGATGCTTCTCAAAGGATACATCAGTCTCGAGGTCATCCTCTTTCACATCCATCACTTGATATGGGTCTTTGGGATACCTAAGTAGTAGTGACATATGGAAAACATCCTGAAAAATCACTGAATTTATGTTGAAGTGATAATCAGTATGCCACTGACCTGATTCTCTCCAGCTCCTCAAACGGTCCCACAAACCTGGGTGCTGACATTCCCTACCTCTGTATCCTGGGGTGACCCAATCTAGGAAAAACCTGAAGGAAATAACGATCACCCTCTGTAAACATTAGGGGTCATCTCTGTCTGTCAGCATACGACTTCTGCCTACTATGATTTGTAGCCATATTATTTCAAATCAACTCCTCCTTTTCCGATATCTCTTAAAATAGATTCGGTCCTAACAGCTCTAACTCACCCACCTCTAACCTACATAGCGGTGATCTACAAGGTCTACCATAAATTGCCTCACATGGTTCCATATGTATAGTTTCTGAATAACTGTTTTTATAGGTGAAATATACTAAATTCAATTGATTTTCCCAAGAACCATCAAAGTCATGCAAGCATGCTCGCAGCATATCCTCTAACACCTATATGGTACAATCTGACTGCCCATCTGTCGGTGGGTGGAAGGTTGTACTTAATAGAATTTTTATACCAATATCCTTGTATAATCTATTACAAAAGCATGAAGTAAATAATGGATCACAATTTGAAAATATAGTCTATGCCACCAAGTGAAAAAACAACTATCTCTCTCACATATAGTTCTCCCAAATGATCTACTATAAAAGATTATTTGATAGGAAAGAAGTGTGGTACCTTCATTAGTAGATCTATAATGGCCCAAATAGCACCATTCTTCCTAAAAGTCTTTAGAAGTCCTACCACAAAATACATATTCACATCATCCGACTTCCATTTATAATATGTAATGGCTGCAAAAGGCCTCTTTATCATTGATGCTATGATTTCACATGCTGACAGGTGAAACATCTTGTTATGAACCATAATGTCTCATTTTTCATGACAGACCACCAAAACTGTCATCGAAGGCCATGAAACATTTTTTTTCCAACCAAGGATGTACCACCCACCTTAAAGCATGAAATTATCGCATGAGTTCCTCTCGAATAATCATAGGCACAATAGCTCATTTTTTCACATAGATGATCTCATCCAAATCTATTTTACAGTATGAAGGCGTATCTGTACATTCGAGGCTTTCTCTCAAGTATAAAAACTCTGGATCATCGTAATTCCTATCCCTGATCAATTGCAATAGTGTAGACACCACTAATATAGAAACCAGAGTGATCCTCTCATGAATCTCCTAAACTACCACATGCCTTTCTTGAAGCAAAGTCATCATCTTCCACTCTGAACTCAACTTATGTACCAACTATGTTTGAGTTTTTATTGTTAAGGCATCATCCACACTATTCCTCTTTACGAGTGAATATTCCAGTTCAATATCAAAGGACTGTATAAACTCTACCCATCTTCACTGCTGAATATTCAAGTCGTGATGTGAAAATACATACTTAAAGCTTTTGTGATCCATAAAAACTGTAAAATTTTCTCCTAAAAGATAGTGTCACCAACACTTAATAGAATAAAACACCAGTACCAACTTGAGGTCATGAATAGGGTAATTCTATTCATGTACCCTTAACATATGAGACCCATAAGCAACAACTATACACCCTTGCATCAACACCGCTCCATGTACGACCCCATAAGAGTCATAATTCATAGTTTACTACTCACCCAACTCATGTAATACTGAAATTCCTGATGATGTCAAGCACTTATTCAAATCATTGAAATCATTATCACATGATTCTATCTAAACAAATCTTATCCCTTTCTATGTCAAACCATTAGGCGGTACTACCATTCAAGAAAAGTACTAGATAAACCTCCTATAATAACCAGATAATCCCAAAAATCTTCAAATATCAAAAACATTATTGGGATTCTCGTAGGAAATCACATCCTGCACTTTTTCTGTATCCAATGCCACAAATTCTTGTTAGATGATGTGTCCCAAATAGTGTACCATGTCAATCCAAAAAAAGAATTTAGATAGATTGGAATATAGATGATTCTCTCTCAGTGTAATCGAGATGATGTCAAGATGTTGGGTATGATCATCATGAGTCTTATAGTACACTAAGATGTCATGCACCAACACCACTAAAAACTGATCTATGCAAGGTTGAATGATCACGTTCATCAAAGCCATAAACACTGCTGGAGCATTTTCTACCCAAACAGCATTACAAAAAATCTAAGAACCCAATTATTATTATGGAGGTACGTGTTTCTTCTTTTGCTTTTAAATAAGTGTTTTTGAGAAAACAAGGGAAATTTGGGGAAAATACCAAATTTATGGGTACACACGATGTACTTTTGTACACATTCCGTGTACTCTGGCTCGGTGGGATGAGAATACAGGGCATGTAGACCTGGGTGTAAAAACAAACTACATGCCATGTAATTTTTTACACATGACGTGTACTTTGGCTGTGTGGGAGGAGAACATAGGGCGTGTAGTCTTGTTGGTGATTAAAGGTGTCAAAAAATATCTACACATCGTGTACTTAGTAATACACATCATGTAATTAGTCGGTAGATGAACAGTGAGATGGTGAAAATTAGCCTCTAGAGGATCTATTAAAAAAATAGTACACGCCATGTACTTGAGAGTACACACCATGTAGTTATGGTTATTAATTAAAAATAGGTAGTAGCCTCCTCATTCGACAGAGGAGGCAAATAACTCACCATGAGTAATGAGAGTGGAGGCCAAGGCTTGGAGGAGCTCTTGATCATGTACCAGAACTCTGATTCTTCAACCGCCGATCTCGTTTTAACCACGCAGGTAAGGTCTTACCTCTTTTTGAATATTTACTTCCAATTATTTCCATATGGTAAGTTATTCAGGTTTGAATAGGTAATCTTTTATCTCAAATCTAAGACATTCTTGGTTGTTTCGGAAGGTGCGTTGCATGTATTTCGATTAGAGGAGATCGAGGTAGGTGGTCTTGTGTTTAATTACAACTGTCAAGTTGATTTTGTGTACCATTATGCCACACTACCATGTTTTGGTTGTCGTATGGATGAGACTTTGACTGTTGAGATACCTATAATTGCATAGGTAATCTAATGAACATGTATAAACTTCTGTTTGGGATCATTGCATTAAATTAGGGCCACCCCAAGAGTGCGTTTTCTTTCTTTAGCTCTTTTAGCCAGGATACCTGAGGATATGTCATGAATATAGCATTCTAGAGTTCTTCTTGTGAGAAAACATATATAAATTGCTTACTTATGCACTGGGCTCAACCCAATTACTTGTTTAGCCTGAGGTCAATGTTACTTGTTTTGCCTAAGGGAAAGGTTACTAGTTTATCCTGAGGGAAGTGTTTTGTTTAGCCTGAGGGTATTGTTCTATTTAGCCTGAGAGAAATGTTTTTTTATGGACGAGGGCAGTAGCTTCCGTGCTTGAGAGAAATATTCATAATGTATTAGGGCAATATTTTTTTAACCTGAGGGAAATCACCTGAGGGTTTTGTTTCTGATCGCCTGAGGGTAAGGATTTACATGTCTGAGGGAAAAGTTTACTTTAAATATTCACTATGGTGATTTATTATGTTTTACCTCCCAAGATAAAGCACATGCTTGGCATTATTATCTTTTACTTTTTATATAAAATGTTTTGGTTTCTGCTACGAAACTAGTATTAGAGATTTTCAGTCGAGGCCGAGTCTTGAATAAACTCAAAATTCTATTATATTGAATTGTTAAATAATTATTAAAATGGAATTGTTACTGGTAGTAATTGTTAATTTTGAGTACTTCCTAGTTTATTTCATTTCACTATTGCACACTGATGTTGCACATTTTCATTGACCATTGGGCACAGGCCTTTGGTGGCTACCTACTGAGATTTATTTCTTACACCCTGTTTGGGTCATGTCTTGGGCCAAAACAGATTATATTGCTATAGGTGTTGATATGGTAAAGGGTCCCTACACAGGCACATGATTGTTGCAGAGGAGTAGGAGAGCATGGGACAGAGCATAGGCTTGCGATGCTGTTGCGTTCCTGTTGCACTGCTTTAGTTTCATTTTGTTGAAATTGTACCTTGTGCTATATTGTCTTATATTGCATTGTATCCTACTTTGGATGCTTTTGTATAATTAGAAACATATTGCATCATCATATATATGACTGTTGGTTATCTTTTACTATGGTTCCATTGATCATTTTTTTATATTGTTTACTGCTTCTACTTTTGTATATTTATATATTTTTCCGTTGTGTTACACTTTGACAAATTGGGGCATAGTTTCCCCACTACCTATCCTCAGCCCTCGCTGCTAGTCGGCAACCTTTGGCGTTTGGGGAAATGCGCTTGAGGTCATGTGACCAACCGGGATCAGGGCACCCATTATGTGGCACCCCGATCTGGGACGTTACAATGTGGTATCAAAAGATATTATTTTCTTTAACTTTCTATTTGGAGCCTATAGACAATGATAAGATGGAATTGGTACTTGGTAATAATCCATGCCCGGAAGTAGCTAACCTGTGTACAGGGAAAATCCAATTTACCTCGTGTTGCAATTTTCTGGTTTTACAATTTTATAGTGGATTTGATTTCACCATTGGGTGACGCATTTGTGGTGTGCTGTTTATATTTTATACATGGGTTCTTTTTTGTTGCAACCCAATGAGGTGAGGGTATGTCATCTCACGCATCATTTTGGCACATATTATAATCACATGTCCTACATAGTCCCATGCCATGTAGGTGTATTATAAATTACATGTTGTTGTGATAGATGTTGTGCTAGAAAATGAATGTTGTTGTGATAGTTTCTTGATAAAAATACCAACTGTTTTATGGGGTATTGTTGTAAGAGATTTTGTTAGAATGAACGCCAAACTTTGGTTCTTGAAGTATTACGGGTCCTCATTGACCAGAATTTGGTGTATCGTTGACTTGTTTACCTTGTTTATAACATGTATAAGATGACAGTCTTTGATTCTTGGGGACTATGTGCCCTCAAAAATTGGAATTTGGCACTTTGGTGTTCGTTTCAGGGTTTTTTGGAGCTCCGGAGTAGTTTCTAAGGCTTATAGTCTGGAAAAATCTAGAATACACGCTGTGTAGTTTTGACTACATTCCATGTGTTCTTCAGTTCAGGAAGGAACTATTTTTCTTAAGTTCACACCGTGTACACTATGTACATGCCATGTAGTCTCTAACTGTGTCATAGGCTGTGTGGGAAAAGACACAGGATATGAATGTTTTTTGTGGGAACATGTCGTGTACCGGCTGTACATGTCGTGTTGTGTTGACCCTATGTCCACCCCTGTGACAAACAATACAGATGGATAAATCATAGCTTATACATGCAGTTTCAATTATAGACACATCATGTAGTATAATATTGGGATCCAGTATTGTAGTTAACAACATAGGTCGGTGTTATCCTTCCAAGTACATGCTTTTTCCATCTAGAGCACATCGTGTAGTGTGAGTTGTGTATCCGATCGTGTCTCAAACAACACGGTTCGGTGATGCTTTTCTAGTAGACACCGTGTACCCATGGAACACGCCATGTAGTCTTGACCAGTGAGAGACCGTGTTGACTTGGCCGTGTGGATGGGGTAACATGGAAGTGTACATGTTGTGGGTGGGTGTAACACACTGTGTACCCAGGGTTGATACATACCCAGGCTGACATCAGAACACGAACATGTAAGGGCTTAAGGGTACCCACCGTGTAAACCTTATACACAATGTGTAGTCTCTTTTTTCCAATTCTTGTGGATCTTTCCATTTTCATTGGCATTCTTAACCGGACAAAATAATCCTCGATAGTAAATTTAACTAAGCTGTGCATTTGATTTGCAGAGTCCTTCTGCCGAGTCAACCACGAGTTGATGGCCAAGAGAGTGGTGATGATTATAATCTAGAGATGGTATTCCATGGTCTACCAGTGGATCCTCCAGCAGTTCCAGATGCGACACCAACCGTTATACTTGATGCAGGAACAGATGCGCAGTTCCGTGAAGGCTTCATGTGGTTCATGTAGACCTTCCAGGGAGCATCGCCGGTTGGTACATCTATAGAAGCGATGACATGTATATTCTAGAAGAAGAATCTGCCTACGTTTTCTGGGGATGGAAGACCACATGATATGGAGTCATGGATGGGTTCTATGCAGACGATCTTCAAGAATCTGAAAATGGATCCTAGAAGGAGGGTCAAGCTCTATACATATGTGTTGCGTGATTCCGCCAAGAGATGGTGGGATATTACCACCCAGACTGAGCATCAACAAGACTTGGTGTGGGAATATTTTCATAAAGTCTTCAATGAATTTTTATTACCTTCTAGAGACACTAAATAAAGATCGGGCTCGAGAGTTCATGAATCTACAGCAGGGCGCCATGTTAGTGATGGACTATTTTTCCCGCTTCACCGAGCTATAGTGTTTTGCACCTGTTTTTGTGGGTGATGAGACGTTGAGGGATAGATGCTTTGAGGATGGTCTTTGGACTGAAATCCTGGTGCTGGTGAATGTTTTTAGGTTGCCTATAGTGAATGCTATTATGTATCAGGTGTTGATTACAGAGTGGAACCTACGGGAAGCTAGTGGTGCGGACCCGGGCGGTTCGACACCAGTGTTTGGTACTATTTCTACCAAAAAGATGAAGAGGCCGATGGATTTATCTCATGGTGGTAGTACTAGCGAGAAGAATTCTCAGGTGGCCAGGTGATGTGCTACCTATGAGGTAAATAGGGGCACAAGATACCTCAGTGTACACGTGACCAAGTAGAGTGCCGAGTTTTAGGAAAGATGAGACATCTCTAGTATTTTGCATCATTTTTACACTAGTGACTAGTAGGATGGGTTCTATGCAGACTCCGCATGCAAGAGCATGGCCAGCAGCTTCTTAACAATCAGGGAATTGGAATACATCAGGACGTTCAGGCCGAGGTGGTGGTCGTGGTTGTGGTATCCAGACAACAGGATCTTAGAGACAAGAGGACGTGTTAGCTCAGGGTATCCAAGCTGCGTCACAGGGCTGTGGCACTGGGCAGACATATGCAGTGCAACAACCCCAATAGGATCAGCATATTAGAACTTCCAATATCATAGGTACTATTCTAGTTGTTTTGGTTTTATCTTCTGTACTTTTCAATACTAGTTTTACACATAGCTTTATATCTGTTCACATTGTGGAGAGCCTTGGGCTTTGTGTTTCTTCTTCTTCAGATATCATGATGCTAGACACTCCGTTGGGAGTTCGAATGACAGGTTTGCATCAGTGCAAGGAGTTCCCCCTAGATTTTGGTGGGTGTCACTTTCTATGGGATCTTTATGTCTTATAGATGACAACCTATGATTTCATTCTTGGTATGAACTGGTTGGTACCCTTTCAAGCCTTTGTAGATTTCAATCATCATAGGGTGAGTTTAATGTCACCAGAGGGCGAAGAGTTTCTACACAAGGGTGAATGTGATGTCTAGGCAAGTCGAGCTGGACCCAAGCATCGTGGGCGAGGTGGAGTGACATCCCAGATTACGAGTTTATATCTGGATGACTGGGGAACTTTTCAAAAGGATTTCCTTCCAGTGGTTAATCATTTCAGGGATGTCTTCCAGGATGAATTTTCAATTCTACCTCCATATCGAGAGGTGAATTTCTATATTGAGCTTGTTCTAGGAGCGGCACTGGTGTCCATTCATCCTTATAGGATGGCTACGCCAGAATTGTTGGAGCTCAAGAGGTAGTTATATGAGTTACAAGACAAGGGTCTCATCCAACCCAATATTTCTCCCTAGGGTTCACCTATCCATTTCGCTGACAAGGAAGATGGTACCATTAGACTCTCTGTGGATTATTGGAGACTCAACCAGTTGATGGTTAAGAACTGATATCACTTACCGAGGATTGATGATAATTTGGATCAACATCGAGGAGCAGGAGTGTCCTTAAAGATTTATTTGAGATCTGTATATCATCAGTTGCACATTAGACCATCAGACATACATCTTACAGCCTTTTCAGAGCAGATATGGTCTATACGAGTACTTGTTCATGTCGTTCGGACTCACAAACACACTAGTAGTTTTCCTGGATATGATGAATCGTGTGTTCCAGCCATATATGGATTCTTTTGTAGTGTTATTCATGGACAATATCTTGGTGTACTCTGACACTCGACAAGATCGTGCCACCCATCTTGAGATCATGCTGAGTACACTAAGAGAGTATCAATTATATGCTAAGCTCTCAAATTTCCACTTTTGGATGGACCATATTTACTTCATGGACCATATTATCTCAGAGGCAGGAGTTGTGGTAGACCTAGAGAAAGTGAGAGCAGTAGTTTCCTGGGAGCATCATAAGAACGTTTTTGAAATACGGAGTTTCTTGTGGTTGGATGGTTACTATAAAAACTTTATACATGACTTTTCGCTCTTAACAGTGCTGTTGTTAGGTTTGACTAAGAAGGTTACGAAGTTCGTTTGGACAGAAGCTTGCGAGACAACCTTTCAGAAGCTAAAGGGAAGGTTGACATTAGCAACAGTCCTGATACTTCTAGAGAAAGGTAAGATCTATATAGTTTACCTTGATGCATCCGGTATTGGGATGGGAGCAGTGTTGATGTAGGGTGATCGAGTAGTTGCATACGTGTCTCGACAGTTGATGTCACATGAGAGGAATTACCCAACTCATGATCTTGATTTGGCTGCACTTGTTTATGTGTTATGTTGTTGGAGACATTATCTCTTGGGAGAAAATTTTGTGGTGTTTACAGACCACAAATGTCTAAAATATGTCTTTACCCAGTGTGAATTGAATTTCAGATAGTGAGGGTGGCTTGAATACCTTCAGTCCTTCGACTTTGAGCTAGCCTATACACCTGTTAAGGATAATGCAGTAGCCGATGCACTGAGCAGGAGGAATCAGATACAAGTAGTGAAGGAGGACAGTGGTGAGAGGAAGCTTTTGGATTTGTTCTCTGAGATGCATTTGGATGTGCACGATAGTCATGGGTGAACCTATATTTCATCCTTAGCTGTGAATTCTAACCTCATGGATAGAGTGAGGATGAGACAACTATCAGATTCAAAAGGCTTAGTTCTATGGGATTCAGTGGCAAGTGAGGACCCTCCTCTTAGTTGGAAAACATGCGATGACGAGGTACTTTGTATCCATGGATGAGTGTGTATTCCATGGGATATAAGCAATGAGTTGATGCAAGAATTTCATGGTTCAAATTGGGCAGTGAATCCTGGAGTTACCAAAATGTACCGTGACTTGAGATGTCAGTATTGGTGGCCGGGTATGAAAAGAGAGGTAGTTGGTTTTGTTACGAGATGTTCCACCTGTCAGCAAGTGAAGGCAGAGCATCAGAGGCCAGTGGGACTGTTAAAATAGTTACCCATTCCAGAGTGAAAATGGGATGATGTCGCGATGGACTTCGTGACCGGGTTTCCACGGTCACCTCGAGGAAATGATGTTGTATGGGTTGTTGTGGACCAACTTACAATGGTAGCTCACGTTTTTCCAATCAAGGATACCTTAGGTGTTGACAAGCTTGGGAAGTTGTATATCTGAGAGGTAGTAATTCTTCATGGGGTCCCTTATTCTATTTTTTGATACAGGGACGCCCGTTTTACATCTTGTTTCGGGAAGAGTTTTCAGAGGGCACTAGGTACACAGGTGCTTTTGAGCACATCTTACCACCCTTAGACTGATGGCCAGTCAGAGTGTATAATATAAGTGCTAGAGGACATGCTGCGTGCATGAGTCTTGGACTTTGGTGGCTCTTGGGAGAATCACATAATTTTGGTTGAGTTTTCCTATAACAATAGTTTTTAGAAAACTATTGAGATGGAACTTTACGAGGCTTTTTATGGTAGGCCATGTTGATCACCCTTGTGCTGGTTGGATGTAGGTGAGGTAGATTTACTGGGAGCATGTCTTGTGAAAGAGACTTCAAAGTAGGTCTAGTTGATTCAGAAGTAGATGGTTACTGCACAGTCTCATCCGAAATCTTTTGATGATCGCCGCATAAGTCCTTTGGAGTGCATGGTCAGGGATCGAGTTTTCTTCAGTATTTCACCAAGGTTGGGACATAGATGGATCAGGAGATAGGGTAAAATTTCACTGATGTATGAATAGACGTTTGAGATTCTGAAGAGAGTCGGGCCAGTTTCCGATCATTTGAAGTTACCACAGAGGTACTGGGCCATGCATGACATCTTCCACATATCTCAGCTACATCCTTATCACTCAGACCCATATCATGTTTTTTCAGCCCGATGAGGTTGAACTTCATGTTGATGCATCCTTTGAGGATAATCTGATTCGTATTGTCGATAGGAGCATGAAAGTTCTCTGAGGTAGGTCATTTCCTCTCGTATGGGTGCTATGGAAGAATGATCTAGTGCAAGACGAAAATTGGGAGCGATAGACCGATGTACGTGATCAGTGGAAAAATTTATTCTCAGCTTTATCTATACCACCCTGGGAAGGGGAATTCAGGGATGAATTGCTTTACGGGGGGAAGTTTATAAGAACCCGGTTTTTATTATTGAGGTATGAGTTTCTTCTTTTCCTTTTCATTAAGTGTTTTTGAGAAAACAAGGGAAATGTGGGAAAAATACCAAATTTATGGGTACACACCGTGTACTTTTGTACACACGTCGTGTACTCTGGCTATGTGGGATGAGAATACAGGGTTTGTAGGATTGGGTGTATAAACAAACTACACCCCCAGAACTTTTGTATACACGACATGTACTTTGGTTGCGTAGGAGTAGAAAAAAGGTTGCGTAGGCTTGTCAGTGATTAAATGTGTAAAGACTAACTTCAAGCCATGTACTTAGTAATACTCGTCGTGTAATCATTCAGCAAATGAATAGTGAGGCGGTGAAATGTAGCCACCAGAGGAACAGTTAAAAAAAGTACATGCCTTGTACTTGAGAGTACACGCCGTGTAGTTATGTTTTTTATTTAAAAACATGCAGTAGACTCCTCATTCTATAGAGGAGGTAGACAACTTTCCAAGAGTAGTAGGAGAGGGGGAAAAGGCTTGGAGGAGCTCCCGATCTTGCACTGGAACCCCGATTCGTCCACCATCGATCTCGTTTGAACCTCATGGGTATGTTTTTCCCTATTCTTGTACCTTTCATTCCAATTCTTTCTCTATGGGAAGTTATTTAGGTTTTAATGGGTAATATTTTATCTCAGATCAATGTCATTCTTTGTTGATTCGGGAGGCTCCTTGCATGTATATCGATCAGAGGAGATCTAGGTAGGTTTTCTTGTGTTTAATTACAACTGTCGAGTTGATTTTGTGTACCATTGTGCCACGCGCCCATGTTTGGGGTGTCATATAAATGAAACTTTGACTATTAAGATACCTAGAATTGCCTAATTAATCCAATAAACAAATATAAACTATTGTTTGGGATCGTTGATTTGATCTAGGGCCACCCCGAGGGTGCGTTTCCATTTTTTATCCATTTTTCCAAGATACCCGAGGGTATGCTGTGATTATAGAATGCTTGAGTTTTTCTTGAGAGAAAAAATATTTAATTTTCTTGCTTATGCACTGGGCTCGACCCGGTTACTTCTTCAGCCTAAGGGAAAGGTTACTTGTCTAGCCTGAGGGCAAGGATACTTGTTTAGCTTAAGGGCAATGTTTTGTTTAGCCTGACGACATAGTTCTGTTTATCCTGAGAGTAATGTTTCTTATGCCTGAGAGAAGTAGCTTCTATGCCTGAGAGAAATATTCGTAACACCTGAGGGAAATATTCGTTTAGCCTGATGGCAATCACCTGAGGGTTTCATTTCTGATTGCCTGAGGGTAAGGATTTACATGTATGAGGACAACGTTTACTTTGAATATTCACTGTAGTGATTTCTTATGTTGAACCTGCCAAGCTATAACACATGCTAGGTATTATTATCTTTTACTTGTTATATATCCTGTTCTGGTTTCTGCTGTGGCACTGCTATAGGAGATTCTTGGTCGAGGCCGACTCTAAGAAAAACTCAAAATTAAATTATATTTAATTGTTTAATAATTATTAAAATTGAAATGTAACTGGTAGGAATATTAACTATTGAGTACTTCCTAGTTTACTGCATTTCACTATTGAACACTGTTGTTTAACATTTTCACTAAATGTTGGGCACGGGACTTTGGTGGTTTCCTACTAATATTTATTTCTCACACTCTATTTGGGTCATGTCTTGGGCCCAAACAGATTATATTGATGTAGGTGTCGATAAGGGGAAGGGTACCTACACATGAACATTATTGTTGCAGAGGAGTGGTAGAGCATGAGACTGAGCTTAATCTTGTGATGCTGCAGCGTTCTTGTTGCACTAGTTTAGTTTTGTTTTTTTGTACTTGTACCATGTGATTTATTGTATTAGATTACAGTGTATCCTGCTTTGGCTTCTTTCGTATAATTAAAAACATATTGAATCATAATATATATGACTATTGGTTATCATTTACTGTGGTTCCGTTGATCATTTCAGGTTTATATTGTTTACTGCTTCCTCATTTGTATGTTTATATATTTTTCCACTATGCTACACTTTGACAAATGAGGGAGGAGTTTCCCCACTATCAGTCCTCATCCATTGTTGATAGTCAGCAGCCTCAGGTGTTTGGGGAAATGCGCTGGAGGTCATGTGACAAACCGAATTCGAGGCACCCGTTGTGTGTAACCTGGATCCGGGATGTTACCACAAACTAATAAAGGACATAACTTCTCTTGAAAGTAGTTCTTGGTATATCAGAGGTCCAAACTCCACCTGATGATACCCTGATCTCATATTGATCTTTGAGAACACACTATCCCCCTTCAGCTGGTAAAAAAAATCATCGATACGCAAAATAGGATATCAGCTCTTCACCATCAATTTATTCAATTTCTGGTAATCTTCACACAAGCATATACTCCCTTCATCCTTCTTTGCAAACAAAATAGGTGATCCCCAAGGAGATGTACTTGGATGGACAATCCCTTTATCCTACAAGTCTTCTAACTACTTTTTGATCTCTTGAAGCTTAGTCGGTTCCATTCTATAAGGTGGTATAGATACTGGCTCAGCCCACTGCATGAGCTCAATAGTGAATTCCACATCTCCCTCAGGTGGAAACCCAGGAAAGTGTTCAGGAAATACATCTTGAAAATGTTCTAGTACTATTAGAAGGATGCCTTTCCCACCACTCCCATCATCCAACAAAAGACTACCAACATGGGATGTGAGCTCTCCCAATTACTGAGTAATTGGACTAGCTCTTCCAACATGTATACCGCATTATCCCCAAAGGAAATATTGTTCACCCTCAAGAGATGCAAAGGTCTCTGTCCTCTAATAAAAATTTGTATATGCTAGGTATGCAACTAGCTAGTCCGTACCCATAATCAGATCGAAGACCATTATATCGAGTACATAGATATCCCATAGAAAACAATACTCCCCGATCTCTAGGGAACATAACTTGAATAAAAAGATATCCATAGACCTTTTTCCCAATGGTGTATTGATATTAATCACCCTGCTTCTGAACTCCACATCCAAGATGAAGACATTAACAAGATTTCAGTTATGAAGGAATGGGAGGCACCAATATCAATCAAGGAAGTAGCTAAAGTAGAAGCAACTAGAATAGTACCTATCACCATCAATATACCATCATCACTCTCCACAAGTGTAGGTTGCACTGCATGTAACTATCATTCCCCTATTCCCCGTGGTGGTGCCTGAATCCCCTGAGTAGCCCTACTCTGCTGATATGGGTGCTCGTTCCCTGAAGCACCACATCCACTTAATCTACCACTTTTTCTAGTAGAAATCCATCTTCCAGACCTATATGGTGTAGAAGACCCATTTCCTACATTCTAAATATGAGAAGCTGCCCCCTTAGAACCAACATGCCGCTTCTTCCTGCAGAATATTTGTAGGTTTCCCATATTTCTATAAAACCAGCACTCCACTGTTGGTCGAGGACAATGAGTATGATAGTGTCTCTACCTACCATACTGGTCACAAAGCACATGAGAAGGATCTAGTGTAACTGTTCCTCTTGAATGTCCATATTTATTTCCACTATCCTAACTATGATTCTTGCGATGACGATTCCTCCTTTCGAAAGGCATACTACCTGATAGTCCTACTACCAATATAGTACTGGAAGCCTCCTTCAGGTTCCCCTTTGAAATGATAGTCTGATTAACCACTTCTGAAAATTTCTTTAGCCAAAAGATATTCACATGTGAATTAATTTAACACTTAATTCCATCCTAAAATCATTTTTTTCAATGAAGTCTCATCTTCCACCAATACTGGAGGAAAACGTTGTAAATCTATGAATGGTTTAGTGTACTCCATTATTGACATGCTTCCTTATGTAAGATGCATAAAATATGAAGCCTTATCTATCTTTAGTGTGTCTAGATAGAAGTGTTACATGAAATTCCTCAAAAAGTCCTTCCATAACATCTCGCCAATCTGTCCAGATCATACCTGAAGGTCCCAGTAGCACATTGTAGAACCCCGCAACATATAAGAATCCAACTTGACCCTCCTCTCATCCAGAGTCTTCAAATGGTCAGGTATCTTCTATATGGATTCAATCCATAATTCATCTCCCTCAGGTCCACCCTATCTAGTAAAAGTAGGAGGGTGTTTTAGCAAAAATTCCCTTATCAACTCAGACATGCTTTTCTGAACCCACCATGGGTCTCTCTCTATGAATTGCATGAAATAAGAAAAGTTATCTTGGAAATGTTCCCCTTCTTCCTCATCATGAACCAATGGTGCCTCAAGACCCCGGTCTGGATGTTCATTCCGGTCCATACCCCTCAGTATCTCCCCCAAAAAGTGTCGTGAATGCATACTCCTACAAATCCAATAAAACGTATCAGGTCCAATAACACAACATTATAACATTTATGTAAGAGGAAAAACTAACACAACAACATTCAACATGTCTTTTCCTAGTTTTTTCTCACCACATGGTCAACATCGTGCCCTTATCACTACTCTAAACCATCATACTCTAGGGTCTTGGTTAATAAGGGTATAATCATTCTCATTAATTAATTCATCCATTAATTAATCCCATTATGTCAAATTAATTAATTTATCAATTAATTAATTAGTCATTCCCATTTAATTAATCAAGGTTCTTGTTAGACACCAATTTATTCTCATTTTTCATCATTATTTCAATCTCAAAATAGGGGAAAACTATTCAAGTTCAACAACATACCCATAACCCGTTTTCTTATGAGTTCCTAGAATAATGCATGTTACAACAACCCTAATTTCCCAGAATGATGCACGCAGACTCAAATATCGTACCGCTATATGAAATGAATCAAAATAAAACAGTTTTTTAAAAAAAATACATCACATCACAATTGTGTCACCCAAGGTTAAATAATATTCAATAGTAACAACAAAAAACAGTCACAACAATCCCACCCTAAGTACTCAGATTTCCCCCCGTATATAGGTTTGAAACTCCCATGCATGAGCTCATTACCAACCCTCAACTATTACTAGAGTCCTATCTGCCATTCCTAAAATAGTAAGACAAATGAAGAAGAATGAAATCAAAAACCCTCCAATAAAACTTTGTGACGCCCAACCCAGGAGCCACTGAATAGTTCCCCAAGCCTGTTTGCTACATGCCCTCAAGCCCAACTCCCCATATGCCAGAGGGTGCTGAATAGCAGTAAGGTTCTGGTAATTCAATATGGGGGATACTATACCCAATTTTATAAGAAGAAAACACCATAGGAATTAAATAAAAATTACCAATCAGGGAAGCATATAAATAACTAGAACAATACCATCACATAAGATAGTCAAAACCTGAGAATACAATACTCAACTGAAAGGTAATATAAGATATGAAAATACAAGTGCCAGGTTTCTGTAATTCAACTCAAAGTAAAGACACAATGACTCCAAAATGGGTCTTGAACCACATTTAGATCCCTCTCCCATGATCCAATTCCAAGGTGCAACCTATCATAAGGCCTTTCCCTTATCCAGTCCTACAACAAAAAAGTCTGCTCGGGTGCTGATCATGCGGCCCGAATAGGGTGTGAGTAAATCTAAGAATCCCACAACCAATAGTGTCTAAAACAAGCCCAGTCAAATGATTGTGCATGTAGATTTATGAAGAAATAAATACAATGAATAATTTAAACAGTTATCACTTTTTCATTTAATCTTTAATCACCACATGAGGCCAATTCAATTAATGTTTCCAATTTGAATCATCATTCATTATTATCCTTTATTTGGTGTTGGACAACATGCCTAGAACCCAAAATCTCAATTGAATCATCATTCATTATTATAATTCATTTAGTGGAGTTCTTCATTCCTAGCTCCCCAAATCTCGTTGATTGTTGGTTTTCATGCCTATCACTTCTTTTCTCAATCAATGTAGGTCATCATTCCTAACATCCCATAATATCATGCATGGATAACTATTGTGGAGGAACACCATTTCCATGTCCCAACTTCTAATTGGTCTAAGATTCCATGACTAGAACCCCAAAATCTTATCAATTTAATCACCCTTTATGTCATAAGAATTTTCTACATTATTAATTTACTAATCAAATGACTAGATAAACATTTCAAAAGACATTAGTTAATTCAACAATTAGCCAAGCATATAACCCATTAATTAATATATTAATTAATTAATCAATCTATACAATTCTCTTTCTATAGTTATTTCATCACAATTAATTATCCAAATCGAAACCCAATAAGTCATAATTAATTCTCATAATTAATTATCTTAGATCAAATCATGGAACATAATTAATTCTCACAATTAATTGTCTAACATTTCCAAACATAGTTACATAATTAATTTCCCACAATTAATTAACTTATCACAATAAATTCTCTAACTAATTTAAAATATCTATACCAATATCAAATCTCCAAAAGATCTATTTGGGAAACCCCCGTCATTTGTTCTGTGGTTCAATTATCAATTAAATTACAAGGGAAATTCAATTCAATTTCACATTCCTTAACACTCCAATTTAGGAAATACATCATTATGTGAATCTTAAATATTATAAACTCACATTCACTTAACATAAAACATGAATATGGGAGTTTTATATTGACCACATACCTCAGTTTATTGATGGATGTTATCCTAACAAAAATTCACAAAAATACAAGTGGCACAACGTCATCGATCAAACATTGGATCGGGAAGAGAGTGGATCTTCAATATGGCCTTTTAATCTCACAGAACAGTGTTTGGATCACCTTAGAATCTCTCTAGGAGGCATTAGAAACACCTATAATTTTTCAAGACTAAGACAAGGTTGAAAATATGGATGTCTCGAGGGCTCATGTGGTTTTAATGAGGATTTTCAGAATTAAATTTCCATGCACATTGTTTCTTGGGCCGAGGCGCATGGTTAGGGAAAACCGTGCACCAACTATGCAGACCCCTCTGTATTGTTTTTCATGGATGGAACGGTTTGGTCACATGGTTTGTCAAACCATGTGCGGACCGTGCATGACTGAATATCCGTCGGTTTTCCTTAAAAGTTAACCCAAACACACACCAATACATTACTTGAATATAAAGTCACTTAATAACACCAAAAAGTAAATAAAAACGTGCTTGAGATTACTCCAGAAAAGGCTAGGATCTTATACTTGGGTTAGTTTTTGGTTGTGTTTATTGATGACATTATGATATTTTCTATGAGTAAAGAGGAGCATGAAATCATCTATGAGTTGTTTTACAATCCTCAATGTAAAATAAACTGTATGGAAAATTCAAAAAGTGTGATTTTTTGTTGAAAAATATTTCATTTCATGGGAACATTTTAAATTAGAATGGGATAAAAATTTATCCTATCAAAACAAAAGTTATTGATTACTGAACAAGACCTATAGTTATTAAAAATAAACATAGTTTCATTGGATTATCATGTTATTACTGACGTTTTTTTAGAAACATTGCACGATTATCTATCGATCTAATAAAGTTAATCGAAAACGGGTTAATTTTTTTGGATAGAAGAATTTGATTTTTGTTTTCAAGAACTGAAGTGGAGATTGGTGAATGGTCCAATTTTTTCATTACCTTACCAAAATGGTGATTTGTCTTCTATAGTTATGCCTCATTGAATAGACTTGGTTGTGTTCTGATGCAAAATGATCTAGTAATTTATAATGCTTCTAGACAACTGAAACCTCATGAGTTATATTTTCCCACACATGATATGGAATTGGAAGCTATGATTTTTTCATTTAAAATTTGGGGGCATCATTTATATGGAGGGAAATTTCAAATATAAACTGAACATAAAATTCTGAAGTATATATTCACTCAGAAGGAATTGAACATGTGGAAGAGAAGATGACATGAATTGATAAAGGATTATGAATTCCTGATTAATTAATAGCTAGGAAAAGAAAACAAAGTGGAATATTACTTGAATCAAAAACATTATGCATCATCAACCATGTTTTGTTTGGAACATGATCCCTTGATTAATTATTTGATGAATTTTGGATTATATGTTATTAGTGTAGAAATTACAACTGATTTGTTTTAGGTTTCTGTGTAGTCATTATTATCATACAGAATTAATAAAGTGAAGAAGGAAGACCATGAGATAAAAGAAAATGTATAATTGGATAAAATGGGTAAGTTTCCAAAATTTAACCTTGATAAATATTGCGTTTTGAGAATTGGAAAATTATTGTGTGTGCCTTGTGATTCTTAGTTGAAGAAATATTTGTTGTTTGAAACTCAAAGTTATCCATTTTTAGTTTAACTTGTATATACAAAGATGTGTACAGTCCTTCACGAGTATTACTGGTAGGATGGAATGAAAAGAGATATTTCATATTTTACCATGAATTGTTTGGAATGTCAATTGGTTAAACCAGAGCGACAGTTACTGAAGGGGATGCTTGAGCCACTGCCTGTGCAAGGGTGGAAATCAGAAAATATATACATGGACTTTGTTGTGGGACTACCTAAGACATCTCAAGGTAACAATGTAATTTCGATTATTTTTTATTGGTTAAATAAATTTGTACATTTTTGATCTATTCAAGATGCAATTAATTTGGATCATCTTTCTTGACAGTACCTCAAAGAGAACGTCAGGTTACAAGGAGTTCATATTTCCATTATATCTAACCGGAATCCAAGGTTCCCTTCCAAATTTTGGAAGGGCCTTCAAAATTAATTGGGCATATAAATAAATTTTAGTACAAGTTTTCATCTTTAATAAAATGCGCAGTCCAAATGAACGATTCAGAATTTAGAAGATTTTCTTCGATATTCCTCAATAGAATACCAGGAAAGTTGGAATCAACATCTTTCCTTAGTTGAGTTTTCTTATAATAATAGTTTCATTTTAATATTTAAATGTATTCTTTCATATCATTTTATGGGATACAGTGTAGAAATCCATAATTTTTGTATGAAGTAGGGGAAATGATGTTGATGGGACCAAAATTATTGGAGTATGTAGATAAGAAAGTGAAGATGATCTAGTAACACATGAGGACAGCTCAGAGTAGGCATAAAAGGTATGCATTCAAATGGAGTAAAGACTTTTTTTGAGGTAGGGGATCATCGTTTTCTTTGAATATCACAATGGAAATGTGTTATGCAATTTGGTAAGAAAGGAAAGCTAAGTCAATGGTTCATTAGATCTTATGAAATCCTAGAAAAATTTGGACCAGTAACCTACTGAGTGGATTTTCCTCCGAGTTTATCTTAGGTACACAATGTTTTCCATGTTTTTACATTGAGAAAGTATGTGACAATTTCATCTCATGTTTTGAGCCCAGATGCAGTTCAGCTGGAAGAGAACCTTTGTTATAAAGGGAAACTTTTTATGATTTTTGATTGAAGGGAACTATTATTTTCGAATAAGGTAATCCACTAGGTAATGTTTTTGTGGATAAAACACATGGTTTAATAAGAAACAAGGGAGTCTAAAAATACTATGAGGTAAAGGTACCCTCACTTGTTTAATAAGTAAATAAAATTGCGAGGATGCAATTTTATGAAGGTGGTGATTATGTAACACCTAACGTTTTTTAAAAATAAATTTAAATTCATGACACTTTTTTTATCTAGATAGTTATAACTATACTTTAAAATAAATTTCACTCTTTTGATTTGAATTTCAAAAAACATTCATCTATAGTTGTGATCAATAAGTTATTTGGAGTCTGATAGAACCAACTTGTTTTTTGGTGAATAGTAATAGTTAATTATGAATAGTAATATGAAGCTTATTAAAATTAAATCATATTATTATTTTATTTTCTTAATGTTATAATATAATGAGATGTCGATTAATTTTTCATGGTGTTAAAAAATGTGTTATAGATTTAAAATTGTTATTTTTGAATAAATGATGATATTGGATAAAATAAATAAATAAATAATATTTAAAAAATTATTTTCAAAAAATAGAGTTCATTTTTTAATTTTCAACATCAAAAAATCATTAGGGTAAATTTTTAGGATTTTTATGAAATTCTTGAATTTTTGTTGAATAGTAAAATATGATAAATTATGATAAAAGCTAAATACTTGTTTTACTGCATCATAGGTGATGAAAATATGATTTAAGCCCACCTGGTTTTATCCCACATGCAATTATTAATATTTTGTCTCACATGAAAAAATACTATTCATAATCTTCAGTAAAAATATTATAATAATGATTAAAATAATTTAAAATCCCTCCTCTCCCCCACTATAAATACCACCCTCATTCCCCTCATCCTCACAGACCTCTCAAGACATTGGAATTGCATAGGCTCTTCCAAATACTCTCCTAAAGGCTCTTCCCCATGTCCATGACCAGATGGTCTCACCAAAAGAAGAAAACCAAAGGCCTTAAGAAGTATCTCAAGAAGAAGAGATCAAGAGGTAAGAATCATCTTCCTTTTTCACGTGTTTTCCTTCCAATTACATTATTTTCATATAATCTATTTCCCTGCACTTATCAAGGAGTTAATAAATATTTAGAATATTATATATTATATATTTTATCCCATTCATGTAAAATATGCATCATATTTCTTCATCTACTATCCTTCTTATTCTAAAAAAAACACCGCCCACGATGTGTCGATTTACCAAAATCGTGGATGATGTGTTTCCAATATCCATTACTTCCTTCCAAGATGATCATAAAAAACTTTTAATGGTTGAATAAGAATTTAAAGTGTCTGTTTTAACCAATTTTATGTTTTTAATGAACATATACGAATGAAATTAAATTATATAATCAAACGAGTTCTTGATTATTGAGGAACCGCCAAAAATGATCTAAACAAACGTCATTAGTGTTTCATCTAATGATCCATCATCATATTTGATAAAAAATAATTTTTGGTATCATTAAATATTCTAGAAACATATGAATATGATTTCATTCCACTTCTATAATTTCATTTCCATACGACATGAAAATCAAATACAAACCGGCCTTTGAATTCATGTAATGAATGCAACCAAAATAATTGAAGGGAAAAAACAATAATAACTAAAGGGTGAAATGATGTTATAAAATAATCATATAATGTGTTATAATCATGAAAATTATTATTTAAGATATTAATAACACTCTTTAGTCCTTTATACAAGATGTTTAAAAAAGTTTGAAGTAAGATAGACCCGAGGTAATGGAATTCTTAACCCAATTCCCATTCTTTGGGTTAACCTTCTACTTCATTAATTATGCACTATTGAAATCCATTATGTAGGGAATTATTTTATATTATATTTAATTATGTGTATTGAAAGTTCATATAAAAATGCCATCCACTCTATTAAGTCTTGTTTCTATTTTATGATATTTGTAAGGGGCTTTTCTTTTAAAATCCTTTTTTAAAATTTTGTTTTAAAAAATTCAAAGGCAATGTTTTTATGAAATTATTAATGTTGTATGATTATGTTTCAGTTCATGGGAATTTTTTATAATGATACTTGGGAACTATATTTCCATCCAATTTGTTATTTATGTGCAAGTCAGAGGTTGGATGTATGGTTACTCCAAGTGTAACTACGATGGTTACACAATAAGGTAGCCATGAGGGTTACATTGTAAGGTAGTCGTGAGGGTTACATATTATAAGGTATCCAAGAGTGTTACAAGATTATGTAATTAATTACTCAAGATACATTTATGGTTCTATTTATATCTATATGTTTTTTAGAAATCTCATGGAAATTTCTAGTTTCACAAAGAAAGTATATATGGGCAACAAGTATGTCTTTTTTGAAAATGATTTCATACGTTACAAGTATTCATGGACTAATATTTTGTCCATTATTTTTATATCCCTTACTAAGATTTTCTTTACCATCCATAGTTTCTAATTTATTTTAATAGGTTATAAGGTGGTGTATGACAAATAAATAATCCAATTTAAATATTATGAAGATTTGTCAAAGATATCATGTTTTATTTGAAAAGTTTTATATTTTGGAAAAAATGAATACTATTTTTATGGTATCCACTTTGTATTAATGTGGAATGTTATGAATATATTATGTCCTAATTCTCTAAAGCTATAAACTTGAAAAGATCCTCAATGTTAAAGGAAGTGAGTTCATTACTAAATTCAAGATTATGTAATTTAATAAGGCTGAGTCCTTATACTTAATATTTAACTAAGGGATTTTAATTTATTATGCATAAATATAATATTGTTTTAACCTTTATAAGTATTGTCAATATTAAGTGGATGTTGAAAATATTGGATAAAACATTTATATATAATTCATTTATTTAACATCCATTTTTTCACACTAATTTAATTATTTATGTTATCAAGGTCTTGCATAAAAAAAATTAATAACTACATAGAAAGAGTTAATTAATTAATTAAATTACATGTTTATGAGATTTATTTAATGGTTCATTTAATGATTGGAAATTAAATCAACCTTTGGCTTAGGTGGAAAAAATCTTATTTTTGTCTTGGAATTAGTTACAACATTCCACCTGTCCAACAATGTATCACCTGGGTTGGCATCATTATGGTTCAGTCTTGAACCGCCTCCATGCGACTTGGGATGATCCATTAATTACTAATATTTACTACTCACTTGTAGGTGAGGGAAACCAAATTATTGGTTAAAGGGGGTTTTCATAAATATCATCAAACACATAGGTCCAACATTATAATTTATGGAGGGATTACTCATATTCCACCATTTAATTTAATATAAAACAATTAAAAACTAATGTCATATACTAAATGAAAAAATAAAACACATAAAAAGGACTTGGTCAAGCTCTTGAATAGTCATACATTCAATGAATACACATAAATAAATGACTAGAATTCATTTATTTATTCATTGTTTTATGATTTAAGATAAATGAACATTAATTAATTAATTATCTTTCATATTGATGGTCATCAAATATTATTTGAAGATACCCTTCATTAATGTAATTCATGGAAAATAAATGGTAGAACCAATAATGACATATTAAATACAATAAATTAATTAAGCATTTAAAATTCTTTAAAACCATTATTAAATTGTGAAAAAAATATATGTGTCAATCAATATGAAAAAACAAAATCATATATATTTGTTTCTATGTTTTAATTGAGTATTTTTAATGATTTATTAGATAATATGCTTGGTATATTCTGAATTTTGTAGAAAGTATTTTTCCAAGTTCTAAAGGTTGAAATGCAAAAAAAGAATAGAAATTGTGTATTACATATAATAAAATAGTTGTACACATCATGTAATATGGTTTCATAGAATCCAGTAAGTCAAGAACCAAGTCATTAACCATGTCATGAAGATCACAATTGGAGAATCTAGTACACGTTGTGAATGTACAATACATGTCATGAACTATTTGAACAAGAAATCTAGTCCAGAGATATAAATGGAAGGTCAGAACACATTGTAAAATCCCGTTACATTATGTGAAAGATGTAAAACATTACATCTCAGATGAGATAATGTTGAGATACGTGTAAGAGTCAAATTCCACATTGAAGTACAAATATTGACATTACACGACCTGAATCCCATTACATGTCGTGTAATTTTTCTCCTATAAATAATGATGCATTACATCGGATTTGGAGAGCTTCTAGAGTATAAATTTTCTATCTTTTTCATTATTTTTGAGTTTCCTTTGATTTTATAACCTTTAAAATCAAATTTCTTCCTATCTTTCATTATTTTGTTTTTAATACAACAAGATCGATTATGTTTCAACAATTCATTCACTCCATTTTTGTATAATCTTCATTTTTTTCATTACTGATTGTCGAATAACTCGTGTTGTAGTCATTCTTACTCTCATTTTGACTAAGTATTTAACCATGTTGGGATTTAGATTTTGTTAATCCATATTTCATGCTCACCCCATTAGTGAATCTGAACCATTGTATGATTGAGAACTGTTTAAATTCATTCATTCTTATCATGTTGAGCATTAATGTGATTCCCTATTCTCCAACATTAATTCATACCATGAGTGGACAAAACACATGGGGTAGGGGTCAATAGTGGGTGTATCTGCACATAATTATATCATTAATTATAGACATGGTAACCTTAGGGATAATAATCTAGACAAATAATCTGTGTATATCCAATTCAATTGAACACCCCTGAAAATAGGACATTTCAGTTAATGACCTTAACTTCGTTGTAGTGTAAGATCGAAATAATGATGTAGATGCTCAATATACAAGATGGGGGGTGAATTGTATACTTTAAAAATTTCCCTAAACAAGGAATGATCTATGTTTAACAAAGTTAAAAAAAGGAAATTCAAAACACATCTAACAACAATTGGAGAATTGGAACAAGGTATGAAGTTAAAAACATCTAGTTCTATGCACTTGCTTGAATCTGGAAAGCGATTCCGAAAACAGGTTCTGGAAAAATGGATCTGGAAAATGAAACTTAACCAAAGTTTACAAAATGAGATTCTACCTTAAAGCGTATAGAATCTAAATGAATCTAAGTAAAAGTGTAAGGAAGTATAAGAAGATTATACATTCCTTACAATACAATATGCAGTGGAAAACATGTAGTACGACTACAAGTAACAAACAATAAATCTTTTAACCTAAAGAGAAGGGTATCCAAAAACCTTGGATAAAGGTCCCTTGATTTATACTTTCAAGCAAGTCTGTCTTACCCACACTAGGGTAAGCCCTCGATACAAATATCGGTGTCTCTGTCTTGCTATCCCCGTAATCCCTCAACTTCAAGGTAGTTGGAACCTCTTTCTTCCTCAGCAAGGAAGCCCTCAAACTTCAAGGATGTCGGCACCTCTGTCTTCCTATCTCCGGAAGCCCTCGAATGTAATCACCAACATTCAGAGTCTCAAAAATAAATCTGAACGAGAAGTTCAGTACGCACAATGCATGAAACACTTCTCTCTCTAGAAATCACCTTAACAGCGTGTGGTCTCTAGAGTGATCAAATTATTATTGAGATCTTTCAAATTAGCTCCTATTTATAGGCTTGGTTGGAACGATCGGCTCCCTCCTCCAATGGTCATATTTTTCTTAAAGTTCGGAGGGACCTGTACACATGTCACTCAACCAACGGTTAGTTAGAAACAGAATGGACGACATCATTTTATAACAAAATATGTATAACTGAATGCACGACAGTGTTTTGTAATGAAAAAAGTGTAAGCATAAGTAAAACTAGAATTCAGAATTTAAGCAAATAATAGTTCGGAGTCTAACCAAAATGGAATTCAGAGTCTATAATAAGAAAGATATTCAGATTCTATTTTAGGAATTCAGAACCTAAATTCTGTGGAAATCCATAGACTGAATTTCAAAGGAAATTCAGAGTCTGGTTTCATCAGGATTCATAATCTGAACATATACAATTCGGAGTCAAACTTATAAAAGTTTGGAGTCGAACTTATAAAAATTTCAGAGTCGAACTCATGAATGTTTGGAGTCGAACTTCATAAGAGTTCAGAGTGGAACTAGTAAAAGTTTGGAGTCGAACTTCATAAGAGTTTGGAGTTGAACTAGAAAAAGTTCAGAGTCGAACTTTATAAGTGTTCATAGTCAATCTAGTAAATGTTTGGAGTCGAACTTCATAAGAGTTCAGAGTCTAACTAGTAAAAGTTCTTATCCATAATTTGGATCCTAAAAACAAAATGCTTCAATTCTTGACATTATTTGATTCCAGGGTTTTGGGTATGAATCTGATTCTTGTACTTAAGTAAAAATATTGATATGTATAAGAAAATCAAGGTTAGGATAAATTTCCTTGAAAAAGAAATTTTCCTTATAGAAGTAAAACATATATTTGCTTAGGTATAGGGCGTATGTGATTTTCAAAACAAGAAGGAATGGAAAAGTCATAATGAAAACCTTATTGACTCAACAATCTCCCCCTTTTTGTAAAGCACAAACGTCCTTACGAAAATGAATATAAGGTCTTTGAAAAATGTCATTAAACTTTGAAAATAAAAATTATCTCCCTTTGTTCATGATGATAGTGAATAAAACTCACTCCCCCTTAGGCATTGAAACTCTAAGGATTGTATTATGATTTTTCGGAGTGGAGTTTTTCATTATCAAGGGAATGAAAAAAAATTTAGTGAGAAACTCCCCCTTACTTTAAGGATATATTCACTTAGAAATTTTTCTTCTTCATTTTAAAATTTTCTTTCTCCTCTTTTTAGTGGTTGTTTTTCCATCTCCCCCTTAGGAGTAGTTCTCTTTCCTTATCCTCCTTTGTGATATTCAAAAAGAATTGAAGGGAATGGAAAAGAAAGAAAGTATCTGAAACATTAGTACACAACAAGATACAACCAACCAAATTTTCATTAGAGTTGAGAAAAAAAATTTACAAATAAAGAAAAATTCAACAAAAGACCACTGTGAGTTTATTTGTCTTCCTTTTCCTTTGGGATCAACTTCTTCAATAAGGTTTTGAGCTTTTTCATGTCTCTTTGGTCTTCCTCAGCTTGCCCCTCCCAGGCTTCTATCCCTTCTTCTTGGGCTTTTAAAGCTTCAACCTGAGCATTCATGGCCTCTTCTTGCATTTTTATTAACTCGTCTTGCTTTTGTAGCTTTTCTTCAAACTCGGTCCAGAAGTCTCTTTCCCCTTTCTAGTTCTGAGATATGGAGTTAAGCTTCCTATTCAGATCTTTGACCTATTGATTCTGAGAACTTTGCTCAATAATCAGCTCATCCTGAAGATTTTTAATCTTTTCATCCTCGGTTTCAAAGGCATCTTTTACCTCATTCTGAAAACATTCAAAGTCAGCAATGTCTTCTTCAAATTTCTTAGACCATAAAGTGATTTTTTTTGCAAGACTTCCTGTGAACATCATAGTTGATAAAGAAATTTTTATGGTCGGCCTCAATCTTTATACACTTATCCATTACCATGGATAAGGATTTTGACTTCTGATTCAAACTGTGTTGCAACATCTGGCATCTGGAGTCAATAGTAGGAAATATCCGAATTGTGTCCACCAGCTTCTTCAGAGATTCAACCACAAAATCATGACCATGAGCAGATGGCTCTGAATGAGATAACTTGCTTGGAGATAGCTCTTCCTCAACCTGCACTAACTTTCTTCTAGAAGTACCTCTAACCTCTTTATTCCGTATGACATCTTTTATAGGTGTCTCCATGAGAACTTTCTTCCCCTTGTCAGCTTTCGGAATGGGTTGTTCATCTTGAGATTCCTCATCACTTTCTGATAACTGTACAATCAAATCTTTATCTGGTTTCTCCTTTTCTGTCCCTTATTTAAGAAAATTATTTTCATAAGATTATTCGTCATCATACAGAACATTTTCCTTGTATTCCTCTTGATCATCATTATCCTTCCCACTTTCTTTCTCAACTGCCTTTTCCAGAGTGGGTAATTTTGTGTATTCATCCCTTTTTTTATACTCTTCTACTTTTTTGATCAGATCATCATGATCATCACTTCCTTCTTCTTCTTCTTCTTCAACAACAACCTCTTCTTGTACTTCTTCACCAGCTTGTTTTTCTACTTCTTCAACTACCTCTTTGCCCTTTGATTTTTACAGAGTGACATAGTTATTACATGGAATCTCTGGTAAAGATGGTTGGATATCGAAAGATTCCGGAATGGGAATTTGCTCAGAAGCTATTTCAGTATCTCTTAACAGATATTTCACCACTTCAACTTCAGATAACTTCTTTTTCTACTTCTTCTCTTTTGCATGCTTTTCTAATTCATCTACAGCTCTCTCATTTAAAGCCTTATCCTCTGTAGGGTCCAATCCGAACAGTGGGTCCCCTTCATTCCTCTTCTCCTTGACTTCCCTCCACTTGGCTTCCACTTCATCTGTATATGTTTTCTACTTCTTCAGCTTGGGGGGAGCAGAATGAGTTTCCTTAGCTTTGAGAGTTATGTCTTCAGTATTCACTTCCTTAAGCTATCTCTTCTTCCTTTCCTTTTTAGATGGTTCCATATTTTGTAAATCATTCTGAGATACCTCAGCCTCTTCCATAGATATAGGATATAATTCTTTGGATTCACTAGAAAAACCCATCTTCATCCTCTTCAATGTATTATCCCTAACCAGCAAAAGCTTACAATTCCGAACTTTTGACTTGCATGCAACTTTGAAAGACTCTAAGCACCGATCTATCATCTTTGATAGTAAAGAATGGTACATAATGATTTGTGCTCTCAAGTTCCCTTCTTTTATATTCTTAATCGTAATCAAGACATGACTCATCAAATTTATCTTCCTTGGATTTACCAGGAAATCTAGGACATAGATGTCACCCTTCTTCAGATTATCCTTGCCACCTCTTATTGGTACGAGAAAACCTTGTACCCATAACTATAGAATCCGATTATTCAGAATGAGATGAGCAATCTTAACTATCTTAGTATCCTTAAGTCCAAGGCATTTCAATTCCTTCACCTTGTTGAAACTTCCTTACTCATATAGAAGATTATGTGAGAAAAATTCAGCTTCCCCTTCGTAAGGTAAACCCACCAAGCTTGCAGCCTTGGTGTAGGATAACTTGTATGTCTTTACATAAGACGTAAAGGAAAAAAGGTCTCTTCCATCTTTTTACTGGAAGGAAACAGACTCGAAGAACTCGATAAGTAAGTCTGTATAAATTGGATCTTTTTTCTCTGACTTATACAAATAAACATCTTCCCAACCATTCAATTTGATATTCTTGGTTATAAGAGAATCAAAATTGTAGAAATCCAGATTCATTAACCTTTCCCTGAAAACTAACCACTTTGAGATTGGATTTGTGGTTGACATATCTTGAGATGTAGCTTCAACAGACATTTGGAGTGGAGAGTTATAGAAGATTCGGAATGGCTTTGACAAAGATTGGAACAGTCCTTAAGAAGAGATGCAGGGCTTCGAGATGCGAAAGCTTTGAAAAACCAATGTGGGACGACTCTTGGGGTCCCCTTTATATAGGTTAAGGAAGTAACCTTTGGTCTTCCAAATCCATCGAATGATTGAAAATCCTTTTGATGTGATCTGACGGTTGAGAACATTCCCTCAAGGAAAAATTGACTCTGATATTTTGAGGTTTTTAAGAAAAATATTCAGATTTAAGGAAAACAATAATTCAAATAATTTTAACACTAATAGGAAAATACCAGCAAGCAAAATATGACTATGAGAATTTAAGTAAGGAAATGATACATTTAGGATTGGCTTGAAAGATTGTTCGTAATTGGTAATATTCTTCTTAGAAAAAACTCATTACGAAAAATCCTCATTACGAAAGTTCATTAAGAAAATTCTCATTACGGAAAGTTCATTACGAAAAATTCTCATTACGAAAGTCTCATTATGAAAATATCATTACCGAAAATTCATTACGAAAATTCTCATTACAAAAGTATCATTATGAAAATCTAGTTATGGAAAGTTCATTATGAAAATTCTCATTACGAAAGTCTCCTTACAAAAATCTCATTACGAAAATTCACATTACGAAAAATTCATTTTGAAAATCTCCATTCTGAGAATTTACATTCTGAGAATTTCCATTCCAAGAATTTCCAAAAACTTTTTACGAAAAATTTTAGTTACAAAAGTTTAAAAAGTACAATGTCAACGAAAATTTTGGTTAAACTAACACGAAAATGTACTCCCCTTATGAAAAGGTGTTTATTATTGTAAGGAGAATTGTTCAACAAGAAGTTAAAGATGAAGGATTACCTAACAGTTATCATTCCAAACTTCTGTTTAATGTATTCAAATCTATCAAAGGGTAATGATTTTGTGAAAATATCATCAAGTTGATCTTGAGTTCTGATAAACTAAAGAATGATATCTCCTTTAAGTGTGTGATCCCTAAGAAAGTGATGCCTAATATCTATGTGCTTTGCACATGAATGATGTGAAAGGTTTTTACAAAGGGAAATGGAACTTGTGTTATCACACAAAATTTGAGTCTTAGTAAAACTCAAGCCATAATATGTGAGTGTGTGTTACATCCACAACACTTGAGCACAACAACTTCCAGATGCTACATATTCAGCTTCAGTAGTGGAGAGTGCTATTGAGTGTTGCTTCTTGCGTGACCAAGAAACTAATGAATCTCCTAAAAATGACAAGTTCCGGATGTAATCTTTCTATCCATTTTACAACCCCCAAAGTCAGCATCCGAAAATCTTTTTAAAAAAAATCATTTCCAGAAGTATAAAATAATCCAAGATCCATGGTTCCCTTTAAGTAGTGATTTTTTTTCACTGCCTTTAAGTGATATTCCTTAGGATTGGATTGATATCTTGAACATAAGCATACATAAAACATTAAGTCTGGTCGACTAGCTGTTAATTAAAGTATACTTCCTATCATACCTCTAAAATCTGTTTGATCTACTGGTTTACCAACTTCGTCAAGATCTAAAGAGTTTGAGGTACTGATGGGAGTTCTTATACTCTTAGTATTGTCATATCCATACTTTTTAAGAAGATATTTAACATAATTATGTTGGGATATACAGGTTCCTTTTGGTTTTTGAGATATTTGAAATCCAAGGAAAAATGTTTACTTACCCATCATACTCATTTCAAACTCAGATTTCATTAGACTTGCAAAATAATTAGTTAAAGATTGCTATGTTGAACCAAATATGATGTCATCAACATAAATTTGAACAATCAAAACATATTTATTATCTTTCTTTTTAAAAAGGGTTGGATCTGAATTTCCCTTAACAAAGTTATTTTGAAGAAAAAATCATGTCATTCTATCATACCAGGCTCGTGGGGCTTGTTTAAGGCCATACAAAGCCTTGGTAAGTCTAAAAACATGATCAGGATATTTTGTGTATTCAAATCCAGGAGGTTGTTAAACAAAAACTTCCTCTTGAACATAACCATTAAGGAAAGCACATTTCACATCCATTTGAAAAATTTTAAAATTGAAGAATACTGCAAAGGAAAGTAAGATACGAATAGATTCAAGTATAGCTACTAGAGCATAGGTTTCTTCATAGTCAATTCCCTCTTGCTGATTATAGCCTTTAGCAACTAGTCTAGCTTTATTTCTTACAATGAATCCATTTTCATCACACTTATTTCTGAAGATCCATTTTACTCCAATAACAGAAATTTCCTTAGGTCTTTCAACCAAGGTCCAGACTTTATTCCTTTTGACTTCATTTAGTTTATCTTGCATGGCTTTGATCCAGTCATCATCACCTAAAGATTCATCAGTGCTTTTTTGGTTCTAATTGGGAAAGGAATTCTAGATGATTTACTTCATTTCTCAAGGAACTTCTAGTCCTTACAGGTTGATTTACATCACCAATGATACTATCAATGAGATGATTCTTAAGAAACATCTGACTTGGTTTTTGTAAAACCTGTTCATCAATATAGGGTAGAAAGTCTTCTGGGTTAAATGTTTTAGAAGTATCTTCTTGAACATTTTCCTTATCAGAAGAATCTTCTAACAAAGGTTGATAATCAATTTTTGAAAACACATCTGAGGATTTAGGTTGGGAAGGTTTAAAAATAAAAGGATCAGATTCGTCAAATTTTACATGCATTTTTTCTTCAACAGTCCATGTTTTTTATTGAAAACTCTATAAGCCTTAGAGTTTCTGGAGTAGACTAAGAAAATTCGTTCATCAGATTTTGGTGAAAATTTATGTAGACTATCTTTAGTATTCAGGATGAATACCTTGTGACCAAAAACCTTGAAGTGGGAAAGTCTAGATTTCTACCATTCCATAACTCATAAGGAGTTTTATTAAGAAAAGGTCTAATCAAAACTCGATTTATATTATAACAAGCAGTACTTAGAGCTTCAGCCCAGAAATGTCTAGCTATAGAATATTCACTCAAAATGGTTCTAGTTATCTCTTGAAGAATTATATTTCTTCTTTCAACTACACCATTTTTTGAGGAGTTCTCGGTGCTAAAAAGTTGTGAGTAATACCTTTTCTACTACAAAAAGTTTCAAAATCATAATTTTGAAATTCTCCTCCATGATCACTATGAATAGTTTTCAGTGGAAATTTTTTCTCATTTTTAACTTGGGCTCTAAAACTTTTAAAATAAGAAAAATCTTCAGATTTCTTTGCTAGAAAATAGACCCATGTAAATCTAGTGTAATCATCAACTAGAACAAAGACATAGTATTTTCCTCTAATGCTACCAGTTTGTGTTGGACCAAAAAAGATCCATGTTCACCAATTGTAATGCATCAGTTTTTGAGATTTCACAAATTGATTTAAAACTAGATTTATGTTTCTTTCCATATTGACAAGGATCACAAACTTTAGAAGAATCGAATCTAATCTCTGGTAGATCCTTAACTAGTTTCTTCTTAGATAGTTTACATAAGTTATTAAGGTTACATTGGCCTAGTCTTCTATGCCATAACCAATAATGATCTTCCATTGCACTTAGGCAAGGTATGTCTTTTCTCCTAAGGTCTTGTAAGTTTAATGTGTAAACATTCTCTTTCCCATGGGCAGAAAGAATAAACTCTTCCTTGGAATTGTGAACTCAGCACTTATCATTCCTAAAATTCACAAGGTATCCTTCATCACATAACTGACTTATGCTAATGAGGTTGTGATTAAGACCCTTAACAAATAAAATATTTGAAATCAATGTATTACCAAGAAGAACGATATTACCTATACCAACAATTTCTCTCTGAGCATTTTCTCCAAAAGTTACATTTCCTCCTTTCGTCTTGATAATCTTGTCAAAATAGCTTTTTTTACCAGTCATGTTCCGGGAACATCCACTATCCATGTACCATGGATTGTTTTTGGTACTTCCTTTATCTTCCTGAAAATAAGAAAAGAATTATACTTTTGGAATCCAAACTTGTTTGGATCCAAGATTTTCAGATAATAAAATTTTAGGAACCCACATCTTCTTAGAGAAATAAGGCTTATGAAAATCTAAAGTTTGGGTTTTTATTAAAGAGAAATTCTTTGCCCAGTGACCACCACATTGACACATGGTAAAAAATGGGGCACTTTGTGGAATAAAGTAGTTGTTACTAAATGTTGGTTTTTCACAGGTATAACCAAATCCATATTTTTTTCTTAAAAGTCGTATTTGTGAATACATTTTATCAAAATTTTCTTTGTCATGGGAAAAGTTTGACAAACACTTCTTTAAGGAAAAAATTTCGGACTTCAGTTTTATAACCAAGTTTTTATCTTTAAAATTGTTAGAGTTAGAACTAGTGCTAGGCTCAAAAATACTTTTCTTGGAAATTACTTTTTCTAGATCTTTAGATAGTTTTTTCTTCTCCGAAATTACTTCCTCATGATTTCTTGAAATACTTATAAAATCAGCATTTTTCCTATCAATATCTGTAGAAATATCTGATATTTATTTTGTATGAATAGTATTCACAGATTTTTCCTTTTCATGATTTTTATTGAGTTTATAATTCTCAATCTCAAGAATTTCAGAAAACCTAGAAACTTCATCATAGGTAGGTGTAGTATTTTCTTCATGAGGAGAGGTTTATTCATCTGAAGAGTTATAATATTTTCTATCATTAGAATTTATAGAAACATTGGTCAATGATTCAGCATTGTGTACCTTAGCCATGAAGCTATGATTGTTAATAGGTAATCTGGATATAAGACCAAGATTCTTCTATCCTGAAGATTCATAATCAGAAGATTCATCCGAAGAGTCACCACCACTAGCACTCCAGGTGTCATTAGCTTTCAGAACTTTCTTAGCTTTGGACTTGTAATACTTCTTCTTGTTCCTTTCAGAATGCCTCTCTTTTCTTTCTTTCTTTTTGAGCAAAGGACAATATGGTCTAATATGTCCAGCTCTCTTGCATTCATAAAAAGTAGCTTCTCCATATTTCTTATCATCACTTTCCTTTTTCATATACTAGGATTGAAAATTTCTCTGACCAACTATCTTGTTCATCCTTCAAGCAAGATTTTCTAACTCATTCTCTGAGACTTCACTATCACTAGATTCTGATTGGATAACAACCTTCTTAGACTTGGATCTAGTTACTCTCTCAGGAGTGTTAGATTTCATATGATTTGATGTTGTTGTAAAAGAAACAGTACTGTTTCCATTCTTCTTCTTGATGTTGTCAGCATCTCTATTCATTATTGTTTCATGTAGGAGAAGAGTTCCAAATAGTTCATCAAGAGAAATTTGAGTTACCTTCCTATTCTCATCAATATATGTTCTCTTTGATTCCCACTCATTGGGAATAATATCAATTATCTTATCCACAAGAGCTTCATCATCTAGACCTTTCTCTCCCATAGATTGTAGACTATTTACGAGTATCATAAACCCCTGTTGTACTTTACAAATGGGTTCACCATAATGAAAATTGAAACCGTGATACTCACCTCTCAACATAGATCATCTTGTCTCTATCACATTGGATGTACCAAAATGTGTGACTTCAAGTTTCTTCCATATACAATTAGTTGTTTCACATGAATAAATTTGGCTATATATGTTCCTAGTCGTTGAACATAATACAATATTGTGTACTTTATAGTTTAATTGATAATCATGCTTCTCTTGGTTTGTGAAAGCACTTACTTCCTTATCTGAAATTTTATAACCTCCAGTAAGCATAACGAAATTTTCTACTCCAGTATTAATAACGAAAGTCTTCATTCAATATCTCCAATAATCATAATCATTACCATAAAAAATTAGTGTTCTTGTAGGATTTAGATTTTCTATGGATCCAACATTTAAACCTTCCATCTCTAAGGAAACATTGGCAACCAAACTTGTTAGTAGGAAAAGTTTGTAATCAGAAAGTTCGGAGTGAACAAGTACGGAATGAAAAAGTTCAGAAACAAACTATCATTCTAAGAAAGGACGAAGAACAATGAAAAAGTGAGCAAGAGATACCTATATGTGAGTATAAGTATTTAAGATACCTACTCTGATACCAATTGTAGGATCGAAATAATGATGTAGATGCTCAATATACAATATGGGGGGTGAATTGTATACTTTAAAAATTTCCCTAAACAAGGAAAGATCTAAGGTTAACAAAGTTAAACTAAGAAAATTTACAACACCTCTAACACCAATTGGAGAATTGGAACAAGGTATGAAGTTACAAACTTCTAGTTCTATGCACTTGCTTCAATCTGGAAACTGATTCCGAAAAAAGGTTCCTGAAATATGGATCTAGAAATTGAAACTTAACCAATGATTACAAAATGAGATTCAACCTTAAAGTGTATAGAATCTAAATGAATCAGAGTACAAGTGTAAGTAAATATAATAATATTATACTTTCTTTACAATATAATATATAGTTGAAAAACAAGTAGTACAACTACTAGTAACAAACAATAACTCTTTTAACCCAAAGAGAAGGGTATCCAACAACCTTGGATAAAGGTCCCTTGATTTATACTTTCAAGAAAGTCTGTCATACCAACACTAGGGTAAGCCCTTGATATGAAGATCAGTGTCTCTGCCTTTCTATCCCCGCAAGCCCTCAACTTCAAAGTAGTTGGAACCTCTGTCTTCCTCAGTAAGGAAGCCATCGAACTTCAAGGATGTCGGCACCTCTGTCTTCCTATCCCCATAATCCCTCGAATGTAATCACCAACATTTGGAGTCGCACGAAGCAATCTGAATGAGCAGTTTAGTACGCACAAAGCATGAAAAGCTTCTCTCTCTAGAAATCACCTTAACAGTGTGTGGTCTCTAGAGTGATCAACTTGTTATTGAGCTCTTTCAAATTAACTCCTATTTATAGGATTGGTTGGAATGGTCGGCTCCCTCCTCTAATGGTCATATTTTCTTTAAAGTTTGGAGGGACCTGTACACGTTTCACTCATCCAATGGTAAGTTAAAAACAGAATGGACGACATCATTTAATAACAAAATATGTATAATTGGATGCACAACATTGTTGTGTAATGAAACAACTGTAAGCATAAGAAAAACTAGAATTTGGAATGTAAGAAAATAATAGTTCGGAGTCTAACCAAAATGGAATTCAAAGTCTATAATAAAAAGGATATTCGGATTCTATTTTAGGAATTCGGAACCTAAATTCTGTGGAAATCCAGAGTCTGAATTTTTAAGGAAATTCAGAGTCTCGTTTCATCAGGATTCAGAATCTGAACTTATACAGTTCGGAGTTGAACTTATAAAATGTTCAGAGTCAAACTCATGAAAGTTTGGAGTCGAACTTCATAAGAGTTCAGAGTTGAACTAGTAAAATCTCAGAGTCGAACTTCATACGAGTTCAGAGTCAAACTAGAAAATGTTCGGAGTCGAACTTCCTAAGTGTTTGGAGTCGAACTAGTAAATGTTCAGAGTCAAACTTCATAAGAGTTTGGAGTCGAACTAGTAAAAGTTCGAATCCATAATTCGGATCCTAAAAACAGAATGCTTCAATTCTTGATATTATATGATTTCGGGGTTTTGGGTATGAATCCGATATTTTTACATAAGGAAAAATATTGATATGTACAAGAAAAACTAGGTGAGGGTAAATTTACTTAAGGAAGAAAATTTTCCTTTTAGAAGTAAAACATAGATTTTCTTAGGTATAGGGTGGTTGTGATTTTCAAAACAAGAAGGAATGAAAAAGTCATAAGGAAAACCTTATTGACTCAACATGTAGTATATTAGGCTGAGAAAAATATTTGAAATGATTTCTTCCATAGAAGCTAAACTTAATGCATCTAGGTTGTCACTATCTCCCAATCAAGAAATAGTTACCTCCTAGGTAGAACTATTTGATGTGACCAAAATCAACATGGTACCTCCTCTTTCTTCATATCCAAATCCTTAGGACCCTACCAATGTTAGGATTAATATTACCTTTTCTATAGATACCCAAAATTGATCATGGTCCTTCTTTTATTCTTGAATTAAAACATCAACTCTTTGACATATAATTCCCAAACTAAATCCACTAGAAAGGACTCCAACATCAAAAGGTCTTCATTCATCAATTTTCAGGGATAGCTAACTCTCCCCATGATATCTACTCCATACTCTCACTATAATACACCCATTTAGTAAGTGAAGTTTGGGAAAACATAAAAAATTCTAATCTGGCCACAGCCCGTGCAATTTCAATGATGAGTGCAGGAACATCAAAATTTCAAATTATTATCTAGGACAGTAGTAAGTTCTGCGTTGTATAGTCAAGCCATCAGCAATGACCTAATATTACCTTTCCCTCATCCCCTCTCTTTCCTTCTCTTTCTCCAGAATCCCTTGCATATCTACTTCATGGAATAGTGCATGTACCATGGTTTGTTGACTCATTTAAAGATCCTTCAGAAAAAAGAACAAATACCTTTGATCCCGATATTGAATGGTACCTCTTGCATGAAATAGGTGAATAATGGATGATCAAAACCATCAAGTGGGACCTAACCCACCGAACCTAATGAACATGAAACAAGTGGTTCCTGGAGAGCACCCAATGATATAAGAAAGAACCATCATGGACTATGTCTTTCCATCAATCCATAGAGAAACCCCATGAATAGTGAGACCTCTTATCCAAGCCCATACATTCGAAATCAAACCTAGAATAATTCTTTTGATCCAGAACATGGGGAAATTTAGTGGAACTCATAGCAATGACCCGCATGAGCACATCTCCAACTTCATGGATGTTTTCAATACCTTTCGCAACAAGGGAGTATCATCATATGAAATAAAACCCCACATACTCCCATTTTCTTTATGGGAACAAGCTAATGACTAGAATAAAATTCAAGATCATGAGTCAATCATGACTTGGAATGATCTTTCAATGAAGTTCTGGGATAATTACTCTCCACTAATCTGGACATGGTAGCTCCAAAACGACATTCATAACATTGCTTAAACTAATAGAGAATACTCATGGGAAGCATGGGATAGATTTAAGGAACTGATGAGGAAGTTCCCACACTATGTATTATACATGTGGATCAAGCTTTAAATATTTTACCAGGGTCTCCAACCAACCACACGAACAATTTACAATGCCTCCGATGATGGATGACTTATTTTCAAGACCCATGAAGATGGAAGAGCCATTCTTAATGAAGTTTACCAAAACTACAACCTATTGAAATGTGAGCATGGAATAGCTCATCATAGAATCCACCAAGTGGATACGAACACAAGACTAGCCACACCAGTCAATGCACTCACAACGAAGTTAGTATCATTCCAACTAACTACAAAAAAAACCCCTCCTACTCTTGTAATGGAAATACAGTCACATGAAATGTGTGTTGGACCACACATATATCAATACTAAAAAGAATGAGTTGATGAACTAGAAGATCAAGATTGAAATTAAATCAATTACAATCATAAAAACACACCACTCTAATAGTTGCATCATTATTATTAAAAAAGGTCAAATCAGCAGCCATCTCAAAATAATAAAGGATATTATCAACAATGAAGTTCCTAAGCACCATTTCGGAATCAAGGACCACTATGGTATCCTCTCAAGAACCCAGTGTCAACAAAAGAACCACAAGTGTAGTAACAAACTTCCCCATAAAGAGCACAATAGAAGTTTCAACCACCTTATCCAAGACCTCAGCAACAACTTACTCCTATCTAGAGTAACTTAGAGAATATCATGTCTAATTTTATTCAAATATCATACCAACTAATTGACACTAAAGAGATGTAGATGCAAAACCAATGAGCTGCCTAGCCCAATATAAATGTACAAATGGGTCAGATCTCAAAGAATTTTTTGACAGATTGCTCGTTAACCTACCTGGTAACGTAGATATATACCAAAGAGAAGAACATAAGGTTGTAGTGATAAGAAGTGGAATGATTTTGGACATTCAAAAATCTAGAATAAGACATTAAAACAACCTAAGGATCCTAAGAAGTGACCACCAATAAAGGAAGAAGTTGATAAGACCACATCAATAACACCTCATGAAGTGTCACTAGTTGTAGACACCCAAAAACCTAATTCACCAAATGAAAAAGTTTTTGTTTCTCCACCACCTGAACAACCACCTATTCCTATCATAGAAAAGGCATGAAAAGTTAGTCATGAGGGACAATACCAGAATTTTTTGGAGTTCTTTAAACAACTACATATAAATATAAAATTTGGAAAAGCTATTGCTCAGATGCCAAAGTATGAAAAATTTCTAAAGGATCTAATGCCTAACAAAATAAAAATGGATGATCATTGTGTCATCTCATTGAATGAAGAATGTGATGATGTGGTTTATAATAATATCCCACCAAAGATGAGATAACCTAGAAGTTTTACAATTTTACGTACTATTGTATAATTTATGATTGAAAGATCTTTGTGTGATCTCGGAAAAATCATCAACTTAATGCCAATGAGTGTATTTCACATGTTGGTACTCCAAGAGATCAAAAAATTCCTGTAGTAGTACAACATTTATTTTTATTTTTGAAGTATACTAGAGGAATTATAAAAGATGTTCTAGTTAATATCAAAAAATTTATCTTTCTAGCAAACTTTCTAGTTAATGATATGGAAGAAGAAGTTGATTTCCCCATCATTCTCAAGAGGCAATTATTATCCAAAGTAACAGATATCATTTATGTGAATCAAGGATGTCTAATATTTTTAATCAGACAAGAATAGGTAGTCTTCAACCTTGTCAAAACTATGAAACATGTAGAGGATTACATTGATCTCAACACCATATATATTACCCATGAAGGAAATGAATACATGGATATAGAAGAAGACAGTGATGAGCCACCCTCAGATGCAGAAAAAGAATATGATTTTGAGGAATTAAGGTTTAATGAACCTCTCATAAGGGATATATTCCTACCCTTCACCCCATCAGTTATTCACCAATCCACACTAGAGTTGAATTATCTACCCAGTAACCAAAAGTATTCATACCTAATAACATGAACCTACCTAACAATGATAATAAATTCTAAACTATATCAGGTACATGAAGAAATAATGGTTGAAGTCATGAAGAGATACAAGTATTCAATTTCATTAGAAGTTGCAAAAATCCAAGGAAGATGAAAAAAAATGCCAACATTAGAGGCTTCTCATACCACTAATGAAGTACATTGTCAAAACATAAGTACTAACACTTCTAGATTACAGAATAATCATTTTATTCTACAATACCGAACGGGTGAGCTCACTATAAGTAGTTCCCAAGAAAGGTGGACTTATAGTAGAGGAGACTAATGATAATGAATTTATCTTGACACACAAATCACTAGATGGAGAGTTTTTATGGATTACAAAAGATTTAATGGATTACATGAGTATTTCAGTGAGAATGTGTAATGCTCCAGCAACATTTCAATGATGAATGACGCACAATTTTCTTGATATGGAAAAATAATTATTATAAATCTGCATGGATGAGTTCTCAGCCTATGGAAGAACATTTGAAGTTTTCCAACGCAATTTGGAGTTGGTCCTCTAATTTTGTGAAGAAAAAAGCCTAGTTTGGAACTGGGAAAAGTGTCATTTTAGGGTATAGGGAGGCATAGTCCTTTGAAATAAAATCACAAATGAAGAGATAGAAGTCGATATACCCATGATCATTGTTACAAAGGATTTACCAGAAAATTCCATAGTATGTTTATAAGAGGATTCATGGGATATGCTAGATTCTACAGGTGATTTGTGAAAGTCATTGTAAAAGTGGAATGACTGTTGACACACCTGTTATCAAAAGTTGTTTCTTTTGAATTCATTTAGGAATGTTGTAAAGCATTAAATACATTGAATAGAAGTATAATAGAGGCCTCAATAATCATTTCACCCGAGTGGGACAAGGAATTTGAACTGATGTGTGATGACATTAATATTGTTGTTGACATTATTTTAGTAAAATGATTTGGTCACATATTCTATCCTATCAATGATGAAATCCATATTCTAAATGAATCCCAAGTCACCAACACAAATAAATAGAAATAACTATTAGTATTTGGGTATTCTTTTAATTTTTTTCACATCTTTCCTTATCCATGGTGATCGTACACACTGATCATGCTACCTTAAGGTAGTTAATGAACAAGAAGGATGATAAGGCATGGTGATAAGGTGGATACTCTTACTAAAATAATTTGATATTGTGATCAAAGACACCAAAGGAACGGAGAATGTGATCTCTAATCATTCATCCTCTCTTCCTCTTCCCACCATCAAAGATGATGATGATACTGGTATCGAAGTTAATTTCCCTAATGAATCTATGTTCAACATTAAAGTGAAACCATTATTATATGATATTTACAATAATTTTTCCATGGGAATTTTATGTCAAGACCTCTCATATCAACAGAAATAAATGATTTTTTGCTGAAGCAAAACACTATTATTGGGATGGAACCAATAATGTTGAAGCATTGTGGCGATGGCTTACTAATACGTTGAATTCCTCAAAATGAAATACAAAATCTAATATAAGTGTTTAATACATCACAAATATAAGTAAATCATGGAATCTAGTGCACTCTAGTAGAAATTATACAAAGAGGTATTTTTATCCCACTCTACACCAAGATGAGAGGGAATATTTCAAAGTTGTGATAGGTACCAACAAATTGGGAGTATTGGGAAGATAAATGAAATGTCTCAAACCCAGTCATGGAAGTTTAAATATTATAAATATGGGGAATAGACTTCATGGGACCATTTCTCATATCACATGGAAAATCCTACATTCTGTTTGGAGTTGACTATGTATCAAAATGTGTTGAAGCTGAAGCAACATCACATGACAGAGTGAAAGTGGTGATGTACTTCTAGAAAAAGAATGTGTTTAAAAGGGTTAGATTTCCATGATTTCTAATTAGTGATCAAGGAATATATTTCACCAATCATGTTGTGAAATTATTTCTTGAAAAGTATGGAATTTGGTATAATACAAGATCTCCCTACCACCTGCAAACAAGTTGGAAAATCAAATTTTCAAATAGGGAGTTCAAGAAAATTTTGGAGGAAAATGTGAACACTGGATGAAGCGATTGGAGTCTAAAACAGGATGATACACTATGGGCATAAAATTATACATAAAAAACACTCATAGGTAAACATCGTTTAGATTTGTTTATGGGAAACCATGTCATCTACCATTGGAACTGGAGGATCGCTCGTATTGGGAAATCAAGAAGAAAAATTTGGATTCAGAGAAAACTGGAGAATCTCAGATTCTATAGTTGATAGAATTAGAAGAAATTTGGAAGGATTCATATGAAAATTATAGAATCTACAATGAATGAAAAAATAAATGAAATGATAAAATCAATCCAAGGTGCATCATTGTCTGATGGGATAAGGTCCTCTAACTCATCTCCAGACCTAGACTGTTCCATGGTAAGATAAAACCTCTATGGTTAGACAATTTGGAAGTTGTTTAGGTTTTCCCTTATAGGACCATCATAATTATGAGAGTGGATAAACCAATTTTTAAATTAATTACCAGATATTGAATATCCTTCAGGAACCCTCCTTGGAAGGTTGTGTCATTAGCCTAAAGTTCAATCAAGCCTTAATTGAGTCAAGTTGTCAATGTGAAATGAATATATAACTAGAAGGAACCATAGATTAGGTTATCTTAGGCAATATTATTTTAGGATAACATTCTGATTTTTTTTGTTTTACCGAGAACTAAAGCCTTTGGATGAACGATGTTTTAAACTAAAATAAGTAATTACATGTCGTGTAACCATGTTACACAACATGTACCTTTTTCATCCAACATTTCATTTTAATACACTAGTACACGATGTGAACCCCTATTACATGTCTTGTAACTCATCAGGTGTATTTAGAAAAAAAATAGGTTGGGAACCCTATGTTCACGACCTGTACCACCTCCTTCTCCGGACCATTTTCCTCCCTCCTACAAAAACCTAAACCTCCATCCTACTCCTCCCTCACATGATCACCACCTCCCTCTCCTCCCTCTTCACATTCTTCCCCTCATCCCATGTCCCTCATGTCGCCTCCTAATCCTCTCTTTGCAGCCCCAACCCACTTCCCCTCCTCTCTCAGCCTCCCACTCATACCCCTTTCCCTCCCTCTCCTATCCTAAAACACACCAAAACCCCCTCCTCATCCCTTAGACAGATCAACCAAACCACCCCTATCCCCCAAATCTCTCTGCCCCCACCCCAGAAACCTCATTTCTTCCCTTTCTAGGACCAATACACTACATTCAGAATCATTTAAGTCATCGTCCAAACCTACTAAGAAGCCACCTACCAATCACCCATGTGGAACCACACCAACCGAACTTTCAAATCCTTATTCTCTTTCCAGTGCTCCAACAGGTACTATGAAAGAGTCCTCATCTATCTCTAAGGACTCCTCTAGTCAAAACAATCTCCACATTCACATTTTCCTTTACTTTTTGAACCTGAAGCACTAGGTAAACCTCAACATGATGCAGGCCAAACCTTTACGGACAAAAATGAATCTGGACCTACCCATCCTAGCCCAAATAAACATCTGTGTTTCCATCATATACATCATTATGAAAGTACATGTTGAATAAATCATTGAGGTATGATCAGAGATATTTAGGGAGATATTCCTAGAGTTCCTATCTGCGTTTCAGATAACCATAGACATCCTTCAATTCCGTCTGGGAGGATGGACACAAGAGTCTTTATTCACCAAGTTAAGTATTTTCATGGAAATATATACAGATAATTTTTTCACATTATATATCAATCCAACCCTTCAACTGGAGATACCCTAAGGCAAATCACAACATCTTTGGAAGATGATGGCACGTGACCCTCAGTTACCCCTGACCAACGGATGAGCTGAAGGTACCAGGCACGCAACCGAATCCCCAAAAAAGTTTTTTTAAAATTTTCACTTAAAAATGACATGAACATTTCGATGACTTGGAATAACTACCCAACTAACACCTCAAGATCTCACATGAAAGAGATTAAGCACAAAAATAAAACTGTAAAATGCCTAGTTTAAATCTAAATCATTTCACGACGTCTACTCATAAATGGTTATTTCTGCTCAAATAATCTGAATCCTAATTCATATAGATCCTCCACACACTTCTCAAGTATCTTAGAGAGCACCAATAGTTGAAAACTAGGTTATAACATATAATTCCGATGATTCTTTCGATGTTCAGACGATCACTGCATCACCTTGCTTGCGATGCCCGAGAGAGAGCTCAGTCTGATCTATTGGATCTAGAGCTTATCCCTCTATAAATGGGAGAGATAATAATAGAGATAAATCCCTGGAATTGACCTTGGTGGGTGCCTCTCCTATTCTATATATTTTTTGTAATTTCTATACCTTGAAATTACTCTCCGACCCCTCGAAAACTTAACACACTATAACTAACATGTAACAAATACTAATATGAATCATAAATATTATTCTCACATTATTATAATATATTAAATATATCACAAGATAATAAATGAGTGATTAACTCAACTAGTCAGTCCCACAAATATCAATTGGACCTCGAATATTTTAATATTTGTTCAAATAGTATTTTTTTCATCTATTTACATGAAAGATTGTACATACATTCAATTAATAAATTCAATTCTCATTATTCTTAACATGAATAATATGAATTTATTTTTTTTATTGGAGACCGTATCTCCTTGGAAAAACCTCATACCCTTGTGGTAAGGCCCACCATGTCAAATATACATATTCAACTGAATATAGAATATTCTTGAATACAATATTGTGTGTGACCCTTTATGACCTTATATTCATAGTAGTTAATATTATTCACAGACCAATAGCTGGATATTGCAACCCATCATGGCCTCTAAAAAGATAAGTATTTTCGCAACATCGATAACTAACCTACAAACACATACTGTTTAATATAATCTCTTTGTCTTTAAAATCTCATAAAGTAGGACACACACCTGTGTCATCATCCTTTTGTTGATATTTTTTAATTAATCTAACTAGACGTATTTACCCACAAATTCCATGGTAATGGACTTATAAAGGTACTATAATCCTTATCAACATGCCCCAATTTATATTACTTCCCCAACCCAAATGAAAAAGATAATTTACTGACCATTAAACCAATGTCATGCCACTAATGGAACACCTAACAAAAACTAGCTTGCCAAGATTTCAGTATCATGTTTTTTTTATTTCATAAAAGTACACAATCAAATGATATAAATAGGAAATTTTTTCATTTCATGAGTCAATCACACATGATTTTAGATAGAAACATCCAATGACACCCAAAACATGTGGTGTTCCTATTGGAAGGTGTGTCATATTGATCTCACTACTCAAGATCACTAATAGTAAACTTCATGAGAAGATTTCTCAACAAATATGAGCCCCCAACACCTAATATCCAAACATCTATTATGTCCAGTCAGTAAAATATATCTAGGAGATAGTACCTTTGTTTAGGATTAATGACATATTATCTCGATGTTCTTATTATAGTCTGGGAACTGCTATATCCTTTTAATATAACAATTATTTATTGAAATCACCATTAAGTAGTGGATGCATAAAAGTCTACAATATAATGGTAAGAATAAATTGCAACACTCCTACCCCAGTTACCCAAAGTTGGTGCATTATTACATAACATTTTCATGATCACAAAAGATCAAGTATCGAAAGACCGATTATTTTAGTAGCCTTGGAAGTACTAGATACATTCATAAGTTTTACATTACATTATAAAATGAAAAAATAAAACAAAATTGTCTCCATATACCACACTCATAACCATTAGACTATACCTGTAGTTCAGTCATAATATAATTCTTCGCATCATGTGAAAAATAAAACATAGAAAGGGGTGAGATCAGATGCTCAGTAAGGATAACAATATCGCGAAAAATTTCATAAATAAGTATAATCATTTAAGCAGTGTATAAGATTAAAAAAATCCTTTTAAACATAAACTTCATCATAATATGGAAAATATAAATAAAAAATAATTCCATTTACTTAATCACATGGATATTCTACTAGTCAAATAATCAAATGAAATATCAATATAAAACTTCATAATGATGAAATGCATAATGCCAGACTTCATGACCACATAGTCAAGGCCTTGTGCCAAGTATAAAAATAAGATTTTTTTCAAGGAATTTTGCCAAGACACTAGTTTGTCTCATGAGACCTATTGATGCAACGAGGAGCTATAGCAGGCTCCACCCATCACTTACTATGTCCAATGCATTCCTCATATTAAAAGGTTGAAAAATAAAATAAGCATTCATATTAAAACTAGAATATGAAATATAAATACTTTATCAATAAACCATGAATTGTATGAAATAAAACATCCACAGTCAAACATATCACAAAACCATCAATAAAATATGGATTATTTGTATCATAATAAATCATCTTCAAACAAGTTTAAAATCCATCAAAATATGTTGAAATAGATGAAATGAAAACTACATAAAAAATACCTTTTTCTATTTTGAAACCATTTAAAATATAAAATTTATCCTATCAATATTCTTATAAGCTTATAAGGAAATATTTGACGATGTCATAACGGTGGAAAATAGCTGCACCCACTGTATAAGTTAAAAGAAAACATTCTTACATAAATTTTGTCGAAAAGGTCATAAAGTACCTCGTTTGGAAAACGACATAAAGACTCCTTTGAAAACTTCTAAGGTCAAAAAAGGGAATAAATTTCTTTAACCCATAGTGTATGAAAAATTAAAAATGTTTTGAAATACATTTTTAATCATCATGGATGTGGATGATGATGAAGTTCCAGTAGATTACTTACATATAAACAACCTCGAATACGTGATGATATTGTGAAATTAAACCTTACCATGTACTTTTCCTTGGTCCAGGGTATGTTAACCTCTTGTATAATAGTTAAATCATTGTAATTAAATTATTCAAGAACCATATACTTAAATATGATGTCATATATGATATTATAATATCTCTTTGTTAATAATATTTTAGTATTATCGTCGTTTTAGGTGTTAACTGATTCATTTTTCTTTATGTGTTTTGTTACATAAGATTTGGTTGTTATGAATAGGATGTATTTGATTCATATCCATAATGACATTAGGTTCATAAAAAATATTTTTAATCATCAAATGAAAATTATTCTTGAATAGTTACAATGGGGAAATGAATCTCATCGCGTTCGCGGAGACGGTAATCTGTATGTACGCATGAGTGACAATATCATTCTTTTGATATTAAAATTATATGTAAATAGATAGTATATCATACATAAAGAATAATTAACATGTTATATTTATTAATTATATCAACTATACTCATAATTATACCCATCCAAACAGTGAAGTGTAGAATGAAAAACTACACCATGACGTGGAGACGGTAAGCCGTACGTACACACGTATAGTGACTTTGTCATTTATAGGATGTATTGAATAATGAATATGGTTGTATCATATTTATAATAACATAAAATTATATATAATATACTGGATTCATTATATTATAATGGGAACAATAGATAAATAAGAAGAGGAAGAAGAAAAGAACATGAAAGAGGTGATGAAATATTTACCTCTTCTTCATGTTCTTCCTTTTGATTTGATCAAAAGAGATTAATAAGTTTTCTTTATTACCAAAGTAAGGCCACTAGGATAAAGGAAATATTTTTGGTACGATATTTGGCCAAGAATTTGATGATCCAAAATGCTTTGGAGGTGTGAATTTTAGAGAAGGGGAAGTGCCCTTTTATAAGAGGGGTGAGGGGTATCTTAGGAAAAGATTGAAATATTATTTTATAATTAAATAATTTTCAGTTTCTAAATTCTCTGAAATGATTTATTTAGAGGATAAGGTGGGTATATTTCTAAATACACTCAACCACTATGTTTTAGACAGGTTTAGGTCATCATATTAACCTTATCTTTTAGATTTAACTATTAGTTAAATATTTTGACATTTACCATGTCTCTTTGTATTTTTATATTATATGGTTAAAAAACATACTATAACAAGACAAGATAACCCCAAGTGGTTTATTATTAATATATATAACCTTATCTACATCATTTTGACGAACCTTATATTTTTAGGAATATTATATCAATTAATAATATAATATTTGTTTTAAAAACTATTTTATGTTAATTTTGACACTATTTGGTATTTTGTTTTTTTAATGTCATAACAACATGATATCTTCGAAAAACATTCATTTAATCAACCATAACTTGTAATATTAACATATTAAATTAGTGTAATTTATCAAAATTCTCAAATTATATTTATTTTAATATCTATAATATTAATTATTTTAATCATTAATTAATAAGGTAATTACTGAATCATCATTTTGTCATAAATAAATTTATTTATTTATTTTTTAAAATTATAATAAAATATAATTATGTAGGAAATATTTGTATCTTTCAAATGAATACTTATAGTCGTATTTATATTGTTCATAACCCTATAATAAAAATGTTTTAGTTATGGAAACTTGAATTTAACACTTTTAACTCTTCTTTAAATTAAATAATAATAAATGTCATAATCTAATCCAAGTGGACCTAAAGGATCATATTTTATCCCTATGGATGTTTTTGGTTGAATTAAACTTATCCAATATAATTAGGACATGTGTTAGGGTAATAATAATATCATTTTTACCTTTAATTACCCTATTTACTTTTAACCGTGGTAAATAGAAGATACAAGGTACAATTTTCCAAAATATATTTTCATCTTATTGAACCAAATTTAACTAACTGATATCATCTGTGTCTCTCGGATTTTTGAAATTCAATTCACAGAAATGGTAAAATTAAGTTTTATACAAATTTGAAAATTCTCCAAGGACGTGGGTAAAAGGCGGTAAAAAGTTCAATTTTTTTATATATCTGAACTTATAATAAAATTACTACAATTAATTACATTGAATATATATATGTATTGTGTATCTATTTTGACCTTAAATATATTTCAATAAAATAAATAATTATTTAAATAAAAAGTCAGTTTTATCCAATAACGCAGTGCTTTTCACTATTCATAAAAAAATGAATGTTTTTAGAAAAATACCAAAAATTCACCCTAGGATAATTTGTATATTATTAATTCAAAAATGAAGTCCATTTTGAAAAACAATATGAAATTTCAAAAAGAGGGTATTACTATTTATAACAGGTAGTTTGATTGGTCGCAGTGTGTCAGAATCTCGAAGTTGCGTACAATGCAAACTATTGCATTATTCAAGGAAAACATATTGTGGAAGCTTGGGGTGTTACATTATTCCCTCCTTAAAATAATTTCGTCTTCAAAATTTTTAGAATATTACTGCATAAAAATATTTGGGTGGTTCTTCATTATAAGTTCCTCAGGATCACACGTTTCTTCTTCCATCTTATGATTTCTCCATATAACTTTTACAAGATGAGTTGTTCAGTTTCTAAACACTTGTTCTCTTGAATCAATAATATCGACATGCTCTTAATAATAAGATAGATCTGGTTCCAGTTCAATTGATTCATAGGTGAGTACATGCATTCGGTCAGGCATGTTTTTTCTCAATAGTGATACATGGAACACATCGTGAACTTTGGAGAGACATGGCGGCATAGCCAAATGATAAGCTACAACCCAAATTTGTTTTAGAATTTCAAAATGTCCGATGTACTTGGGAGTCAATTTACCCTTCTTACCGAAACGTATAACACTATTCCATGAAGATGCCTTCAATAAAACATGATCTTCTACTTGAAATTACAATTATTTCCTTCAGTTATCGACATAGCACTTTTTCCTACTTTGATCTGCTTTGATGTGGGTATGGATAACCTTCACCTTTTCCATCATTTCCTCAATAAGTTCTGGGACTACGAGTTCTCATTCACCAACATCATCCGAACTAGTTGGTGTGTGACATCTCTTTCCATATAACGCTTCATATGGTGCCATCTGAATACTTGAATGGAAGTTATTATTATGGGAAAATTATCCCAGAGGTAAATATTGATTCCACATACCATGAAAGTTAATTTAGAAAGATCTCAACTTGTCTTCTAAGGTTCGAATAGTCCGTTCTGATTATCTTTCAGTTTGAGGGTGGTAGGTAGTGCTCAAACGAAGTTCAGTATCCAAGGCTTTTTGAATACTTTTCCAGAATCGTGATGTAAAATGGGGATCATGATCAGAAAAAACTAGTAGGTGCACTCTAGGAATTCTTCATTAATATATAGTCTTACTAAACGTTCAAGTGGTAAATCTTCTCTTATAGCAAGAAAATGTGTTTACTTGGTAAGATGATCAGCAATGACCCATATTGCATCGTTCCTTCTAGGAATCTTTGGTAGCCCCATGAAAAGGTCCTTCGTAATATATGGGAAGAGTTTGCATGACTCCTCTAGGATTTTTTCTTCCAACATTCACTTGTTGAATAACCATACATCTTGACAAATAATCAGCAATCTCTCTCTTTATGTTGTCCCTCCAGAAATGTTCATTCAAATCTCTATACATCTTGGTGCTACCTGGGTGTATAGAGAAATTGGAGCTATGGGAATCATCCAAAAATTCCCATTTTATATAAGGTATATTAGGAAGACAATGTTTCTTTCAAAATTTCAAAATTCCATATTAATATATGAAGTCACTCTATCTCCCTTCATTCACAGCTTTAATCTTCTTTTGAAACTCCTCATCATTAGCATGAGAACTTTTTATACTTTCTAATAAAGATGGTTTTGAAACCATTTTATAAAGCATCTATGTTTCACCTTCCATGATTATTCCCAAATCTATCTTTACTATATCCGTGAAAATTGGATCTCATTCAACTCTCATCTTGTTCAAAACTCCATGATATTTTCTGCTCAAAGCATCTGCCACCTTATTTTCCTTCTCGGGGTGGTAGTGTATAGTGAAATCATAATCATTGAGTAGTTTAACCCATCGTCTTTGCTTCATGTTGAATTCCTTATATGAGAAAATATACTTTAGAATGTTGTGATCGGTATATATATCACAAATTTCACCATAGTGTTAGTGTCTCCATATATTCAAAGAAAAGATTACCGAGTCTAACTAAAGATCATGAGTAGGATAGTTTTGTTCATAAATTTTTAGCTGTCGTGATGTATAGGCAACAACTCTATCATTATGAATGAGGACACAACCACATCCTTTCTTTGAAGCATCACTATAAATAACAAACCCATCAATTCCTGATGATAGAGTCAATATAGGAGCATTGATTAATCTTCTCTTCACTTCTTCAAAACATTCTTCACACTCTTTTGTTCAAACAAATTTAATCACTTTATGTGTGAGGTTTGTTAATGGGTTATCCAATCAGGAAAAATTATGGACAAAACACCGATAATAACATACTAAACCAATAAAACCGCATACCTCAGTTATACTTGTTGGTGCTGGCCATTCTTGGATTGCCTTTGTCTTAGAAGGATCAAGAGAGATTCCAATCATTGAGAAAATATAGCCAAGAAAAGAAATCTCTTGAAGCCCGAAATCCCACTAAATAAACTTCCCATATAATTCATTTCTTCTATGAGTCTTTAGAATAATGCGCAAGTGATTTTTATGATCTTTTTACCTTTTAAAGTATACCAATATATCATCAATAAATACCATTAAAAATTCATCAAGATATTTCTTGAAAACTCTGTTCATTAGATCGATGAAAACAGATAGCGCATTAGTCAGTCCAAAAGACATTACTGTAAAATCGTAATGCCCGTACCTGGTTCGAAATGCTTTTTTCGGAATGTCTTCTTTCTTCACACACAACTGATGATATCCAGATCAAATGTAAATCCTTGAAAAATATTAAGCTCTATGAAGTTGGTCGAATAAATCATCAATACGAGGTAGGGGATATTTGTTCTTTATCTTTATAAAATTGATATCTCTCTAGTCAATGCACAACCTCATAGATCCGTCTTTCTTCTTAACAAAAAGAACAGGGGCTCCACATAGAGAAAAACTAGGGTGAATAAATCCCTTATTACTCAATTCATATAGTTGTTTCTTTAGTTCCACTAATTCCATAGTGTCCATTCTATAAGGAGTCTTAGATATGGGCCTTTTATAGGGAATTAAGTCAATGGAAAACTCAATTTCTCATTCTGGAAGATGTCTAGGTAAATCCTCTGGAAACACATCAACATATTATTTCACAATAGCTACATATTATATTTGAACATTCTTTTCCCCACCCATAGTTATTTCATTCTCTTCCTCTCCAATAATTGAATTTAGTTGAGCTACTAGGGGTGGATTTAGATAAGAATCATGTGTTGACATTTCTGCTTTAAAGATAAGGTACTTATTATCATCATCGAAAATTTTTACCTCCTTTTTATTAAAATAAATTTTTGATTCATAGTCTGAAAGACAATCCATACTAAGGATTATATCAAATTCAATCATGGGTATGATGATGAGATCAGTAGATAAAGAACATTTATATGCCCTAATAGGGACTGATGCACAAAACCTTGTTCCAATGATACTTCCCTTAGGAGTTTTGACTAAAAACTCTCTTGTTAAATCAAATTGGAAATATCTAATTTTCATCGAAAACTTGGATGATATGAAATAATGCGATGATCCTGAACCAAATAAATCATTGGATAAACTTGATAAAACCAATAAATTACCTACCACTACGTCTTTTGGAGCTTCAACCTCAGCAGTAGTGATCACAAAAGCTTGGCTTTTCTCCATTTAACATTTCTTAGGTAAGTTTATTTTGTTCTTAAGAAATTAGATTTCATAATGCACCATTTCATTAAAACTGTAGAATTCAACATTAACAGCCTCTTTCTTCCCCTTGCAATCATGAGCTTGGTGGCCTTTTTCATCACACTTGTAACAGAATATCATTCCCTTCAGGTAATAACCATGGTGTATCTTCCCACATTTACTACAGGATGGATATTCAACTTTCCCCCTTTTCCCTTTATTTCAATTTCTAGAGTGTTTAGCATATACATATTCTCCTACTTTTTTTTAAAGTTGTAAGACATAGAAAATTCCCTTTCTATCTTGATTTCACATGAGACTATATATTCATACGATGAGAAGGATTGTGAGACTAATTCTTGATGGAGAAATGGTTTTAACCCATCAAAAAATCGATCAATCTTACTCCTTGGGGTTATGTATATAATCTACTAAATTCCTTACTAACCATGTTATGTTAGCCTCATACTTATTGACATTCTCATCCTCCTTCTGCCTCAGATTCAAAAAAAATCATTCTAAATCCTCTTGATGGTCATGAATAAAGTATTTTCTAAAAAAGATATTTAAAATCCTTCCATTACCTAATTGATACTTCTTCATCTTCCTTTGTGTTTTGAATCAATGACCACTATTGATCTGCATATCCCGTGAGGTGATAAACTACCATGAAATATTTTTCCCTTTCGATACTCCCAAGAGCATGAAATATTTTCTCTAAGGAACTTATCCATTGATCAGATACAAATGTATTTCAAGTCCCATTGAATGTTGTTGGTTGTTTCCTCATGAAGCGATCTAACATTGATCCTCCATGTTGTGGATCAGGGTGCTCCATGCGGGTAAGGTTATTATTCATAACTGAAGTGAGCTGTGCCAGTATGGTGAAAGGATGATCAACACTAGTTGCATCACCAGCTCCACTATAACAATATTGAGTAGGTTGGAAATCCATACATGGATTACGTGTGTTGATACAGTTTTCATTCCTTCCACTAGGCGCCATTTCTAAACAATGGCATAAACTAGATTAGTTTATGAATTGCAATACATAATTTCAAACTTGTAAAAAACTTAACAAAAATTAAACAGTTTATGGATATAATGAATAATCATAAAAATGTTTTATTTGAGGAGGTATACACTCATAAATCCTTCATAATGGTTTGTAAATAGAATTTGTATTATCCTAATCATATCCCCTGGGAGTGTCGTAACCAAGAGTGGAGCAAGGCCCGTTGTCACGCACCAGTTCCTGTTTGAGTCTATCTCAAAGTGGTGATTTCAGGTTTTACCTCTAGGTACATCTATGCTAGAGCTACCTCGACCTTCTCTTATATAGACATGGATTAATTTCTTGGAAAAATCACAAAATCTCTACATTACCAAAATTCTAGGAAATTATTCTATACTAATCCTCAAAGTCTATCTTAGGGTAACGTTATTTAATCCGAGTTTTTCTAAATCTAGTTTCCAGGGATTATACTAAACATCCTCTAATACCAACTGTAATTCCCTAAAACCAGTTACCCAGAGTCGGTGCATTATTAAATTACATTGTCATGATCACAAAAGATCATGTATCGAAAGACCGATTAGTTTACTTTCCTTCCAAGTACTAGATACATTTATAAGTTTACAATTACATTATAAAATGAAAACTACAACAACATTTTCTCCATAGACCACACTCATATCCATTAGACTATCCCTGTAGTTCAGTCATAATATACTTATTCACATCCTAGAAAAAATATAACATAGTCAGGGGTGAGCTTAGATGCTCAGTAAGGATAAAAATATAGCGGAAACTTTCATAATTAAGCATAAATATTTAAGGTAATGTATAAGACTAAAAAAAGATTTTTAATCATGAACTTCATAATAACATGGAAAATATAAATCAAAATAATTCCATTTACATACTCACATGGATATTCTACTAGTCTAATAATCACATGCAATATCAATAGACAATTTCATAATGATGGAATGCATAATGCTAGACTTCATAACCATATAGTCAAGGCCTTGTGCCATGTCTAAAAATAAGATTTTTTTAATTCCTTGTTTCAAGACACTAGTTTGTCTCATGTGATCTACCGATGCATCAAGAAGCTATAGCGGGCTCCACCCGTCACTTACTAAGTCCAATGCATTCCTCATATGAAAAGGTTGAAACATAACATAAACATTCGTATTAAAACTACCAAACGAAATGTAAATACTTTATCCATAAACCATTAATGGTATGAAATAACACATCCACAGTCAAACATATCACAAAACCTTTAATAAAATATTGAATATTTTTATCATAATAAATCAACTTCAAACAAGTTTAAAATCCATCAAAGGATGTTGACATAGATAAAATGATTAATATTTGAAAGAAATAACACTTTCTATTTTGAAAACATTTAAAAGAAAACATTTAACTTAGAAATATTATTATAAGTTCATAAGGGAAGATTCGACAATGTTATAATGGCAGAAAATAGCCGTACCTGCCGTATAAGTTAAAAGAAAACATTCTTACCTTAATTTTATCAAAAAGGTCATAAAGTACCTTGTTTGGAAAATGACAGAAAGATTCTTTTCCAAACATGAAAGGTAAAAAAGGGTATAAATATTTTTAACCCATAGTATAATAAATAGTAAAAATGTTCTGAAATACATTTTTAAGAAACATGGTTGTGGATGATAAAGAAGTCCCAGTAGATTACTTTCATATAAACAACCTCAAATAAGTGAAGAGATTGTGAAATTAAACCTTACCTTGTACTTTTCCTTGGTCAATGGTATGTTAACATCCTATATAATAGTTAAATAATTGTTATTAAATTATACAAGAACACCACACATAAATATGATATCTTATATGATCATCTAATATTGCTTTGTTAATAATATTTTAGTATTATCGTCGTTTCGGGTGTTAAATGATTCATTTTACTTTATGTTTTTTTGTAACATAAGTCATGATTTTTATGGATATGATTTATTTGATTGATATCCTTAATGATATTAAGTTCTTAAAACATTATTTTTAATCATCAAATTAAAATTATTCTTGAATTGTTATGATGGGGAAGTGAATCTATTCGCGTTCTTGGAGACAGTAATCTGTATGTACGCATGAGTGACAATATCATTCTTTTGATATTAAAATCTAATGTAAAAATATGGTGTATCATATATACAGAATCATTAAATTTTTATATTTTTTATTTATATCAATTATACTCATTATTATACCCATCCAAACTATGAGGTGTTGAATGACAAACTACACCACGACGTGGAGATGGTAAGCCATACGTACGCACATTTGGTGAATCTGACATTTATAAGATGGACTGAATAAAGAGTATGGTTGTACCATATTTATAAAAAAATCATAGTATATAGAAGATACTAGAGTTATTATTTTATAATGGAAACAACAAATAAAGAAGAAGTGGAAGAAGAAAAGAACTTGAAAGAGGTTATGAAATATTTACCACTTCTTTGGGTTCTTTCTTTTGATTTAATGAAAAGGGCTCCATAAGTCATATTTATGAACAAAGGAGGGCCTCTCGTATAAGGGGAAGATAGATATAAGGATATGTGGGTAGGGGTTGGCTGATCCAAAAGGCTTTGGAGGTGTGAATTTGAGAGAAGGTGAAGTGCCCTTTCATAAGAGGGGTAAGGGGAACCTTAGGAAAAGATTGAAATATTATTTTATAATAATATAGTTTTCAGTTTATATTGCCTCCAAAAAGATTTATTTCGAGGATATGGTGGGTATGGGTCAAAACTCAATAAACCAATAGGTTCTAGATATGTTTAGGTTATCATATTAATCATATCTTTTTTATTTAAATATTAGTTAAATAGTTTGACATTTACCATGCCTCTTTGTATTTTTATATTATATGGTTAATAAACATACTATAACAAGCCAAGAGATCCTCAAGTGGTTCATTATTAATATATATAACCTTATATAAGTCATTTTTTTGATCCTTAGATTTTTAGAAATATTATATCAATTAATAATATAATCTTTGTTTTAAAAACTCTTTTATGTCAATTTTGACACTATTTTGTATTTTATTTATTTTAAAGTCATAAATACATGATTACATCAAAAAAATCAATTTAATCAACCATAAAAAGTCATATTAACCCATAAAATTAGTTTAATTCAACCAAAGTCTCAAATTAGATTTATTTTTATATCAATAATATTTATTATTTTAATCGTTCATTAATAAGGTAATTACTACATCATAATTGTGTCAAATATAAATTCAATTATTTAATGTCTAAAAATTATAAATAAAATACCATTATGTAGGAAATTTATTTATCATTCTAATGAATATTTATAGTCGAATATATCTTATTTATAACCCTATATTAAAAATGTTTTTGTTATGGAAACTTGAATTTATCACTTTTAACTCTTCTTTAAATTAAATAATAATAAATGTCCAAATCTAATCCAAGTGGACCTAAAGGATCATATTTTATTCCTAAGGTTGTTTTTTGTCGAATTACACTTATCCTATAGAATTAGGACCTTTTGTAGGGTAATAATAATATAATTCTAAAGTTTAAGTACCCTATTTACTTTTAACTATGGCAAATAAAAGTTAAAAGTTACTATTCACTAGAAATTATTTTCATCTTATTGAACCACATTTTAAATAATGATATCAACCGTGTCTCTCAGATTTTTTAATTCAATTCATTGATGTGGTAAAATTACATTTTATGCAAATTTGCAAATGCTCCGAGGAGGTGGGTAAATGATGGTAAAATTTTCAATAAAATTTTAATATATCTAAACATATTATAAAATTACTCCAATAAATTACATTGAACTTATATAGTTATTATGAATATATTTTTTTTATAAAATATATTTAAACAAAATATATAATTATTTTAAAAAAAATCAGTTTTAACCAATAACGTTGTGTTTTTCACTATTCATAAAAAATTGAATGTTTTTAGAAAAATTAAAAAAATTCACCCTAAGCTAATTTCAATATTATGATTTCAAAAATGAAGTCCATTTTAAAAAATAAAATTTATTAATTTTCAAAAAGAGGGTATTACTATTCCTAACAAATAGTTTGATTTGTCGTGGTTTGTTGGAATCTCGAAGTTGCATACAATGCAAGCTATTGCCTAATTCAAACGGAAACATATTGTGGAAGCTTGGGGTGTTACATTATTCCCTACTTCAAATAATTTCATTCTCTAAATTTCTAGAATATTATTGTAGAAAAATATTTGGGTGGTTCTTCATCATAAGTTCCTCGGATTCCCACATTGCCTCTTCTATCTTATGATTTCTCCATATAACTTTTACAAGATTAGTTGTCCAGTTTCTCAACACTTGTTCTCTTGTATGAATAATCTTGACAGGATCTTCACAGTAAGACAGATCTAGTTCCAATTCAATTTTCTCATAGGTGTGTACATGTGTTGATTCAGGCATGTATTTTCTCAATACTGATACGCGGAACACATTGTGAACTTTGGAAAGACATAGAGGCATTTCCAAATGATAAGCTTCGACCCCAATTCATTTAAAATTTTTGAAAGGTCTGATGTACCTACGACTCAATTTTCCCTTATTAACGAAACATATAATACCCTTCTATGGAGATACCTTCAAGAAAACAGGATCTTTTACTTGAAATCACAAATCTTTGCTTCAGTTATCGGCATAGCTCTTTCACCTACATTGAGATGCTGTGATGTGGGTTTGGATATCCATCACTTTTTCCGTCGTTTCCTCAACAGGTTCTGGGCCTATGAGTTTACTTTCCCCAACATCATCCCAACATGTTGGTGTGAAACATCTCTTTCCATATAACGCTTCATATGGTGTCATCTGAATACTTGAATGGAAGCTATTGTTATATGAAAATTCTAGCAGAAGTAAATATTGATCCCACATAACTTAAAGGTAAAGTGAGAAAGATCTCAACATGTCTTATAAGGTTTTAACAGTTCGTTCTGATTGTCCATCATTTTGTGGGTGGTAGGCAGTGCTCAAATGAAGTTCATTATCCAAGGCCTTCTAATGACTTTTCCAGAATTGTTATGTAAAGAAGGGATCACAATCAGAAACAATCAATAAGGTACTCCATGAAGTCTTCATTAATATATAGTCTTGCTAAACGTTCAAGTGGTAAATCTTCTCTTATAGCAAGAAAATATGTTGACTTGGTAAGACGATCATCAATGACCCATATTGCATTGTTCCTTCTTGGAGTCTTTGGTAACCCAATGAAAAAGTCTATCATAATATCATCCCATTTCCACTTAGGTATGGGAAGAGGTTGCATGAATCCTATAGGGTGTGGTCTTCCAACTTTTACTTGTTGAAAAACCATACGCCTTGACACATAATCAGCAATCTCTCTCTTCATGTTGTTCCACCAAAAATGTTCCTTCAAATATCTATACATCTTGGTGCTACCATGGTGTATAGAGAAACTGGAGATATGAGAATCATCCAACAATTCTCTTATTAGATCAGGTATATTGGGAACACAAAGTCTCTTTCCAAATTTCAAAATTTCATCTTCATTTATGAAGTCACTCAATCTCCCATCATTCACAGCTTTAATCGTCTTTTGAAGCTCCTCATCATTAGCTTGAGAAATTTATATCCTTTCTAATAAATATGGTTTGGAAACGATTTGAAAAATTATCGATGTTTCACCTTCCATGATTATTCCCATATCCATCTTTACTAGATCCATGAAAATAGGATCTCTTTCAACTCTCATCTTGTTCATGACTCGATGATCCTTTCTGCTCAAATCACCTGCACCTTATTTTCCTTTCCTGGGTGGTAGTGTATAGTACAATCATAATCTTTGAGTAGTTCAAGCCATTGTCTTTTCCACATGTTGAGTTCATTCTTTGAGAAAATATACATCAGACTCATGTGATCGGTATATATCTCACATCTTTCAACATAAAAGTAGTGTCTCCATATTTTTAAAGCAAACATTACAACAAATAACTCAAGATCAGGAGTAGGATTGTTTTCTTCATGAAATTTTATTTGTCTTGATGCATAATCAATAACTCAATCATTCTGGATAAGGACACAACCACGTCCTTTCTTTGAAGCATCACTATAAATAACAAACCCATCATTTTCTGATGGTAGAGTCAAGATAAGATAATTTAATAATTTTCTCTTCAGTTCTTCAAAATATTATTCACACTCTTTTGTCCAATCAAATTTAACCCCTTTATGTGTGAGATTTGTTAATGGGTTAGCCAATCGGGAAAAATTATGGGCAAAATGTCGATAATAACCAGCTAAACCAATGAAACTGCGTACTTCAGTTATACTTGTCTGTGCTGGCCATTTTTGGATTACCTTTGTCTTAAAAGGATCAATATATATTCTTTCATTAAAGACAATATGGACAAGAGAAGAAATATCTTGAATCCAGAATTCACACTTGCTAAACATCCCATATAATTCATTTCTTTTAAGAGTCTTTAGGAAAATGCGCAAGTGATTTTCATGATCTTTTTGGCTTTGGGAGTATACCAAGATATCATCAATAAATATCACTACAAATTCATCAAGATATTCCTTGAAAACTCTATTAATTAGATTGATGAAAACAAAGGGTGAATTAGTCAGTCCAAACGGCTTTACTATAAACTCATAATGCCCGTACCTATTTCGAAATGCTATTTTAAGAATGTTTTCCTTCATCACACACTACTAATGATATCCATATTGAAGTTCAATCATTAAAAAATATTGACCTTTATGAAGTTGTTATAATAAATCATCAATGTGCGGTAGGGTATACTTTTTCTTTGTCATTATCGAATTGATATCCCTATAGTCAATGCCCAACCTCATAGATCCATCTTTCTTATTAACAAAAAGAATAGGGGCTCCCCATGGAGAAACACTAGGGAGAATAAATCCCTTAGTACACAATTACTTTAGTTCTTTCTTTAGTTTCACTAATTCCACAATGGGCATTCTAGAAGGAGTCTTTGATATGGTCCATTAACCAGGAATTAAGTCAATGGACAACTTAATTTCTCATTCTGGAGGTTGTCTAGGTAAATCCTCCAAAAAAATATCAACATATTCTTGAACAATAGGTAAATCCTCTATTTGAAAATTCTTTTCCTCAACCATAGTTATCTCATGCTCTTCCTCCCCAATAATTGAATTTAGTTTAGCTACTTGGGGTGGATCTAGATAAGAATCAGGTGGTGATTTTTTTCTCTAAAGATATGGTTCTCCTTATCATAAAAAAAAATTGTAAACTCCTTCTTCTGAAAATAAATTTTTGCATCATGGTCCGAAATCCAATCCATACCGAGGATTATATAAAATTCAATCACATTAATGATGATGAGATTAGCAGATAAATATCAATTATATGCCATAATGGGGACTGATTCACAAAACATTGTGGCAATGATACTTCTCTTAAGAGTTTTGACTGATAACTCTCTTGTTGAATCAAATTGGAAATATCTAATTTTCTTAGAAAATTTGGAAGATATGAAACAATGTGATGATCCCGAATCAAATAAAGCATTGGATAAACTTGAAGAAACCATTAAATTACCTTCCACCACATATTTTAGAGCTTCAAACTTAGTAGTAGTGAACACATAAGCTTGGCCTTTATCCCTTGGCCGTTTCTGAGGTAAGTTTCTTAGGCACTAAATACATTCATTTTCATAATGCCCCATTTCTTTAAAAATGTATCATTAAACATTAAAACCTCTTTCTTCCCCTTACAATCACGAGCTTGGTGGCCTTTTTCACCACACTTGTAATAGACTCCCATTCCCTTCAGGCAAGTACTATGGTGTTTCTTCCCACCTTTACTATAGGATGGATAATCAACTTTTCCCTTTTCCCCTTTATTTCCATTTCTAGAGTGTTTAGGAGATCTCTTCTTTTCCTGCATTATATTAAAGTCGTAAGACTTATTGAATTAATTTTCTATCTTGATAGCACATGAGACTATATCTTTGTATGATGAGAAGGATTGTGAGACTAATGCATGTCAGAACCCATCAAAGAATCGATCATTCTTAATCCTTGGGTTACGTATATAATATGTTTCATGTGTTGATATCCTTGTAAAGTTAGTATCATACTTTTCAACATTCTCTTCCTCGTTCTACCTCAGATTCAAAAATTTTATTTCCAAATTCGCTCAATGTTCACAAGTAAAGTATTTTTCTAAAAAAATATCTTTAGACTCCCACCATTCCATACTTGATACTTCTTCATCTTCCTTTGTGTTTTGAATCAATGATCACCATTGATCTGCATCTCTCATGAGGCGATAAACTTCCATAACAACATTTTCCATTTTGCTACTCCCCAGAGTATAAAATATTTTATCTAAGGAACTTATTCATTTCTCATCTACAAATGGATTTGTAGTCCCATTTAATGTTGGTGGTTGTTTCCTCATGAAGTGATCTAACATTTATCCTCAGCGTTCTGGATCAGGGTGCTTCATATGAGTATGGTTATTATTTATAACCTGAGTGAGTGGTCCCAGTATGGTGATAAGATGATCAGAAATAGTTGCATCACCAGGTCCACTATAATTATCTTCCGTATAAGGGAAATCCCAACTTGGATTACATGCATTGATACGGTCTCCATTCCTTCAACTAGGCTCAATTTCTAATCAATGGCATAAACTAGATTAGTTTATGAATCACAGTACATAATTCCAAACTTGTAAAACACTTAACATAAATTAAACAGTTTATGGATATAATCCATAATCATAAAAATATTTTATTTGAGGAGGTATAGACTCATAAATCCTTCATAATGGTTTTTAACGAAAATGTGAATTATCCTAAGCGTATCCCCCGGGAGTGTCGTAACCAAGAGTGCAGTAAGGACCATTTTCATGCACCTATTCTCATTCAAGTCTAGCTCAAAGCGGTGTTTTCAAGTTTTACCCCTACGTACATCTGTTCCAGAGCTATCTCTACCTACTCGTATCCAGATATGGATGTATTTCATTAAAAACTCACAAAATATTTACATTACCAAAATTCTAGGAAGTTATTCTATAGTAATCTTCAAAGTCTATCTTAGGGTAACATTCTCTAATCAGAGTGTTTCTAAATCTAGTTTCCAAGGTTTGTAATAAAATTTCTCTCATGACAAATGTAACTCCCCAAACCCAGTTACCCAGAGTCGGTGCATTATTACATAACATTGGCATGATCAAAAAATATCATGTCTCGAAAGACCGATTTGTTTAGTAGCCTTATAAGTACTAGATACATTCACAAGTTTTACATTACATTATAAAATTAAAAACTACAAAACATCATCTTAATAGGCCACACTAATATCCCTTAGACTATCCCTATTGGTCAGTCAAAATATACTTCTTCACATCCTGGAAAAAATAAAACATAGAAAGGGGTGAGCTCAAATGCTCAGTAAGGATAACAATATTGTAGAAATTTTCATAAATAAACATAAACATTTAAGGAAATGTATAAGACTAAAACAAAATCCTTTAAAATATAAAATTCATCATAATATGGAAAATATAAATCAAAGTAATGCCATTTACTTACTCACATGGATATTCTACTCGTCAAATAATCACATGCAATATCAATTTCCAATTTCATTTTGATGGAATTCATAATTCCAGACTTCATAACCACATAGTCAAGGACTTGATCCAAGTCTAAAAATAATATTTTGTCAAGGCCATGTTCTAAGGCACTAGTTTGTCTCATGAGACCCACTGATGCATCTAGGAGCTATAGCGGGCTCCACCACTACTACAAATACGCCCTTTATCAGCGCTAAAAAGGGCCTTTAACAGCGCTAGGAAAAGCACTGTTAAAGCCGGTGAAGATAAGGGGGGGGGGGTCCCCATTATCAGCGCTCAAAGGAAGTGCTGATATAGGACCCCTTTATCAGCGCTCAAAAAAACGCTGATAAAAGTATCCCTTTATCAGCGCTTTTTTTAGCGCAGATAAAGGGGTTCTATATCAGCTCTTCCTTTATCAGCGCTTTCATTTTAGCGCTGATAAATGACCCGTTTATCTGAGCTTCTAAAAAAGCGCTGATAAAAGTTAAAAAAATTTAAAAAAATTAAAAAAAATTAAAAAAAAATTAAAAAAACAATTACAAAAAAATAAAAAAAATCATGCCATCATGGGGGGGGGGGGGCTTTATAGCACTTGATCCCCCCTTTTAATAGCACTTTTTAGCCCCTCCAACGCCCGCACACACCCCCTCCACCCTTTATCAGCGCTTGCCCCCCATGCGCGCGCCTCTGCCTCCAGCAGGTTTTGAACTCGAGACCTCCCCCCTGTGTGCCTAAACCCTTACCACTACTCTATTTTGATTTGATTACTGATTCATGATATATATATATATATATATATATATATATTTATTCGTATAGTAATATATATTTATATTTATATATATATATATAGTTATATTAATATATATATATAGTTATATTAATATATATACAGTGATATTAATATATATATATAGTTATATTAATATATATCTCTATTTATATATATATAGTTATATTTATTCATATAGTAATATATATTTAAATTAATATATATATAGTTATATTAATATATAAATAGTTATATTAATATATATATATAGTTATATCAATATATATATAGTTATATTAATATATATATAGTTATATTAATATATATAGTTATATTAATATTTATATATATAGTTATATTAATATATATCTATATTTCTATAAATATATATAGTTATATTTATTCGTATAGTAATATATATATATTAATATATATAGTTATATTAATATATCTATATATAGTTATATTAATATATATCTCTATATATATATATATATATTTAGTTATATTTATTCATATAGTAATATATATTTATAGTGATATGAATATATATATTTATAGTGATATTAATATATATATATATATATTGTAATATTAATATATATGTAGTTATATTAATATATATATATATAGCTAGATTAATATATATATATATATATATATATAGTTTTATTAATATATAGTAGTTATATAAATATTCATATATTGGTATTTTAAATAAAATGGATATTAGTTATTATTTAGATAGAGCTAATATATCTTATATGTTAATATGTTTAATTATTTATTTTAAAAATTTAATTTTTAAGTGTGAATATATAAAAAAAATATGTACATATAGTTATATATTTGATTATAAATAGAAGTGCATTATAAAAAATGATAAAATTTCAAAGGAATAATATCAATACGAATGTAATACCTTGGAATAATTTTAGTCCCCCCCAAAAAAGCCAATAATACCCCCTCAAACGAGGCTGAAAACCCACAAAATGTTAAAAAATCTGGGTACCCCGACTAAAAACTCAGTTTTGGAGGTCTTATGGGCCTCTTTTGGCCTCGAAAAATGCTTGACCAGGATTTTCGCAAGTGATAAAGATGTAGAAATCGTCGTAGACTTCGATTTGATATATGGTAGAGCTCAAGCAGACACCCGGATCAAAAGTTATGGCCGTTTGAAGTTTGAGTTGCGTTTTCAACTTATTTTGGATCTTTTTTTAATTTTTTTAATTTTTTCAGTCTTCAAATTGTTATTAAATGACTACTACTCTATAATAATTAGAAAATTCTTAATTAAATTTTTTTCAAATTTTTTAAGAAGCAATTTTCACTAAATATCTTATATATTAAATATATTAAGTGTTAATGTACATTTATACTTATCTAAAATATATTTAAAAATTATATATTATATATATATCAATATAACTATATTAATATATTAATATATTAATATATTTTTTGTATTTTTTTTTGAATTCGACCCATTATCAGCTCTTTTAAAAAAAGAACTGATAAAGGCCCCCCGTTTATCAGCGCTACTAAACAAGCGCTGAATAAGGGGGTCCCTTTATCAGCGCTAAAAAAGCGCTGATAAAGTGGGGGCCTTTATCAGTGCTAAAAGAAAGCCCTCATAAAGGGTACTTTTATCAGCTCTTTTTTGAGCGCTGATAAAGGCCCCCCCTTTATCAAAGCTTTTTCGTTAGTGCTGATAAAGGGGGGGGCACTGGGAAAAACTATTTTAAAACTACCATACGAAATGTCAATACTTTATCCATAAACCATTAAGTGAATGAAATAACACATCCACAGTCATACATATCACAAAACCTTCAATACAATATGGAAGAATTGTATCATAATAAATCAACTTCAAACAAGTTTAGAATCCATCAAAGGATGTTGATATAGATGAAATGACAACTATTTGAAATAAATACATCTTTCTATTTTGAAACCTTTTAAAAGAAAAAATTTATCTCAGAAATATTCTTATAACCTTATAAGGTAAGATTTTATGATGTTATAATGGCATAAAATAGCCACACCATCCGTATAAGTTAAAAGAAAACATTTTTACCTTAATTTTGTCGAAAACTTCATAGAGTACCTTGTTTGGAAAACAACGGAAAGATTCTTTTAAAAACATCAAATGTCAAAAAAGGGTATTAATGTCTTTAACCCATAGTTTAGGAAATAGTAAAAATGTGTTGAAATATATTATAAAGAAACATGGATGTGGGTGATAAAGAAGTCCTAGTAGATTACTTATTTATAAACAACCTCGAATAAGTGAAGAGATTGTGAAATTAACCCTTATCTTGTACTTTTCCTTGTTTTTGGGTATGTTAACCTCCTATAGAATAACTAAATCATTGTTATTAAATTATACAATAACCATATACATAAATATGATATCATATATGTTCTTCTAATATAGATTTGTAAATTATGTTATTGTATTATCGTCGTTTCGGGTGTTAACTGATTTGTTTTCCTTTATGTGTTTTCTTACAAAAGCCATGTTTTTATGGATATGATGTATTTTATTCATATAAATAATGATATTAAGTTCTTAAACATTATTTTTAATCATCAATTGAAAATTATTCTTGAATTGTTGCGATGGGGAAATGAATCTCATCGTGTTTGTGGAGACGGTAATCCGTACATACGCACGAGCGACAATATCATTCTTTTGATATTAAAATATTTTTTAAATAGATGGTATATCATATATAATGAATCATAAACATGTTATATTTATTATTTATATCAATTATGCTCATTATTATACCCATCCAGACAATGAAGTGTTGAATGACAAATTATGCCACGACGTGGAGACGGTAAGCCGTACGTACGCACGTATGGTGACTTTGTCATTTATAGGATGGATCGAATAATGAATATGGTTGTACCATATTTATAATAACATCACAACATATATAATATACTGGAGTTATTATTTTAGAATGGAAACAAAAAAAGAAACAAGAAGTTGATGAAGAAAAGAACTTGAAAGAGGTGATGAAATATTTACCTTTTCTTTGGGTTCGTTCTTTTGATTTGATCGAAAGGGCTCCGTAAGTTGGATTAATAACCAAATTAGGGCCACTAGGATAATGGGAAGATAGTTTGGAGTATATTTGGGAAGGTTTTGGATGAGCCAAAAATCGTTGGAGGTGTGAATTTGAGAGAAGGGGAAGTGACCTTTTATAAGAAGTGTGATGGGCTCCTTAAGAAAAGATTGAAATATTAATTTATAATAAAATTGTTTTCTATTTATAATGGCTCCAAAATGATTTATTTCTAGGTTAAGGTTGGTATGGGTCGAGATCCACTAAACCAATAGGGTTTAGATAGGTTTAGGTCATCATATTAACCTTATCATTTAGACTTTACTCTTAGTTAAATAGTTTGACATTTACCACGTCTCTTTGTATTTTTTATATTATATGGTTAATAAACTTACTATAACAAGACAGGTGTAACCCAAGTGGTTTATTATTAATATATATATCCTTATCTAAGTAATATGGAAGAACCTTATATTTTTAGGAATATAATATCAATTAATAATATAATATTTATTTTAAAAACTCTTTTATATCAATTTTGACACTAGTTTGTATTTTGTTCTTGTTAAGGTCATAACATCATTATTACTTAGAAAAAAATTCATTTAATAAACCATAAAATGTTATATTAACCTATAAAATTTGTGGAGTTACTCAAAAGTCTCTAATTTTATTTATTTTGATATCTATAATATTAAATATTTTAATATTTCATAAATAAGGTAATTACTGCATCATCATTATGTCATAAATAAATTTAATTATTTAATGTCTAGAAATTGTAAATAAAATATAATTATGTAGGGAATCATTTTATCTTTATGATTAATAATTATAGTTGAATTTATCTTTTAAATAAACCTATATTAAAAATGTTTTAGTTATAGAAACTTGAATTTAACACTTTTAACTATTCTTTAAATTAAATAATCATAAATGTATTAATGTAATGAAAGTGGACCTACATGGTCATATTTTTTTCCTAAGGTTGTTTATGGTCAAATTTCACTTATCCAATACAATTAGGACATGCGTTAGGGTAATAATAATATCATTTTAACCTATAATTACCCTATTTACTTTTAACCGTGGTAAATAAAAGTTAAAAGTTAATATTCACTGAAAATTGTTTTCATCTTATTGAACTACATTTTACTAACTGATATCAACTATGTCTCTCGAATTTTTGAAATTCAATTCACTGAAGCGGTAAAATTATGTTTTATACAAATTTGAAAATGCTCCTAACAGGTGGGTAAAAGACTGTAAAAAGTTCCATAAAATTTATATATATATAAACTTATTATAAAATGACTCCAATGAATTACATTGAACTTATATATGTATTTTTTTGGGAAAAAATCCCTCAAGGTAACTATGTAGTATTTTTGGGTTGATTGTGTTTGTTGACAAAGAAGGTTTTCATGGATATTTGTCGAGTTCCCAAGAAGTTGTTGACAATCCTTGTTGACAAAGACCGATTACAAAGGAAAGGACGATCTAGAGACGGTACAAAAGAGCAGTACAAGGTGGCGCCGTTTCCCAGTGTTTGCCAAATTTTTGGGGTCCAAAATTTGGAGTTTGGTGAGCATCGCGAAAATAGGATTTCCATGAAGAGCATAATTTAATATGGCGAAGGCATGAATTTCGCGAATATAGGATGCATTGTTTGGAAATCACGAAGACTAGAAGAATGGAGGCGGTGAGTCTTCGTGACTACGTCAAGCTTCGCGAACAGCAGAGGCTGAAGCGCATCGCGGCGGAGAAGGGCTTCGTGAGAGAGCTTCGCGGCGAAGGTGCAATGGTATGTTGACGGTGATTTTTCGCGACTACGTCAAGCTTCGCGAACGACAAATCGCTGTGGTGCTTCGCGATTTGGACAGAATTCCGGTAGAAACTTTGGAGCTTCGCGATTTGAGATGATGTGGCGTTGACTTCGCGCGGAAGGGATGAGGGTCGGTGGAATTGCCTATAAATAGAGGCCGACTACCTCGAGAGAAGTAGAGAGAATTTCAGAGAAGATCATTCGCTCTCGATTTGCGAAGGTGGTTCGCGGAGCCAGTGTGCTTCACAAAAGAGGTGCTTCGCGGAAACTATTGTAGCTCCGCGAAACCTGCGATCTCCACATTGGCTTACTAAGATTCACGAGGGCCGTCACTTTGCAACGGCTTGAGCTTCGCGAGAGTGCTTCGCGAGAGAGATTCGTGAAAAGGAAGGAGATTCACGAAGTAGGGTGCTTTGTGAAGGTACTTTCCAAAGGTAGGTGCCCAGTGGTCAGAGGGAAAGTTCTATTCATCAGTGGATGAAATTTGGACTTCAACAGAGCATCTATCAACAGTTGAAGATGCATTATTTCATGCAAATGAAGAGACCTAGAAGTCTATAAACTGTGATTGGTTTCCGTTCTGGGGAAGCGAGCTTAAGAAAAGGAAGAAGGTGATCCTCTCCACCGGAAGTGAGCCAGAGAGAGCGAAACAGGGAGTGACCCTTGGGAAAGCAGTGAGATGACCCTAAACTTTGTATAGGCAGTGAGCCTGGGCATAGAAGTGATCTAGCCCGAACTTTGTATCCACATCTAGTGATGATTAGTGGAATTTGGTACGACTGGCAACCTGTCGGCGTATGCTCCTTGGACGTAGCCCAGTGAGGGTGAACCAAGTAAAAATCTTTGCGTCTTCCTGTTAATTTGCCTGCATTGCATTTAAAGCATCATCATCAGATAAAGAAGAAAGAAAGTGATCATAACATACACGCAAGTGCAAACAAAGTGACCCTTGTAACAAAAAGGTCAAGATCCAGTGGGGCAGGAAGAACATTGAAAAAGAATATCCATACCCTGATTCACCCCCCCCCCCTCAGGGTATATAGGCCCCTATTGGTCCTAACAATTGGTACCAGAGCGATAGGTTTCTTTTATCAGATTTGTTTGCTTCGACTTGGTGTAGTCGATCTGTGTGGTTGAAGATTCAGTTTTCTATTATGACAATCTGCCATGGGAAAAGGAAAAACATCAAATAAGAATCAGAAGTATGGTAATTTTCCTCAGTGTGGAAGTGTTTTTAGAAAAAGTGTGATTAAACTAAAAGAATCAAACAGCTTAGTGAAGGAAGGTCTTGATGATTCTGATAGGGAAAAGATTGATTCACTCAATCATGATGTTGTAATGAGTGAAGTACATGAGAATCAGTGTGATACTGAAACAGAAGAAGAAATTGAAGGAAGAATAGATATGCGAGCTGAGTTAGAGGCTGCTCTTGAGGAGATAGATGTTTGGAGAGCTAAAACAAATAAATCTAAAAAAGTTGTTCACGATTCCAAACTCTTTATGCAGCAAAAGGAAGAAGAGAAGTATGAGTTTATGGAAGAAATTGAGAAACTCAAGTTATCAACACGAGAGAACTCAGAATCAGTTAGTGAGTATAAGCTTAAGATTGAAGAACAGAAAATGGAGATCGATGGCTTGAATAGAAAAGTGAAAGATCAAGTCAAGTGTATCGAAGAACCTGATATTTCAAGTGACGTTAGAAACACTGATGAAATTAATTCTAAAGATATTCTGATCCAAGCACCAAGAACTGAGATCAACAAGCTAAGAGGCTTGAATCAAAGGCTTATTGATGTAGCTATTGATCTGAGGGAGAAAAATGATTCTCAAGATGAAGAATTGAGAAAGAGATCTGAAAAGGTGGAAGAATCAAAAGCTGGTGACAAGGAGAAGAATCTGAACTCATATGAGATTCAGAATTTGAAATCTAAAAATGCGAATCTAACTACAGAGCTATCCGAACTACTTCAGAATAATAAAATTCTACAACAATAGAATGCATGTTGTTCTGATTTCATTGCTCAAGAAAGATTGAAATTAAAGGATCAGAGTGACAAGGTAGAAAAGCTCACACGAGAAATAGAAAATGAGATGAGTTGTGGAAATAATCTCAGAAGAGAACTCAATGCCCAACTTGAATCAAGTGATATGAAGATTCAAAAGTTGGAAGAGGAGTTAGAATTAGTAAAGAAGTAAGTGGAGAAATCCAATGCTAAAGGAATTCCAAAAATGAAAGATGCCTTACACTTTCTATTTTATCATCCTTCAACAAGTGATGATAAAATGAAGAACAAATATGCTATTTCTGAAGGGAAACAACAGAATATTTTCTCAGATCAAAGACCAGCAAGTTTCAGAAAAGCTGGTATCATATTTGATGAATACCCTCCCGTAAAAGATAGAAAGAGAGCTTTGAACAGTTACAAATGTGAAAGAAATCCTATAGGTGCTGGAGATATACCTAAAAGGACAGTTACAAAAATTAGTGATGACATGTGCTATTTCTGTGGGATTCATGGCCACACATCAAGCTTCTGTTCAGAGGCTCTAGAATACATTTCAGGCTGTGAAAACAGAGACATTACTAAATCTGAGAATAAGAAGAAGCATCATGATAAATCAGAGAGAAGAGTTTCTCAGAGGAGAACATTCATCAGATGCTATTACTGTGGAAGGATGGGACACACAATGCGTATGTGTTAGGAAGCTCAGGAGATCGATGCCAGAAGAAGAAAACAAGTTGCATCAACATCTCAGCAGAGAAGTGATGAAATGAGGTATGCCTTTAATAGAAAATGTTTCATATGTTCTGATCATGGGCATTTGGCCAGACAGTGCAGCAAGAAGAAAGCGGGGAAGGAAAAAGATCCAAGAAAGAGATTACCAACTCCATTGGTACATAATGAGAAATTATACACTGGGAGACAAAGTGGTAAGGTGAAAAATAGGCTTAGAGCCTCAGGGGAATCACATGGAGCTAAACGAAAGGTGTATCAATCACCTCCTCTGTCGTAATCACAACCGCTCTCAAGGAGAGAATGTGAACAAACCTGGAAGATTAAGGGGAGATCTACTCCATCTGTGATAAAGAATAATGAATGTTCAATGGAGAACTCACCAGTAGTGAAAAATAGTGTGGTGACTCAGACATCTAATAAAAGAAAGATGAACAAAGAATGCATCGAAAAATCCACATGTCGTGTTTCTCAGCGAGAGGTGAAGGAAAGAGGAAGACCCATAAGATGGGAGAATAAGAAAGGGAAGATGCTAAACAGAGAGGTTCCTACTTAGAGAAATAATGAAGGAAAATGTAATTTTGGTAGAACCTCAAAGAAGGAAATGTGTACTAGCGGGTTTATACCCCAATCGGCGAGAAAGGCCGAGCCTACCAAATCTACATATCAGAAAAAGGCTCAGAATGTAGGCAATGAATGCCTAGTCATATGGCCAGAACAGTTGAAGTTGGCTAGGCAGCTGGAGGAAGCAAGAAAAGAGTGTAATGCCCTCCAAGAAAGAATCAAAGGGTTGACCCATCAGGATCAACCACAATCCTCATCTTGAGGAGTCCAGAAGGAAAACCCCTCTCCCTATGTATATAAATGCTATTAACTGATGATTCATATGTTTTAGGTTCTAGGGAGATACGATCCAAGGGGAAGAGGCATCTAAGGATGCGACGTGGAAATGTGATATGCTCTACTGTTTCAATTGATTCAAATCAGGTACCAGAGTTGAAGAAGAAAGGGAGCAACAGAGCACAATAGAATGTGATTGTGTTGTTAACTTTGTCTCTTGTTTCCTACACTGAGTTTCAACTCAGTAGGCTTAGAGATTTTGTTTATTGGATCAACTCTGAGTGGAAGATGAGAACAAATGATGCAGGAGTAAAAGACTAGTTATGGGTCTAAACTGTTGGGCCTAACTTCGGGAAGAGTTTCATAACACGGGGGGAGCATTCTATATCCTAATCAGATGCATGATCTCAATATGATATGAAGGATGAATTTTTATGCTCATGAAGAATGATTGGTGGAGAAGCAGCAATAACAATGCATTTCATGATTATTTATTTTGATCTAACATTGTGGTACCAGCTGACTGTTTTCAGGATAGCAAGAATCTGTGAGAAGTAATTGAAAAGAATGATTCCACTGATCAATGAAACAGTGAGAAATTTCCTGATAAACGTGATGAGGAGGAAAGAATCAAAGGGGGATCATAAGTGACTAATGCTTATTTAGAAAAGAAAAAATCCTCATCTGCACAATAGTCAAAGAGTTGAGCTGAAATTGACATGCAAAATATCATTGGTTATTAGTCGGAACTAGCCCAGACAAGGAGAATGTAATCACTTCAGAAAACATCTTTTATATCCCAGGTTGAGCCGAAATGCATTGCTGATGCATCTGAAGATGAAAACTGGGTTCAGGCTATAAATGAAGAGCTTGATCAGATTGAGAAGAACCAGACATGGGAGATTGTTTCGAGGCCATCAGAAAAGAATGTCATCAGGACTAATGAGTCTATCACAACAAGATGAATGAACATTGCACAGTGATTCGGAACAAAGAAAGACTATTGTGAAAGGGATACTCCCAGATTGAGGGTTTAGATATTGATGAGACATTTGCACCGGTTGCAAGGTTGGAGACAATCAGATTATTCCTAGCCATTACAGTGCAAAGAAAGTTCAAAGTGTTCCAAATGGATGTCAAAAATGCATTTCTAAATGGGTTTCTGGAAGAAGAGGTGTACATTGAGCAGCCAGATGGTTTTCTCATTCATGAGGATGAGAACAAAGTTTTCAGGTTGAAGAAGGCATTATATTGGCTGAAACAAGCACCAAGAAAATGGTACTGAAGGCTATATCAGTATTTTATGAAGATTGGTTTTCAGCGTGGGGTATTTGATTACAATATTTATTTCAACAACAATATTAATCAAATAATGATGAGGCTGGTCAAGGAAGAAGATATAATATTTGGAAGATCAGATGAAGCATAGTGGAGATAATCTTCTGAATTCATGGAACATGAGTTCGAAATGTCTATGATTAGTGAGCCGATGTCTTTCCTTGGTTTACAGGTTACACAAGGCAAGAATGAAACATTCATTTCTCAATCCAACTATGCCAAGGATGTTTCGAAATGAGATTTGGAATTGAAGATTCCAAGGAGAAGAAGTCCTTGGTTTCTACCCGGAAGAAATTATCAAAAGATGACCGTGGCAGGGTAGTTAATTTCTCTAAAAACAGGCATATTATTGGAATTTTGTTGTACTTGACTGTAACAAGGACTGATATTGTATTCGCCACATGCCAAGTAGCGAGATATCAGAGTAATCCTAAGGAAAGCCACACGCATGCAGTGAAAATAATACTTCGGTATATCCAGGGCACAGTGGATTTCAGCTTGACATATACTGATAAATATCAGACAGAGTTATTGGGATATACTGATGCAGAATGGGCCGGTTCAGCAGATGATAGATGATCAATGTCAGGTGGTGCATTCTATCTTGGTGGATTGTTTATTTCTTGGCGAAGCAAGAAGCAATATTTCATTTCGTTGAGCACCCTAGAAACTGGGTATATTGCGGCCACTCAAGCATGCACACAATTATTGTGGATGAAGTAGCAGCTTAAAGATATGGGAGTTGAAGTGATGTATCCAATCGGAATCTAGTGTGATAACTCAAGTGCTATCAATCTGAGCAAAAATCCAGGTCATCACTCAAGGATAAAGCACATTGAGATCAAATATCATTTTATAAAAGAGAAAGTTGAACTGGGGATCGTGAAGTTGGAGTATGTGCCTACAGAACTACAAGTTGCAGACATCCTGACAAAGGCCTTACCCAAGGCAGAATTTGAGAGACATTGACTGGCTCTGGGAGTTCAGTCGACTCCCCGCACTTGAAATAGTGTGGGCCCATACCCCCTCTCCCCGAGGTATGATGTGCTTTTCCCTAATGTGTTGATATGTGTTCTCTACTATGTTACAGGCTTCAAAGGAGTGAACTTTGGGTTTGTTGACAAAGGGGGAGAAAATAGTGTTTGTTAAAGGGGGAGAAAATAGTGATTGGGAGATAGTGTGGCTATTTGAGATATCATGACAGATACGGGGAGAAGCTGACCAGTGGAGCAACCAGATAGGGGGAGAAATGAGAAAGGAGGAGATTTTAAATCTGAAGATGCTAGAAGTGATCGATCAAAGCATAGAAATCATGACAGCTGAGGATCATGATAAAAGCAGAAAAGTGTTGTTGGAATGGTGTGAGACGGTGTCCAGAATTCACCAATTGTTATCAGTGTGGTTCAACAATTGGTATCAATTTAAGAATTGGTATCAGGTTGGAATCGACAATTGGGGTCTGACATGAAGTGATTCATTGATGAAATTTTCATACTAATCTTGTTTCCCACGCCAAGCATAGCTCATGTGGGCTTAGAGTACGTGTTAAGTGATTCCTTGAACGCTATCATAATCGCAAGAGGCGAATGGTGGTAGCAACTGGAAGAAGACTCAGTGAGGTATCAACGTGCAGAAAATCATTCTGAGAACAGTTATGAAGAATTGTCAACAAACCCAAAGGGGGATATTGTTGGGCAAAAATCCCGCATGGTAACTTTGCAGTATTTTTGGGTTGATTGTGTTTGTTGACAAAGTAGGTTTTCAGGGATATTTGTCAAGTTCCCAAGAACTTGTTGACAATCCTTGTTGACAAAGATTAATGACAAAGGAAAGGATGATCTGGAGACGGTATAAAAGAGCAGTACAAGGTGGCTCCGTTTCCCAGTGTTTGCCAAATTTTTGGGGTCCAAAATTTGGAGTTTGGTGAGCATCAAGAAAATAGGATTTCCATGAAGAGCATAATTTAATATGGCAAAGGCATGAATTTCGCGAAGATAGGTTGCATGGTTTGGAAATCACGAAGACCAGAAGAATGGAGGCGGTGAGTCTTCGCGATTACATCAAGCTTCGCGAACAGAAGAGGCTGAAGCGCATCGCGGTGGAGAAGGGCTTCGCGAGGGAGCTTAGCGGCAAAGCCACGAAGGTATGTTGACGGTGATTCTTTGCGACTACGTCACGCTTTGCAAACGAAAAATTGCCGTGGTGTTTCGCGATTTGGACAGAATTCCGGCAAAAACTTTGGAGCTTCGCGATTTGAGATAACATGGCGTTGACTTCGCGTGGAAGGGATGAGGGTCGGTGGAATCGCCTATTAATAGAGGCCGACCCCCTCGAGAGAAGTAGAGAGAATTTCATAGAAGATCATTCGCTCTCGATTTGCGAAGGTGGTTCGCGGAGCCAGTGTGCTTCACGAAAGAGGTGCTTTGCGGTGGCTATTGTAGCTCTGCGAAACATGCGATCTCCGCGTTAGCTTACCAAGCTTCGCGAGGGCCGTTGATTTGCGACGACTTGAGCATCGCGAGAGTGCTTCGCGAGAGAGCTTCGCGAAAAGGCAGGAGCTTCACGAAGGCTTGTTTGAGCTTCGCGAAATTGGGAGCTTCGCGAAGTCGGGTGCTTTGCGAAGGTACTTTCCAAAGGTAGTTGCCCAGTGGTTAGAGGCAAAGTGCTATTCATCAGTGGATGAAAGTTGTACTTCAACAGAGAAATAATCAATAGTTGAAGATGCAATATTTCAGGCAAATGAGGAGACCCATAGGTCTATAAACTGTGATTGGATTCCCTTCTGGAGCAGTGAGCTTAGGAAGAGGAAGAAGGTGATCCTCTCCACCGGCAGTGAGCCAGAGAGAGAGAAATAGGGAGTGAACCTTGGGAAAGCAGTGAGCTGACCCTAAACCTTTTATAGGATGTGAGCCTGGGCATAGAAGTGATCTAGCCCGAACTTTGTATCCATATCTAGTGAAGATTAGTGGAATTTGGTACGACCGGAAACTTGTCGGCGTATGCTCCTTGGACGTAGCCCAGTGAGGGTGAACCAAGTAAAAATCTCTGAGTCTGTCTGTTAATTTGACTACATTGAATTTAAAGCATCATAATCAGATAAAGAAGAAAGTAAGTGATTATAACATACATGCAAGTGAAAACAAAGTGACCCTTGTAACAAAGAGGTCAAGATCCAGTGGGGCAGGAAGAACTTTGAAAAAGAATATCCATACCCTGATTCACCCCCCCTCTCAGGGTATATAGGCCCCTATTGGTCCTAACATATTTTGTATCTATTTTGACCTAAAATAGATTTTAATAAATTAAATAAATTAAATAATTATTTAAATAAAAAAATGGTTTTAGCCAATAATGTTATGTTTTTCACTATTCATCAAAAATTTTACATTTTCAGAAAAATACAAAAAAATCACCATAAGCTAATTTTGATATTCTAAATTCAAAAATGAAGTCCATTTTGAAATATAAAATTTATAAAATTTCAAAAAGAGGGTATTAATATTCATAACAGCTAGTTTGATTGGTTACGGTGTGTTGGAATCTCGAAGTTGCATACAATTCAAGCGATTTCATTATTCAAAGGGAAAAATACCATGGCATCTTGGGGTGTTACATAAATCTTGTATATCTAACTATACACATTGTATTTTAATAAAAATAACCACATAGTTCTATTTATGGAAACAACTATTTCAACACCCCCACTTGCACTAGAGGAAACATTATAAGCAAACTTGCCATCTTCTCACATAATCCTAAAAATATTCATACTGAGTCATAGTTTTAGCTGCTGGGGCTACCATGATTTTTCCTTGTGGCAATTCTTCTATTTGCGTCCTCATCTCTTAAAGTAAAACTTACCAAGAGATGGTATCCAACTGTATATCTGTTTTTTTCACTATCATAACATGAAATATTGACTAGAAAGAATATCATAATTTACATTACGATAAAACTTTTCTTAATAGAAACAATTCTAAGAACTTGAAAAAAGCGTTACATTTATCTACTTCTTAGTTTCCTTAGAAGCTGCAACGTACTCAGTATTGGTATATATGGATACCCCTGGCTAATATGAGCTTGTATTTCTCATTTCCCTAGCATAACGGTGATATTAGATCACATGGATCTAAGGAAGAGTAGTTTGTGTCCCCTAAAAACTAGTATCCTTTCTTCTCCAATTTATAGGTACTTATCTTCCCTACCTTCCGATGTACAACCAGATAGTTATGACTGCTTCACTTGAAGTGCTCCTAGATATAATTGAAATTAGTCTTCTATCCTAGAAATATCGATTTTTCTTCATATAATGGATTACATGATTGATTCATCACTACAAAATATGGAATTCTATTCTTCTTTCTTAATCACTTCCCATGCCACGAACACGTCAACCTAGAGAGACAATATCATGTGAAACTATCAAAAATTCATCTGTATAATTGTTCCAACTTTTATTATTCAATACTATGTCACTATATGTACAATTTAATTGGTCCAAGAAAGAATTAGTTCTACCACAGTAGATCCCATTACCTAGAACTTAGGTTTCTACATTTAGTTGATCACTAGAGAATAGATTATATCCAAGTCTTAGCTAACTTGGAGACAAATCTATTTTCCATATGTTTCCAAACATATTTTACTTAGAAAAAATTGGCGCTCTCACTAACCTCAGGTAAAAACATGTCAAAAATTTATTACAAATGCATATTCTATGATATTGTTTCCTACTTTAATCCTAAACCACATATCAGTAACTTGCAACCTATATTAGAATTATATGACATGACCATCCCTTTCTAGTTGCATCATATAGACACCTTCCATGATTGGTGGTCATTACATGTAATGATTAATATAATGGTCATATAAATTAAATATGACAAGTAAAATTCTAATGGATTTAAACATACCGAACTAGTGTAATCAATCGATATTTATTGGTAATATGCTTATATAATCCATATATCTACTAACTTGAATAACCACCATAGTATTCAATTTAAAAAACCCATTGTAATTTGATAGATGTAATCTATTGTTGATTTTTAATTTATCTTTTTAATATTAACTAATTTTAATATTCTATTTACTTGTAGAAATTATTATTCTCAATGAATAGTGTATCACCCCCATAGTGAACCCAAAAACATCATCATGGTTTTAAACCTTCCTATGTAGTATGTGTCTCTGGATCATTCCTCTCCCTCATGTACCTGGGGAACTTATTTCAATTCCAACTATTTGTGCATCTTTATCATTAAATATGATCAAGTCATCCTTGCTCCCACTATCTCTAGTAGAGAATTGAACCCTTTTATAGAAATATAATCTTTATCTTGGCTACCAATTTTCTATCATAGGGGTTTATGTAATATCTTAAGAGAAAGTTAGGAAAATTATAATAGATACACAATGTGTTTTTTCCAGAGGCATGTACTTTATATCCTAAAAACTATTTTTATCTATACACATGACCTTATGACATAATGCATTTCCATCATACTATGACTCATATGATAATCATTTTTTTATTTTATTTGGAATATGATTATGGGACTACGCTATTATTTTCAAAGCGCGTCCTAAAATATAATGTAATTTACAGTAGGTTGTAACATTGATACTCCTTACATCATAACCATTATGTATAAAATGTGCATTCAGGAATTATTCCATTGTACAATTTGTGGACGAATGTTGAAATGTAAGACTTCATCATCAATTCTCATCATTAACATCAATGTTTTGATGTAGATAAGGTAATATGTGTTTAGTAATTACTCAACACTACATTATCATAGTCAATAATTACATAGTGAAGATATTCTTAAGCATGATGGATCGAATAAACTCATATTTTATGACCACTCATATACTTCACTATACTATTACTTAATGAAATAAAAGAATATTATGAAGTATATACATACCTTTAGCTTACCCTTGGAAAAGTTCATTCTCTCTAGCTGAACAAATTCAGAAAACTTTGTGGAATATCTTTATTTCTAAAGTATTCTTTTTCTAAACTAAAGGAATCAATAATATAAAAGGTGTTTCTCTTTATTGAGCCTAAATACCTAAATTGGCTTAAACTATATGTCTACTTTTAGTTTCCCTTTTCAAATAATTAATTTTCCATAATTGGGCATAAGTCTTACATTTTATATTCATCTATTATGAACTATGATTCGTGTATCACTGATCTATTGATTGGGTAACAGATACCAAAAACAACATTCATTATGAAACCTTGAATAATTCATCCTTGTGTCTAAAAGGACACGTGAGATGGATGTTTTTTTATACGTGATAATAGATTTATATTAAACATTCACTTGAAAATACAGAAGTCAGGTACTTCTCACTAGTAGCCTAGGTATCACCATTTCTCAACCGATTAGAGAATACACCTCACTTCTAGTAGTTTTTCTATACTTACTTGGTTACTATATTTCAATAAAAATATGTTATAGGAATATATTATTAAATACCAAAGAATTAAAACTGACTTATTACAATTTGAGTTGACGAATAAGCCTAAAGAAAAAGCGGTAACATTCTTCTTTAAATCAGATTATTTCATTTAAAATTCCATTGTATTATTTTATGATATTAAGAGAAAATAAAATCTATTAATACCTCTTTCATTGAAACACATTTCAAATTTTCCATTTTTATTAATTACTTTTGGCCTTTTCACCTTGGATTTTAATTTTTTCTCCATAAGAATTAATTGTTTAACTATGTTTTATATTCTTATTTTCTTAGAGAAACTTACCTAAATTAGAAATGAAGTGTTTACTCAATACTTGTTCATTTTGAAACTTAAAACAAGACCGGATTAAATAGGTGAAAATTATATTAGAATAGGTTGTATTAAAAGATCATAATCCTCCATTCAATTTACACAGATCCAGTGTAACCACTACCTATTCATATCATTGCATCACTTTCTTCTCACTATCTTCTTGAATATGAGACTACATATTATACCATCCATGTCCAGATGTAGCAACCAAAAATACCAACGGATGCTGATGATATAATATTGAAATAGCCATCATATTATTTATATATGACTCTCTTGTAATCAATATTTCTCCATCTCTTAATGTGGTGACTTAACAGGTGTTGGGAACACTAGAACCCTGAGTTTAATATATCATAGTAATCTGTTCTAGATCCCATACTATTCAAGGATAATCATTCCAGTATAGACATTTACTTTGTCACTTATTTATCATAGTTTATATTTTTTTATTTCTCTCAAATTTTCTATGAAAATAAATATTGGTATATTAGTACTTTTTATCTAGATTACCTATTTAACCATTTTTATTAATTAATTAAATCATTAAATGTCTCCCACTATTTTTATGAAATTCTATGAACCCTTTGTGCTGGAATCAGAATACTATGTCGCTTGAGTATTCTAGTGGGTAGCATCCCTGAACCACCCCTTATAGTCTGTAAGATTTGGCTATGCCACTACATGGAGGGTTCAAGGTAGGATTTTAGCTGGACAACTATATGAACATTCATTTCCATGATCTGTTCAGTGAAGTCCCAACTTCTTAAATCGTTACGTGATTTACTCAACACTTTCTTCTAAAATTATAATAAGATATATTTGGCTATTTCTTTTCAGAAATTTTAGTTAATTAAACTCACCAATCTCTTAAGAACCCCCCAATAATAAGAGGCGCTCTCATTTTTTTGCATTAACGACACCTTAAATAGCTGGTTTTGTCCTAATTTGAATGATGGAAGGTGATTCACAAATAATATTTCATTGATGGGTTTTTATGTGTTATTAATGTGGTGAAATAGATCATTTTCTATCTTCTAATTATGTACTATGTGACTGTACTCACAACCGATCATTCATGAAATAGAAAACTCTGTCATCTCACATGTTTGTTTTATCTTGCGTGTTTGTTTATTATTTCGTTGTGATTATGCCTAAACTAAACATGAAAAAATAATAAACCACTCAAAATAAAATGTCAAACTAATCATGATCTGGAACTAATGGTTGATCTGTTTAGTGAATAACGGACCAACCTAGACCCTAGGTCTAATACCTTAGATCACATTTCTAGCAACTCGAATTGTAGTTTCTTCCCACTCAATGCATCAAGGTATTCTCCGGTGCATCGCCTTAACTCGACATGAAGTGTGTCATTGGTCATCTCATCATTATACATAAATACTCACACACAGGTGAGGGAAATCGATTAATATAAAATACGACTTTATAGTGGATGCGTAGGTCATTATACATGTTATGACACTTGAGATGACACACATATCAACTTTTATTTAACTACTTATTAAAGAACCATGAAATAATTAAATAATTAAATAAACACACACCAAACATATAATAGATGGTCTATGGCTCATGACCAGCCAATACACAATAACTCACGGACTTAAAAATAAATATAAAAATAAATTAAACTTGAATTAAATTAAACTTGGGGGCATTTAATTGAATTAAAAATTCACTCATATTTTTAATTAAATATTTCTCCTCCCCAGAGATTTGAACCCGGGGATCACTAGAAAAATAGCCACCATGGACCATCTCTGGTACCAATACACCATTTTATGTAGTGTTACCAAATATGATCTCCGGTGGTTATTATGTAAGGGATCCTCTGGTTCGAATCTCTAGGGAGGTGAAATAAATCCCCATTTGGATAGGGGGATATCCACGATACTCGGCCCAATATAGTGGCATAGTTAAGAGCCCTGTGAGCTGAGTGTAGGGGTTGGGGAGTATCTTCATCCCTTTTTGAGAGTATCACAAGCCCAACATTAGTAAGTTTACCCAATTGTAGAGCCCCTCCTTGCGAATACTACATCGATATATGACACATGGGTTGTTTTCTAGGGTTGGGTCACATGGGAGAATTATCCAGGTAGATATTCTTATCTTAAAAATAGCCATGGGAGCCCCCACCATTTACATGGATGCATAGTTCTTCCATTATTACATGTCTCATGCACAAAGGTTTCAAGGTACTTTGATGGATGGATCATTTATTACTCACCTAGTTAGGAACCTCGGACTGTTCGATGCAACACAACCAGTCACCTCCTCGGGACACATTGAGCTTGTTTACTTAGTGATGCTATAAAAGGTAAATCTATTGGTGAGGCAGGATGACTTATAACATTGGGCATAGATCCTGTATGAGGCTCCACCACATACAACATATACACTGGCAGAATTAATCCTACCAGCTAATTAATCCACCACCAAACCTACACCACACACTCATCTTTCTACACATGACAACACCTCATCTATGAATCCTCCACCCACTCAATCCACCATGCTAGATATCTAGGCTATGAAAATTTGCATCCCAGAGAATCTTCATCACATATCCACCCATATACAACTCTCTTTCACCAATAATTTTGAGTTCACCACTCCACAACAAGCAGAGTCTACCAACCCCACTTATTTTACCATTCCCACAACACCTACATACCATCCCAACCTGCCCATCGATATTACAAACCATGCTACCCAACAAGAGTACTTAGATGTGTAGTCCAGAAGTGGTAAGGGGTTGGACACTACTAATTCCATAGAGTTTCTTTTCATTAATCCATATTCAAGACCCATGGCATCCCTACAGACCGACACCTCTCCAACACCCACCCTATCCCATATTTCAAGCTCCACGAATACACCCTATGTCGCTTTTCAAACTACTCCAGCTAAGACCCCTTTCTATGATCCAATATGATAGTTTCCGTCACCACTAGTGGGAAGTCTAGCATTGGAGGGGATTTTTGGCATGAACTATTGATCCTAGTTGGCCATTTTTCTCATTTTTGGATGTAGACTTTTTGAGATAGGGCTGGTTGTTTTCAGTCTGTCATCTATGTATCCCCAATTTTTTACTGTTAATCTATATATATGGGAATTTATTTTTTTGTCACATATAATTTGATTGATTATTATTTAATTCAATTTTTAAATAGACATGTCTATCTACTCTATGTCATCCATGGTTGTCGATGGGCCAATTCCACCATCTGTTCTGGTCTAGAGGGTGACCCAGCATGTGACATAAATTGAACTCAAACTTTAAGAACATTATATATAGATTCATTACCAGCATAAAACATCTAAATATGTGATTCCATTACTTCCACATATGATTCATACACAATATACCCCTGATGTTATGAATCCCGTGAAGAAAATCCAGAAGCTATAAGACACTACCACCAGTAGCTATAAATGAAATAGGAGAAACTGACATGATAGGCCAAACTGCAAGATTCATTGATCCATCCATATGGCTGATGACATCTGGTTAGCACTTTATGGGAGGAAACCCATAGTTCAACATTTTCTTGATTGAGTTATCAAGTTAGAGTCTTTTTCTTTTTTATTTTGTGTCTATTTTGAACATTGTTGTACATACTCTGTAAATTTCCATAAAATTTGTTTCCCTACTTCTCATTATATCCACCTACCTATTATTGTGATTATAAATTTTTTAAACCTATTTAATAATGTTTTATTTAGTGTAGGATTTGTTTGCTAACTGAATTTGATGGTAACTCATATTTTTAAAATGATATCCCAAGTTCCCTCATGGTATACAACTTCTTACCATGAGCTCTCGATTCCCTCTGTATATAATTTTTCAACTTCCATTTCAATTTTGTTAATATTTATTTGATATAAAACTCTCACAATAATTCCATGGACAGTTCAAACACGGTCACCTTCAATGTGTGGGGGAGTTTCTTGTGATTTTCAATTTCAATTCACTTGGATTTCTTCATCTTTAGAGTGGTCTAGAAGATATTTTTCAAAATTATAATCATTATTTAATCTTGAAAAAAAAATTCATATTTAAATAAAACAAAAAATTTATGTTTGGAATTAATAGAACCCATGTTTTTCTTCTATTTAGATCGTTAAAATGATTTATGATCTTTGAAACTTAATTCAAATTCATCATTTTTTAAATTATGGTTAATTGACCCACTAATTGGTTTTATTCGCATTCTAATTTCCAGTTTCTATATATTATTCTCATTACCTGAGATAATTATAAGCATAAAATTACACATTCTTTTCTAGGAAAATTTTTTTATATATACATTGGGTATGTAAACCTATCAGAACGTGCATTGATGTCTTATTCAGGCTATGAATGGAAAAGTAAAATTTTAAAATAAGTGATGCAATCTTTTTTGATCCAATTTTTTCTAAAACCCACCTTTCATATATCCTTCATTATTCCCATAGTTTCCATGAAAACCCTTTTAGGATGAAGCTATTCCAACCCGATTTTCCCTTCCCACCCTGATCTTTATGCAATTTAGGACTTTACAATTAAACAAGTGTGGGGGAGTTGTCTAGACAACAGAAGAAGATACTACTTTAGATATGTATTATTTACTCATCAAAATATTTGGTTGTGATCCATATATACTTTGTACCATTATACTTCTATATTTTTCCTTTCAATAAAAATTGACATGGGTTGTGTATTAGGAAGGTCAAAAATCACCACTTCCACACTGATGAATCCCATGAAGAATTATTTGTAGTCAAGGGATGGATGTGAGATATGGTATATAAATGAATTTTGAAATATGAAAATACAAAATAAATTAATAAGATATCATTCTTTCACTTACATGAAATATACATAGATCTAATATGAGATGATGGGTGTGTAGACTTTATTATCTTAGAGGATTCATTGTATTACACATTTTCATGAAATTAATGCATTATACTCTAGAGACTAACATATTTTTTTGCTTGATTTTCACTTTTTACACACCTACGCATAGCCTCAGAGTCATTAGAACCCACTCACTGATGCCATCATGATTAATTTTTTTACTTGTCTTTATGAAGTAGAGATGATAAAACCAACCAAATCCTATGGTTAGGATCATGTACTCAAGGCTATGGCATAACTCCTATTTAATTTTACCTTGTGTGATGAGGGAAAATTCATGGTGAGGAAAATTGAAACTGGGTGTAGAACTTACGAAATAGTTAAGAGATTTTAATTAAAATATTTCATGTTTTTTAAAGAGTTGAGCTATGAGGCATGACTGATTTTCTATAGAGGGTTGGTTCTTGAGACTAACCTTTTTCTTCGTGAACATAGATTTATTTTCCTCAACATAATGAGAGTTTCCTATATTAAAAATTTATTATATTTTTGAAATCACTATTGAGAACATTTTTCATGAGGGTAATAAATTTTTCATGTTTAGGGGAATTGATAAGACAATATCATATATAACTTCTTCTATCATTTAATGGAGTAATTTTAATTATTTATTAGAAAATGCATTTGGTATGAGATGAATTTTGAAGAAAATAGGGTTCCAAGGTTTAAAAGGAGGAAATGAAGAAAAATATTAGAAATTTCCTATTACATGTCAATAAACAACAATAAACATTATGTAATATGATTTCATAGCATCTAGTAAGTCGTGATCCAAGTCATGAACCATGTCTTGAAGAACATAAGTGAAGAAGATAGTATAGGTAGTGAATAGAAAATACATGTTGTGAACCATTTGAATGATAAATAGGCTTCAGAGATATTATCGGAAGGCTAACACGTCGTGAAAGCCCGATACATGACGTGAAAGTAGTAAAAACCTCATATCTTGGATGAGATACACACGAGATATTCATAAGATTCAATATCTATGGATAAGCACATGGATCTCCATTACATGACATGAATCCCATTACACATCATGTATTTTTTCACATATAAATAAAGTATCCTCACAGTGGATTTGGAAGGCTTCCAGAGTAGATTTTTTTTTGTGTTTTTCATTCCATTCGAGTTTCCTTTGATTCCATTCCCTTTAACCTCAAACTTATTCATCTCTATCATTATTTTATTTTCAATTAAACATTGTGGATTGTGTTTCAACCTCACCATCATTCCATTTTTTGCATCATCACCATAATTAATTTTAAAATGTCAATGGAATGGCATTGCGGTCATTCTCACACTCATTTCGAGTTAGAATTTAATTGAGTTGAGATTTAAATTTTGTGAATCTTGATTTCATGCTCTCCCCCTAAGTGAATCTGAACCACTTCATGATTGTGAACTGGTTAAACTCAATCTTTCTTATAATTTTAGGCATGATTGTGATTCCTTGTTCTAATATGTTCATTCATACCATGAGTGGATAAACCACCAGGGGTAGGGGTCGATAGTAGGTGTATTATCACATAATTAAATCTCTAATTCTAAACATGGTAACGTTAAGTGATTTTAATTAGGATAAATAATATTTTTGTATCCAAATAATTTGAACACCCAGGACAATAAGATATTATAATGAAGGACCCTATCCTAGTTGGAGTAGACTAGGCTATGACTAATGGCTTAAAATGATTTATGTCTTAGAAGACAAGCATAATGAATCTCGGTTGTCACTATATCCTGATCAGGGAATAGTTACCTCATAGGTAGAACTAGTTGATTTGAACAAAATCAACTAGCTACCTCAACTTTATTTGCAACCTAAACCTTAGAAACCTACAAATGTTAGGATTAATATTACATTTTTTAAAAATAACTAAAATTGATCCAAATACCTCTATCATTCATGAAGTAAATTGTTAACTCTTAGAAATATAATTACTGAACTGAATTAACTATAAATGATTCAAACATTAAATGGTATTCAGTTATCGATTTCCAGTGCCAACATATACTCCCTGTGGGATTGACTCTGGACTCTCACGATACTATCACCTTATAGAAAGTGATGTTTGGAAAAACATTAAAACTTGTAATCTGAAAACAAGTCACATGATATCAACAATACTTGTAGGCATGTAAAAATGCTACAATGTTCAAATTTAATGTAATTTTAATTATTTCCATTAATGGGAGAATAGAAAATTAGTACATGAAGCTACACACCATGTACATCGGTTGACGTATAACCAAGTCACATGCCTGGGTCTTCAACATGTTAACTCGGCCAGACTACTTGGTGTATACATGCCAAAGACCCACCCTGTATTTGATTTTCATGTGTTCTGTTGTCTCGGTGAACACGCAGTGTGCAATAAAAACACCTTCTGTAATTAATTTCACAGAAAATCTAGGTACAATGTGTTTGGGTATTCAATGTGTGATCTGACCGTACAAAGTGTAACATAGTTTTATCAGCCAATTATTTTCACTCTTATGATGGAATCTCCTGTCATTCTTCATTTTTTCTTAATACTCTAATAAAATGAAACACTGAACGAACATGATTAATATATAAATAACATGTTATTCCAATTTAGATTAAATAATGAATAACATGAAATGAAAATATGACAATAATTTTGAATTGATCAACAATCAAATAAATAAATATAAATTTAAATGTGATCAAAATGACCTTAATTGTTTGTTCTTATAATATCGAAATCAGGCAGAGGTGGGTGATATATTTGAATTTATTTTAATAAACATTTCATGAAACCAAGGGTGAGGATCTTTCATGTCATATATATAATTAATTTATTTAATATTTGATGAAATAAATACCTAGGATTTGGAACATTCATCATTGGGGAATGTTGATCATTCGAAAATTTCCCTTTATGAGAATCCAATGATAGAATCCCTCTAGAGATGATCCACACATGATCATATGATCTTCAAGAAACACTATTTGATCTCAAGGTGCTAGAACGAGGAGTCAATTATCTTTCATTAATTTTTTTGATCTCTCATTCTGTAGTATTGAAGATATCTCTCTTTCACTTCTCGTTCTCAAGAGGGAGAGAGAAGTAGGAGTTGAGATAGAATTAATGGTGCTCACTAATTATATATTATCAATTTATTTATTCTCTACAAAATAGACATAACCTTCTACTTATAGTGTTAGGATTTATGTTAAAATTTTATTTAATTTCATATCTTCCTTGAAATAAAATTTACTAACTTTAATAAACCTAATGAAAGCTAATTATAATTATATTATTATTTTTTAGTGCTCACCAACTTGTAAAATAAAAAATATCATGTAACAGTCAAGTTAATTAATAATTTTTACCAGACTTGGTCTTATTACATTAAAACTCCACTATCATTTATTGAACAACAAAATAAATATTTTATTTGTAATCTAGTGAATAAACAGTTATTAAAATATTCAATAAATAAAATAAATTTTTTATTCACACACTAGAGAATATATATTTTTTTAATTTATGTGATAGATATGACTAGAATAAAATTATTACTCAGACTTGAGAATAACATTTATTACATTAATTGAACTAAAATATAATTTAATTGAGTTCAACCTAAACACATAGTATGTGACCCTCTAGGATTATTTCTAGTTGGAATTAGGTGGCTATTCCTAAAGCCCATGATTACTACCTAAAAATGGCTCAAGGAACCCAAGATAAAGAACATAATATTTCAATGTTAATAACCACATATGAATGCTCACTATGTAAGATAATCCCTTTGTCAATGTATCTCATCATGTAGGTTTCATAACTGTGTCACCAACCTATATACTCGGTATGTCTTTCATTGACTATCTAAAATAAAAAAGTCGTTACAACATGTCGATGGAATTTAATTTGATAGTTATATTCGAATAAAAGGGTTGAGATATCAGCTTCTATAAATGTGGAAGGGACAATTCATTCATTGACTTATTAATTAATAACATGTCATTCGTGATGCACCCAACATATCTGGAATCTTTATAACCTGTTATCTTCATGGTTTACCAAATACATCTAAGTACAGAAGTTTTAACATGCTTTAATAATAATCATAATGTATAAGGACCATCACACATGATCATAGATATGAATATCTAATTACCCCAAAACAACCATAATTCAATATAGGGGTTATGTTCTCATAATCTACCATCATGTATATTAATAAGTGTGAACTTTATAAGAGGAAGCCTCATCTACTTATGAGTACTCAAACCTGAGAGTATATAAACTATGTGTCCCATCATATCATGTTTTCCAACCATATAATATTATTTGAGAGTATTTTCTTAGAACACAAGGTTCTTATAATAGTGGGGAACTTCTATAACCTTATGAATGAGACGTATACTCTAGGACATTATTACATTTGAGCCATGCATATTTAAAAAAAATATGTAATAAATTTTGTATTAATATTCAATACATTTAATATTCATGTAATAAAAGGACAAAAAATTGGTTAGAGGACACACATTCCAACAGTAAAAATGTTATTGTTATATGGTTGGTTTATTTGTTCTAGTTTTACTGAATATCACTATTTTTTGTTTTATTTAATATTATCACTATATATTAATTATATAATGATAAAAACATATAATAAATATATTTAGGTCATTTTAAACCATTATAAGTTAATTTAAACCTACCATGAATGCCATAATGGAAAATGAAATCTCATCATCCATGGTGGTAGTGAACCCATATAATATGGGTAATGGATCTATTTTTAGAATAATAGGATAAGTGAAGAGGATGGATGGTATATATACCTTTAAAATAATAATATATATATATATATGATACTTTAGTTACTATTCCATGATGTATGGGATATATGAGGAGAATCTAGAAGAAGAAAAGAATTTAAAAGAGGTATTTTGAGAATATTACCTCTTAAATGTTCTCTTCTTGAAAAAAATATTTAAGGCACTTTGAATTTATCTTTTGATGAGACCAAAGCACAAGGATGTGGTTAAAGAGGATTGGAAAGATAGATGATTAGAAAATTACAATGCTTAAAGGCTTAGAATGTGTGAGGATAAGGGGTGGTAGGGTGTTGTATTTATAAGGGGAGGAGAGAGGTGTTTCGAATATCATATTCCTTGGTTTGTTATTTTGTCTTCAGAATACCAATAGTGTTAATTCTTATGACTATAGATAGTAAATGGGGTATTTTAGTTTTAAAAAATTGACTATTACTTCATCCATTTTTTAATTAATCATGTATTCAATTTATAATGTCAAATACCTTATTTTACAGAATTGTACTATTCTCAAAAAATTTAAATATTTTAGGAAAATACCAAAATTCAATCTATATATTTTTTTATGCTTATATTCACGAAATGAATTCAATTTTTTAGAATAATTTTACCTATATGAGAAATATATTTTTAAATCAAATCCTTATTTACTTTAAAAAACAAATTTTAATATTATGATCAATTTTTAGACCCTTTGAAAAATAACTTTTTTTCTCATGAAATTATATTATCATTATAATTCATACTAATATTAATTTATAACCACATTTTTGGAAGATAATCTTTCATTTAAATTATTTAATTTGTTATAATAATAATAATAAAATATATATCTTCATCAAAAATAGAAACACTTATTTTATCAATATTAAAACATTTATTTACTAGAATAATCATTTTAATCTCTCATATTTTCATTTTCAAAGATTCCTAAATAATGATTTACACATCAATAACTAAGGAATTTTTTCTAATGGTCAGGTTAATATTCCTAATAACCAGATTAAAATTCCAATGGTCTGATTCCAATGGCTAGATTATAGTTACAATAGTCATATTTGTAACTATCATATGGGTTCCCCAATTCAAATAAATACCTCATAATTAATTATTTATTCATTTACATATATTTCCTCTCAAGATTAAATACATATTCATTTTCAAGATGAGTATTTTAATATTAATATTCTTCTTTATTTTTACAAGTTTATACATTAGTGAATTTATTCTGGTTCATCTAAACTTGAGAGTAAATAGAATTTAATGAAGTATAAATGAAACATGAGGTATTTATAGGATGTAGGTAATCTATATTACTGTAACAAATCTGACGATTATAATAATAATCTCACTATTGGAATTTGACTGTTGGTATAGTAATATGGATGTTATAAATAGTTACATAAACATTAAAATATTATCCTCACTTATTGAAGTGTAAAATCATATTTAGTTAGCTTATTAAATTAAATTGATACTTATTGATATCATGATATTAGTAAATAAATGTTTTAAATTTGATAAAATATGTGTTTGTATATTTGAAGACCATATATGTTTTATTTGTGTTTTTATAAAAATTATAATAATTAAGAAGAATGTTTATCTTTATAAAATGGATTTATAAATCAATAATAAGATGTATTATAATGATAATACAATTTTATGAGACCATAGGTAATTTTTCAAATGGTTTAGAATTGATCTTCATATTAAATTTGATATTTTTTCTAACAAAAAAGGATTAAATTATAAAAATGATAATATCATATTTTAAAAATTATTTTAATACAAATTATTTAATATTTTAATCTATGTGATGAAAAATGGTTAGGGTGAATTTTCAGTATTTTTTCAAAAAATATTTAATTTTGTGAATAGTGAAATATGGTAAAATACTATATTTAACATCGTAAGTTAAATACATGATTAATTGAATAAGGGATAATTGAAGCACCCATTAGTTAAAATTAAAATTCACCTTTTATTTTATATAGTCATAATAATAAAAACTATATATAGTAATGAGCCAAAATAATAAACTAATGATTATAAGATTCAGAAAACACCCCTCTCCTCCCCTTATATATACCACCCCACACCTCCCATTCTCCTCAAAACATCTAAGATGAATATATTTCACACTTTATACCCAATGATACTCCCAATACTCACACCCATGTACTAGTGTTATTGGTATTACCAAAAGATAAATTCATAGTGCCTTATTGATTTTTCAAGGTGACAACATTCAAGAGGTAATATTCTCAAACGGTAACTTTTTCAATCTTTTCTTCTTCTACCATATCATCAGATACCTCATTCAATATAGAATAAAAATATTAGTATCATATATATAATGTTATTTTATTATGTTAATGGTATATATACTATTAATCCTCTTCTTTTATCCTCTAATTCTAAAAATGAGACCACTGTCTATAATTTGACGATTCACTGCATCTATGGGTGATGAAATTTTTTTTACTGCTATCATGGAAATGTTTAATTCGACTATAATAGTTTAAAATGAACATATATGTATATTATATATTTTTTCACATTCTATAATCAATATATATGGCCATAATATTAATTAAAATGAAAATAGTTCGTGATGGCCGGTAAAACCATCAAAATAAACTAACTATATAAATTAACGATATTACTAAATGAATCACTCATATAGGTGAAACCATATGGGAATTTATGACCATTTAATTTTATGTAAGTACATTAATATCTTTTAATTTTACATATATAGTTTTAGTCACATTAGAAAATAATATTCGTAATTATCTTCATGTGATTTGATACTAGAACCGTGAAATGAACGTCCTTAAAACAGAGAAGTAAAACCTTATATCTCCTTGAAATGGTTATAAATGAAAAAAATATTGTTATAATAGATAAAAAATATATGAAAAATGGTATGAATTAAGTTATTAATAAATTTAATATTATTATTCAATATGTTATGTTCATGTACATATCAATTCTAGAACATAAGTTAAGGGACCTCTCCAAACCACTGTATCATAATTAGGTTATGATTTCACTTAATTTAAATCACTTTATCACTTTATTTTTCTTATTTAAATATTATATACTTTTATATATTTACCCCATATATGTAAAAATTTTAATTAACCTTTTTTATGGGTATATACATTTTTCAATGGTCCCATTAAGAAATTCGTTTATTAAGAAAACTTGATTAATGGGATCCTCTCTACCTCTTACCCAATTTCTAGTACAACTCCAGAATTTTTTTAAACAATACTTGGTTTCTAAAATTTCCCATTTAATTTTGTAAAACCCTTTTTAATTTCATATCTTTTTTTAAGTAAACTAATATTCTATTTTCCATTTTTATAAACTATTTACCCTTTTCCATAAAACCCAGTTTAATAAGGACATTTCCAATGTTTCATATCCACTATTTTTCACATCTTCACTTAATTTTGACATAAGTTTTAATTAATAAGGATTATTATTCATCTATTAACATCCAATAATGTTTTAATCCCTGATTTCATGGATGCAATTTCGATATTCCATTAGGATATGCAATAAGATAAGATTATACAACCCATTTCTTTCCATAGGCAATGTTTATGTTTATTACTTATGTTTGATTACTTATGGTGGACACATATTCAAGTACATGTTATGATGGGTTTACCCAAATAAAAATACAGTTCATTTGGATACTTCTATGAATCTTGCATTTATATGTATGATATTATAGAGTAAACCAAATTCATGTTCAGACTCTATCCACCATGTGATATTGTCTTTGCAGTTAACATTGTCTTATGTTTATATCATGTTTTATATTGTTTACATATTAATATAATGACAAGATATTATTAGTACATATTATTTATTTTATGGTTCAATATTATTTATAGTTATATATTCCAATTATGTTATCATGTTGTGAATTTTCACTCAAATGATAGGATTTATTATCATGTTTATTCATTTACTAGGCCTTTATATCATGCCTTCTATTGACATATTCCATAGATTATCCTATATAGTTTTAGGAGATAAAATGGATTTAGTATCTCATTCTAGAGATTAAATTAGAGAATTTTTATTTTATCTTTATTTTTTCGTATTATGAACCTATTATTCCATAGAAATTAGGCCTCTCAATCCATTGTAATTTTTATTAGATATTTATTTTAAAAATCATATAAAAGTATCTGTAATAGGATTGGTTTTCTATATTTGGAATCAAATGGTGTTGTAGTTATTTTTTGGGATTAATAATATAATAATTTAATAATAACCATAGGGGTAAGTGTCTGTATTGAAAAATATCATGAAATTTTAGTGATGTATAGAGTTATTTATTTCAAATCAATTACATCCTTGTCTATATGTTACAAGTGGATGTTGTTCTGTAATATTTGTACCATTGGTTAATAACCCTTAAAATGGTTGATTGAGTATTAATTGAATCTTCACCTAGTTCAGGAAAAATAGACCTTTCTATGCACCTCTTCGGACACTCAGTAGGGATACACTTTAGATAACTAACAAACTCATTACAAACTATAATGAAGGACCTAAACAGATTATTAGGCTAGAAAACAAGATAGGGAAATTACAACATATAAACTAAATTGAAAAATGGAGACTCATATGTCAGGATTTATGTTTTAAATATAATTTATTACTTTATATTTATAGTTTTTCTTTTTATATGAATTTTAGTGTAATTATTCTCATCCATACTTTTATTTCATTTATTTTAGTTAATGGTACAAAATAGGAGGAACCATACCAAGAACCAATGTAATAGGAAATGTGATTATTTTCATAAGTATATGGATAACCTGATGGGAGTGAGATCTAATAAATTATTGGAAGTACTATCTCAACTGACTCACATTATAAATAATAACTTCAATGGAGTGGAACACCAAAATTCTACTAAGAACAATAATGTTCTGGTGGATTCATTTATGAAACAAAGGACTCATTACTTTTTTTTGTATATTATAGTCCACTCATCATGTGAAAATTTGTTAAATGTATTTACATTACATTATTTTTCCTTTAATTCTAAAAAAATGTAATACTAGTCATTTATCATATTGGGGTGGGAGTTGATCAATGGTAGAAACTAATCAAGAAAATGAATTCAAAAGAGGAAATTGAATACATTTAATGGGAAGGATTTAAGAAAATATTTTTCAAAAAATACTTTCCTTGGACTCTAATTATTAATATGGAGATGATGTTCCTTGGAATTAATCAAAATAAAAACGAGTCAATCGGGGCATATTAGGAAAAAAATCATAAGGCTTTACCAATACACCTCTTCCATTGTCATCAGCACTGAAATTATTGTGAACCGATTATTTAGTGGATTAAATCCAATACCATGAAAATATTTGGTGATTCAATACAATGAAAAATATGAAGATATGATTGTTTTATACTTAAGGTCGATATATAGGTCGATGAATCTCAGTGGTCTCATGGGTCTCAAGATAATAAAATAAAATAAAGTATATTTAAAGGGTAACTACAAATAAATCCCATGGAGGAAAGAAAATTTAACTTACCCCAAGTTAATTTTTTCTAAGAATAATCAAAGAAAATATATTAAGGGAATTGAGATATGTTTCAAATGTTAAAAATAGGGAAATCGGGATAATCAATGCTAAATAAAGATGGAGAATCCCACGAATGCAACTGAAGAAAAGAATGAAGAAATTAGGATTTAGACTATAGTACAATGTTTCAACAATAAGTAACATAAGAATTATTCAATACAATTTCATATGTTGAGGGTTTTTGCAGATAGTTAAAAATAATAACATCCAAGTCCAAGAGTGAATGTAATAAAATATATAATTTCTAATATTGAGGCAGACCCTAAAAATTATGTGGTGATAAGTATGCTAGTTATTCACTCAAGAATATAGAATGTACTTTGTGAATATGGTTTTATAAATTCTTTCATATCTAGAGTGTTTCTTATCACTATTCAAACACTACCTCAAAACATGGGGGTATAATAAATAAAATTTTATAGGAAGGATCTTAATATACAATTGAAAATACATTTATTGATGATTAAGGATTATGAAAGCTCAACCCATGACTATACTATAAAGTAAAATAAACTGATAGATTCTCTTAATAAGAAGGATCTCGTAACTTTATAAAAAATAAATTTTTATAGGAATCTGATCATCTTAACATTCCATGGATGGTCATGGGAATCATGATGTAAGGAAAATCATCATTCATTTCTCAAATAATTTCTCAACCACGCCTTCCAGAGAAGATAAAGGATTCTCAAAGAGTTGATATAGAAAATTAGATGAATATTGAAGCTATAATAAAAAGGAAATCCCCAAAGTTCAAAATTGATGATGAATGATTAGTAATATTTTGTTTATGGTTATGTATACCATCAAATCCTATGACAAAGAAAGAGTTTTTGATTGATTCAAAGAGATCGACTTTCTCTATATACCCTGGGGGAACAAACATGTATTTAGATCTTGTAGAGAACTATTAGTGGTATAATATGAAGAAGGAGTCTGTGGAATATAGTTCAATGTGCCTTGTATGTTCACAGGTAAAAACTGAAAGGAAAATTTTAAAGGTAATGATGAAACCATTATCAACAATCACATGGAAATGATATAATATCACCATGGATTTTGTCACAAGTTACCCATAGAAATCTTGAGGAAGTAATTCTATATGGGTTTTAGTGGATTATCATAAAAATAATGATCACTTTATTGAAATTTGAGAAGACTTATTGGGTGATCATCTTATAATGATATACATTAGATAATTGGTGAGAATTAATGGAACACCACTATCAATTTTATCCAATTGAGATCTAAGATTTACCTCTAATTTGTTGACCATGTTTTTTTAACAATTTCATTAATTCCATTTTGATTTTGATTCTCACAAATAACTACATTTTTTTCACTAAAAAATTTCCTTTTAAGTGAGTTTTAGTATAATATTTTAAGGATAATTATTTTATTTTTGATGCATGTATAAGTTGTTAATACGTGGGAGGATATTTTAATAAATATTTTCAGTGGGTTTGTAATAAATATAGAAAAAACTATTCATACCCAAAATTTTTAAGTGGAATGTGTGGTTTGAGAACCCTACTTTTAGAATAAAACATATGGATCATGAACCCTATACAATTGGAAAATTATAATCAGAAACCCTTTGTTTGGAAGAACCCCTATGTTTGAATGAACAAATGTATGGTTCGTTAACCAAAATTTAATAAAAAACCATATGTTATATTCTATACTTTTAGTAGTTACTTCTAAATAGTAAAACATTATGTTTGACTTGGTCAATGAAGGATTTTTTAATTTATGTTATTATTCATGTTTTCAACAATGGTCTTGATGTAAGTAAATATCTATTAATAGATATTTTGCGACTAATTAAAATGCTTGCATTTAATACAGTAAATTGTTTCTATTTCCATGGGAAGTTATGAATCTCCTTTAATGTTTTTAATTAAAATGTTTTTGATTTATTCTATGATATATCTAGAACTATTTAACCTGGTGAAAGTTTGATAGTTTTGATAAATTTCAATATATTCATTCTCTAAAAATATGCAGCTGTTATTCATTGCATATAACATATATATTCAATAAAGGGTATATAAAAAAGTGTGAATGTGTTATTTCCATATAATATAAACTTTGGATATATACATATTTTGACTCGGTACTATTTCTACTACAAAATTTTAATGTTAAATCATCTTGTATAGTTCATAAAAGTAATTTTCAGAGTCACAAATCACAAACATATATGTTTCTTCATCTATATTTTGTTTTATCTATCAATATTAAAAAGAGGATAGCAAGAAACTTGAGATTATCTTTCCACTTCTATTTTTATTGAAGATAAAATATGACTATCGGTTTCTACTACAATTGTAAGTTAAATATGTGTTTCTCAATAAAATAAATATCTATTGTTTTGTTGGAGTATTGGCCGCTCAGACTCAGTCATTGGAAGAGTATCAGAATCTTTGTCTAAGCTGTGGATTTTTTTCCTTGTATATGAACTAGAATGCCTTATAAAACACTTATTATAAATGTACCAAATGCATGTTCTTAGTTGAATAAGTCCCTATTAAGAGGACTAAATAGTGAAAATTATAAAGATCATGGAGAGGGCGTTGGTGGAGTATACTTGGAAGTCATTGTTCCCTTAACCACTATAAATCGTTCTGCTTTTATCTTTACTTATATCTATTAATTTTCCATATTTAAGTGAGAAGTAAATAATCACTACATGTTAAGAGGGACATTTTGAATTCATCAATTTTTTTTAAAGAATCACAATTCACCCCCTCTCGTGTTTTCATCGTAATAATTCTGAAAAAAGTGGTATCAAAGGTTCAACTGGATTGAAGATATCTATTTTTATTGAAATATGTGAGTCTTATTTTGGTTATATGTAACTCTATAAATCAATATCTATGTTTTTGGCTCTCATAGAATATTTAATATTTCATTTAGCTCTAAAAATCATGAGTTAATGATTTAGAGAAAGTAGAATCTCAAAATTTCCGATCTTAGAGAAGGTATGTCAATGATTCATTCTCCTTACATTAATAGTGATAATTATGGATTCTAGAAATCACACTTTATTATTTATTTAATAAATCTTGGAATGTGATTTTATTTAATAGTTATCAACCCATGGGAAATTCCAAAATAAGATCTTGAAAAATGGGATAATGATCAAGAAAATGAATATGATCGTAATTAATGAAAAAATGAGTACTATTTTAAGTGGATTACAAAGAGATGAGTTTAATGGAGTACCTAAAACTTCTATTTCTTATAAAATGTTAAAATATATCTCTATTTCCTCTGAAGAAACCAATAATCTTTGAAATCTATGATATAATACTACAAATTTGATGTTTGATACATTCAGAATGTATAATGATGAAATTATCACTCAAATAAATAGAAGATTTATTAAAATAGTTTATGTGTTTCTTCGTAGGGAGATCCAATTTCATAATCCAATCTGATGTTAAAAATACATAGATTTTTAGCATCTAAATGGAATTTAATATCTGATTTTTTCATCAATAAAAACCATTTAATGAATTAAAATTGAATGATATAATTGGCACGTTGATGATGTATGAAGTTGAGATTAATGTTGAGGAAAGAAATCATAATTTATTCAAAAATAAAGAATCTTATCTTATAAATAAATTGGATAAATCATCAGATTAAAGCTATAAAAATACAAAAAAATATTTCTTATATCTTTTTAAATTATTTGAAAAACTATTCAAAATGAAGAATAAAACATATAAGAATTGTAGATGTTATAGATATATAGAAATAGGCCACACAAAGACTAAATAATCTATGATTAAATCTAAAAGGAATGATAATTATGAAAAGAATGGATAGAAAGTTATAAATACAAGATGAAGTGCTACTTCTAGTTCAAATAATGAATATACTCTGAAATCTTAAGTTGAGGATAAAAATAAAATGGTGAATCTATGTATTATGACACATGCTTATTGTGTACAATCTTCTTACTCTCAAAGTTCTAATTCTGACAAACGTTCATATATTGGAATTAATATTTTTTTATTCTTTAAAATAAATATAAAACCATAAATAAAAACCATAAACAACATCAAAAATATTATGATTCTATTTTAATTGATAAATAGTATTTTTAAAAAGAAATTGAAGATTGAAGATTTATTTTTTAAAAAATTTCTTGTAATGTGAATGAAGCTAAAATTAAACAATTATTAAGGGATGAAAATACATTAAAACAAGATTTTAGTATTCTTATCGAAGAATAATATTTTATAAAAAAATTAGTAAAAAATAAAATTGAAAAAGGAAAACATAGAATTGGAAGTGATGATGAAAAACCAAAAATATATATGAATTTTTAATTCATGCCTGAGAAAGTAAAAGCCTATCTACTATTAAGTTTTTTTTACTTTGGAATAAATGGAAATTATGAATATAATTTTTATTTTAGACAACCTCAATTTTAGAGTATTAATTATGTTTATAGTTAAAAGTAATTATCTAACTGTAATAGTAAAATAATTACTGAAAATAAAAAAATTAGTTTAGCTAAAACATTAAGTGCTAACACTAACAGAACCAAAAGCATATGGGCACCAAAATATTTCTTTATTTATTGTTTGGAAGGAATAAACTAGTGAAATACATCATTAAATCATTATGTTTTTTTCTTTAAAGTATATGGAAATTGAAAGGGGTTGTCATCTATGATGTGGTTTATTATTAGAAAAATCATCTTAACTAGAAATTATAATTGAGAAAGTATTTCATTATAGTTTTTATATATTTTGTTTTCTTACATTAACTATGTTATATAAGGCATGAGTGAACATTTATGCCCAATTTTTAAAATCCTTGAATCAAACTGTTAAAACATTTCTTATGTTTTGATATATTGATGTTTATAATATGTTGTAAAAAATATCAAAATCATTGTTCACTTTATCTTATTTTCTATGTAATTATATAATTTCAAGGGAGATTATAAATAACACTTTAAAACATATGATGATTTTTGTTTCTTTTTAATATTTCATTTTGTAAAACATTATTTTGGAATATATTTTTCATAAAAGGTTATTTATTTAAAAAAAATTTCTTCAATAATGAGAGTACTTTTGTAAAACTTTATTTTCAAATTTTTGAAATTTGAAATAATCAATTTGTGTTTTCAGCTCAAGAATATGATTTTTCTTCTCCAAATTTTCATAATTAAATGTATCATCTTACACTTTGGAACCCTATAACCTTATTATCTAATCCTATCAAATTGTTTATATTTATTCTTCAATTTTTTGAAAACATATATAGAAACCAGTCATAGTGAAATGAAGTAATCTAGATCTTCATGTTTATAGAGGATTCTTTCTTTAAATAAAACAAGAGTCAGTCCTTCTTTTTATCTGTTTGGAAATTAGCTAGTTTCTTATTTAAAATATTCTTTGAAAAAATTCATTAAAAAAATTTAAGGAAGTTCATTATTTTGAAGAAACCAAGGTTTCATTATCTAAAATGGTTAAAGGTGAAATGTTGTGTAAATAGATTCTATGTAAAGTCATTATTTTAAATGAATTGACATTAAAGCTTCATACTGATCTAAATGAGCCTAAAAAATCATGTGAAGATCTTAAAAAAATATTATATTTAAAAATATATTGTTGATACACTGTAATTCAAGTATCAAATTATGAAGGAAAGATCAATTTCTAAGGAATACATTGAATAATTAAATATAGAGATCATATGTCAGGTGTATTTACTCAAATGAGAAGATGTAACCAAGTAAGACCTTGATCACATAGAATGTATTTTTTGTCCAAATATTATAATATTTTTTGGTGAATAAAAAATATGAGGATTTTCAAAAAATAATATAAAATATTTAAATAGTTTTAGCTCATAAAAGTTAAAAATATTTATGTTTGGAAAGATAAAATTATTTCCTTAACCCTTCTTAAAAAACTAGATCTTTTCTTTATTTCAATTTTATAGTTTTTTATATTTTATTAGATTAAATATTATTGTTATTTTCATTTGTGTTGAATTCATTAAATTGTTTTACAGTTGATTTATGATTTTACAAGAAGGGGGATAATGTTATCAAATATTGGGGAAAAATAAACAAAATAAAAATTAATTGAAATAATAAAATAATAAAATAATAAATTTATTTTATTTTTGAAATTTATATGAAAATACATTACTATAAATTATATGATAAAAATTCATGGATAGAATCTTTTTAAAGGGGGATAAATTTGTTTGAAAATAAAATTTGTAAAAATTAATTTATTATTTGTTTTAATTATGATATATGTTTCATGGGTTTTATGGCCACAAAAAAGTGGGATATTTTTTAGAATGATTTGATTCAACAATTTCATTAATTTATTTATGATTTTAAAGTTAAAAAATACTCAAATTTATGTTACTATAATGTTTATTTTATGTGAATTTCTTGATAAAATTTTCAAGGATTATAATATACTTCTAGAAGAATTTACATTTTATTAATCCATGGGAGGATATTAGACTATGTATTATGGACATGTTTTTATATAATCTAGGTTCAATATTAATACCCTATATTTGTATGTGGATATGAAGGTTAGGAACCCTATGTTTGGAATAAATTGTATGGATCAAAAACACAATGATATTGAAAAAGTATGGATGATAATCCCTATGTTTGGAAGAAAACCTATGTTTAGAGGAACAAATGTATCATTCATTATCCCTAAATTTTTAATCCATCGTACAATGTCAACCCAACTTTTGGAATTTATTTTTATGATTTAAATCCCTAAGTTTGACTTTGTCAACTTTGGATTTTTAAATTTAAGATATTATTCATGTTTCTGGAAACTGTCACGATAGAATTAAATATTTCTTTAAATTAGTTTTGAGACTGATTGAAAGTCTCATATTCTATGGAGTAGAAAATTCATATTTCTAAGGTAATTTATGACTCTCCATTAATGTTTTTAATTAAAATATTTGTGATTTATTATTATATATATCTAGAACTATTTTCCATGGATAATGTTCGACCATTGTGATAAATATTGAGATATTAGTCTTATATAATATTCATATGTTATTTATTGCACACACACACACACACAGATATATATATATGAAACATGGTATATATACATAAGTAAAAAATGTTTCATTTTCATAAGAGTTACACTTCAGATATATACGTGTTTTGACTCAATGATGTTGTTTTTACTAAATTTTATTGCTAAATTTTCTATCAATAGTTCAAAAAACAAACTGTCAGAGTTACACTTTGGAGGCGTACATGTTTATTAATGTTTCTAATGTTTTCTAACTCACTATTTAAATGAATCTTTTGTGACATTGAATATTATCTTGGTGCTTCTATTTTTATTGAAGATCAAATACATATATAAATTTTTACTACAAATATAATTTAAATATATGTTTCTCAAACAAATCAATATCTATTGATTTATTGGAGTATTGTATTCTTAGAATTAGTCATTATTGGAGTATCATACACGTGATCTAAGATGTGAATTTTTGATTCCTTGAAGAAGAACCATAATTATATTATAAAATAATTTTTATAATGGTATCCACTACCTTTACTAAGTTTAAGAATACCCTAATAAAAGGGATTACCAGTGAAAATAATCAATCCCATGGAGAGAGCATTGGTGGAGTGAACTAGGGTATCTTTATGAAAAGAGCCACTATACATCATTGTGTTCTTTTCTTTATTTAATTACGCTTATTAATCTTATTTAGGAGAGAAGGAATGAAACACTACATGTTAAAAAGGACATTTTGAATTCATCAATGTTTTTTAAAGGATCATAATTCACCCCTCTTATGTCATAATAATAATCATTTTGACCATCATAAGTATTAGAAGAGACAAAAAAATTCTATAAAATACTGGGTTAAACTTCATTATTACTTGTAAACCCAAAATTGATGGCGAATCGTAGTGGAATATTCAATCATTGGAAGATATCTTGTTATATTGCTCGATGGACTTACAATGTGGATGAGATAAATACATTCCTCTGTTTTATTTTTCATACAATAATATATTTCACTCAAGAATTCAAATGGATCTATATGAAGACCTATATGAGAATATATGTGGAACAAGTGTTTGTTAAGATGGAGTTGGTGAACACAGGTTGCTGGGTCATAAAATGATTAAGTAAATAGTAGAAAAGGTCAAGGCCATTTAGAATAACATTTGGGATAATAAATGTCGATAGAAGAGAAATGTTGGAAATCATCGATAAGAGCTAGAGTTTGAGGTTAGAGATAAATTGTTCCGATAAATATCTCTATGAAAAAGGGTCATGGTATATGGGAAGAAAGAAAAGATAAATCCTATGCACATCGACCACTATGAGATTCTTGACCACATAAGAGTCATGGATTATTGATTAACAATCCCACAAACCATGTCTTATATACATGATGTATTACACATATGCATATTGATAAAGTACATACTGAATCACTCATATGTATTGAATTTAGAGGTAGTATTTCAGGAAAATGATCTCTCCTTTTTAGAACATTTGGTGTTGATATTGTATCATATAGAAAAATTTTGTACACAATGAGACATCAAACATTGTCAAAGTAATATAGAAAAACCATATATTTGCGGAGATGATATGGGAACCAGAGGAATAAATGAATCATAAGTTCCCTCACAAATTTCACCTTAGTATGTAAAATTAAAATTCAAGGATGAAATATATTTAGGAGGGAAGAATGAAATGTACAATTATTTTATCAATAGATTTCACATCTAATTAAATAATTGAGGTATAAAAAGTAGTTTAGTATAATATAAAGCACATAAACCCCAAGAATGAACCTAAAACATTTTATTATAATAATTTGAACACTATATTTGGGAAAAATATATAGCAATAAAATTGAAAATTTTATAATTGGATAAAAAATATAAAACAAGATAACTAAAATATGACTGTATTTATGTGATCGATCCACTAGAATGACCAAACTGATGAAAAACAATAATGAAATGAAAAAAAATATTATTAATTAAATATAAATATTGAAAATGAAAATATATATAACCTTTAGTGAAAATAAAAGTGAACAATAAATGAATGATGTAACATCCTAACCAAGACTCCACCAAGTGGTTCCCCAAGTCATTTGGAAACATGACCTCAAATACGCCTCCACATACTCTAAAGGTTGCTCACTAGTAGTGAGGGTCTAGGATTTATCCATGAGGAGACTAATCCCTCTTGATCAAAGTGTATCACAAAGTTAAATAATAATGAGAATTAGTGGAAATAGTAATAAAAAACGGTACTGGAATAATAATAAATCATCCAAAACTAACCACTAGATGAAACTGAATAAAATTAATATACAAAAAAGATGATCATGTCATGATGCTATAGAAAGATTGGATTAAATGGGATGCAGGGTTACATGCATATACACCATGCTAGTCAAATAAGCAAAATTCTAAAATATAAAACCACTAAAAACACGATCATATTCTTGATACTCTTCTCTTATATACCATTGTAGTACTAAAAATAAAACATAGAATGTTGGATTCTTCCCTTTTTATACACTTATAGTCTAGAAGTCTATTTAGGTACCATTAGTGGCCAAAAATGGTGTGATATATACTGAGTAGGACACCACCAATGAGTTCTATAAAATTCTAGTCTGTTCATATAATATGAGTAGTGGGAAGGTAAAAAATAAATGTATGGAAATAAATAAATAAACCACAATGCACTGGGATCATAATGCGATAAATGACTAACACTAAATTCTTCACCCTAATTCAGATATCTCTGAATGGAATTCAACCTTTGCAGATATAATATGGGTGTATACTAGTCATCAAAACCAAGTAAAAATAATGGATTAAACCCAATCATGTTATTAATAATGTAATATTTTTTCCATGGTTAATAGTTTTTCATTCTTCGTTTTCCATAATAAAGGAATCCATAAAATTTAATAAATGGAATCCTAATCCTTTCCTTGGTGATTAGTTAATAGGAACCCAATTATCACTCTAGGAGAAATATAAATACACATCACTATTAGATTCCATCCAAGGCGATCCATATGGGGAATTCCTAGTATCACTCTCAGCATGGTGTAAAGAATAACCATTTGATCCCGTCCTAGGTATACCACATATGGGACTAAGTATTTATCATGGCATGGTATAACCACATCTCCCACCAATCCCATACAAGGAAAAACCCCTATGAAACATGTATCTCTCATATGTATATAAGTGATCCACATGGTGAGCCCTTCCAAGTAATCCTATAAAGAATCTAATTATCACTCCTAGGGAATTATGATCCATTTATAGTTCTAATTATAAGCATGAAGTGATCATCCTAGGTTCCCTTAATTTGAGACCCTTTTACCATCCTCATCTTGACATGAAGGTATGATTTAGCTATAATGAATTCATACCATTTAATAAGTTATTGTATCCATAACACTTTAATTATGATTATTTTTTAAAATTCAAGTAATGAATTCTATGAAATGAAGTCCAAAGCTTGAAACAGAAGGACTATCATCTCATTTAGTGAAATTAACATTCCAATAAAGTTATTAAAAGGTATTCACACACCCTAAATAATAGATATTAAAAATAATTTCAATTCATAAGGATCTTAATACTTTAAGGATGAAACACCCATAGGGGTGGATCATGTCAATGAAAAATTCCCCACGATGTTTATATATGGGTAGATAAGGTTCCATTCACATAAGAACAACATTTAATTTATATTATTAATATTTTTAGAGGCATATTTGAATAATTCCCCTTCACGGAACAATGTCACTTGAAAAAATACAACAAAAAATTTATGTAAAAGGACAAGACCACCTACCTTATTCCAATAATACTCTCCTCGTCTAGTATCGTCCATTGAATTTATATAGAATGAGAGAAAACAAAATAATAGATGAATGCCATGAAAATAGGGAATACAATCTTGAACCAAAATTGTGCAAAATATTGTGAGATAAACCAAGAAAGGATGAAAGAGGAATAAGAAGCTTTCTATTTTCTATCCAACATAACCTAAAATGAAGAAATCGGTGGTTAGATGAAGATGAAACTGAAGAACCTATGTTAGGTGTGGTGTATCATTCTCATGTGGCCGACCTTATGTGTGGGATAAGGAAAGGATTCATTCAAAAAAGACCCCCTATCAATTTTAAAAAACAATCAAACATAATTACAAAATGTGTATGATTTACATGATGTGTAATGATAAGGTTTTTCCCTCCCAAGGAAAACCAATTCACAATGTTCAAGTGGTATTGCCAACTCATTACACATTTTTTTATCAAATAAATGCAGTTTATTTAATACACATTGTGTATTTAGCCTACAAACAACCTAGAGTGAACTTACTACATTCTTCCCAAAATAAAAATTACTGACCTAAAGGCCTGGTCACCGGGGTCTGGGCCCAAAATAAAACTCCATTAGACTTTTACTGAAACAAATAAGAATTTCTAGTTTACAGAAAAATATGACTTTATATCATTCCCTTTATAAAATAGCTTTTCACTATGTTTCGCTTATGAGTGTGGTAAAGTATCACCATAAAAGTGTTTCACCACTGAGCATGTACTTCATCCTATCTCCCTCCCAAGTGTCATCCTATAAATATATGTTCTGCTATATCTCATGTATCCGAGGAATAGACCTACCTCAAAGATCTCTTGTGCCCTGATCCGTGATAAAAATGATCCTTAAAGGACACATATACCTCTACCTCAGTATACCCATGGTCAAATGAATTAAATGGTTTAGAATGATAATGATGATGTTGTGAAACATGGAAGACATAGAGCACGAACCAAAACCATTGAGTTAAATCCTACGGATAGGATACCAGCCAAACTCCCTGTAATATTTCGAACGGCCCAAAATAATGAGGTGATAGCTTACCCTATCTTTGAAACTGTATATGACCCAATCTAAAGATAAACTCAAAGAATGACCTGATGTGCCACCTCAAACTCTATGGGTCATAGGTAATGATGGGCATAATATTTCTACTTGGATTGAGATATATCCAAACATTCTTGAATCATATTGATCTACTTTGAAGTCCCCTGAATGAGATGAGGTCCCAGTAACACTACATCACCCAAATCTAACCATGACATGGTTTAATAGAACTACTTACCACAAAGAGACATATATGAAGCCATATGAATACTTTCTTAAAAAAAATTATTATAATAAAATTCAACTGGAGGTAGTTTTTTGTCCAATGAACCTCCAAAATCAAGGACACATGACCAGAGCATGTCCCCTAATACTAAAATTGTATGCTCGAGATGAATATCAATCTGAGGGTTATATGTTGTACTCATGTTCACCTATGAAACCATTTTTTTAATCCATCTCTTGAACCACAATGTAAAATGGGTATCTCAACATGATATGATAGAATAGGGAACACCATGAAGGTATGAAATCTCTCGAATTCATCTCCTTTTGATCTTGTCAACTGAGAAGGTCTCTTGGATCGGTAGGTAGTGTTTAACCTCAGTCAACATGTATAAAATCACCCATACTACATCACTACCTCATGGGGATCTCAAAAATCCTTTCACAAAATCCATAATTATATCAACCCAATTCCATTCAGAAATATATAGTGGATATAAAAGTCCACCATGGCATTGTTTCTCTACCTTCTCCTGGTGATAAGATTAACACCACATGATAAGACTTCAAATATTACTCTTCAAAAAAGGACACCAATACTGTTGATGTATATTTCAGTATGTCTTGGTATGACCAGGGTGATCTACCCATAAATTGGTCAGATATTTATGCATAATCTCTTTAGATATGTTCGTATGGACCCAAACACATCCATGAAAGTGAATAATCATATCCTCATCAATAACATAACCATTTAGTGTGTCCTCTCCTCAGAAACTCTCCCTTGGGACTAGACCTTTCGTATTATAAAGTAGTCTCATCATTAACCATTCAATAGGGGAAAATTTCACAAAAAAATGATGCAAAAAGGCTCTCCATGACATTCTTGTACCTCAAGGTACATCTCTAAAAATAGGGCCATCAACTGCCACTCACTACTAGACTCTTTTATATTCATTGTATGATTCTTCTGGATCAAGGATTTAGATACCACATTATCTTACTTGGGGGTATAAGAAAGCTCAACATTGAACAATATAAGGTATTTCACCCACCCTCACTTCATGAGATTGAATACATACCATGAGGAAATTTTTTTTTGTGGCTTTAATAATCCATAAAAATGGTGAACCTCTCTACCAATAGGTAATTCTTCCAAATTTATAATGCACAAACCATGATGTTAGCTCATGGTCTTGTGTATGGTAATTCCACTCAGGAGATTTTAGATGGAGGGATATATATGCTAAAACTCATTCTCACTGCATTAAAACTGCTCCAATTCCAATTCTTGATGATTAAAAATTGACAATATAAATTCTTCCTAGCTCAAGTAAAATTATGATCGGTACTGAAGTAACTCTTCATTTCAACTCTGGGAATGTTGTCTCACATGTGTCTATCAATAATAACATCAAATACTTCTTATTCAATCATGTGTGAGTCATTTATAGGAATGAAATTTCCTGGATAAAATGCATATAATAGGCATCCAACACTAAGAAACCAGGTATTTAAAAGATATTGTTGGGATAATCCAAAGAAACTATGGTTCTCACCGTCTCTAGATCAATATATACTCCAACCCATAAAATAGTATTACCCAAGAAGTGAACCTTATTGATCCGAAAGTGGAATTTGGTGAGATTAGCATATAGTTGGTGTTGTCTCGGATTATGAAAAAAGATCTCAAGATATTTGGAATAAGTCATGTCGAGTACAAGAATACAAACAAATATCATCAATGAAGACCACTAATAATTTGTCCAGATACACGTGAAAAATAGATTCATTAGATCTATGAAGACACATGACTTGTTCGTAAAACCAAACAACATAACCAAATAATCATACAACCTATATCTTCTTCTGAACATTTTATATGGTATTTTTATGGAATAACACACACCTAATTGTAGAATGACCTCATATTTATCTTAGTGAAAACTATTCCTTTTTATATCTGGTCGAAGAGGTTATCTATATGAAGAAGTAGATATCGGTAATTAACCAAAATATGGTTCAACCAGTGTTAATCCATGCAAAACCTGAGTGTATAGTAAACCTTCGAGGAGAAAAGGATGGGTGAACCCCATGGAGAATTACTAGGTCTTTTAAAACCCTTTACTTCTATGTCTTCTAAAAACTTCTTGAGTTTTTTGAGATCTATAAGTTTCATCCTCTATGGAGGAACATACACCAGTGCTAACCTTTTCACCTGCCCAATTCTGAACTCCACATCTCTTATAGGAGATAAAATAGAGGAGTATTCAGTGATGAAATACCATAAATTATCAACCACAGGTGTAAATTTCAAGCATCGCATTCCCAAGTCACTCATAAAAATACTATCCATCTGGGATGTCCCTCTACCCATCCTATAATGCTTTGGTCCATCTCTACTTACATGTACATAAAACATTTACCCTATAAATGTAGTTACCAACCTTGGGTAAAGTATAGTACACCCTATGATGATAGAAATGAACATGAGAATGATAAGGTATTGACCTATCCCTTTTGAATATGACATAGAATCCTTTTATCTCGAGGCTGAATGGTTCCACAAGAATCAGTTCCCGCCTATATCAAGGTGGATTTCCTTACACTGGTGCACATGTTTAAACCCCTAACAGCGTGTCAAGACTCATCAAGAAATAAAAGTACTATATTTATAAGCTCATAAATTCTATATTTACCATAGATAGAAATGAGTGTGAATCACATATATCAAATAACGAAGATACTAAAGTATAGGGTACAAGAATAATACCTATAACTATATAAGGCTCTAGACTCTACTACTCGAGACTTCCTTTAACTACATAGATATGTCTAGATCTGTGACCTTGAGATGCTACTGGACTAACCTGGGCTGGTCTGCTCTGCTTGAGATGTACCTCTAATGTTTGGATACCTCTACCATGACTACCTCTTCAACCTGATCATCTAGTATTAGATAAGCTCCCTGTTGAACATGGACCTACAGATCTTATAAGGGAATATCATGTCGATATAGATCCCTTATCACTAGACACTACAGAGAAATTTCAGTAGAACCACTGATGGTTACCCATCCTTCCATAATATTAGAACTCAATTGGGTTCCTTGTACAATGGGAATTGTTATGTCTTATCCTAACACACAACTTATATACCACACAACTGTTGGTGGATGTCATCAGGCTTGCTCTTCCCCCATGAGAAAACTCAAAATGATGTTTATTTCTACTATATGGTCCATCTCCCTATATCAAAGAAAAACTAACCTGAATAAAAATTTCAGTGTCCCTCTGGTTCTAATCAGGTCTTGGGGTATGTTTCCCTATTTAATAAATTATGGTGTGACAAAAAATGTTCACCTATGTTTGGATTCCTTATACAATCCTATATTGAAACCATATCATAGTCATCAACATTTCATCTATAAAAGTTAGTGTAAAATTTTATAGCGTGGTGAAAAAATATGAATAATCCATCATGAACATAGCACCCTACTATAGGTGCATAAAATCTCTAGAAATGTAGTCTATTTCCATTTACTAAATGAAGTAGCCATAGAAGACTATCTGAAAGTCCACCCAGACTATACCCTGATGGTGATCATCCTGAGAGATGACATCCCACCAATGATTCGCAGTGTCATGAATAATATAGGTGGATATATTGACCATAAACATTACATTTGTCTCTTAGTGAAACAATATCAATAACATGACCTTAAACCATGCATCAATAGCCCAAGGACCACCATCCCCGGAGAAGGTGGGAGGATGCTGCTACTCATATTCCCAAGTAAACGTTTCCATAGAGGAGGTATGTCACATATCTCCCTATAAGAACTACATTAAACATAAGAAAATCTATCGAAATTGAGCATTAATTCCAAATGGAGGATTAAGAGGAGGTGCATCTAACAGAAGTATAGGAAATAATAATGGTGCATTAGGTCCCACCACCATTATTGTAACACCCCATGATTTTAAAAATAAATTTAATATTGAATGAATGAAACACTAAGTCTCTAAAAAACACCACATTATTATAACGTATCAAGTAAACATAATTTTACCACCCCCTATTATTTGAATCTCAAAAATCTTACACACACGATTGTGATTAGTAAGTTATTTAGAGTCTGATATGACCAACTTAATATTTGGTGAATACTAACATACCCTTATGAATAGTAATGTTACCCTTATGAATAGTGAAATACCATTATGAATAGTAATCTTCTTAATGATAGTATATATATTGTACTTAAGTGAATGTATGATATACCTATGTTTTGGAATAAGTAAATAATTTTTTTAAACATTGTATTTTTCAAGAAAATTATAATTTTAAATAAAAATTAAATTATTCATATTCATAAAAATATTTTTGAAAAACGGACATCCTTTTTGGATTCTACATATCGAAAAAATGTTAGGGTGACTTTTTGGTATTTTTCTGAAATAGTGGAATTTTTTGTGAGTAGTAAAATACGATAATTTACAATTAATGATAAATAACTGATTTCTGGAGTCATTGATGATGTTTTTCTGATGTAAGTACCAATGGTTATAACTAAAATTCACATATTACTATCCTTGGTCACAGAACCATTACTATTTCTTCTATTGTGAGAAAATAATAAACTAATGATTATAATATTGAGAAAACTCTCCTCCCCTCAACTATAAATACCTCCTCTTACACCCTCTTCTATTTAATCCTCTCAAGACTTATTCCTTATAAAAATTCTAACAACATTTCCTCCTAATATTCATCCCCAAGACCAGCTACCCTTGGTCTCATAAAAAGTCCAAATCCTCTTCCCTCAAGGGGCTCTCAAGGAAGGTTAATTTAAGGGGTAAAATTCCTCTTTTCTTTTCTTTCATTGTCAGGTTCCTTTGTTATCTATTCATGCCCATACTCTCCCCATCCAAATGGTATGAAAAATATTGTACCAAAAATGTAATATAATTTTGTTATGCTAATGGGATAGTTCATCTTCATCTCTCATTTCCCCCTAATTTATGCTAAAAATAAAACATCGTCTAAGATGTGTTGATTTATCCCATTCCAGGAAGACGATGGATATAATATTATTTACCTTATTCAAATATGGTCATTAATCCATTTTTATGGTTTAACAATACTATTATATATTTATTTTATCTCATTTAATGTTATGTAATCCTTATTCATTGATGATTTAAAATAATAATAAAAAACAATATAATTGTGAGAAAAATCTCCAAATTAATCCAAGAGTTTATCATTAATGTTTTATATAATGATTCACCTTCAATAAAAATAACCAAATAAATTCTATAACCATGTAATCTTATGAATTTTTATTAGTAACATATAAAATTTATTTTGTACTTCAACTACCATCTTAAAAGAACAACCATACTCATTTATAAGTGATCTGGTCATGAATATTAAGAAAAAAAGCACTCAAAAACAACGAAATTAAATCCCTTATCCCATCTAAAAAGCTATTAATTAACATAATAAATTCACAATAAAATAAATAAATATATAAATGGTTCTTTATTTTTTTATTAATGATCCTAATTTGGTTATTCAGGTCATTAAGATCAAGCGAAGAACACCACCAGATTTAAGGTAAGGGATCCTATCCCTCACTTTTATTCATGAATTCCCCATATTTTATGCCCCTTTTTTTAATTCTAAATGATGGGGTATGTTTTATTACCTCTCCATACCGATATTATGATATATAAATGACTTTATACCCCTTTACCTTTCATTAATCCCTCAGAAGAACACCTGTTACCATGGTAAAATGTTTGTAAGGGGTTCTTCATCTCACTTCCATTTTTGTGAGATATTTCGTATTCAATACTACTACATATGTATGGTGTATGTATACTACCCATTGATATTTCATTTAATGAATTTACTAATTTTATTTATTTTCAATGTATCATTTTATGATTATTAATTTTGGGGTATACGATTAAATTAATTACAATGTTTTATGTATTTTCTACCCAAACCTCTATTTTCATTCGGGTTGCTCTTATTCTCTAACCACCTCAATGAAATTATTTTTTATTTATATTTACTCCTCATAAATTTTATTTTAATGTTCTATATAGGTGTACCAATTAGAAGATTTCTTTATTTTTTGTGGAGTTACATGTTTTAAAAGAATCCTTTTAAAAATTGTTCTGAAATGCAAGCCTAATTCAAGGAACTTGTTGAATTCTTACCTATTATTAAGTTCACTCTATAGTATTTTTTAAGCCATATTTATCTTTATAAAATAAAAAAATTTAACATGAAAAATAGATTTTGGTTAATTTCTGGTTTTATTAATAAAAACATTCCATTGTGCTTTAAAACCCTTTAATATTTCCTTAAACTGCACAAAAATGTTATATTTCTAAAGCTTCTTTAAAACACTTTTAAATGATTTCACCTCAATAAGACTTTATTTGAGGCTAAAATATAATTTCAAAGACCATACAATTTATTTAATGGGCTATCCATGTTTACAATATGATTTCATGACAAATACAAATAATTTTCCCAAAGAACTCTTCTTTCCAAAGTAAAAAGAATTTTTCTCATCTCACTTTAACTTTTATGAGATACATGCCTTCTTCACCACTTATTTCCTGATTGTGGTGTATGTAATTCCCTTTGTTATATCATATCACGAGTCTCCTTTTTTCCCATGATATTGTAATGGATTATGATTTGAATGTTTAATTGTGGTATGGGATAATTTGGAATGTTTGAGGATTATTTCCTCAATGATTTTTCAATTGTCTCTTTTAAAATTATCGTCATCTTTGTCAAAGTCCTACATTTAATCTTGTACATATTGGAGGTTTATCTCCTATGATATCATCCAACATGTTTTATTTTATGGTTATTGATTGGGTAGATAATGGATTTTCTATTTTGAAACCATTCACTATATTAGTCTGAATGGTTAGTGTTTATGATTAATGATTGGGGAAATTCATTTTCATTTCATATTTTTGTTTCAATATGAATGTGTATATTGTTTATGTTTATAAAAATTTATAAGATAAATTCATTGGATTTAGTAAGTGTTAGTTGGGGCTCGCTAGAGCCTCTCAGTGCATCATTAGGTGTAATGAGAAACACAATGGTCTTGGAACGAGGCCTTGAAAAAATGAATATATATAATCTTGGCACAAGGCATTGACAGTAAGGTTATGATTCCCCGAATTATGAATTCCCTATTTATGAAACTAGTAATTGAATGTTAATGAGGTTAGTAAGCTAGTATAATAAACATGTTTATGATTTAAGATGACATTACTTATTCAACTCTTATTCCTTCCATAATTTGTTCAAGTTCATTTTTAAAGGCATGTGTTTTTAGTTATTCACCATGCCTAATGTTTATGTTTATAAATTCTTATGATGTATTTCTTACCCTTACTGAGCATTTGATCTCACCCCTTTCTTATTTTTATCTTTCGAGGTTATGAGGATGATTATACTATGAATGAACTAAAGGGTTAATCTAAGAGATTATGGAATTTTCTATTGATGTTATTATTCTGTGTTTAGTTTCGAATTGTAATTTTACACTCTTATATGTATCTTGTTTCCAAAAATACTAAACTGATTGGTCCTTTAGGATGTATCTTCCTTGTATATATGAAAATGTAATAAAATAAGGAACTGACTCCAAGCTTCTGGGGTTGGGGTGTTACAGTTGGTTTCAAAGGATGTTTACTAGAAAATGTAGAATCAATATTTAGAAAAAATAGATTAGTGAGAAAAACCCTAAGATTGACCTAGGGATAAGAATACAAGGGCATCCTGAAATTTTTGTGAGGAATAGATTATATGGTTTATCAAGAAAATGCATCCTTTTCTAGATACAAACATGTAGAGGTGACTATGGAATAGATGTAACTAGGGGTAATACCTGAAAAAACCACTATGTGCTAGAATCGAATGGGAACTAGTGCACAACAACGTTCCTTGATTTAATCTTGGTTTGACACTCCTGATATATATGCTTTGGTTAATTTGTAAGCTTATTACAGACCATTATGAAGAATTTTTTCTCCCAAATCATCCAAATTAATAGGTTCTAGGATTTATGATCTATAAATTTTTGTTTTATGCTATATCATGTTTAGAATTATATAGAGTTCATAATTTTATGAGCTAATATAGTATATGGAATTGATTAAAAATTGTTCCTAGCAGAAGGAATGAGAACTTCACCGATGAAAATGATTCATAAATTAAGAAGGTTCCTATCTCTAATGGTCTTAATCCATCATTTCAATGGAATACAGTCTCCCAAGTATCCTCACCATATGAAGAAATAGTATCTTGTCATAACAAGGTATGTAAGGAATTATATGAGTCCCATATATTTTAAGGGAAGAAAATGAAGAAGGTAATGGTAGAGAAAAACATGGAAAAAGGGACGGAGGGAATGAAGGGTTTTCCCGCATGTGATAATTGTAGAGATAATCACACTGGTAAATTCATTAAGGGAATGGGAGGTTGTTATAAGTGTGTAGAAAAATGACACCTTGTTCTTGATTGAAAGGGTAAGAAAAGGTTTTCTAATATACAATTCTATAACTGAAAGGAGATGATAAACTATATTTATCAATGTCCCAAGAATCAATGGAATATACCCCATATGTTTTTAGTGGATAAAAATCATGTTATGATACTACCACAAATGAAGTGGAATGATTAATATGACTAGACAAGAAACATGTATTTTGAACATTTTATTAGCAATTCAATGGTTATAAGAATTATGGAATATATGAGGATTATACTATAATGCTTTTTATTTAAGAATTTTAGGGCGTATGATTAATGGTACTAAAAAAATTGACTGAGTAGTAGGTCAAACATTTGGAAAATATATGATTGAGGGAAATACAACCCTTATAATGTTCATAAAACTAAAATGTCAGTTTCAGAATAAATAGATGATATATATATGTGTGTGTATAAAGTAAATAAGATAGTACTAACTACCATGGGAATGATTATAAAGTATTGGATATTTATATTTTGGAATTTTGAAATATTTATGAAATGTTTTAAATTGATCATTGTATGAGGTTTTAGAGGTTATTAACACAACATGATGCATCTTATGATAAGAGATAAAGTATAGGTAGTTCAAGGAAAAATCAATGGATATGATCATGTTTATCAAATATAAACGTATATTTATACACTTATATAGTGGAATAATATCTGAACTATATGAAAAGAGTATTAAATGTTGTTCTTTTATCATAATATTCGACATCATTAATGAAATTTGGCATAACTATAGTTTATGGTTTTGTTGTAATCTACTTTTATCTAAACCTATTTTCTATATTTATAAATTCTAAGTTATTTTTTTCTTCTATTCCAATGTTTTCATTTCCAATCATTGTCACTCCATTTGAAAGGATAATTTATTTATTATTTTTATTTTTATTATTAATTTTTTGACTGCTTCCTTCCAATTAATATTTTTAAGTAGGATATTTTATTATCCTTATTTATAATATGGGTTTTTTCCAGAACATTCTCAAGTAATAACCAATAACTTTCAATGGGAAATATAAAATTTCAATGAAAAATTTTTTATAAGGAGTTGGTAATGTAACACCCCAATATTTTGAAAATAAATTTAATATTGAATGCATGAAATACTGAGTCTCTAAAAAACACCACTTTATTATAACCAATCTTGTAAACATAATTTTACCACCCCAATTATTTGAATTTCAAAAATACGACACCCACAGTTGCAATCAGTAAGTTATTTAGAGTCCGATATGAAAAAATTTATTTTTTGTGAATTGTAAAATAATATTATGAATAGTATTAGTACTGTTATGAATAGTAGAATACCCTTATGAATAGTAATTTCACCTATGATAATATATATAGGATTTAAGTGAAAGTATGGTGTACCAATGTTTTGGAATTTGTAAAGAAATTTTTTAAAACCTGTATTTTCAAGTAAATTATTATATTAATTAAAAATTAAATTATTCATATTTATGAAACTATTTTGGAAAAAGTGTACTTCATTTTGTGATTCTACATGTTGAAAAATGGTTTGGGTTAATTTTTGGGATTTGTCTGAAATACTTGGATTTTTATTGAATAGTAAAATACTATAATTTACAATAAATGCCAAATAATAGATTTATTGAGTCATTGATGATGTTATAATAATGTAAGAACCAATGGTTCTAAAATAAATGCACATATTACTATTTTGGTCCTACAATGATCACTATTTATTGACTTGTGGAAAAATAATAAACTAATTATTAAAATATTAATAAAACCCTCCTCCCCTCCACTATAAATACCACCTCTTCCACCCTCTTCAATTCACTTCTATCAACCCTTTTGCCTGATCCAAATTATGCCCAAATCTCCTCCCAAGATCTTCCCCCTTGACCAGCATCCCTTGGTCACATAAAATGTCCAAATCCTATTCCATTAATAGTTTTGTAAGGAAGTTTAATTCATGATGTACAATTTCTCTTTTCTTTTCTTTCATTTTCATGCCCATTGTTATCTTTTCTTTACTAAACTCTCCTAATAAAAATGGTATGACAACTCAAGTACCAAAAATTTAATAGAATTTATTTATGTTAATGGGATAAGTCATCTTCATTTCTTCTTTCCCCCTCATTTATGCAAAAAATGAAAAATCGTCTGAGATGGGTGGATTTATCACATTCATGGACGAAAATGCTTTAAATTTGATTTAACTTCTTCAAGTATGTTCATGAATCCATTTTTATGGTTGAACCATACTATTATATATTTATTTTATCTTATTTAATTTTTTATAATCCCCATGCACTCATGATGTAAAATAATAATACAAAACAAAGTAATTGTGAGAAAATATCCAAATTAATCCAAGTGTTTATCATAAATGATTTATATAATGATTCACCTTCACTCAAAATATACAAATGAATTTTATGACCACTTAATATTATTAATATTCATCAATAAAATATAATATCAATTCTAGAATTCAACTACCATCTAACATGAACTACCATACTCTTTTATAAGTGATCTGATCATGAATATTATGAAAACCAGCACTCACGAACAATGAAATTGAAGCCGTTAACCCATCTAAAAGGACATGAATGAAATTAATAAATTCATAATAAAAAAATAAATTTATAAATGGTTCTTGAATTTCAAATTAATGATTCTAATTTTTTTATTCAGGTAATTATGATCAAGCGAAGAACACCATCAGATTTAAGGTAAGGGATCCACTCTCCCACTTTTATTCAAGAATCACCCCAATGTTGTGTCCATTAATTTTTTGATTCCTAATTATGGGGTATGTTTTTATAACTACCCCATACTTACCTTATAGTATATAAATGACGGGATACCCCGTTACCTCTCATTAATCCCTCACAAGAACACCCGTTACCATGCCGAAATGTTTGTAAGGGTTTCTTCATCACACTTCTATTTTAAAGAGATATTCCATATTCACTACTAATAATTTTTTATGGTGTATGTATACTAACCATTGATGTTTCATATCATGAATATATTTATTTACATGATATTAAATGTATCATTTGTTGATTATTAATTTTGGGGAATACAATTCAATTTATTACAAAGTTTTATGTATTTTCAACCCAAAATTCCATTTTCATTCAGGTTTCTCTTACTCTCAACTCACCTTAATGAAATTATTATTTATAACTATTTATTCCTCATAAATTTTGTGTTAATGTTATATATATTTTTACCAATCATAATCCTACTTTATTTTATGGAGAGTTTCATCTTTTTAAATAATATTTCAAAAAATTGTTTAGAAATTCAAGCCCGATTCAAAGAACTTCTCAAATGATTAACTATTTTTAAGTTCACTCTATAATATGTTTTAATCAATATTTACCTTTTTAAAATAAAAAAATATACATAAAATTTTTTTTTTTCATTTCCAGTTTTATAAAAGAAAACATTCCTTTACGCTTTAAAATCCATTAATAATTTTCTTAAACCACAAAAAAATGTTTTATTTCTAAATCTTTTTTAAAAACTATTTTTAAATGATTTGACCTCAATAAGACTTTATTTAAGCCTAAAATATTTTTTAAATGACCTTAAATTTTATTTAATGTTTTTTCCATGTTTATAATATTATTTCATGACTAATACAAATGATTTTTTATAAATAATTCTTCTTTCTAAAGTAAAAATGATTTTTATCATCTCACTTTAACTTTAATGATATATATGCATTATTCACAAATTATTTATTTCTTCAGGTGTATGAATTTTAATTTGGTATATCATATCTGGAATCTAATTTTTCTCATGATATTTTAAGGGATTGTGATTTGAATGCTTCAAGGTTGTATTGGACACTTTGGAATGTTTAAGGATTATATCCTTTTGTATTTTTCAATGGTATCATTTAAAAGTATCTTCATCTATGTCAATGTTTTTTATTGAATCATGTACATCATTGAGGTTTATCACCTATTATATTATACAACATGTTTTACTAAATTGTTTATTATTATTCTGAATGTGGATTTTCTGTCTTTAAACCAATCACGATATTACTCCGAATGGTTAGTGTTTATGATTAATGATTTGGGTAAATTATTTACATTTCATATGTAAGTTTAAATAAGAATGTGTTAGTTTTTTATGTTTATCCCTATTTAGAAGATGAATTCATTAGACTTAGTACGTTTTGGGTGGGTCCTCTTATAGCTCCTCAGTGCATCAGTAGGTCTCAAGAGACAAACTATGGTCCTAGCATGAGGCCATGAAAAAATGGATATATATGATATTGGAAAAAGGCCTTGACAGTATGGTTATGAAGTCCCACATTATGCATTCTCTCATTATGAAACTGTTAATTAAATGTTCATGAGGTTATTTGACTAGTGGAATACCCATGTTTATGCTTTAATATGGATTTATTTATTCTTCTCTTATTCCTGTCATAATGTGTTCATGTTCATTTTTTAAGGCATGTGTTTTTAGTTATTCACCATGCCTAAAGATTATTTTTATGACATCTTCCACTAAAATTATTACCCTTATTTAGCATTTGAGCTCACCCCTTTCTTATGTTTTATCCTTCCAGGTTACGAAGATGATTATATTATGAATGAATTGCATGGTTAATCTAATAGATTATGGATTTTTTGTTGTTATTATTATGTTCTTTTAGGTTTGAGTTGTAATTTTGAAATCTTTTATATATATTGTTTCAAAAACTACTAAACTGATCAGTCCTTTAGGATGAATCCTCCTTGAACATATGCCAATGTAATTAAATAAGGTACCGGCTCTGAGATTCTTTGGTCGGGGCGTTACATTTAGAGCACTGTCAACTCCACCCTCTCGAAACATTACATGAGGATTTTGTGGCGGTATGGATCTATAATTTCCAAAAGAATACATCATATAAGATTTAACAATAGATATGATAAATGATTACAAAAATGTATAGGTACAAATACTTCCTATAAATGAGGCACCCCTCTCTGCCTGCTCTTAAATCTTGGAGTGTGCGAGAATACTGATCACAATAGATAACATCAGAGACTGCCTACTTCCCACTACTAAGGTTGGGTCGGGGTCAATATCTCACAAAACACCACAGAGGTTTCGGTTTATAGAGTGGCAATTTTAAGGTATAAAGGAAACCACCCTTTACTTTACAATTAGAAAACCCATTTAATGGTAACCATTTTATTTTAAAAAATTAATTTTTAACGTTCATGACCTTATATAAATATCATGGTCTAATTAAATGCATCACTATTTCTGATTAATAAAAGTCATTCACATAATAAATTGCAACCGGTACATCATGTAACTGTGAACTGACTTTTATGTCTGGTATTAGGATGTAACAAGTTATATTAGATGATTTTATTAGTTAAATCACCATTCCTAATTTTTATAAGTACATGATTTATAAATTAAATTTGGAATTCAAGAAATCAAATCTACTAGCGTTTCATCCAATAGAACCAGTGGTTTATGGCTAAAACATGGTATAAATGGTTAACTAATGTTATATAATCAATCAATAGAGAAAAAAACCATTTATATTGATTCATAATCATTAATTAATCCAATTATTCTATCCCTAAAAAAATTAACAAATTTCCATATATAACATTCAATTCACTAGTAACATGTAAAAGACAAAGCACATAGTAATATGAATATGGCATGTCATAATGAATGACATTTGAATCTTGAAGTGCCTATAATGATGCATAAAATGATTCTTATTTACCATACTAGGATAAGGGTAAAATACATAATAATAATATCCACAATAATAATATCATTGAAGTGGTTTGTCATCCAAAGGTGAAATCCATACAACTGTAAAAGGCACAACCAGTAAGAACATTAACCCATCCAAGGTGATTTGGGGTTTCCCAGTCTATGAGTTAGGTTCTACCTAGAATAGGTTTGTTACCAAATTCTAATACATACTTGTCTCATTTCTAATACCAAAACAGTAATACTGATGAAAAAAGATACATCTCTGATACAACTTCGTTGCATCCCGACTTGGAATCCACTAAGCGATGCCCTAATCCGGTTGGCGACATGATCTCAATCGCACCTCCCCATACAAAAAAGGGTACCGAAAATTATTGAGTGCATAAGGTTTATCTAATTGGATACTTTTACCTCTTTATTAGAGTGTATATCATTGGTAAATAATTATTTTAAGTAGAAAAAACAATAATTGATAAAAAAATCATAATAAAAAAACCATCCATAACTAACCACATGTGTAAACTGAGTAGAATTCATATGAAAAATGATTATCATGTCACGATTCTATAAAAAAGGGTAAGAACATGGGTTACTAGAGTACATAAATACAAAACATGATACTAAAAAAGAAAAAGGAAAAAATATTCCACAACTAGTATCACAAACATAGTGTCAGTCCTCTACTCTTAGGCTCCATCCTAATACTTAAAATCACACACCAGAGGCTGGAAACTTTGCTTTGTCTAAACCTATAGTTATGAAGTCTATTTGGGTACCATAGGAATCCCAAACTATGTGCATGATATTCCGAGTAGGCCACCACCAATGGTGTCTATAATATTCTAGGTTGTTGATATTAATTGAGAATTGTGCAGATAAATAATACATGTATGAAAACAAATAAATAAACCACATCAGACCGGGTTTGTCATGGGATAACAAAGAGAAAATACCTGATTTTTCTTAATTTGAATGTATCTGAGTGGAATTCAACTTGTACCGATATAATATGGTTGTATAATAGTAATCAAGACCAAGCATCAAGAATAGACCAAACCCAAGAATACTATTTGGCTTTGTATAAGTATCCCTAGATTAATAGTTCCATATTAATTTTTTAGAAAAATAAATGCATCCTCAGGATTTAATTAATTGAACCATGATCCAATCCAATTAAATCAATAATGATGAACCCAAGTATCCTTATAGGAGAACTATAAATACCCATAATCGTAAGAGTCTATCCAAGGATATTTTTATTTAGAATCCCAGGTATCACTCTCAACATGGTGTCAATCATGGCCCTATGAGGCCATCTTACGTACACCATATAGGGGACCAATTATCACTAGTGGAATGGTATAACAACATCACCCTTCAAGCCCATACAAGGTAACTCCCCTAGGGAACCAATATTGCTCAGGGGTAGATAAGTGATCGACCTGATGAACCCTTCCAAGGGATCCTATAAAGATTACATAAATCACTCTTAGGGAATTAAGATTCATATTAGTACTAATTATAAATAATAACAATCCTATATGAGGAGTTCATAAGATGATATCCTTGTATTTCCCTTGACATGAAATAAATGAATGGTATAGCTATAAATGACTAAAAACATTTAAAGAGGTATTTAATCCATAAAAAATTAATTAAGTTGGAAACTTTATTCATTTCATGTAAAGTAGACTTTGTTATAAAGAATAAGGGCCAAAACACATGGCCTATCAACTCTGTTAGTGAAATTTTCATTACAATACATTTATTAAAATGAAATTCACACACCCTAAATACTAGATATTAGAAATAATTTTATTGTATAAATATCTTAGTCCTCTAAGTATGGTACTCCCATAGGGGTGGATCATGTCAAGGTAAAATGCCCCAAAATGTTGATTCCTAGATAGCTAAGGTTTCATTACACATTTTTACAACATTTAATTTAATATATTAAAATTTTGGAGGTGTATCCAGAGAATAATGGCTTTCATCACAACATCACATGATAAAACACAACAATGAATTTTAGGGAAAGGACTAGAAAACGTATCTTATGAATTTAGTACTGTCATCATCCTGTGTTATCTTTAGAATACATCTATAATGGGAGAAAAAAAGAAAAAAAGAATAATATGATAATAGGGTATATCATCTTTCAATAAAATAGAGGAATAGATGGTGTGATAGACCAAGAAATGATGGATGAAGGATGAGGATATTTCCCATATCTATCCAATGTAGCTAACATTGAATAAATCATAGCTCAGATAAAGAAAAAACGGAAGAACATATGTTAGGTGTGGATGATCTCTCTCACACGATATTATTATATGTGGGAGAAGGACGTGATTATATACAAAAAAAGTCCCCTCCCATTTAAAAAACAATCCATCAAAAATACACGGCCTATAATCTTTATAGGATATGTAAAGATCGGGGATTTCCCTCATGAGAAAAACTTAATTCATGATGTGCAAGGGATATGGATTAACCATTACACATCATGTTTCAAATTCACATTGTGTATTTTAAATATATGACGTAAATTTCATACACATCATGTATTAATCCTACAACCTACCTCCATCCATCATGTTACCTTCTTCCAAGAAAGAAACTGATGGACATAAAGGATCAGTCACCAGTGTGTAAGCTCAAAAGAAAACTCAATAAGGGTTTGACAAGAAATCAAAAAGAATATGTACCCTAATCAAAATCCAAGATGTTATAAATTAAATATTATTTATTTATATGATGTAGGGATTCTATATAACCATTAAAAGTTTTACCATTGTAATTGTAATTTGACAGTGGGAATCTGACCATTGGAATAGTAATATGACTATTTAAAATAGAAAACTAATAATTTGAATGGTATCATCATTTATGGAAGTATAAAATAATATTTTTGTGTCTTATAAATAAAAACATGAAATATTTATATCATTATAATAGTAAATAAATGATTTAAAATTGATAAAATAAGTGTTTTTCTTTTAAAAAACCCTCTATCTTTTATTTTCATTCTAAAAACAAATATAATTATTTTAATGAAAGTTTATTTTCATAAAATGGGTTTATAAATTAATATTATGAAATATTATAATGATAACTTAATTTTATGTTACAATAAGTACTTTCTAATGGGTCTGAAAATTTACCATAATATTAATATTTTTATCTTTTCAAATAAATAATGGTTTTATTTAAATAATTAAATTTTATATACTCCAAAAAAATTTCATAAATTGTTTATTCTACATGTTGAAAAACATATAGAGTGAACATTTGTTATTTTTAAAAAATAATTTATTTTTTATGAATAGTGAAATATTGTAAAAAAAATATTTGACATTATAAGTTATACACATGTTTGATTTCATAAGGTATGATGTAAGAACCCATTATTTTAAACTCACACACACAATTTTCTATATATAGTTAAATAAATTAACACTCTTTCTAGTATTGAGACAAAATAATAAACTAATGAATATAATATTCCCAAAACACCCCTCTACCCTTTATAAATATCACCCCTCACACACCCCCACTCTTAAATATTATAATCCTTGTAAGTTTTGATATTTCTACCTAATCATATTCCCAATCATGTCCCCCATATCCTAGGGCTGTCGGTTCTACAAAAATAAAAATTTCATGTTCTTTTAGGAGTTTTTCAGGGAGACAACATTCAATAGATAATATTCTCAAACTACATATTCTTAATTCTTCTATTATTCTACCATATTCTTAACTCCATCATAAAACATGTATTAATAACTCTAATACCATATATATATTTTTATTTAATTATTTTTAATAATTTACATACCTTCAATCCTCTTCTCTTCACCTCTTAATCTAAAAATGAAACCATTGTTCATATTATGCCGATTCACCGCCTCCATGGATGAAAAGATTTCATTTTTAATTACCACCATCATTTAAGGTTTAAATTAACTTATAATGTTTTAAAATTACCTAAATATTTATATTATATATTTTTTCACATTTTTAATTAATATATTTCCTAAATATTAAATAAAAGGGAAGTAGTTATTGATGGTCAGTAAAACAATGAAAATAAACAAACCCTATAAAATTTAAATTTTTACTAAATTAATAATACACTATTTTTAACGCAACTAGTTATTTGGTAAAATTTAAATTTATTTAAGGTCTTTATTACCATTTTATTTGACTTTGGGAGTTGTAGTCCCATTTGACAAGAATCTCCAAAATTATCATTAAGTGATCCGACCATATAACCATTAAAGGAAAACCATTGAAAAAATGAAACTAAACCTTATAAATAAGTGAAATTTTTGTAAATGAATAAAATATATCTATTTTAAATAAAATATATATAGGTAATTTTATAAAATTAGTAATCGTTAATTTCATCTTGATTCTTCAAGGAATTATGTTCATGTATTGAATGATTCTTGAATATAATGTAAGCGATCTCTCTGAAACACCCTATTTTCTTTAGTTTATGATTTATCTCTCTTATTTACATCTCTTATAGTCATTATAAAATTACCCCACACATATAACTAGTTTAATTCACTTTTTGTGATTGGTATATAAATGTTCTAAAATTTCTCATCTCAATTTCATTAGTTAAGAAAACCCGAATAAGGGGAACTTATCTGTCACTTACCCCATTTATAGTACCTCTCAAAAAAAGGTTTTAAAACACACTTGATATCAAAAAAATTATCATTTGATTATGGAGAACATATTTTGTTCATTTCTGGTTTTAAGGATATTAATATGGTATTTCCCACTTTTAATGGCTCTTTACCATTTTTCCTAAAACTATGCTTAAGAGGTACAATTTCAAAGTTACCATTACACTCTTTTTTACATATTTACTTCAATTAGACATTATTTTTACTTAAACATTCTTATTATTTATCTAAAAACAACCAAGAATGTTTCAATACCTAATTTAATGGAAACTATTATGATATTCCCTTTGGTTATGCTATAAGATTTGATTACGTAACCCATTTTGATCTATAGGTATTATTTATTTTATATATTATGTTTGATTCCTTATATAGTAAACATATTCATGTTAATGTTATAATGGGTGAGCATAGATAAAAATCCAATACATTGGAAAGTATTTATGTCTTATGATATGATATGTATGGGTTTATCAAGTAAACCTAATCAATGATGGGACTCTGTCCACTATTTGATGTTGTATTAGCAGTTATCCATGACATGTGATTATGTCATGTGTTATGTTTTTTCCACATTCATATGATTCCATGATATTATTATTCCATGTTTCTTATTTCATTATCTCATATTAGTATCCATGATACTTTTTATTTAGGATATCATGTTATGCCTTTTGAATCATATGATATTCTTAATTATCATGTTTATTCTCTTATTTGGATTTTCATCTCAACTCTTCTTTATATGTATTCCCCAAGTTATCCTATTATGTTATAGGATATTAAAGTGATTTAGGATATCATTATGGATAATGATATAATGGGATTTTATTTTAGATTAAAATTTATGTATTATGAACCTTGTCTTCCAAAGGCACTAGACCTCTCGATCCTTTATTTGGGTTTATTGGATATTTATGTAAAAAATCATGTAAAAATATGAGTAAAGGGATTGGTTCACTATACAAAAAATGAATTATCACCACCAATAATTCCTATCCCACATTTATCTATAGATTTATCACCTCTAACTCCCAAATTAATACCCTAAAACAATCATTACATTTGGAAAATAAAATCACAAAATCCAACCTAATTCACCAAAATTGGTCAATAATGATCCCCAATTCACTAAACCAAGATCATATCATTAAATACCCAACCAAAAATTTAACACCATAAAACAGATAGTATAGTTTAGTCTAGAGTGGAATAGGAACTTAGGTGCTCCACCCCATACACCCAAGGCCATTGACTAATAGTGGGGGTTAAATTTGAAGTCATGTAGAGCCACACCCTCTATCACAATGTATAGTATTTGATAAGTATGAAAATATATAACAATGTAAAAAATAGAATATTTGGAATCCAAATAACATTATGTCTATAATAAATTAACATGAAAACAAATGAATTCAAAATTTATACTGGTATACAAGAACATTAATATTCAACCGAGATGATCATACAAACAAGATAGTAAAAGAACAAAAAAAGAAACTATGCACCCAAATTCATGCCTCACATCCCACTGATATTTAGACTCAAATAGAGATATCCTACTTAATGATCAAACCCAATACATATCCCAACATGTACCTATAATAAGTGAGGGATGCTCGAGTACCCAAGTGGTATGGCCACTTAACCAGGGTGTGAGTACAACTTAGTAGGGAAACACATGCATGGTCTCATATATAACTATTAAAACACAATGCATGGGAATGTGATAAGATTATTGATAATAAATAGATAATAAATAAATAAACTATGGAAACCCAATAAGAACATAAACACCAATTCAAAATTAAACAATAAATAAGCATACATTTGTACACAAGGGTTGAGTCCTTAAAGGCCGAATCTACCTTCTTTAGCTCCATTCCATAAGGAACATCATGCATTGGCCAAACATACCCAACCAACTAGTCATATTCTTATGTACCTTTTGAGGGTATAGTTACCCCCAAATTTAAGGGAATATCTTGATCCACATTTAAGGAGTATCCACACACCACATATAAGGTGAACTCCATACCCCACCATTAAAGAGAGAACTATCCTATAGTCAAAACAAGGTCATACAACCATAAAATATTTCCTCATCTCAAGAAGCATGATCTCTACCTGGATAGTAATTACTATCTTTTAGAGAATGAAAATACAAAAGTTACCATATCAGAATACATGGACCCTCATGGGAAAGTAGTTCATATAATTATGGGAATGAACAAATAAATGACTCAACTCTCAAGGATTCTGAAAAACAGAAAATGTGAATCGAATCTAACATAGGTCATTGAGTCTATACACACATTCACACCACATGAGATTCATATCAAGAAAATATTTCCTAATACTAACAAAACAACACACACCACATTCAATTCATATCATGAATAGGTCTCAAGAGCTATGATTGTTTCCACAATGTCTTAAAATATAGAGAAATAAACATAAAATAACAAGAAAGGGTTTTTAAATGTTGTTAAGTATCTTGTATCATGAACACATATACTAGGGTATTATATAATATATGTTATAAATTAATAATCAAAGAATCCAACATCGATAGATGACATCAATCCAGAGGACAAGGGTCTATCTTGGACCTTGGGACTTTGTTTAGTTTATTAGGCACAATTCCATTTATTAATTAAGTCTTTAAATTAATTAATCTAATAAATAATTTCATGTAGATCATAATATATTTATAAATTTTGATATATTTTACAAAGGAATCAAACCTTAAAAAATATTTCATGAAACCATGCATAATACCATAGGTTAGTGTATATAAAACCACCTACCTTAATACAGACACAACTCCCATCCAAGAAAAGACCTTCAGCTCTTTCTGATTATGGCTAAGTCCATTCGTCCTCCACCAATTTACATGAAGTCCTAGTGTCACCACATAACACCCATTGATTTTATAATATATTTTTGTGTAAATAAATAAGATTTTTTAACATATTTCATTATACATAACACTTAGTTTTAATGAAATGTGATATACTATAACAATATTATTATTTAATTGCGATCAGTTTGACCTTTTTATTAAAACTAACAGTGTGAATATGAATAGATACATTATAAAAAATATTTATATCTTTTTTACATATTTTAAATTTATTAATTAAAATGTAATAAATAAGTACAAAACATTAATCAAAGTCATTTTATGCCCAAAAAATAAATATTTTTTAAAATGTATTTTCTTATTTTTTTCGAATATTATAATTAATTTATAAAAAATTTAAAAATATTGTAACCAAAATTCTATATAATTTTTTGATATAACATATCAAATTTATCTCAGTATAATTGTATTGATATTTTTTAAAATAGTTTATTTTTATGTGAATAATGAAAATGTCATGTTTTTCAAATAATGTCACATTTATGACATTATTAGGATTTAATCGTGAAATAATAAATTTTGAAAACATTTTCCCAACCAAATATATTTTAAATGAGTTAAAAAATTATTTAAAAAAACTATGCCGAATTTGAGAGCCCAATATTAACTTTTGTGAAGATCACCTATATTTTATTCTAATTTATTACAATTTCAGGGTCTTTCCATTTAATGGTAATGTATTAAAATTACATTATGTTTGGGAATGATAAAATGCTAAAAAAATATTTATTTTTTATTATTTATACAAAAAAAATCTTGAAACTAGCTTATCACTAATTTCAATGATGAAATAATTTTTATGCTCATATCAGGTACTTTCCTAAAAATGTTATTCAAGTGTTTTGTGTTCTTATGCTCAAATTAAATTCTTACACCTATAGAAAATGAATACAATATAATAGATTATAAAATTTATACCATAGATATATTTCATATAATTAACCTTTCCTTTTTGGCCATATATTTATGTTATCATGGTAAAAATTCAAGTTATCACGATTAATGATAAAATGTTATCAAAGTAGTTTAACAAAGAGATAAATCTTAAAATGTGTCCAACACTTGTCTAATTGTGATTGGTTGAATTTTTTCAAAACTATCACATATTAAATATTAATTTTCAGTTCAATTGTTACAATTTATATTATTATAATATATATATTTAAATAAATAAATATATATTATTCATTATTTTAATTAATTCCAAGTGTGTCCCTTCCCTAACTTATAAAATTGAACCAAATACACTCAAATATTAACTTTGTTTTATCTGTATATATTTTAAAATACCATACCCAATACCATCTAACATTCCTTCCATGTGTCTTAGATCTTCTGGTATTTCAGAAATACTATCCTTTAAATTTATAAGGTGTAATCAAATTGTGGTTTTTCGATAAAGATGTATAACTCATAACTGAGTAACTTGAATTTAATTTCTTATTATACCTCCACTAAATTTATGGTATCAATTATAAAATTATTAATTACATATAAAAAATATATTAATTTTTTATTATGATTATTCAATAACCATTATATACCACCTTTCTATCAAATGTGAAAAGAAAACATTGGTCATACGTTCATGTAGACTAGCACCCCCACAAAGTGATGCGTTTAATTTTTAATCACCAATTCACATTGATGGATATAATTATAGATTTAATGAATATATATTATACTTATAATATTATTATAATTATATACAGTTTAATCATTATTTACTTTTCTTTCGTTCCATCTATCGAAAAGTGGAAACATCGCTTGTAAATACGTAAAAACTATCATCTCTATGGAGTAATGTAATTAATTTTTCGTCATCACTTTATATGAATAGTGATAAAAGGGTACATAATGATTATTTATGATATTAATGACATTATTAACATTATATAGATTATGGAACCAAGATTAGATTATATGCACTGTGACCTCCAAACCAAAACATGCATGCAAAATAAAGTTGTTATCACAAGGATAATGATCCTAATAAAAATTATTAATAAATGGGTGATAATATGATATATGTAAATAATATATGTTTATTTATATATTATAATGGTTATGTAATAAATTTATAATAAATCTATATTTAGTTTACAGTATGTTTAAATGCACATGAAACAAGGCATGACTTATGGTAATAGATTTATGTTTTAATATCATTTTAATCGAGAATTTTTATATGAAAATTTTGATTGAGGGAAATTATATGATCATTATATGATAAAACTATTTAATTTTATTATACTCTTATTATTTCAATAACATTTAACTTTTGATACCATTTGTTTCTCATTAGTACTCAAAATGGTTTAAAATTGTTTTAATAAAATCAAACCTTATTTCTTTTTTTATTTGGGATCATTCTCCTCTATATCCATATTCTATAAAACTTTTTGAGGAATGTTTTTTTCTATGATATTATTATTTTTTAAATTCATTTTCCAATTATGTAATTTCTATTAAAATATTTAAAAATAATCTTCTTGACATTTTTTCAACGGTTGAGTTTTGACGACGGTGTGAATAATTTATTTGTTTTAAATGATTATAACATGTATAGAATTTCACACCATAATTACCTATCAATGAATTGAATATCACATTAAAATTTTCCATGTTTATTTTCAATGAAAAGTTTTATATAATATTTTTAATTTTTTTTATATTTTAAATAAGATATTTAAAAATTAATTGGGCATTTTCCTCGATAAATATTCCAGTGATATTTTAAAAGAATTTTCATATGTGAGAAAATCATTTGATGTTACTTATTCATAAATGTATATATGATCTAATGGTACCATCCTTGTTATTTCAGTGGATATTTTATGATTATGACACTAAGATTTTTAGGAAAATCATTTATCTTCTATGGGTTATTCTATAATGATATGATTAATATTTTATGATCTTGTGGATTAGTTGTGAATGGATTATTGGATCGGTGGGTTTGGAATTATATATACATCAAATGCATTAGGTAATGTGATATTTCTATTTTATGAGATGATGGTGATATGAATGGAAATTATTGAGAATACCCTTTTCACGATTTTATATGTGAGTATGATTAATTCTATCTTTTATATATAGATAATGTGTGGAGATGATTTTTAATTTCAATGTTAACATTTTAATTCATGAGTATTCTTTTTTTTACCTATGATCATAAGATTTTTCTTGGACATTATTTTGATTATCTATGTTCAAAATATTATGATTTATAATGTTAAGAATGAGACATTCCTATGTTATAACTCTTTAATGATGATTACTTCTTTGACTCCATTCTTGATAATTTTTCTACATATAACTGGTTTTTGGATATTATTATCTTTTCTTTTCTGGGTATGAATATCTTATATTTATAACAAGAACAGGATTATTTTATCAAATCCTTATAATAAAGTTAATGTCTTTTTCTTGATTTATCCCATTCGTACCCTTACTAAGAATCTTAGAACACGCATTTTTTTACTTCACTATGTATTAATAATGTGATCCAAGCATGATATTTCTATAAGGGTGTTAATATGAAAATAATTGTGGTTGATGTTGAATATTTTTTATGAAATAAGTTTTTTATGTATCTAGTCCCCAAATATACTAATTGTTTACAATCCTAGGGGATGTATTATTGTGAAATCTATTTAATATTCATTTAAAATGATGTAATATTTATATATGTTATTCTCGGTTCACTGCAGTTGGTATCAGAGAAAGGATTAGTTATTATTGGAATCTAGGATGGAAAAACATTATTGAGAACCTGTAGAATAATATTATGTATAGAACAAAAATCGAAGTTATGGTATAGAAAGATGTGTGGCTTTTCTAGGAAATAAATCCCTATCTATATACTAGAAAGTTCATACATCTTTGTAATAGACGCACTTAAGGGTAATGACATTTACTGGGTCAAATTGAACACTAAATCGATCAGCACTGGTGCATGATGAGCGGGCATGATACTAAGCACCTAGATTGACACTCCCATAAGTAATTATTTGGTTAATTAAAATTTTGTTAATAAGACATCAAAAAGGATCTGAATTGATTATGAACATGGATGTACTAGTTTAATCCCAATGTTTTATATGTTGATAAAGTTGTTTTTATGATTTAGAAAAACTCATGAATGATTTTGATAAATATATGATTGTCCACTCTGAATATTATGTCATGATTCTCATAGAATGTTTTTGGTTTTAGTTAATAGTTAGAATTAAAAGGAATCATGTGAACAGTGAATATGACAACCAATGTAACAACCATCCTCATGAGTAACCCAATTGAATGGGAGATGGGATGCAATTATTGGTGGATATTATCACTCAACTCTATCAAGCTATTATTACAAAAATGGACCATTATTAGATTTAGATTGCACCATTGAAGGAGAAATATGATATTTATTTCTTTATGTGACAATATTCCCCATCCATCTATGGGTCTTCAGATCCACTAGTTTCAAAGAAATTGATCAATGAAAAGGAGAAGATATATTTCATTATTCTATGCTTAAACCATGCAAAATTAGTCTCAAAATTCAATTAGTAGGAAGGAAAATATTATCTATGGTTGAATCTTATGAAGAACCTAAGGTAATAGAAAGATATAAACTCTATGTAATGGGTGGATTTTAATAGTGAATTTATCAACAAATAGGTTCCTTAAACTCTTTATAATAATGTAGAAAATAATACTCTAGAGTGAAAAAAAATTAATGGATAATTTATTGGTACCTATGAAGAAAATTGTACATGAATTTGAAGGTATACATATATCTTTATAATTAATCTTATGATAAAAAATGATCGATTCATTAATGTCCTAAAACCAAGTCCACAAAAGGAGTTATCCATAAGAGACATTTATAAATATAAATAAATCATTAAATTTTATCTGATGGTATAAATGGAGAGTGGGAACTCTAATTACTCATTTGGATTAATTTACAAGAAGATAAAAATGGATTTTCATAGAAATTATAATGGAAAATACCATAGAGGGAAAAAATTCCAACCACCTACATAAAATAAATAAAGAGGGAACCACTCGAGAAATTGTTTTAATGTAACTATGAAATTTCTCAATTATTGAATGGATGTCCATCATGATAGTTATGATTGATATTGGATTATAAGGTCTTTAAATTCAATATATGAAAATAGGGATTGAACTAATAATGTTTATTACATTAGATAGAGGGATATTTGGAATTTTGAGAAATAATTCCATAATATAAGAGTTAATAGGGATGGAATGCCATAACAAACCAAAAAAAAGGATAAAAGGAAGGCTATTTCTATCATTATTGAAGTGTACTATGAGAAAAACATTGTTAAAGTAAACTGACCATCAACTATAAAACATAAAATTTATTATTTGATTGTGGATCTACCCACTCTTTTATATATTAAAAGTTTTCTAACAGTATCACAACATCTCCTCAATAATTAGATACTTAAATAGAAGTAAAAATTCCCAATGGAATGATGTTATGATCACAAAAATATAATTCCTCTATCATAGAAGTTTTTGGAAATTTCCTTCATTAAATTTTTTTTATTCTCATTCTAGTTGAATAAGATACTATTTTGGGCATAGATTGGATTTATATAAATAAATCTCATATCAGTTACAATGTAAGGGAAGTCATTTTTTATGCCCAATCACCTATGATCATCTTTTAGTTTGATGGTGAATATTAAATTCCAATAGAATTTATTATGTTTTATGAGTTTTAATTTCTACTCATGAGTGATATGTATCTCAAATGGTTAGAGAGAAAATGAACATCAAATATATTATTATTTTTCATGGTTATTTATTTTTATTTATACATGTCATACATAGTCTTCCCTTGAATTGTGATGTTGAGTTTTCAATAAAAATCATACATAGTGATACACCTATTTCAATGTCTCCTTATATAATGGTCCCAATTATATTATAAGAAATTAAAAATCTACTCCAAGAAAATATTGATTATGTATTAATATACATGAGGGTATCAACCTATGGCGAATGTTTCCTTTTTGTTAAAAAGAAAGGAGGTTCAATACATCTTTGAATTGATTAACATGAACATAACAAGATAATTTCAATGAATAAGTATCATTTACACTATATTTTTGACTTATTTGATCAAATTATTGGATCTTAATACTTTTAAAATATTTTCCTTCCATCCAATTATCTTTAGTTGATGGTTAATAAAGAGGATATAATGAATATATCCTTCTGTAGAAGGTATGAGAAATTTGAATTTACAGTAATTAAATTTATATTAACCAGTTACTTACCTATATTCATGGATATATGGAATATAGTTTCACACCCAATCCTTAGAAGTAATCTTATTTTATTATTTTCTTAGATTGAGATTTTTTCATGGAGTTTTAGGTTGAGTAATGATTAATTTTTTGAGTTATCAGAGAAAAGTGGAGTTTTGTGGCTTGGAAGCAGGTGGTGCATGGCTAGTGCATAGTTAAAGGAAATTGTATTCCCTTACCTAGGTAACTGTGCAAATTGTTTTGGGTTCTAGGTTTAATGGTCATGGGTTGTACACAGTTGGGAAGGCTATGCGACATGCTTGAGGTTCTATCCATTTTTATAGTGAGGGGAACACAGTTTTCACACTATTTGGAAAATAGTATTTCCAAGTTGTGTGAACTTCCCATATTTTTAAAATGTTTAAATTTCTATTTTACCCCATCCCTTTTTCCATATAAATATACTCCTACATCTTTGTAATTTTTTAAATTATGGTGTCCCAAACCCCCTTCCCTTTGGTTTTCCTCCCTCCATAGATGCTCCTCCAAGTTTCTAAGGTGAGTTTGTTCGGGGTTTTGGCCTATTTTATCCTATTTCTATTCTAACCTCTTAGTTTCTTTGTGTTTAATTAGTGGTTTATTGTTTGGAAAAAATATAGATTGTAGGTTTCATGAATTATCATGTGTTTAGTTGGTTTTAGGGAATGAATATTTTTCCTTGGGGTGTTTTTCCATCTCTAAGAGTTTCATTGCATTCGCACTCTGTTGAGTTATGTGTTTCAGTCAGTTTACTTTTTGATTCATCCATTATATAATTGGGCTTTCTTATGTAATTTAAAAATGTGTTTCACATGATTGTGATGTGTTTTTTTGGTTTTTTGTGGTGTTTTCTTATTAGTTAAATTTTGTAAAAATGGTTTTCAAAGGAATTCTTTAAATATTGTTATGTATATATGCACTCAACATGTTTAGTAAAATTACAAATATCCTTTTTGTATGAAATTAGGTATTTTGAGCCTATTCTTTAATTGATTATGTTTGATGGTGTGGGTAGATCGTGATATAAACCTTATGTGTGGATTGTGATAAATTTTATTAGTTGGAACTTATATATGGGTTATTTTGTTGATGGTTGAACATGTGTCATTACATTATAAATGGTATTGGGTAATTTCATTGATTCTTGTGGTTTTTCATTGGATGTATGCACATACGTGGGTGCTCAGAGTGCACACATAAATGGACACAAAAATGATAATAATGTTAGATGGACTTGATCAACATAAAAACCTGTATTTAAAAACAGTTACCCCTCCCATTTTTTTGATTCATCAAATTCTTGATGTTTTACTAATGGTACTTTGGTTCCCCAATGACATGAAAGTGGTTTCAATTTTTTTTGAAATTATGGAATACTTGGTTCATTGAAATATAATTGGATTTTCAATAGTATGAAGTCATGTTTGTAATTTTTAGGTATTTTTTGTTTTTATATTGTATTTGAGTTTGAGTTGGAAGTTGATTTTGTTTTGAGACGTGAAGGCCCTTTGGGGTTTTCATAAAAAAAAGTGGTGTTTGATAGTTTTTTGAATATAATTAAGAAAATTTTTTGTAAATTGTTTGAATTGATACTTTTGAAGGCCCTCTTGGATCTTTATTATTTTTTGGAAATGATTTTTAGTTTTGAATATACAAATATCATATTGGGATCTCACCATGTTCTGATAAATGGTTTAATAGATCATGTGATGTGACGACCCAGTTTACACTTTCGAATGGATTATTGTGAGATGGTAAACCCTATGGTGGATTACTCAATAATGGGTTACCGCATAGGCAGTGTCTGTTTTGGGTTAGTCAAGTGAGGGGGTGGCAGGTATGGTGAGTCATGTGTACGGGGGCTTCCACCTTTTACCATATACTATTATCATGGGATTCCCGAGCATATTTTAGAGGGTTGAGTGAACGTTGATTTTCAGTCCTAATTAGAAAGGTTAGAACCCCTAGTATGTTTTATGGGCCATGTGGGATTGGCCCACATAATTGGATGTTAGAATTTCCAATTGTTTATTGACTATGGAGATGCACAATATACCAGCTAGTGAGTCTGATTTGAGTACGTTAAGGTAACACTCTAAGGATGTTTAGGAAACACCCATGATTTCTATTTCTACGTGCTTGTTTATATTTTATTCCAATTAGCTCATAGTTTATAATTCTTATTTATCTTCAACATGGTTTGGTATTATTTTGGTTTGGGTTTGGGTTTTAATATGGAAACCCGTTTTGAGAATGGAAATGTGGCATGTATTATTTTGGAAAAGGTGAAACATATATTTGATTATTCAAATGATAAGAACCTATTTTTATTATTTTATTTCAAAATAGGGTTTGTGGAATTTTTGGGTAAATGAAATGTATGGATTCTATGGTTGTTTCCTGTTGAGTTATTGTATGCTCACACCCTACTTGTGCCCTTACATGTTAGTAAACTTGAGTTTTTTTTGTAGGTGTAGGTCTCTGGTTTGGTCATTACTCGTGGAAGGTTAGTTTGTGGATGGTGGTGACCATGAGGTACATGGAGATTGTGTGGGTATCAGTTTGGTTTGGTTTTATTTTATTTTCATTTTTGTTCAGTTGTATTTGGGACCATGGGGATCAAGAATGACCTTTGGGCCCTGTATCAGACCGAATTAGATGTTCGTTCGGATGGAATCTGGACTTGGTTTGTAAAAAAATGGTATTAGATAAGGTTATTGTTATTTGGTGTGTCTGGTAGTTATTTATTGGGTTTTCAGGACTTGATAGGTAGGTGTAGTAAGGAATTCCTGAACCCTTTCTTGTTCTGATTCTCGAGTTCCTAGGGGATGTCTGAGATTGAGTTTTAGTTTTTTTTGGATTGATGAATGAAAATGGAGATGATTAGGTGTCATGTTCTGATCTCACATGGATTAGTGATCCACGTGGTTTACAATTTCACTGTTCAAGGTCTTCTTAGAGGTTAATGCCTACTTGGGGCGGGACCCACTAACCATGTTGCCGATTTAGGTATTGGCACTAGTTCATTATTTCAGTAGTTTGGTATGAGCTGTGTTTTTTTTGGTTTTAGTGGGTGTAAAAGAGTTTTTAAAATGAATAAAATTATATGGAAATGATTTCATTCAAATGTTTTCTGATGGAAAAATGTGTTTTAAAATAGAAAAGCATTTGAATTGAAATATGGAAAATTAATGGATATGATGATGGGATGGAATGTGTGGCCCTTGGTATTCCTTATGAAATTTTTCATATCTTTTGATATATGTGGAAAGCTCACATTAGAACATGTGTATAAATTATATAAGAGGAGGTGGGATGAACACACATGTGATGGTTTATAGGATTTCATGGGTGAGTGATTGAAATTAAGGGTTTTACTGAATTTCCCAAAATGGGTTTTGAGTGGAAAATGATATAGGGAATTGTATTTTCTTGAAAAGTGGGGTTTTGTTTTGTGAAAAATGCGCTTTTACTATTTTTAATGTGGCCTTTTAATAATAATGTTTTGAAAATGAAAGGAAATGGTGGTTTTCGAAAATAACATTTAGTTGTGTTTGTAGTGTTTGGCTTATGAACCTCATGTTTTGGGCTTGATATATTCCTTTAGATTATGTTTCGGGTTGATGTTGATATTGGTTTAATGCTTCTCATATGGATCAGAATATTCCTTTGATAAAGTTCCACACATTTTTCATTGGGTCCTGCCCTATTTCTAGCTCAGATGGGTTGTTACCTATCTTTAATGGTGATCAAGGTCCATCAGAGGTCAGGGAATGTCTTGAGAAAGTTTAGTGTGTCTTCATATTGTTGGGAACTCCTGATTTTGTGAGGGTCCATGTTTATATAGGTTTATTTGAAGTTCCATATTTGGATTAGTGGGGAATGATTGTCCCATAATCGATGAAAGTTGGGATGAATTGGGAAATATTTGAGACCAATTTCACACAAATGTTAATGCATTGGGAGGTGAAGATGAGGATGGTGGCATAGCTATGGGATGTTCGATAGGGACAACGATTAGTGAAAGCTTCCATTTACCACTTCAAGGAATTGGTTTTCTTATCTCTGGATCTTGAGTCATAGTATTAGTTGAAATATTTTCTTTTCATTTGGGGTATTCGTTCAGAGATCAGAGAAAATTTCCTCCCATCCGATGAAGTCTGTTTTGAGAATTTTGTTGGAGAGTCATTTTTATTTGAGTTGGTTCCTGGGGTATAGTCAGTGGTGGTTGGATCTCTAGAATGTTCCCCATCTAGAGAGCATGTTCTGAAGGAACATATTTCTTATGAGTCTCCCTTATTGGGTTCAACATCTCATATGTCGGACCACTCACTTGTCTGATTTTAGTGTGGCCAGTTTGGGAATTCAATGTCTTATTGTTGCAATCCTCCGATGACTTGTCATTATTAGGGCCATCTGGGTCATCTGGAGAAGTTTTGTAGGAAGTATTACCTAACAAAAAAGTCTTGATCGGGGGGTGTTAGTGCCTAACTATGGGGCCAATGATGCTTTGAACATCAGGACTCCATCTATAGGCTATGGAGTGAAGCTTTTCCCATATTTAAGAATTTCCATGGGTGTGTGGTAACCTTGGCCCTATTTCTATCTCTAGTGTTGGTGTATAGATAGATTAAGCTTCCTGTTATAATTTTCATCTACTTTTGATTTTATTTTATTTATATAATAATATTGGTGATCATATTTTATTTTATTTCTATTATTCTTCTTTTTCTATGAATCTTTATATTATTAGCGCTTTGTAAATCAGTTTCTTGTTTTTTTCACTTTTTTAAAGATACCAATACTTGTGGAAATAGTTGATTATGATTTTTGTTTGTGTATGTTGTTTGGTTCTGGTTCAATACATGGGTTTTTTTATGCTGGGGGGTTGGACTGTGTTGATGGTTTTTTGTTATCGTTGGGAGTTCTCTCATTCCAGGGTTGGTCAACCCGAGGTGACGTTATTTGGATTTTAATGTTGGTCGTGTAATTCAAGCTCTTAGGGTGGGGATGACCCTCTCACTTTCTCCCATTTTGTTCATTCTATGGTTTCCTATAGAAGTAGTCAGGTGTTACTCATGAAGTAAAAGGTCACCCCTATGGTTGTGCCTTGTTTGGTTTATTCATTATTTGGGATCGAGTACTATTTTATTTCAGTTGGATGACTTTATGGGTGTAGATAGTGATTGTGGTTGGGATAATTATCACACCCTAACCATACTAACTATTTTATTTTATTATTTTCATGGATTTTTATGTTTTGGTGGAGGTTTGGGTAGAGTACTAGTTTAAATTTTTTCAGTTATTAGGGAATAGTATAGTTTTGGGGGATTGGCACAAATGGTACATGGTCAGCACATGGTTAAAGGAAATTATTCACCATTTACTAAGAATTCATGAGGCTTGTTTTGGGGTCCAGGAGAAAGGAACATGGATTGAACATGGTTGTAAAAACCCCAATTATACCATGCATGTGGTTCTTTCCATTTAAAATGTGAGGGGCTAACGGTTTTCACAAGGTTTGGAAAACCATGTGGCCAAATAGTGTGAGATTCCCAGATTTCATAAATCTTAAAATTCATATTCTACCCTTCTCTCATTTTACCCTAAATCAAGCATCCTCCCTCTTGGTATTTTTTAGAACATGATAGGGTCCTAAACCCCCTGCTTTCCTTTAGTTACCCTCCCTCCATGGATGCTCCTCCAAGGTTTCAAGGTTATATTCTTAGGGGTTTTGGCCTCTTTTCCACTCCTCATATTTTTCACTCTTATCTTCATCATGTTTCCCGGTGGGTTCTTGTTTGGAAGAACCCTAGAGGGCAAGGTTGATTCATTTGCTTGTGTTTCATTGGTTTTAGGGCATGTTTATATTTCTTTAGGGTCTTCTCTTCTTTATCCGAGAGTTTCATCACATCCTTACTCCATTGACATAGGTGTTTCCATCCATTTCCTTTATAATTCATTCTATTTTATGTGTGGGTATTTCTAAATGATTTATAAATTTGTTCCATATGCTTGTGTTGTGTTTGTTTAGTTTTATGTGGTGTTTCTGTGTTGGTGAAATTTTGTAAACAAATCAATGTAATTCATTAAATATGTTTATGTATATATACACTCAACATGTTCGGTAAAATGAAAAGTATCCTTTTGGGAGGAAATTGAGTATTTTAGAATATTTTTGGCTCTGTTATGTTTGATTTTGAAGGTTTATCACGATATAGGACTTATGTGTGGATTGTGGTGACTTTTATGGTTTGGAAATTATATATGGATTACTGTGTTTGTCATAGAGAATGTTTCATTAAATTAAAAATGGTTTTGGGTATTTTCATGGATACATGTGGTGTGCTATTGGTTATGGTCACATTAATGTGTTCAAGGGTTGTATTCATGTATGGGAACACAAATGATAACGGTCTTGGTTCAACATTCTCAACATGAAGACCATATTTAAAATAGTTATCCCTCTTCTTTAGTTGCTACTTTAGACTCTTGATGTTTTAATAATGGTTCGTTGGTTCCAAAATGACAATAAATTGGTTACAAATTATATTTGAAATTATGGACCCTTTGGTACACTAAAGGATGTTTGTCTTATCAATAGTATGAATACCCATTTTTAATTTTTTGGTATTTTTGTGTCTTCATATTGCATTTTAGGTAGTGTTGTAACTGGAATTGTTTTTGGAATGTAGAGGCTTGTTGGGAATTTTATTTACAAAATTTTTGTTTGATGTTATTTTGAAAATGGTAATGAATTTTTTTATTGTATTCGAATTGATAATATTGAAGGACCAGTTGGAACTTTAAAATGTTTTGGAAATTACTAGTAGTTTTAAAAGTACCAATGACCGGTTGGAATCTAATCATGCTTGGAGAAATGGTTTGAAAGATCATGTAATGTGATGGCCTGGTTAGAACATGCGAAAGGATTGTTGAGAGATGGGAACCCCTATGGTGGATTTCTTGAGAGTGGGTTATCATATAAGTGGTGTCAGTGTTTGTGGTAGGCAAGTGTTGTGGAGGCAACTAAGGTGATTCACTTGTGCGAGGGCCTCCTCCTTTCACTATATAATATTGCCATGGGTTTCATATGCATCTTTTATAGGGTCAAGTGACGATTTCTCATTGAACCCTATTTGATGGGTTGGTACCCCTTCGATTTATTAAAGGCTAGGTTGGATTCATCCATTAGATTTGATGTTAGAATGGCCAATGAGTTATTGACTATGGAGTTGCACCATATGTTGACAGGTGAGTCTTATCTGAGTACATCCTCATATCACTGTAGGTATGTTCTGTAAATAGATATGGTTTCTATCTGTATATGATTATTTATATTTTATTTCACTTTGTTTCCAATTCGTAGTTCTTATATATCTACAACACGGCTTGGTATTATTTTGGTTTGGGTTTCGGTTATAAAATTGTAATCCGTCTTGAAAATGGAAATGTGTTGTCTATTATTTTTGAAAAGGAAAAAACAATGTTTTTTTCTTAAAATGATAAGAAACTATTTTTATATATGTATTTTAAACTAGTTTATGTGGACTATTTCAGGAAAGGTAATTTATGGATTCTATTGTGGTTTCCTACAGTGTTGTTGTATGCTCACACCCTACATATGAAATTCAGTGTCGGTAGACCCAAGTTTTCTTTCAAGTATAAGTTTCTAGTTTAGTCATGCCTCATGGGTGGTTGTTTTTTGGATGGTAGTGACCATTAGTTTACATGGACATCATGTGGGTAGCATTTTGGTTTGGATTTGATATAGTTTTAGCTATGTTCATATGTATTTTTGACAGGATCAATTTTTTATTTATTGGGGACTCAATTATTGTTATCTCTTATTCACGTTTAGTTTATTCATTTGGTCCTTGATATTTATTAGGATAAATCCTTACCATTGGTTTATTTTGATTCCCATCACTAGTATTCATCCCTTGGGGTTCAAGAATGACCTTAGGTCTATGTCTCAAACTGAGTCAGCTATTGGGTCAGATGGTATCCTGGCTTTGTTTGTGACATATAGTCTTTATAGATTACCTTTATTTGTTTGTTGGTAGTATTTATGGATGATATTATTATATATTCAAAGGGAAAGGATGATCAAAGAGATCATTATATTATTGTGTTGAAGACCATGAGGAATGAGAAGTTGTATTAAAAATTACCAAATGTGAATTTTGACTACAAAATGTTTCATTCATGTGTTATTTAATCTCATTAGAGGGTATATCAATGGATACTTCAAATATGGAAGTTTCTAACCAATGGACAATAATAAAAATGATAACTAAGATCTGTAGTTTTCATAAGATTGATATATATTATTGATTTTTTGAATAATTTGGGATGATAGTATAATCCACTAACCATGTTGTCAAGAAATGGAGCCAACATCTAATGTAAAGATAAATGTGAGGAAAAATTCAAAGAGATGAATGAAGGTTGGTTAACCCTGTTAATCTCACACTAACCAAAAACAACTAAGGTTTTCAAATATATAATGATCCATTGAAGAAGGGACTATGAGGAATCCATTATAATAATGACATTTTAATAGCATATACCTCTTTACAATTGGAAATACATAATAAAAATTACCTGAATCATGATTTTGAGTTGGAATTAGTAATTTTATCATTACAAATATGGAGGTATTATTTTTATGGTAAAATATTTGATATATATATATATTCTGATCATAAAATAATGAAGTATATATTCATATATAAAGAGTTGAATATGTTCCCAAAGAGATAATTGGAATTAATTAAATACTAGGATAGTTGAATACACTACCACAATGGGACAGCGAGCAAGGTGGATTATGCTCTCAGTTGGAAACACCAAACTTGTTTTTCCATGATGAGGATTCAAAGATATCTAGTACTTATGGATTTTCAAAAGATGGAAATTAAAATGAAAAGTAAAGTGGAAAACCATATATTTCTGAAATAAATGTTCAAACCTATATCCATGTGAGGATTAAAGAGAAAAAAAGGTGGATATGGAACTGTAGAAGAATGTGATAACTAGTCTTGATTTCATCCATCACTATGATGTAATAATATGGGTCAAGAAACAAGTATCCTTCTTGTCAAAACCATACATGAAGAAGGAGACAGTAGATGAATATCATTATTCAACATTTCTTATTCATTATATGAGTATAAAGACGTATAAATATATTAAAGAGTATTTATGATGGGATAACATGAAAAGGGATATAGAAAAGTTTGTATCTTGGTGATTTGTATGATAGTAAGTTATGGATAAGATAAATAAATCTAAGAGGATTTTATAACCATTACACACAATAAAATGGAAATGGGAAAATTTTACCCTATATTTTTCCTTTACACTCCCCAAAATATCAAAAGGCAATAACTCTATTTGGGTCGTAGTCATCTTCATTAAAAAGTCAACACATTTCAGTATTATAAGAGATGATTTTTATCTTGACTAGACTGATCGTATATAAATTAATTAAATGGAAAGGTTTAATGGAGTACCACATTTTGTTGTCTCTGATTGGGATCATAGGTTTACCTCATAGATCTAGAGAATTATTCTGATATCCTTGAATACATAGATGAAATTTATCATTAATTATCAACCAAATTTTTTTGGTATTTCAAATAAGAAAATTAAAGCCCTTTATGATATATTGAGAGAATGTTTTATAGTTTTCAGCGGTGGTTGGAATCAATAAAATTTTCAAGTCAATTTTTTTTAAAAATATCTTTCACTCAAGAATAAAAATGAGTCAATATGATGCCCTCTAGGGAAGGAAGTGAAAAACTAAAATGTGTTGGGATAAATTTAGAGAAATAAAACTATAAAGAATCGAGATAGCTAAAGAAATAGTAGATATTGTTAGATACATTTAGAATCACATCAGGGCATCTTAGAGTTGAATGAAAAGTTATACTGATAATCATCGATGAGTTCTAGAGTTCAAATCATGTTACAATATATTCCTATAAAAATATCATTGGAATAAGATTATGAGATTTTGAAATATTGTAATGTTGATCCCTAGATATATATGTCCCTCTGAAATTATTGATCATATTATGATAGTTTATTATCGATTGGCGCTTCCACTGAATCTCTCTCAAATTCACAATGTCTTTCTTTTATCTGTCATGAAAAGTATATATATGATCCTTAATATGTACCAAACACATCAATTATACCACTAAATAGAGATATTTCTTATGAATAACAATAGGTAGAGATCCTGGATCAAATAGAGAAAGTGATGCGGAATAAGACCACTCATATGGTCAACAATTTGTAGTGAAAACTTAAATTTGAGGAAGCTGTGTGGGATTTGTATGATGTGATAAGGTAGATGTATCCCCATTTATTTATTTTAGAGTGATAAAATTTATTTGGAGAAATTATTGAAAAGGGAATCCAATGAAACACCATCATATTTTTTTTGATTTATTTAACTTTAAATAAATAATATCAACATCGTGTTTTAATGAGCTATGATATACTATAGAAATAATATTATATAAATGTGATCACTATAACATTGCTAATATAAATTAGTGGTATGAATAGAAATAACTAAATTATAAAAACTATTTATAATGGTTTTACACTACACAAACATTTTTATTTAGTAGCAGTTTAAACCACCGCTTAATCGTGTGTCGAGAAATAATTAGCGACGGATTTTTAAAACCGTCATAGAACAATTTAGCGGCGGTTTAAACCGTCGTTAAATGGTTTTTTAATTTTTTTTAATTTTTTTTAATTTCTTTATTTTAAATTTTATTTTATTTTAATTAATTATTTATTTATTTATTCGTAATTTATTTAATTATTTTCTAAATTTATTTATTTAACCATCCTCAGGCCGATCTCCATGCATAGACACATGCCTTAAATAGAAATTCTGTGTTGGGTGAGATTTGAACCCCTTACCTCTTGCTTATTCTCCAATGACTTTACCACTTCAGCAAGATCTTAATGTGGTTAATAAATCAAATTTAATATATATATATATATATTAATTGAGAAAAAAACTAATACGTAACAAATAGATACACACTAACTATTTATTAATCAATAATTATTAACTAATAATATTAATTAATAATCACTAATTAAAAAATAGAATATAAATGAATAATGAATAAAGAAAAATATAATATTGAAATAAATGGTAAATAAATAATAGTAAATAATAAATAATAAATAGTAAATAGTAAATATAATTAGTAAATAGTAAATAATAAATAGTAATTGGTAACTTGTAAATAATAAATACTAAATACTAAATGCTAAATCATAAATGTATAATATATAATATATAATATATAATATATAATATATAATGTATAATGTATAATATATAATAGATACTGGATAATAGATAATAGGTAATAGATAATATATAATATGTAATGAATAATACATAATATATAATATATAATACATAATACAGAATATTTAAAATATAAAATATAAAATATAAAATATAATACATAATAGATAATACATAATAGATAATACATAATACATAACACATAGTATATAATATATAATATATAATATATAATATTCAATACATAATACGTAATATATAATATATAATATATAATATATATAATATATTATATAACATATAATATATAAGTATCATATACAAAATAAATTAATTTAAAACTAATTTAATATATGATAAATAAATAATAAATTAATAAATAATAGATAAATAAATAATAAATAATAAATAATAAATAATAAATAGAATGTGTTGTGCGGATGTGACATGGATTCACTGATTTTGATTCCAGCATTGTGTGTCCTTTCACCAATGAAAAAGTTTAGTTGTTTGGATGGCTTTTGGGACTCAAGAGAATGATATTCGACTAGACTCGACCACAAGGAACATTCCCTATGGTGGTTTCAAAGCAGGCGGTTCACTGGGGTAGACTTTGCGGATTTGGATGTTTGAGATTATATGGCGACAACAATCGGATAGGGCATGTGCTTTGACACATGACACCTATTTGTTGTAGAGTCTTGCATTGGTGGAGAGCCGTATGATGATTCAAATGATGGGGAGGTGCACTTCTTGTTGTTTTTTCTAGATTTTATTTCTATGATCTTTGGGTTGAGTAATGTTTTATGTCATGAAGTCTGTTTGGTTTCCCACTACATCCAATAAAAGGGGGTTTTATTAAAATAATAAAAAAATCTAAGGCCTTTGAGCCATTGTATGATCATTAGTAAATAATAATTAATAATTAATAATAATTGATCACTAATAATTTATCTTTAAGAAATAAAAATTCATAATTAATATTTAATAATTAAAAATTTATAAATAATTAAGAAATTATTAATAAATATATAATAAATAAATAATAATTATTTAATATTGAAAAAATAAATGAATAATAAATTAATAATAAACTAATAATAAAATAATATTTTGTAAATTAAATATTAATTAATTAATAATAAATAATAAATA